>JAUPFV010000001.1:403282028-404482028 GCA_036936605.1 Limnanthes douglasii subsp. nivea
TGTGTTCTTTATCTTATTGTCTTGTCTCATATATATTGTTGTGCAACTCTTGAAACACTTACTTGCAGATCTGAGTTAAGTGTTAAATTGTCAAACTCACTTTGACATAGGGTAGAAGGCTGACTAAAGTAGGCACTTTAGGCCGCACACGGCGAAAAATCCTTAACGAAAAATTACCCGTGTGACAACTGGCATATGTTCCTCCTCTTTGCTAGTATCTTTACCCCATTATAACCATGTCCCTTTAGTAGGGTCAAAACCACTAGGATATTTTTCGCCTTTGCGGCCTAATGTTTCCAACTTTAGTCAGCCTTAACTCTCACTAAGATCAACAATTAGTAATTTAGAGGAGATTATTCTAGAAATGAAAACACACTCAAGACTCTCTTTTGGGACAACCACTCCGGTGGTTCTTATATTTACAAGTAGGATAACGGGTTACACCTTGCACTAGCAAGTTCTTAGAGAATAACCTTAATTCTCTAGCCTAGCTCTATCTAAAACTACTCTCTCCAACCCACTTATTTCGTGGTTAGGAGTTACATATTTATAGCCTACGAAATCCTATCCATTACAAGATTGAAACTACCCACTTCCTTAGTGGAATAAGTGGGTTTAGTGGTCTTGGTGTTTCCTTGAGATTCGGTTGAGCAAAACTCCTTAAACTTTGGTGAAACTCACCCACTACCTTAGTGGGAGGTTAATTTACCCATTTTCACCTGTTTTCAAGGGCAAACTTAGTGCCTCCGAATTTGGTGCCGTTCTGTCCCTCAAATGGGCCAAAATCGGGCCACAGCGGCTCAGAATCGGTTCTAACGCGATAATTTAACCATACGACACCTTTTTCGCCCCAAATTTTGCAATTACTCTCCTACACATGCGGCGCACCTCTCCACCAAATTTCATCCCATTTGGCCCCGTACGTTTTCCTCTAACCAAGGTGGGCTTGGAACCACTCTTATGGAGAACCACTACTTCCCATGGTCCATTTGACTTGATCTTTGACCTGGTGCACCCCCTTAATCATAGGAACTGATATGGATAGCTAACTCCCCGAAAAGCTCGCGTTTAGTCGATGCAATCTCCCCTTTTCCAATCTGGAATCGCTGTTTTGGCTAAGTACCCAGTCTGGCCCAGTCTGGCCCAGTCTGGCCGGCCACGCCGAGTCTCTGGCCAGCCACGCTGTGGCTGTGGCCGCCTTGGCCGGCCACAAGTGGTTTCTGCCGGCCAAATCAGCCTGCTGGCCGGCCACTGGCGCCATTTACGGCTAGCAGCTCCCATTTGGTTGCTATATCGATCTAAACTTCCTTTTCTTCATGCTTATCCATTCCTTTCGCCTCCTATGCTTCCACATTGTCCCTAGTGCCCAATTTGTCCGCACTTAGCCTTCTACAACTCTCGCTTGACTCCATTTTCCCTTCCATAAGGTCGCTTTCATTCGGTGTGGCTTAGCACTTGGTCTTTTCTTGCACCAACCCTTCTTGCTTCGCCCCCTAGCTACTGGATTTTGTCAAGGCTGTTCCTTTCGCCTCCTATGCTTCCACATTGTCCCTAGTGCCCAATTTGTCCGCACTTAGCCTTCCACAACTCTCGCTTGACTCCATTTTTTTCTCCATAAGCTCGCCTTCATTCAGAGGCACTAACTTTACCCTTGAAATCAGTTGAAAATGGGTAGATTAACCTCCCACTAAGGTAGTGGGTGAGGTTCACCTAATTTTAAGGAGTTATGCTCAACAAAATCTCAAGGAAACACCAAGACCACTAAACCCACTAATTCCACTAAGGAAGTGGGTAGTTTCAAGCTTGTAATGGATAGGATTTCGTAGGCTATAAATATGTAACTCCTAACCACGAAATAAGTGGGTGGGAGAGAGTAGTTTTAGGTAAAGCTAGGCTAGAGAATTAAGGTTATTCTCAAAGAACTTGCTAGTGCAAAGTGTAACCCGTTATCATACTTATAAATATAAGAACCACCGGAGTGGTTGTCCCAAAAGAGAGTCTTGAGTGTGTTTTCCCTTTCTAAAATAATCTCCTCTAATTTACTAAGTGTTGATCTTAGTGAGAGTGAAGGCTGACTAAAGTTGGAAACTTTAGGCCGCACAGGCGAAAAATATCCTAGTGGTTTTCACCATGTGACAGTTGGTATCAGAGCGAGATACCATACCAAGGAGTTGGTATCAGAGCGAGAAACGATACCAAGGAGTTGGTATCAGAGCCTTAGACGATACCAAAGGAGTTGGTATCAGAGCGAGAAGCGATACCAAGAAGTTGGTACCAGAGCGAGAAACGATACCAAGGAGTTAGGGTCAAAACCACTAGGATATTTTTCGCTTGTGCGGCCTAAAGTTTCCAACTTTAGTCAGCCTTCACTCTCACTAAGATCAACACTTAGTAAATTAGAGGAGATTATTTTAGAAAGGAAAACACACTCAAGACTCTTTTTTGGGACAACCACTCTGGTGGTTCTTATATTTATAAGTAGGATAACGGGTTACACCTTGCACTAGCAAGTTCTTAGAGAATAACCTTAATTCTCTAGCCTAGCTCTATCTAAAACTACTCACTCCAACCACTTATTTCGTGGTTAGGAGTTACATATTTATAGCCTACGAAATCCTATTCATTAAAAGCTTGAAACTACCCACTTCCTTAGTGGAATTAGTGGGTTTAGTGGTCTTCGTGTTTCCTTGAGATTTCGTTGAGCATAACTCCTTCAAATTAGGTGAAACTCATGCACTGCCTTAGTGGGAGGTTAATTTACCCATTTCCAACTGATTTCAAGGGTAAAGTTAGTGCCTCCGAATTTGGTGCCGTTCTGTCCCTCAAATGGGCCAGAATCGGGCCACAGCGGTTCAGAATCGGTTCTAACGCGATAAGTCAACCATACGGCACCGGTTTTGCCCCAATTTTCGCAACCACCCTCCTACACATGCGGCGCACCTCTCCACCAAATTTCATACCATTTGGCCCTGTACTCGTTGCTCTACCCAAGGTGGGCTTGGAACCACTCACATGGAGAACCACTACTTCCCATGGTCCATTTGACTTGAGCTTTGACCTGGTGGACCCCCTTAATCATAGGAACTGATATGGATAGCTTGTAGAAAAAAGTGTTTCGTTTCCGGATAATCTCTGAAGTCTTGTAAACAATTTCTTATTGAAATATTTTTGGGGTTCTCCAAAAATTTCAATTGGATAAAATCAGAGATATATACTTTGAACAGAGAGGATGAAAATGATATGATCTTCTTTTCAACAGAACCCATATTTATAAATTCGACCAACCAAAAACAGTTTGGAAGTTAGGGCAGTTAGGGCTATAATTTAAAATTTGAATAAAACGGCTATAATTTTAAATTTGAATAAAACGGTCAAATTTTCAATTTCGAAATTCTGTTGACTTGCAACAATAGCCGATTTAACCAAAATAAAATTTTTCCAAGCTGACCTGTCTGCTCGACCCCAGCCAGGGGCTCCGCCCCTTGACCCCGCTAATCGTGATATAATCTAACAAGCGTGCACTCCGCACTCTACGACTTGTTAGATAATATATCATGATTAAATTGGTCGACTAGTCGATCCAATTACACTAAAATAAATAACAATCTTCCCCCATTTTAGTGTAATTCATGATCTACTAAACACAATCATATCAAATATCAAATTTATGCATAAATGAAATATCGTAACGATTGAATTTCACATTAGTATATTACACATTCCAAATATTCGAATATCAAGGTATCACTAAGGATTGAACCTTTACTATTCGCAATGAATACATGAAGATAATATACACATAAATTTACATTCTCACTTGTTTTTACTTGACACTATATTTTACTAGCCTTGTGTCCTTATCCTTCTTAAGCATATCAAAGCCAAGTCCTAGCTTCTTGAAGCGGCTAAACTTCATGCTCAAATAGGTAGTTCTTTTCATCTTGCACCTGCATATGCAATTTTTCAAAAGAGCTATTAAGAAGATAATCTTCAACCTTCACAACTTGCAGTTCTGAACACATACCTTGGGATGATATACAAATGTGTTCCAATATCTTGATGTTAAGCTTTCCACATTGAATTCAACACCTAATGTCATATTAGATGGGAATTGGGTATCTCAACATGAGAGATTTTAAATGGACTTTAATCTCATCCCAATAGCCGATTTGTGCACAAGATCTCTATTTAACCCCTTAGCTGTATCTGTGGCCGAACGTGGCCGGCCACGCTGTGCCTGTAGCCGACCGTGGTTGGCCACGAGTGGTTTTTGCCGGCCAAATCAGCCTTCTGGCCGGCCACTGGTACCATTTACGACCATTAGCTCCCATTTGGTTGCTATATCGATCTAAACTTCCTTTTCTTCATGCTTATCCATTCCTTTCACCTCCTATGCTTCCACATTGTCCCTAGCGCCCAATTTGTCCGCACTTAGCCTTCTAAAACTCTCGCTTGACTCCATTTTTCCTTCCATAAGCTCACCTTCATTCGGCGTGGCTTAACCCTTGGTCTTCTCTTGCACCAACCCTTCTTGCTTCCCCCCCTAGCTACTGGATTTTGTCAAGGCTGTTCCTTTGGCTCCATTCTTTTGCGTCTGACCGAGTTTGTTCCATCTCTCTCGCCTCTCTGCACCGATCCTCCTTAGACCGTGACACGCCGACTTTCCCTCGTGTCTTTCCTGTTTCACCCGTGCTTGTATCTTCGTGGCATATGTTCCTCCTCTTTGCTAGTGTCTTTCCCTCATTATAACCATGTCCCTTTAGTAGGGTCTTACAAACCTCCCCCACTAAATTGGTTCGATGCCCTCATCGAACCCGCAGTCCTAAGTATGATAAGGAATGCGTTTGATCACCATCATACTTTATCGATGTTGCAGGATTCAGCCTCAACTGGACTTCCCAAGTAACTCCATTACTTGTCCTCCCTGAATATCTCTTTAAACTTGTAACACAAACATATGTTAAGATCGACTATTTTCTCTTTTCTCATGGGCTTCTCCCTTTATTATTATACAACCCATCTTCCTCTTTTATTGTCATCTAACTCCCTCATTGTTCTAGAATTCGTCCTCCGCTGGTCACCTCCCTCCTCGAATCCTGGCGCTTCTCTTATGATAGGCTCGTCCTCTGCTGGTCGCCTCCCTCCTCGAACCTCGCGCAACTTGTTAGATGAAAAGAATTAGGTAAGACACGACAAAATCAAGTGTCCCGTGTCCCACCACTTGTAGCCTCCTGCTATCCTCCGCTCCTCTCCTTGCACCACTTTTTCCTTTGGTGGCGGCTTGTGCACCACTTTTCCTTTCGGTGGTGGCTTATGCGGGCGCTTCCTCGTACAGTGTGGGCATCCATAATAGCCCGAGAAAGCCTTGTGGACTTTCAACGTCCTTCTCCTTCTAGCTTCCTCTTCTCCTTCTCCAGAAATCCCGGCTTGCTCTACCCCTTGTACAAGACGTCTCTTGTCCTCCGTTGTTGCAATCTTTCGTTTCTTAAAATTGATTGGTTCCTCCTCTCCGTCAAGCAAATTGATCACGTGCACATGACCATCTCCTTCTTGCTTGAATATGGACAAATCAAGTCCATTTACATGTGTGCTACTACACACTCTCCTCCTGCGCCTCTTACCATTTTTGAGCGCTTGGTTTCTTATGTCAAGAAACCATTTGGCACACTTTGCTCCGGCCATTTGAGTGTGCGCTCCTACACACTCTTCTCCCGCGCCACTTTGGTTCTTTAGGCGCATGTTGTTTTATGTCAAGGAACCATTTGGTGTACTCCGGTGCACCAGTTTTGTGCGTGCCACTTCTTAGCACAACACCTTGCATACTTGTATCCACCTTTGTTCGGGCAGCGGCTTGACATCCCATACTATCTAGCCGTCGTCTTTCCATCGGTCTTCTATATGCCTCCTCCTCCTCGTCAAGCAACTTGGCCATATTACCTTGGCCTTCTCTTTCTTGCTTGAACCTCAGCCAATTTTCTTCTGTTGGCTCATGGTTTCTTATATCTAGAAACCATTTAGCACGTTCCTTTGTACCAAGTTGGTGTGTGCAGCTTTTTAACACAACACCTTGCATCATAGAAGCTTCATTCGCTCGAACAACATCTTCGCATCCCATTCTTCCAAGTTGTTGTTGTTGCCTCCATCTTCTATATGCCCCGGGGTGAAGAGTAGTGTGGAGATCGGCCAGCCCCTTCCCTAAGTCCGATATTTCCACTGTCGAACGTTTTTGGCCAAAGGTAATACGGCGAAGTTGCTTGACAAGGAGGAGGAGGCATATAGAAGACCGACGGAAAGACGACGGCTAGATAGTATGGGATGTCAAGCCGCTGCCCGAACAAAGGTGGCTCCAAGTATGCAAAGTGTAGTGCTAAGAAATGGCACGCACACACTTGGTGCACCGGGGTACACCAAATGGTTTCTTGACATAAGAAACCATGCGCCTAAAGAACCAAAGTGGCGCGGGAGAAGAGTGTGTAGGAGCGCACACTCAAATGGCGAAACACAAGTGTATAGGAGAACACAAGTAGATGGACATGAGGTGTCCATATTCAAGCAAGAAGGAGATGGTCATGTGCACGTGAGCAATTTGCTTGATGGAGAGGAGGAACCGGTAAATTTCAAGAGACGAAAGATTGCAACAACGGAGGACAAGAGACGTCTTGTACCAGAGATGAAGCAAGCCGGGAATACGAGAGAAGGAGAAGAGGAAGCTAGAAGGAGAAGGACGTTGAAAGTCCATAAGGCTTTCTCGGGCTATTATGGATGCCCACACTGTGCGAGGAAGCGCACGCACAAGCCACCACCGAAAGGAAAAGTGGTGCACAAGCCGCCACCAAAGGAAAAAGTGGTGCAGGGAGAGGAGCGGAGAATATCAGGAAGCTACAAATGGTGGGACACAGGACAATTGATTCCGTCAGGTCTCACATAATTCTTTTCATCTAACAAGTTGCGCGAGGTTCGAGGAGGGAGGCGACCAGCAGAGGACGAGCCTAGGATAAGAGAAGCGCAAGGATTCGAGGAGGGAGGTGACCAGCGGAGGACGAATTCTAGAACAATGAGGGAGTTAGATGACAATAAAAGAGGAAGATGGGTTGTATAAGAATAAAGGAAGAAGCCCATGAGAAAAGAGAAAAGAGTCGATCTTAACATATGTTTGTGTTGCAAGTTCGCGCAAGGTTCGAGGAGGAAGGCAACCAGCAGAGGACGAGCTGATAAAAGGAGAAGCGCATGGATTCGAGGATGGATCTTAGAACTAGGTTTAAAGAGAAATTCAGGGAGGACAGGTAGCAGGGTTATTTAAGAAGTCCAGTAGAGGCTGAGTTTAACAACATCGAGAAAGCATAAAGGGGATCAAACGCATTCCTTATCATACTTAGGATTGCGGGTTCGATGAGGGCATCGAACCAATTTAGTGGGGGAGGTTTGTAAGACCCTACTAAAGGGACATGGTTATAATAGGGGAAAGACACTAGCAAAGAGGAGGAACATATGCCACGAAGATACAAGCACGGGTGAAACAGGAAAGACACGAGGGAAAGTCGGCGTGTCACGGTCTAAGGAGGATTGGTGCAGAGAGGCGAGAGAGATGGAACAAACTCGGTCAGACGCACAAGAATGGAGCCAAAGGAACAGCCTTGATAAAATCGAGTAGCTAGGGGGGCGAAGCAAGAAGGGTTGGTGCAAGAGAAGACCAAGGGTTAAGCCACGCCGAATGAAGGTGAGCTTATGGAAGGAAAAATGGAGTCAAGCGAGAGTTGTAGAAGGCTAAGTGCGGACAAATTGGGCACTAGGGACAATATGGAAGCATAGAAGGCGAAAGGAATGGATAAGCATGAAGTTTAGATCGATATAGCAACCAAATGGGAGCTGATGGTCGTAAATGGCGCCAGTGGCCGGCCAGAAGGCTGATTTGGCCGGCCGAAACCACTCGTGGCCGGCCACGGTCGGCCACAGACACAGCGTGGCCGGCCAGTGACTCGGCGTGGCCGGCCAGACTGGGTACTTAGCCAAAACAGCGATACCAGATTGGAAAAGGGGAGATTGCATCGACTAAAAGCGAGATTTTTGGGGAGTTAGCTATCCATATCAGTTCCTATGATTAAGGGGGTCCACCAGGTCAAAGCTCAAGTCAAATGGACCATGGGAAGTAGTGATTCTCCATAAGAGTGGTTCCAAGCCCACCTTGGGTAGAGCAAAACGTACGGGCCAAATGGGATGAAATTTGCTGGATAGGTGCGCCGCATGTGTAGGAGAGTGGTTGCAAAAATTGGGGCGAAAAAGGTGTTGTATGGTTGATCGTTAGAACCGATTCTGACCCGTTGTGGCCCGATTCTGGCCCATTTGAGGGACAGAACGGCACCAAATTCGGGGGCACTAACTTTACCCTTGAAATCAGTTGAAAATGGGTAAATGAACCTCCTACTAAGGTAGTGGGTGAGTTTCACCTAATTTTAAGGAGTTATGCTCAACCAAATCTCAAGGAAACACCAAGACCACTAAACCCACTTATTCCACTAAGGAAGTTGGTAGTTTCAAGCTTGTAATGGATAGGATTTCGTAGGCTATAAATATGTAACTTCTAACCACGAAATAAGTGGGTGGGAGAGAGTAGTTTTAGGTAAAGCTAGGCTAGAGAATTAAGGTTATTCTCTAAGAACTTGCTAGTGCAAGGTGTAACCCGTTATCCAACTTATAAATATAAGAACCACCGGAGTGGTTGTCCCAAAAGAGAGTCTTGAGTGTGTTTTCCTTTCTAAAATAATCTCCTCTAATTTACTAAGAGTTGATCTTAGTGAGAGTGAAGGGTGACTAAAGTTGGAAACTTTAGACCGCACATGCGAAAAATATCCTAGTGGTTTTGACCCTGTGAAAGTTGGAGTAAGTGCGGAAAAAATGGGCATTAAGGACAATGTGGAAGCATAGGAGGCGAAATGAATGGATAAGTATGAAGAAAATGAAGTTTAGATCGATATAGAAACCAAATGGGAGCTGCTGGCCGTAAATGGCACCAGTGGCCGGCCAGAAAGCTGATTTGGCCGGCAGAAACTGGTCGTGGCCGGCCACGCTCGGCCACAGACGCAGCCTGGCCGGCCAGAGACTCGGCGTGGCCGGCCAGACTGGGTAATTGGCCAAAACAGCGATACCAGATTGGAAAAGGGGAGATTGGATCGACTAAAAGGGAGATTTTCGGGGAGTTAGCTATCCATATCAGTTCCTATGATTAAGGGGGTCCACCAGGTGAAAGCTTAAGTCAAATGGACCATGGGAAGTAGTGGTTCTCCATGGGAGTGGTTCTAAGCCCACCTTGGGTAGAGCAAAAACTACGGGGCCAAATGGGATGAAATTTGGTGGACAGGTGAGCCGTATGTGTAGGCGGGTGGTTGCGAAATTTGGGGTAAAAAAGGTGCCGTATGGTTGACTTATCGCGTTAGAACCGATTCTGACCCGTTGTGGCCCGATTCTGGCCCATTTGAGGGACAGAACGGCACCAAATTTGGAGGCACTAAATTTACCCTTGAAATCAGTTGGAAATGGGTAAATTAACCTCCCACTAAGGTAGTGGGTGAGTTTAACCTAATTTTAAGGAGTTATGCTCAACCAAATCTCAAGGAAACACCAAGACCACTAAACCCACTAATTCCACTAAGGAAGTGGGTAGTTTCAAGCTTGTAATGGATACGATTTCGTAGGCTATAATTATGTAACTCCTAACCATGAAATAAGTGGTTGGAGAGAGTAGTTTTAGATAGAGCTAGGCTAGAGAATTAAGGGTATCCTCTAACAACTTGCTAGTGCAAGGTGTAACGTGGTTGTCCCAAAAGAGAGTCTTGAGTGTGTTTTCCTTTCTAAAATAATCTCCTCTAATGTACTAGTGTTGATCTTAGTGAGAGTGAAGGCTGACTAAATTTGGAAACTTTAGGCCGCACAGGCGAAAAATATCCTAGTGGTTTTGACCCTGTGACAGTTGGTATCAGAGTGTAAACAAATATTGTAATATCTGGAGGTATTACTCCTTTATTAATATAGTAAAGGTTGGGGCCGGAGTCCCGTAAACTTGCGTGTGTTCTTTATCTTATTGTCTTGTCTCATATATATTGTTGTGCAACTCTTGAAACACTTACTTGCAGATCTGAGTTAAGTGTTAAATTGTCAAACTCACTTTGACATAGGGTAGAAGGCTGACTAAAGTAGGCACTTTAGGCCGCACACGGCGAAAAATCCTTAACGAAAAATTACCCGTGTGACAACTGGCATATGTTCCTCCTCTTTGCTAGTATCTTTACCCCATTATAACCATGTCCCTTTAGTAGGGTCAAAACCACTAGGATATTTTTCGCCTTTGCGGCCTAATGTTTCCAACTTTAGTCAGCCTTAACTCTCACTAAGATCAACAATTAGTAATTTAGAGGAGATTATTCTAGAAATGAAAACACACTCAAGACTCTCTTTTGGGACAACCACTCCGGTGGTTCTTATATTTACAAGTAGGATAACGGGTTACACCTTGCACTAGCAAGTTCTTAGAGAATAACCTTAATTCTCTAGCCTAGCTCTATCTAAAACTACTCTCTCCAACCCACTTATTTCGTGGTTAGGAGTTACATATTTATAGCCTACGAAATCCTATCCATTACAAGATTGAAACTACCCACTTCCTTAGTGGAATAAGTGGGTTTAGTGGTCTTGGTGTTTCCTTGAGATTCGGTTGAGCAAAACTCCTTAAACTTTGGTGAAACTCACCCACTACCTTAGTGGGAGGTTAATTTACCCATTTTCACCTGTTTTCAAGGGCAAACTTAGTGCCTCCGAATTTGGTGCCGTTCTGTCCCTCAAATGGGCCAAAATCGGGCCACAGCGGCTCAGAATCGGTTCTAACGCGATAATTTAACCATACGACACCTTTTTCGCCCCAAATTTTGCAATTACTCTCCTACACATGCGGCGCACCTCTCCACCAAATTTCATCCCATTTGGCCCCGTACGTTTTCCTCTAACCAAGGTGGGCTTGGAACCACTCTTATGGAGAACCACTACTTCCCATGGTCCATTTGACTTGATCTTTGACCTGGTGCACCCCCTTAATCATAGGAACTGATATGGATAGCTAACTCCCCGAAAAGCTCGCGTTTAGTCGATGCAATCTCCCCTTTTCCAATCTGGAATCGCTGTTTTGGCTAAGTACCCAGTCTGGCCCAGTCTGGCCCAGTCTGGCCGGCCACGCCGAGTCTCTGGCCAGCCACGCTGTGGCTGTGGCCGCCTTGGCCGGCCACAAGTGGTTTCTGCCGGCCAAATCAGCCTGCTGGCCGGCCACTGGCGCCATTTACGGCTAGCAGCTCCCATTTGGTTGCTATATCGATCTAAACTTCCTTTTCTTCATGCTTATCCATTCCTTTCGCCTCCTATGCTTCCACATTGTCCCTAGTGCCCAATTTGTCCGCACTTAGCCTTCTACAACTCTCGCTTGACTCCATTTTCCCTTCCATAAGGTCGCTTTCATTCGGTGTGGCTTAGCACTTGGTCTTTTCTTGCACCAACCCTTCTTGCTTCGCCCCCTAGCTACTGGATTTTGTCAAGGCTGTTCCTTTGGCTCCATTCTTGTGCGTCTGCCCGAGTTTGTTCCATCTCTCTCGCCTCTCTGCACCAATCCTCCTTAGACCGTGACACGCTGACTTTCCCTCGCGTCTTTCCTGTTTCACCCGTGCTTGTATCTTCGTGGCATATGTTCCTCCTCTTTGCTAGTGTCTTTCCCCCATTATAACCATGTCCCTTTAGTAGGGTATTACAAACCTCCCCCACTAAATTGGTTCGATGTCCTCATCGAACCCGCATTCCTAAGTATGATAAGGATTGCGTTTGATCACCATCATGCTTTCTCGATGTTGCAGGATTCAGCCTCAACCGGACTTCCCAAGTATCTCCACTACTTGTCCTCCCTGAATATCTTTTTAAACCTGTAACACAAACATAAGATAGATCGACTCTCTCTCTTTTCTCATGGGCTTCTTCCTTTATTATTATACAACTCATCTTCCTCCTTTATTGTCATCTAACTTCCTCCTTGTTCTTGGATTCGTCCTCCGCTGGTCACCTCCCTCCTCGAATCCTTACACTTCTCTTATCCTAGGCTTGTCCTCTGCTGGTCGCCTCCCTCCTCGAACCTCGAGCAACTTGTTTGATGAAAAGAATTAGGTAAGACACGACAAAATCAATTGTCCAGTGTCCCACCACTTATAGCCTCCGGCTTTTCTCCACTCCTCTCCTTGCACCATTTTTTCCTCGGGTGGTGGCTTGTGCGGGCGCTTCCTCACACAGTGTGGGCATTCATAATAGCCCGAGAAAGCCTTGTGGACTTTCAACGTCCTTCTCCTTCTAGCTTCCTCTTCTCCTTCTCCAGAAATCCCGGCTTGCTCCACCCCTTGTACAAGAGGTCTCTTGTCCTCCATTGTTGCAATCTTTCGTCTCTTGAAATTGACCGGTTCCTCCTCTCCATCAAGCAAATTGATCACGTGCACTTGACCATCTCCTTCTTGCTTGAATATGGACACCTCATGTCCATCTACTTGTGTGCTCCTACACACTCTCCTCCTGCGCCTCTTTCCATTTTTGAGCGCTTAGTTTCTTATGTAAAGAAACCATTTGGTGTATCCTGGTGCACCAAATTTGTGTGTGCCATTCCTTAGCACAACATTTTGCATACTTGTATCCACCGTTGTTCGGGCAGCGGCTTAACATCCCATACTATCTAGTCGTCGTCTTTCCATCGGTCTTATATATGCCTCCTCCTCCTTGTCAAGCAACTTCGCCGTATTACCTTGGGCCTCTCTTTCTTGCTTGAACCTCCGCCGTCTATCTTCTGTTGGTGCATGGTTTCTTATATCTAGAAACCATTTGGCACGTTCCTTTGTACCAAGTTGGTGTGTGCTGCTTTTTAACACAACACCTTACATCATAGAAGTCTCCTCCCCTCGAACAACATCTTCGCAGCCCATTCTTCCAAGTTGTTGTTGTTGCCTCCATCTTCTATATGCCCCGGGGTGAAGAGTAGTGGGGAGATTGGCCAGCCCCTTCCTTAAGTCCTATATTTCCACCGTCGAACGTTTTCGGCCATCTCCCTCTAGAACTAGTGTACCATTTATCCTATCCCTTCTTGACCTACGGTTTCCTAAGGCTCCTCTACCTTAATCTATCACCATCCTAACCTAAGAAGGAACTATGGCTCTGATACCAACTCCCTGGTATCGTTTCTCGCTCTGATACCAACTTCTTTGGTATCGTCTAGGGCTCTGATACCAACTTCTTGGTATCGCTTCTCGCTCTGATACCAACTCATTTGGTATCGTCTAAGGTTCTGATACCAACTCCTTGGTATCGTTTCTCGCTCTGATACCAACTCCTTGGTATGGTCTCTCGCTCTGATACCAAATGTCACAGGGTCAAAACCACTAGGATATTTTTCCCCTGTGCGGCCTAAAGTTTCCAACTTTAGTCAGCCTTCACTCTCACTAAGATCAACACTTAGTAAATTAGAGGAGATTATTTTAGAAAGGAAAACACACTCAAGACTCTCTTTTGGGACAACCACTCCTGTGGTTCTTATATTTATAAGTAGGATAACGGGTTACACCTTGAACTAGCAAGTTCTTAGAGAATACCCTTAATTCTCTAGCCTAGCTCTATCTAAAACTACTCTCTCCAACCACTTATTTCGTGGTTAGGAGTTACATATTTATAGCCTACGAAATCCTATCCATTACAAGCTTGAAACTACCCACTTCCTTAGTGGAATTAGTGGGTTTAATGGTCTTGGTGTTTCCTTGAGATTTGGTTGAGCATAACTCCTTAAAATTAGGTGAAACTCACCCACTACCTTAGTGGGAGGTTAATTTACCCATTTCCAACTGATTTCAAGGGTAAAGTTAGTGCCTCCGAATTTGGTGCCTCTGTCCCTCAAATGGGCCAGAATCGGGCCACAGCGGGTCAGAATCGGTTCTCATGCGATAAGTCAACCATACGGCACCTTTTTCGGCCCAACGTTTGCAACCACCCTCCTACACATGCGGCGCACCTCTCCACCAAATTACATCCCATTTGGCCCCGTAGTGTTTCCTCTACCCAAGGTGGGCTTGGAACCACTCCCATGGAGAACCACTACTTCCCATGGTCCATTTGAGTTGAGCTTTGACCTGGTGGACCCCCTTAATCATAGGAACTGATATGAATAGCTAACTCCCCGAAGATCTTGCGTTTAGTCGATGCAATCTCCCCTTTTCCAATCTGGAATCACTGTTTTGGCTAAGTACCCAGTCTGGCCGGCCGCGCTGTGTCTGTAGCCGGCCGTGGCCGTCCACGAGTAATTACTGCCGGCCAAATCAGCTTTCTGGCCGGCCACTGGCGCCATTTACGGCCAGCAGCTCCCAATTGGTTGCTATATCGATCTAAACTTTATTTTCTTCATGCTCATCCATTCCTTTTGCCTCCTATGCTTCCACATTGTCCCTAATGCCCAATTTGTCCGCACTTAGCCTTCTACAACTCTCGCTTGACTCTATTTTTCCCTCCATAAGCTCGCTTTCATTCGGCGTGGCTTAGCACTTGGTCTTCTCTTGCACCAACCCTTCTTGCTTCGCCCCCTAGCTACTGGATTTTGTCAAGGCTGTTCCTTTAGCTCCATTCTTGTACGTCTGATCGAGTTTGTTTCATCTCTCTCGCCTCTCTGCACCAATCCTCCTTAGACTGTGACACACCAACTTTCCCTCGTGTCTTTCCTGTTTCATCTGTGCTGGTATCTTCATGGCATATGTTTCTCCCCTTTGCTAATATCTTTCCCCCATTATAACCATGTCCCTTTAGTAGGGTCTTACAAACCTCCCCCACTAAATTGGTTTGATGCCCTCATCGAACCCGCAGTCCTAAGTTTGTTAAGGATTTGCGTTTGATCACCATCATGCTTTCTCGATGTTGCGAGATTCAGCCTCAACCGGACTTCCCAAGTAACTCCACTACTCGTCCTCCCTGAATTTTTCTTTAAATCTAGTTCTAAGATCCATCCTCGAATCCATGCGCTTCTCCTTTTTATCGGCTCGTCCTCTGCTGGTTGCCTTCCTCCTCGAACCTTGCCCGAACTTGCAACACAAACATATGTTAAGATCAACCTCTTCTCTAATTATTTTTTTCTTCATGGGCTTCTTCCTTTATTATAAAACAACCCATCTTCCTCTTTTATTGTCATCTAACTCCCTTATTATTCTAGAATTCGTCCTCCGCTGGTCACCTCCCTCCTCGAATCCTTGTGCTTCTCTTATCCTAGGCTCGTCCTCTGCTGGTCGCCTCCCTCCTCGAACCTCACGCAACTTGTTAGATGAAAATAATTAAGTCAGACCCAACGGAATCAATTGTCCCGTGTCCCACCACTTGTAGCTTCCTGCTATCCTCCGCTCCTCTCCTTGCACCACTTTTTCCTTTGGTGGCGGCTTGTGCACCACTTTTCCTTTCGGTGGTGGCTTGTGCGGGCGCTTCCTCGCACAGTGTGGGCATCCATAATAGTCCGAGAAAGCCTTGTGGACTTTCAACGTCCTTCTCCTTCTAGCTTCCTCTTCTCTTTCTCCAGAAATCACGGCTTGCTCCACCCCTTGTACAAGACGTCTCTTGTCCTCCGTTGTTGCAATCTTTCGTCTCTTGAAATTGACCGGTTCCTCCTCTCCATCAAGAAAATTGATCACGTGCACATGACCATCTCCTTCTTGCTTGAATATGGACAAATCATGTCCATCTATATGTGTGCTACTACACACTCTCCTCCTGCGCCTCTTTCCATTTTTGAGCGCTTGGTTTCTTATGTCAAGAAACCATTTGGTGTATCCTGGTGCACCAAATTTGTGTGTGCCATTCCTTAGCACAACACTTTGCATACTTGTATCCACCGTTGTAAGGGCAGCGGCTTGACATCCCATACTATCTAGCCGTCGTCTTTCCATCGGTCTTCTATATGCCTCATCCTCCTTGTCAAGCAACTTCGCCGTATTACCTTGGGCCTCTCTTTCTTGCTTGAACCTCCGCCGTCTATCTTCTGTTGGCGCATGGTGTGTGCTGCTTTTTAACACAACACCTTGCATCATACAAGTCTCCTCCGCTCGAACAACATCTTCGCAGCCCATTCTTCCAAGCTGTTGTTGTTGCCTCCATCTTCTATATGCCCCGGGGTGAAGAGTAGTGTGGAGATTGGCCAGCCCCTTCCCTAAGTCCGATATTTCTACTGTCGAACGTTTTCGGCCATCTCCCTCTAGAACTAGTGTACCCATTATCCTATCCCTTCTTGACCTACGGTTTCCTAAGGCTCCTCTACCTTAATCTATCACCATCCTAACCTAAGTAGGAACTATGGCTCTAATACCAACTCCTTGGTATCGTTTCTCGCTCTGATACCAACTTCTTTGGTATCGTCTAGGGCTCTGATACCAACTTCTTGGTATCGCTTCTCGCTCTGATACCAACTCATTTGGTATCGTCTAAGGTTCTGATACCAACTCCTTGGTATCGTTTCTCGCTCTGATACCAACTCCTTGGTATGGTCTCTCGCTCTGATACCAAATGTCACAGGGTCAAAACCACTAGGATATTTTTCCCCTGTGCGGCCTAAAGTTTCCAACTTTAGTCAGCCTTCACTCTCACTAAGATCAACACTTAGTAAATTAGAGGAGATTATTTTAGAAAGGAAAACACACTCAAGACTCTCTTTTGGGACAACCACTCCGGTGGTTCTTATATTTATAAGTAGGATAACGGGTTACACCTTGCACTAGCAAGTTCTTAGAGAATACCCTTAATTCTCTAGCCTAGCTCTATCTAAAACTACTCTCTCCAACCACTTATTTCGTGGTTAGGAGTTACATATTTATAGCCTACGAAATCCTATCCATTACAAGCTTGAAACTACCCACTTCCTTAGTGGAATTAGTGGGTTTAGTGGTCTTGGTGTTTCCTTGAGATTTGGTTGAGCATAACTCCTTAAAATTAGGTGAAACTCACCCACTGCCTTAGTAGGAGGTTAATTTACCCATTTCCAACTAATTTCAAGGGTAAAGTTAGTGCCTCCGATTTTGGTGCCTCTGTTCCTCAAATGGGCTAGAATCGGGTCACAACGGGTCAGAATCGGTTCTAACGCGATAAGTCAACCATACGGCACCTTTTTCGGCCCAAATTTTGCAACCACCCTCCTACGCATGCGGCGCATCTCTCCACCAAATTTCATCACATTTGGCCCCGTACTGTTTGCTCTACCCAAGGTGGGCTTGGAACCACTCCCATAGAGAACCACTACTTCCCATGGTCCATTTGAGTTGAGCTTTGACCTGGTGGACCCCCTTAATCATAGGAACTGATATGGATAGCTAACTCCCCGAAAATCTCGGTTTTAGTCTATGTAATCTCCCCTTTTTCAATCTGTTATCGCTGTTTTGGCTAAGTACCGCCGGTACTTCACTTTCTTCTTCTACACAATCACTTTTGCCAAGCGAACTCTGGATTAACTCGTCGGTTCAAAATTAAAGTTTAGGTTAGACCGAACATGCAACACTTTGTAAAACTAATGAATGAAATTGAATCGTATATGAATATTTTCTTACTAATCAGTAGTTGGGCCAGTAAAACAGCGAAGGTCGTTATGAAGTATAAGCGTCACTTTTGTACAAGGAAGTTGTGCAACAAAAAGAGAATTAAACCAGACAACTAATAGAAGGTATAGTTCTATAGCATATGCTTTATCTAAGGCAGTATAAATATACAAGTTGGTTTACTAACTTATGACTCAAGCAACCAATCAAGGTTGGTGCAGCTGTATTACAGGGCAAGTTCTCTTTAGGCAGGCAGCAGGTAGGACATGCATAAGGCTTAACTGTGCCCTAAGTTTTGCTCTACTCTCCCTCCTGCCAAAGGAGATTTGCCCGGCAATCCTTTTGCACTGTTTTCTTTCGTTTAAACCATGCAATGCTATATAAACTCCAAGCCACCGGTAAGCTTCAATAACTTTGTATTTGTGTTCTTAAACGGAAACAGACGATTTTTATTTTGTTCCACAAAAAATAACAAAAACTTGAGGTTAGCATATATAATGAATAGTTACTTTCATAATGAAGACAAGGTTTCGCTGTGAAACGCCTCTACTACTACTTGGTCTTTGCAAGAATGTTTTGTATAATCTTGTAAAGTTAATTTCCCTTATACGTATATGATTGATCCTTATACTCTACATTCGAATTATGAAACTCAAAATTTTTCTAAATACAGAAAAAATTTCACAATAACCCTGAGAAATTTTATAAATTAAAACATCGATGAAAGGTAATAAAGAGAAAAGAAACTGTATAAGTTTTCTTTTTTTAATGTTAATACTTTTGCTATCGTAAAAAAATTAAAACACAATCCAATTAAATCATGGATGCAAAGGTAATAAAGGGAAAAGAAACAGTACAAGTTTTCTTTTTTTAATGTTAATACTTTTGCTATCGTCAAAAATTAAAACACAAACCAAAAATTAGACCGACCCAATTGTTCATGAATTTTGATTTTGAAATAAAAGGGCTGGTCTCTTTTTATATGGGAGTCTAATTATTATATGGGCTAAAACCAAAATAAGGTAACACATAGGATTTATGTTTCCGTATGAATATAAACTTCTATCGTGATTTGAGTAGTGCGGTTTTGAGAGAAGAAAAAAACCAATTCGAGGCAGAACTTTGGACATTCAATCGGAATGTCTTCCATGGTCCAATCAGCTTCGATTTTGGGGAGCAAGCTCGTCTATTTGTCATCTACAATATGATTTGAGGGAATTTTGATTCGAAGTCTTCTAAGTATATTTTCGGCCAGCTTTTTTTAACTGGGATTTTGCGGATATTTCAGTAAATTTTCTGATTTCGATCTATCTTGTGTATTCGGGTTGTGTATGAAGTTGTCATACTTTGTGTGGTGTATGCTCTACCTTTATCTAGAGAATAGTTTTTTAGTCCGTCCTCTGATAGTGAATATTTGGTTGGACTCCGAAATGAGTCTCGTTGTTTTTTACTTCCTAGACTAGAAAGGTTTTTCACATAAAAAGTGTTTTAAATTATTTGCATTGATTTCATACATATTTTATATTTTGTTTGAGATCATTATCTCTAATCATATTTAATAATAAAAAAATTGATTGTAAATCTATTACATGTTAAAAAAAGCACACGATTAAATTAACATTGGCTTCAAATTGTAGTGTAAACAAACAAGCCATGCAAACGAAATTAGAATTCGAAAACGGAAAGATTGAGTATACGTTCGTAAAAGAATTGACTCATTAACAGATATGACTATATCGACCATATTTGTTTCATAAAATGTTTTTTTATTTTTAAAACTAAAATAATAAGCTATAATCATTTAGTTATTTACACCGTCGTTAATTATTGAACATTATTACAAATATAAAAACACACAAATTTTTTTATTAGATAATTTTTAATTCAAAAGACCAACACCTAAAATTCAATTCTAAGATAATTTATTAAAAAAAAATCAACTTCATTAATTTTAAACGTATAAGAAAGTTTTTTTAAAAACAAAACAGTAGTCGTATTTGGATTTGATTTTGTTTTTAAAAACGTTTTAAGGTATATATATGGATGTTGTGTTTGTGTGAGAAATAGAATTCATAATCTATATATAAACCTTTTCGGTCATCGAATTGGATAAAATTGAGCAAAAATAACATGTGTCTCAACTATAATAATTATGTAATGTAATTATCATGTTATGGAAATGTAATTATATCTGGTTTTACAGTTGAAATTATACGAGGCTACACAAATACAATTATATCAAATTCTGCAAATGTAATTATATATGGTTTTGCAGTAGAAATTATAATGTGTATGTTAGTTGAACTATAAGAGGTCTTCCAACTATAATAATAAACTAAACTTGGAAACGTTAGATTTTGAAATGCAATTATATCATGTTTTGTAAATACAATTATGTAATATAATTATCATATTCTGCAAATGTAATTATATCAGTTTTTGTAGTTAAAATTATATAAGGTTTCACAAATACAATTATATGAAGTTCCGCAAATGCAAGTATATAGGATTTTGCAATTGAAGTTATAATCTGCATGCCAGTTGAATTATAACAAGTCTTCCAACTACAACAGTAAAGAAATAACCTTAGAAATGTTAGATTTTGAAAATGCAATTATATCAAGTTTTGTAAGTACAATTATGTAATGTAATTATAATGTCCTCAAAATTTAATTATATCAGGTTTTCCAATTGAAATTATATGAGGTTTATCAAACATAATTGTATCAAGTTCCGCAAATCTAATTAGATGAGATTTTGTAGTTGAAAATTATAGTATGTGTGTTAGTTGAATTATAACAAGTCTTCCAACTGCAATAATAAATAAATAAACTAGAAAACGTTAGATTCTGAAAATCCAATCATATCAAGTTTCATAAACACAATTATGTAATGCAATTATCATATTAGTTGAAATTATACGAGGTTTCACAAATATAATTATATGAAGTTCCACAAATGCAATTATACGAGGTTTTGTTGTTTAAATTATACATTGTATGTCAATTGAAATATAACAGGCTTCCAACTGCAATAATATAACAGGCTTCCATTATAAATATATATATATATATTATAATGATTCGGTTAAAAAAATCCAACCTTATATTATTTTATTTTCTAAGAATTTTTATATATTTATAATTTTTTAACTTTTAAATATTTTAACTTTGTTTATTTCATCCTTATGGTAATGTATAATTTAAGAATCATAAAATTATTAAGTATTATTATTTTAGTTTTACTGAATTTTACCAAATCTACTAGTCACTCGTAAGGATGGCTATTCGGGTGTTGTCCAGTCTAGCCGGACTGAATCCGGCTCGATCGGATTTTTTCCGGTCCGAACATAGAACGGGTTGGGTTCGGGTTAAGAAATTATAACCCGCACCGGGTCGGGTTCGGGTTTCTAATTTGTTCGACCCGTTCCGGCCCAAAAATATAAAATATATATATAAAATATTATTTGTATATCTAATATATATATATATAATTTAATATATTTAAAATATTAATAAAAATATTAAAATTCATGTCCGCGGACCGGGCCGGGTTTGGGTTCGAGTGTCCAAAAATAGGGCTTGGTCGGGCCGGCCCAAACCCGGCCCTCAAACGACCCATTGCCATCCCTAGTCACTCAGATTTTTAATAAAAAAAATAAACACACTAGGGTAATTTACCATTAACCACTCAGTATCAAACTTATTTACCAACACCACCCAAGGTTTGATAAAGTATGGATAACCAGCCCCCAAAGGGGTAGCCGAGTAGTTGAGTAAGGCATGATTGACCAAAGGTCATGAGTTCGAGTCTCTCTACATACATTTTCTCGGTTGAGTCTCTCACCTTGTGCGGTTTATCTTCTGGCGTTGGTTTGTAGGCTATTGTTTAAATAAGTGTTAATTGAGCATGAAACAACTAATGTTTTTGTAGTGGTAAAAATATATGCATTTTATGTGTTGAAAAAAATGTTTTTTACTAAATAAATAAATTTGGACTATGTTCTAGATGCGATAATACAGAGGTGCAAAAGTTTTCTGGAAAAAGAAATTGTGTTCCATCTTGTAGTAACATTCTATTTCGCTTTGTTTTAGAACTCGTTCGGTTTCATGATATCCAACTTGTTGCACATTTTGCAAAGTAATTGCATTGGCTTATTTTGGGGTTTTCTCGTTCTCACTTCGCCAGGTACCTTAAGTTCTCGAGATCAACATGGGTGCATTTGACCAATTCAAATTTAGTGATTCTTCAAACAAGCCTTTTGATTTTGAACAATGATTCTAGGTTCTTAAGGGTTGGTATTCATTTGTCAAATCAACTATAACTTCTATAACCAATGTATCTAACCTAGTCCCGCACTTCTCTTCTCATTTTTCACAAGGATCGATGCATTTAGTTAATATATATTCCATACTTATCTTCTTTTGTACCCTCTCTAGGTCATCTGGTTTCCATACATTCTTAGTATCTTTCTATTAAAAGTTAGAGTTTTTTTAAAACGTAGTTTGATAATTATTATAACTAGAAATGTTATCGGTCCGATTTTCAACAAAACCAACCAAAAGGCTAAATTTGTCAGTTCGGAACTGACCGAACCAACAAGATTTCGGTTTGGTAAAATAAAACCTAACCAAAACTGATAAGAATCGGTTTGGTTCAGTTTACCAAACCAAACTTAGTAAATTTAAATATAAAAAAATTAACTAACGCATGACTGTAAGCCTTGCTTCGATGGACTTTTGACCTATCTTAATAAGAAAATTTACGTGTGTGGGTGTCCCTTTATATAAAATGAGTTTTATGCTTCCTTTCTTATATGAACTGGCGTGGGATTACTACATAAAAGTTAAAAATCAAGATGCTTCTGTTTTGTTAATTTTTCTATTTGTAGTTACTTTCAAATTTAATTTCAAACTCAGAAAATTTAGTCTTATGACCCATTTATGTATTATTTCACCGTTTGATCTATGCAGTGAGTCCACCTGATAATAGTTTAGAGTAATCTATCAACTACCACTAAATATCAAATTTATTTACCAATATCATTCCAAATTTGATAAAGTACATATGAGAATATGTCTATACGATGATATTAGTATTTATAGAGCACCATTTTGTAGTATGAAGTATCCTAACCGGTTTTCTCTCTCATTATTTTAGATACCATATCTTTCGAAGTATAGCTCCAAAATAAAAAACAAATTTATTGATTTAAGACGAGCAAATTAGATCATAAATATCAACCTATCTTAATCGTGGTAAAGAGGTGGTTGTTGCGATAAGCAGACGCTTGACCGCGAACACATTCCCTTACCACGATCAGCACGTATTGATTGTATAAACCTTCACTGAAGACTTCTAAATTTTTCCTTCTTTGTTTGCTCCGTCAACCCCTATGATCGGAACTCTTCTTCCAATTATCCACATTTAATCAATCATTTCCAACCATCCTCCACTTGATTAAATGTCGTATCCTCTATCTATCTTTTGAGAAAACTCTTGTGCATATTGATAAGGGCGTAATTGTTTCGGCTCTAAACGGGTTGGATATGCTCATGGCGTTTTTGTCATAAGACATAAGTATGTAATGGAAAAGGTAAAGTAAATAACATTGAGGGTTTATCTTGTAATAATAAATGTATGAGTAGATTTAGTGTAATAAAAGGGTGTAATATACTAAAATAGGTCACCATGTGGGTTTATGGGCCCACCATTTTTATTATATAAAGCAAAATTCTCTTATGGGGAAGGGTGAAAAATCAATATACTACAACTACTTTTTTTTTTATTTCCAGTGTTTCTCTCTTTAGGCTCAACTCTAATATCATCTAGTAGTGGAATCAGATCTGGATATTTCTGGAACGATCATTGCCGACCACAGTGGAGTAGATTGATACCCAGAGCAGTTTTCTCCACCATCGATTGATACCCAGACAACATAGCCTTAACCTGCCTAATTATCATAGTATCAGAGCAAAGTTTATCCTCATGCTTCTTCATATTCCTTACCATCCAAATGGACCATACTATCAAAGAAGGAATGATGTGTCTAATATGCAATCTAGATTGAGAAGAAGAAAACCATTTATTGACTAGGTGATTTATTGACATATGTCTACCTATTAGAATTCTAAAAAGATTAGCAAAGTAAAGCCAGACATTCCATATCATTGAACAACTAACAAACAAGTGATTCAGGGGCTCATACTCATCACAGAATTGACACTTAGACACTAAACTAATGCCTCCTCTTTGAATATTAGTATCAACAGAAATAAGATTATTTAGAACTCTCCAAAGCGTTATAGAACATTTAGTGGGTGTAATGTTATTCCATATTTTCTTTTTAAAAGCAGATTGAACATGCTTCTCTCTTATGCTATTAACAATATGCTTTAGATTGAAACTACCATCTGGAGAAAGTCTCCAAATAATCAAATCATCATTTAACTGATTAACACTAATACTAGTTATCTTATTAACCACACAATCATTATCAATATCAGCCTTAAGTTTAGCCAGATTCCAAGAATGATTAAGCCAATACTCATTAACTTTAGTATAAGAATACCAAGTGTTAGATTCATTATAGTTAAATTTAAATATTGGGTTCCTATCAAACCATCTATCCAAATAAAAGTCTACATTCCCTACCCCTATTACCCAATATACATGCTCCTCAGATTTAACTCTAACTTTTAACATTCTTTTCCAAGTAAGTGAATCAGTTTGCTTAACTACAACTTGTAAAGGATGTTGCTTAGAACAATACTTACTATACAATAAATCTGCCCATAAAGAATTCTTTGATCTAAAGTTAAACCACAATTTATAAGACAGAGCTTCTTGAACTAATGAAAGATCTCTTAAATTCAAACCATTTTCATCAAAGGGTTTACATAAGCTAAGCCAGTCCTTCCATATAATTGTTTTATTACTTTCTGAGTAACCCCATAAGAATTTATTCAGTAACTTATTAATCCTATTAATAATTGATTTAGGTAAAACAACACATTGCATATAATATAAAGGATAAGCTAGTAATACAGATTTGATTAAAACTAATCTACCTCCAAAAGATAAGGCTTTAGAATTCCAATGGTCTATACTCATCCTAATCTTATTAATAATATCATCATAGTAAGAGTTCTGATTCTTAATGAAAATAGGTATTCCTAAGTGTTTAAAAGGTAAACTACAATGATTAAAACCCAGTAAATGTTCTAGCATTGTTATTCTAGGTCTAGACATTATTGTAGGTACAACAAAGGATGTTTTTTGTAGGTTAATCTGTTGTCCTGATAACTTTTGATAGACTAATAAAAATCTACCTATCTTTTTAAGATTTCTAATGGAACCATTTAAAAACAGCAAAACATCATCAGCAAAAGCCAGACAATTTATTGTAACAGAACTTATAGTCTTATAAATCAAAGATGGATCTACGGCAATACTCTTATTGACACCTCTAATAAGGAACTCTTCTGCTAATATAAACAGAGAGGGGGATAAAGGATCCCCCTGCCTAACACCATTAGAAGAATTGAAATATCCATAAGCTAAACCATTTATAATCATAGAATACTTAATGTTCTCTATACTCTTTCTGATTATATTAATAACCTGAGAACTGAAACCAAAAGATTCCAAAACTTGACAAATGAAATTAAAGCTAAGTTTATCAAATGCTTTTTTCATGTCTAAGTTAATAATGATATTAATACCTATCTGTTTTTTATTCAAGTCATTAACCAACTCTTGTGTTATAAGTATATTTTCCTGAATGGTTCTATTAGGCATATAAGCTCCCTGTTCTCTAGAGACTAGTTTAAGCAATAAACTACTTAGTCAGTCCAATACTTTGCATTTTGTTTCTTGGGTATTAAACAAATAGAAGTTGCAAACATACCATTTGGGAAACTATCTTTAACAAAATAATCAATTACATCATTAACAAGATCCACCCTAATTATAGACCAACACTCACTATAGAATCTGGAGTTGAAACCATCAACTCCAGAGACACTTGCACTATTTAAACCTTTAACAGCCCTATACACCTCATCTAAAGTTGGAGTAGCTAATAGGGATAAATTGTCTATATCACTAACTAACTTAGGAATAATATTTGAAGGATAATCAGGCATTACTTCTGATACATCTTTTGAATTGAGAAGTTCTGAAAAATAACTAACAGCAGACTCACCTACAAGCTTTGGATCATCTATTCTTACATTGTTATCCATAATATCATCTATTCTACTCCTAGACCTCTTTTTCTTAACATAGTTATGGAAAATCCTAGTATTTTTTCCCCATCCTTTAACCACTTAGAAGCACTCTTTTGCATCCAAAAAGTTTCTTCCCTAGCTAATAAGACCATATGTTTAGACTTAAGCTCAGACAGCCTCTTATTGTTCTCTATAGAATAAGATAATTCTAACAACCTTTCAACTATACTAATTTCCTCCTCAGTCTTTTCAATGCAGTAAAAAATGTTTCCAAAAATATTTTTATTCCAGTTTTTTAAATGATTCTTAAGTCTTTTTAATTTAAACCAAAATAAGTGAACATAATTAAAATGAGAAGGTAATTCTAATGGGATTAACCAATTATTTTCAACTGTCACCAAAAAATCAGGATGGCTTAACCACATATTTTGAAACCTAAAAGGGGATTTATGAACATTAAACACTGATGATAATGAGACTAACAGGGGAGAGTGATCTGACCCAGTTCTGGTCAGATGCCTCACCCTTGTAACATTGAACTTATCTCTCCATTTATCATTATACAACACTCGGTCTAGTCTTTTCCACTTATGGCTATTGGTCCAGGTAAAATTAGTACCTGAGAATCCAGGATCCTCAAGACTACAGTCCAAAATCATATTATTAAAATATTCCATGGAATTCATACAAAGAGTAACACAATTAATCTGCTCACTATGATTAGATATGGTATTAAAGTCACCTACTACTAGCCAAGGCTCATTAGAAATACTATTAGATATATCCCTCAATTGATTCCACAAATTTAACTTTAAAATCCTATTACATTTTGCATATACTATTGTGACCAGGAACTCCTCTACAGAATCTGAATGATTAACCATAGTATGAACTAATTGATCAGTGTCTAAAATAATGTTAATTTTATAGGTATTTTTCCAAAAAATCCAGATTTTATTGTTTTTATTACCATAACATTGATCAAACCCTAATTTCTTAAAGGTTTTAACTAGTTTATCAATAGACAACATAGGCTCCTGAATTACTACCAAATCTGTAAAATGCTTTTTAGTTATACTTTTAATTCTTCTAATTGTGTTCACATTGCCAACTCCTCTGGCATTCCAACTCAAAAAAGAAACAGTCATTTTTTAAACATTTTTTAGGATCTTACTGATCCTTTGAGAGCTAGTGGTTTGTTAATTAGATTATTCTTTAGTCCCTTAACTTTAACCTTAGAATGTTTCTTATTACTTGTCCTATCAGGCATTTCTGTATCAGGCATCACTACATGTCTAATCCTAGGGGAATTTGGTAGACTTAAATTTGGCCTATCACTTGAAACATCACACAAATCCCTATCATTGATATTATCCTCATTCAGTATATCAAAAGTATTACTAAGATCAATAGACTGCAAATCCTCTATAACATCACTATCATTTAACACAGGTTGAGTCAAATTTTGATTAAAAGTTAAAACATTATCATCAGTTTTCAGAGTAGGAGAATTAACAAAAACATCAATATTTTTTTCCTGATTGTCCTTAACATGCACACCAGTATCAGTTTCACTAGAAATTATCACAAATTTTAGTTTAGGAATCCACTTTTCTTTATGTTTTTTATTATTATCAGGCACATTCAATTGTTTCCTAAGACTAAATTCCTCAATTTTGCAACTGGATTCACTATGACCTAAATGCCTACATTTTTTGCAGTAAGCAGGTATGTCATTATATATGACATCCTGCCAAAAACCATCCTGATCCCCAAAGCTTACCCAAAGTCTTTGGGGAAGAATACTAGAAGTATCAATCACAGTCCAGGCCTTACATAAATTATAACTAGCCTTATTACTATATGGTATCCACGTTTTCAATGACAAACCTATTGCCTTGGCAATCTGTTCTATAGTATCAGAATTGTACATGAGTTCAGGAATCCTAGGGAAAGAGATCCAAACTGGAGTCAATGGAGACTCCCTTTTGGGATGGAAATCAGTAGTCCATTCTAAGAATCCTAAAAGAAAAACTACCCATAGTTCTCACAGTACGTTTCCAAAAGACTTTAACATCATCTAAAACATAAAATTCAACAAAAAAGTGCCTATAATCCCATTTAAACACACTGAATTTGCCAACAAATTTAAAAGACTCTAAATAAACCCTAAAATCAGAAACTGAAGGGGAACCGAAAGAAAATTTTGCAATTAATGTAAACTTTGAAAGAGCAGAGAGTTCGATCTTATCTGATTCGTCAAATTTGACGAAGGTATAACCATCCTCCACTCCTGTAGAGACGTTTGCATGCTTGAATGAATCTTTCCTTGCATTATCTCCTTGAGCTCTCCCTCTTGAGTTCATCTTCAGCACCAAAAGATGGTTTTGTGACTAGCTTCTGGCCCTTCTCATCAGAACACAAAACGTTGTTCAAATCAGCCCCGAACTGACTCCGATTTTGATTATCGCCTTCAAAAATAGGGTTTTCATACAACCTGCTTTGATTGACTGGAACTTTCGAAGTGCTGTTCGTCTTATCCCGAGAAAGATTAGACAAAAGAATAGGGAAAGTTTCTTGATTTTGTAGGTTTGGAGATATTTTCTGTGTTTGTGACTCTTCGAGATGAAGAGAAGATAGTGGCTGCATTCTAGAGATAAGATAGAGAAAGCTTTAGGGTTAGGCGAAGGTGGCTCTTCGATGAGGCCGGGAAATCAAGAAGCCCACATTCCGCATATGTCAACTAACTACTACAAAGAAAATAATCAAATAAAATGCTAATTTGGACTGTTAACATTTGGTGATGAGAAGATGGAGTGCTTGGTGATGAGAACAAGGAGTGTTAGTTTAAGTAGTATGCGCCGTTTGATATTAGTTTAGAGTACAGTCATCCATATCATATTATGTCACTCGTTATTTTTTCATAAAGTACATTTGATTATAAATTATTATTTACATATAATTATCTTGTAGTTCGAGATATCTCTAACTATTTTTTTGAAATCTCATATCTTTCAAACCATGAAATTACGTTTATTCTCGTTGCGAAAAAATAATTGATGTTTAACTATAAAACTACGTGTAATTTGGTTGACAAATAATTGTTGTTCAGTTGTAAAAATACGTGCAAATGTGTTGCGGAAATAAGAATAAAATAATTTCAAAATAGGACTTTAGTTGTTAAATAAGTTTCATCGTTCGAAAAATAAATAAATAACAATGTTCTTCTCAAAACAAGTGTTAATTGGGTGTAAAACAACTATTTTTTTTATAATTACGAAAATATGTGTATTTTGTGGTAAAAAATCAGAGTTGCGGAATTACATGCAAATATGTTGAAAAATAAGAAGAAAACAATTGCTGAAATATGACTTTAGTTGCTACATAAGCGTGATTGTGTAGAAAAAAACGCAAACTTGTTTTGCGGAAAACAAGTGTTAATTAGGTTTAAAACAACTAACTTTCTTTTTAGTTGAAAAAATATGTACATTTTTTGTGGTGAATAATTATTTTATTTAAAACAATTTTGTTGTTGAATCACGTAAATTTGGTTGGAAATAAGTGTGAAAAAATAACTATTATTCAGTTGCGAAATTAGGTGTAATTTGGTGGCAGATAAGTAAATGATGTTTAGTTGCAAAATTATGACCAATCTGATTGCGAATTTCGACTCTAAAAAGCTATCAAAACATATTATTTATGAATTTCATTTTGTTCGGCTTTAAAAAATAAAAATATCTATGTTTTTGTACCTTTTTAGTTAAATTTTAAAAAAACATTAAATTTTAATATTATAATTAACCAATAGTCGAAGATAGCATGAATTTGTGCTATCAAACGTATTGTTGAACGAATTTAGAATTTAGGTGGTTTTTGATAAATTTCAAAACCCAAACAATTATTCATAATTTAAAATTTATTCAACAAAAGTTGGTCGTCGGACCAACTAGTATACTAGTAAGGATTTTTTTATTTTTCATTTTAAATTAGTCTAGTTTAATTTAATTGATCTCTCGTTTACTGTAAAAGATTTTTTTTTCTAATATTAAATTTATTAAATATTATAATTTTAGTAGCATACTTTTCCAACCGTTTAATATCCGAATTATACAGACTTATAGGTCGGCCATATTTTGAGATCGACCATAAATAAAACAAACCTAAGAAATTTTGGAAGACATGTTTGAATTATGTTAGAATATATAAGTGTTCCTCACATACTAGCAAGATATTGTCTGCTTTGAGTCTTAAAGCTCGCACGGTTTTGCTTTTTGTACACTCCTAAAAGGCTTGTTGCTAGTTGAGGAAGGTTTACATTTATATACACTTTATTATTTTTAATCTAAGCAAGGTGAGACTCTGGACCACATATGGGATGAAGTTACTTCAACAACTCTCCTTAAAATTGATCTCATTAATGGGCGGAATAAACATCGCCAAATCACAGCAGAAACATCGGTGGATGTGTTGATGTGCGGAAAGAACGTCGCCTATCCACAGCGAAATAAAGATATCGCTGGATATTAAACAAATTTGCTTAGTTCCACATTGCTTTGAACTTGGCTCTGATACCATGTTAGAATATATGTGTAGTTGTGAAACGTGCCTCACAAACTAGCAATATATTGTCTGTTTTGGCCACGAAGGGTCGCACGGATTTGCTTTTGGTACACGTCCAAAAGCCCTCTTGCTAGTTGAGGAGGGTTTACACATATATACACTCTATTATTTTTAATCTAAGCAATGTGGACTCTGGACCAAATATCGAATGAACTTTACTTCAGCACGCACACCAAGAGATTTAATATGGTTTGGATCTTGAAGAAATCCTACATCCATGGGTAACAGACATAATTAAGACTCTCAAATAGTAAAAGGTCAATCACTTCTTTGTTAAGGAACTCTCTTCTAGAGTTTTCTACAAATAGACTTGCCGATCTCTACAAACATACTCGTCGATCATTACACTCTCTACAAACAAACTCGTCGATCTCTTCTGAATTGTTGGTCGTCTTTTATCTCGTCCTGACACACATTGTAAAAATATATATATTTCTATCATATGTGCGGAAATTCGCAATTCCTAAATTAAGAAACCTAATACGAAATATAGAAGAGTTAGTTAATATAAAAAAAACTCAATTAGTATGAACACTAATTAATTTATAAGACTCAATCGATGATAAATCTAAGTAATATAGAAAATCCAATTAATATGAAATCTAATTAATACTGAAGACACAATTAATAAGAAATTTAATTAATACATAAGACTCAATTAGTATGAAATCTAATTAATGTAAAATACTCAATAAATAGAAATTTTAATTAATATAGTAAATTCAATTAATATGAAATCCTAATTAATATAGATGACTCAATTAATAGGAAATCTAATTAATAAGAAATTCAAATAATTGATCAGACCCGCTTAAAATTGACGAATTACGTTTAGTATATACTTAACAATTCTCCATCTAGGCTCAGAGCGGCATTAATATTTGTTATTCTAATGGTCCAAGTACTCATCGGAGATAATATGTCCACATACACGTTTGAAGTGATCAATTCTCACGCAGTTCATGAACTCTATCTAGGAAATTTCCCCAATATACCAGTTTTTCGACCTCTTACATCAAAGAAAGATGCAGTAACATCCATCGCACCTAACTCAATACTAAACTGAGCAACACTTGACAACTACTCTACAATTTAAACATCTCAAACCTTTAACCCATCAAAATTTAGATCAAGACCCAAACCTAGAAATAGGTAAAATTCTGTTGCAAAGGGAAAAATCTAAACTCAACTTGAAAATACTCCAGTAGATGCATCCTCATCTCCGTCTTTATGTTCAAACTTAATCTCAACTTCAGCTAAATCTACAATAATTATTACATCTTCATGACGACCGAAAGTGTAGAGGCTCATATTAATGCATATAGTTTTCTTAACATATCAATTAATCAACCTCATATTATGTCAAGTTTTCAGCATCATAAACTTTACTTCAAGGAAGCTACAAATCATATTCTTAGTTATTACATGCTTACATGTACTCTTTAAGATTCTTCTACTCGACTTATCAAATTTAGAACAATAGTTAGTTAATGGTAGGTTCACTACTACCATGATATTGTCAGTTCTAAACTTCTTCACGTACTTCTAATATTGGATCTTCATATGCTTTAACAAGCCTTCAACTACCTCCAGCCGAATCTCAGCAGACCTATTTCCAACTCTAGACGACTCTTATAGGTCTATAACACCACCAGTCCGATTAGCCTCCATAATAACACGTGAGTCTTGAAATCCATGAAGTCTTTCATACACCCTTATACTCAAACTCTTATTCATATAACAAACCTATAGTTAGAAGGTTACGTTTAAATTTAAGGACATACCTCACATTTGTTAAAGCCTTTTACTTTATCTTCTTCACCAACAATGAATATTGATATCATAGCCTCATGTTCACCGCACCACCTTTTAGGGTATAATCACTGTTTAATCGAGGTAAGAACCGATGTATCGATTAAAAAACCTCTAGAGAAAAAACTTTACCCTCTCACTTGAATCTCCCTTCCATGTTCGACCCCTCACACTTAATTTGTGCCATTTGTATCCGCTCTTCAGAACACTATTGTTCTGAATATCTTTGGAGTGCAAGGCACTCTTGACTTCAACCACCATAAATGAGTCTTTATTGTTGAGCATGATGTCCGTTAAGTGTTCATACTCTTTCTACAGAGAACTAAGAAGGATGATTTCTTAGTTATCTTCCACCACTTTTGTACCAACTGAATTCAAGTTGAGTATGATTTGGTTATAATTATCTAGGTGCTTTTAGATTTCCATTCTACTTATAGATAGTTGGTAAAGTTGTTTATTGAAATATAAACTATTCGCCAAAAACTTCTTTATGTAAATCACCTCTAACTAGTTTCATATCCCCAATAGCATGGGCTCTTCAAATACCTCTCGTAGCACTGCATCTCTCAAGCTCAATATGAGGGCATGCTGAGCTTTCGACAATACTACAATATCAACCTGCGTAAATTTATCATCGGTAATAGAAACCAATCTCTTATGTACCAGGGACGCCTTAACTTTAATTCTCTAAAATTTGAAATCATTAGATCTGTTGTTTTTTTTCTATGCTAAGATTATTAAAACTTATCTTTTGTAGATTTCCCATTTCTAAGAAATATATGCTTCTCCAACCTTGAGATCAGATTTCGATATACTCGTTCTATTGTTATTCCACACTCACCGCACCACTTTCTAGGGAAACCATCAATATCCAAACAAGATCTGACCCAACCATAACAATACTCGCTAGGCCAAATCCTAGTCATTCACTGGAAGTAGTGACTAACCGTTTGCAAACACCTATCCGAGAGGTTATAGGTAGTTATACGAGTTTTGAATCTTTCCTTATTTCAAGAACAAAGTTAACAACAAGTAATAAGAAATAAAAATCATTCACAGAAGAAGAAATTTAACGTGATTGAGATCGTGGAGAAATTCTACATCCACGCTAACAGACGTAATTTATATATATGAGGTTACAAAAAAACTTTCAAACGCTAAAAACTCAATCACTCCTTTGTTACATAACTCTGTTCTGGGTTCACAAATAATACGTGAATCTCAAAATGCATATTTTATTCTTTATCTTATACCTCACTACATTCTCTACAAACAAATCGTCGATCTCCTATTAACCGAACTATTTTCTGGGTTCACAAATAATATGTGAATCTCAAAATGCATATTCAATTCATTATCTTCTACCTCACTACATTCTCTACAGAAAAATCGTCGATCTCCTATGAACCGTCACTCGTCTTTTGTCTCATCTCACAACATATTCCGAAGAAATATGTTCTTCTATTTATAGGTTTGGAAATTTGTACTCCTTTAACTAAAAATGTAATAGAAAATCTAATTGATATTGAAGACTCAATGAATAAAAAATCTAATTAATATATGAGACTTAATTTATAGAAAATATAATTAATATAGAAGATCCAATTAACAAGAAATCAAATTAATATAAAAGACCCAATTGATAGGAAATCTAATAAATATAGAACACTCAATTGATATGAAATATAATTAATATAGAAGACTCAATTAATATAAATTTGATGAATATTGGAGACTCAATGTGAAAAGCTAATTAATATATAAGATTCAATTAATAGGAAATCAAATTAATATATGAGACCCATCAAAAAATATTACACGTTACTTTGAGCCTATACTTAACAATTTTTCACCTAGACTCACAATGACACCATCATAAATTACCCCGATACTCCTACTACTCACTGAAGACAAACTGTCGACCTACACACCTAGAGTGATTAGTTCTCATGTAGTCCGTAAACTCTATCAAGGGAAGGATCCCCAATAGACCAGTCTCTAACTTCCTACATCCAAAAAAACGATAGTAATGTCTGTTTGACCTAACATAAGATCATACCGAGAAATACTTGATACATGGTCCACAATTTGAAGATCCAAAGCCTTTGACCATCAAAATTCAAGTCAAAACCCAAATCCAGAAATTGTTCAAATTCTTTTTTAAATGTCGAACCTGAAATCATCTTGAAAACAACTTTCGTAGACGTACCTACATTGCTACCCTTATGTTCAAACTCCATCTCAACTCCAGCTCCACCTATGAAACGTATTACATCTTCATGACGACTGAATTCCAGGGGTTTTTATTGATGACGATAGTTGTCCCAAAAACTGTTTCGCCCAACCTCTTCCTATGTCAAACTTTCACAAACATAAATCTTATTCCAAGCAAGCTACGACTCATCTTCTTAACTATTCCATGTATTAGCGTACTCGTCAAGATTGTACCCATAAACATATCGAACTTAGAAAAAGCTAGTGAATAGTCAGTTCATTAATACATTGCCATTTTCAGACCTAAGCCTCTTCAGGTAATTCCTGAATTGGATCTCCACATGCTTCAACAAGCTTTCACCGGACTTTAGCTGAATCCACCAGACTCATTTTCGATACTAGACTTCATTTATACTACAAACCCATCGTGGACATATTTGTCAAAGCTTTTTACACTCCAGTAGATATTTTGAATCTACTATTTTTCTCATGAAATCTATCATTTTAATTGCGTCTGAATTTACTCTAAAATCCACAATATTCATCGTTTTATTTTTTATTCTTCACTAACACTGAATATTGATATTTGATCTCTATCTCACCGATTAGGGAAACCATTGTATTTTTTGTTTCAAACTTATTGAAATTAATAATGTTTTCTTAAATAAACTCTTATTAAAAATTATTGTAAAATTAATTCGATAATAAATTAAAAAAATAAAATTGATTTTATAAAAACTATATTAGTTTTATACATAAAATATTATAACGGAAGAAAAAATATTACTCGATTAATAATTTATATATAGAGAAGAAATTTTTTGTTTGTTTTAATGGTCCCAAAATTTGTTAATTTATATTAGTCGTGTCAATTTGAACAATATATATGATCAACTCTAGATTTGTTGTTATCCACTTATAGATAAAGCGATCTAGAAAAACACTATCAATGAAATATGATGAGTTTTAAATCTTGAAATACAAATTGTTTATAGTGCGCTCAGTGTTCTCCATGATCAGATGTTAGTCCAAATCCAAGTATTAATTAGAAGACATCGAATCTTACAAGAAGTCCAAATTCGAGTATTCTAATAAGTGTGCACTCCGCACATTATGACTTGTTCGATAATGTATCATGACTACATATGTCGACTAGTTAATGCAACTACACAAAAATATTTAACAACATTCTCTTATTTGAGTGCATTTCATGATCAACTAAACACAATCACAACAAATAACAAATTTATGCATAAATAAAATATCGTAACGTTGAATTTCACATTAGTATACTACACATTCCAATATTCGAATATCAACGTGTCACTAAAGATTGAACCTTTAGTATTCATAATGAATAAATGAAGATAATATACACATACTTTCTCACATGTTTTTACTTGACACTATCTTTTACTAACCTTGTGTCCTTATCCTTCTAAAGTATATCAAAGTCAAGTCCTAGCTTCTTGAAGTGGCTAATAGGTAGTTATATTCCTCTTGCACATGCATCTATAATTTTTCAAATGAACTATTAAGAATATAATCTTCAACCTCCACAACTGGGAGGTCTGAGCACATACCTTGGAATGATATTATAAATGTGTTATAATCTCTAGATGTTAAACTTTCTACATTGAATTCAACACCTAAGCTTAGTTCATTATCTCTACAAATACATTGTATTGTGAGGTACCTAGTGTTGTCCTTTCATTTCTAATGACATAACATGAATTATAAGTTTTTAACTCCCTCGAATTATACTCATCACTGTTATCAGATCGAATACAGTTTAACTTTCTTTCTCTCTCTCTCTCACTCTCTCTCTCTCTACCATGACATGAAATTTATAAAATATCTCAAACACTTAGCTTTTTGTCTACAACATGTATACCCAAGTTTTTTTTGAAGTAGAATCATCACTAAATGTAACAAAAAACTTGTTATGCCAATACAATCCACTTATATAGGACCACAAAGATCAAAGTATACTAACTCCAACTTTCCTTGTTTTCAAGTGGACTTCTTAGAAAACAACGTTATATGCTGTTTTCATGCCAAGAAATTTTTAGATGGGTCAATAATAATAGCTTTATCAATAAAAATGAATCACTTACTTGCCAAAGTTTTCATTTCCCATCTTGACATTACCAAATTCGCCACTTTTGTAGTTTAAAAATATTCACTATTAGGAACACAGTGATATAAAGAACTTGTATCCACAATCCACCCTGAACATGGACCACCAACATGATAACACTCACCAATAACAAAAATAAATGATGCATCATCATTATTAGTAGAAGCAAGAAATGTATTATTTTTATTATCACCTTCATTTTGTGAATCTAACTTGTTACCTTTTTGTTTCTTCCATCGATAATAATACTTTTGTATATGACCACACTTGCTACAATAGTTTCATATCCGAATCTCTTTCCCATATATGAACTTGGAGATTCCTATGATTTACCATGAAATTTAGAACATCTACTCTTGCCTCTTCCTCTATTATAAAACAAATAAAAGTTTGTGAATTGTCAACTCTCATCTCTTTTCTTCTAATATCTTCATTTAACATGTTTTCTTTGATAAAGTTCAAAGATAAAATACCGTCTAGAGCAGAATTGCTTATAGTCACAACTAAAATCTCCCAATTGTCTCGCAAAGAGCAATCTTCATAGCAGTGAACTTGTTAATGATATCTTGAAAGTCACTGAGATGTTCAGAAACTGACTTACCATCTTTTTAATTTTAAATTAACAAGTATTTTAATAAAAAAAACTTTGTTATGAACGGTGTTTCTTTCATAAATACCTTCTAATTTCTTCCCAAGATCATATAGGCTAAACTCTTGAGAAATATGGTTTAAAGTGATAAGATCAACCCATTGTCGAATAATTCATAAAGTGTTGCTTTTAACCATCTCCCAATACAATTCTTTCTTGTCTTGCGGTTTTACCGGTTTAGCAGAGTTACCATCTCCATCTTTAACTAACTTAATCAGATCAACCATTTTTTGCAGTATAGAAGATTATCTATCATTGGTCTCAAATAGAATAGTTTATTTATGTTAACTTAATCATGAAGTTACCATTACTATAATTAATATTCGCTAAACAAACAAGTAGCTCTAATACCAACTGAAGGTTCAAAACAATAGTAAAGAAGCGGAAACAAAAAATCGACATGCAAGATTTATTCGTTGAAACCCCCTTCAATATGAAGAGTAAAAAACCACTAATTGATGAGGACTCCACCTTAAACACTTCTATTATTATATTGAATGGAGGGTACAAGTAAAGATGAGGACTCCACCTTAAACACTTCTATTATTATATTGAATGGAGGGTACAAGTAAATCTGAATCGATCCCATAAAGATCTACCAATCCACCAACAATTAAAATAGTAATAGATAGCAAGAAGAGAAGTAAAAAGGAAATATATCACAAAAACACTGCATTATTTTTAATAGTAATTTCTCCCAAACCGCAAGTCTAGATCAAAATTCAATCTCTCAAAATAAACCTTAGATAACCCGGACAATGTATCGAGAAATCAGCAAAAATAATATTATTTATTATTAAATCCGAAAATTGATAATTCACACCGTCTTTTCCGTGTTCAATGTATATTTGTCGGGAATTGCTAAAAAACAGCCAAAATTACTCCATAAAATTGCATAAAAAATAAATTATTAAAATTTAAAGGTTTTTAAATATGTTTTAATAAAATGTAAATAATTGAAATAAGTAGAATTTAAGGATTTTAAGAATTTTTTTTTGATGAATAACAATTTTATAAATATTTAAAAAATTGAAAATGCAACTTCACATAGTAGTTCTCGCTGTTTTTTTAGCAATTCTCATATTTGTCTCCATCTCCCCCTAACAACAAAAACAATCAATAAAAAGACTATATTGGCCATTAAGTTATAAATGTGTGTAATAGACATTAAGTTATAAATTAGGCCCACTTCAACTATTTAATAATCAAAGTGGATCAGAGTGTATCAAATTGTAGCACAATAACCCATTCAACCCTAGATACAATACTTCCCGGTTATTGGGATGGACCCTAACAATATAACCCTAAACTTTGTTGATCCAAGTGAAATAAATAGGTAACTGGATAGGCTGTGTATATCCTGGGCAAATATATTTCAAAACTCTCAAATATATTTGCCTTTTTCACTCTGTTTGTCCTTTGAGCTGTACACGAATCTCAATCTTTCAATTAGGATCTCTCTTTTTCGAAGAGGTGATTAACTGAAAAGATGTATATATATTTGATTTTCCGCATATAAGTCTTGAAATCGAGCATTCAAGAACATTCTTTAAATCTTTTATGTCAGAGCATGGCATATTACAGAAATTTATTGATATCATGAGTGAATGTGAGTTTAGAGAATAAACCTATGTACTGTATAAATAAATAAATATATCTTTTGAAATAGAACATTAAGATTTTTGTTTTTTGAAAATGAAATACACATTTTATAACGCAGTATAAATAAATCGTGATTATTTTACTTTGTTCATATTTTCTTTTTTACTCTAAAAACTTGTTTCGGTACATATTTTATCTCAGTTTCTGTATGAACCAAATTATTATCATTGGCAAGCTTCATTACGAGTTGTTCATTATTTGAATGGGGCAGGGACTTCTTATACCGAGTAGTTGTAATCTCACTCTGATAGGCGAGTGTGATTTCAATTGGACTAGATGTCCTAAGACTGCGCAATGTGAGTGGTTGTATGATGTTCTTGGGTGATTCCCCTATTTTTTGGAAGACTAAGAAACAAGGTGTTGTTGTATTGTCTTTCGCTGAAGCAGAGTCTCGATCTATGGCATGATTGACTTGTGAGTTGAAGTAGTTGTACGATTTTCTCAAGGATTTTGGGGTCTCGCACTAATGGGTTATGCAAGTTTTCTATAATAGTCTGTCAGTTTTACATTTTGCCGATTATGCTGTGTTCTATGAGCGTTCAAATCATATTGAAGTAGATTGTAATTTTCTAGGTTATGCCCTACTCGATAGGGTTATGCGCATCTCACGTGCCCACTCATGTCCGCGTGTAGATATCTTTACAAAAGCACTAAACAAGCAGTAGTTTGAGTTTTTGCTTTGCAAGTTGGGTATTCATAATCTTAATTCTCTAACTTGAGGGGTATTAGAGTGTCAGGAGTAGAATAAAATGTATATGGGCTATTTAATATTAGTCTATATATGAGCTAGTGTTTACTTTCTGCGGCCATATACATACACTCATTGTGATATGCCTAAAGAACTGATTTGGTTTATGTGTTGAAAGGGTGAACATGTGAGAGACACATTCACTCAACGTTTCAAATGTTTTCCTTTTACTTCAGGATTTTTCACTGAATTGTAGTTGCATGTTCAACATCTTCATATCCTACCGTCATTTGTTCTATAGATATAGCACATTCACAGTTATCTTAACAATTAATCTATTGAATAATATACAATTTAACCAAAATATTATTTACTTAACAAGTCTGAAAAATTAATATTCAATTTAATAAATAATCGTTTTTTCCATTTTTTAAACTTATTAGAATTATTTTTCTTTAGAAAAATAAATACTTTAGTATAAAAGATAGAATAGTCTTTTAAAAGATCCAATAAAATTAGAAGGTATAGCTAAATAGTTAGAAAAATAAGGAGTAAATATAGAGGATATAGTTAGTTGGTTATAAAAATAAAGATAAAGTTCAAAAATTCAAAAATATCTATCTTTTCCAATAAAAACCACAAATTGACCTTTGTAGTAACTGCCATTACAGACGAAACACATCAAGCCTTAGTATTGGAAATTGGAAACACATCAAGCTTTAGTACTAGCAATTGGATAAGAATGTAATGATGTAATACAAACCTAGTACTGGAAATTGGATAAGAATGGAATGATGTAATATAAACCTCATCTTAGAATCAGTTTTTCTCTCTCAGATTCAAAGTCTTTCCTATAATAACAAGTTTTCCCTTTTAGCAGACATAGCATTTAATTTACAAATTAGAAACCACAAGCTTGTTCATTAGTGCAAAGACTATCATCCTTTTTAAATTCATAAAAAAGATGGAGTGAGTTTTAGGGTCAATATCTAATAATTCATCATCAACTTTACCCTTCTCCTCTATTATTTGAAAGCCATTATCCCATGATGCTGATTCTTTAGTCCGAACAAACATGAACGAACTTCACTTCAGCATTAACTGACGCGAGACGAGATATATTTTTTTTGCAAAATAGTTGAACTCTGAAATGCAATAAACAATAAAAGAGTAGTTTGAGTTAAGGAACGTGCACAGTAAGACTACCAAAATCAATTTGTGTCAAAAGCACATCCATTTAAATAGTTATGACAGATAATATCACTCTCCATTTATAATTCAATAGAGTAAGGAAAAAAATCTAGAATAGTAATCAAACATAAACACTTACAAATGAATCATGACAGATAATCTTCTCCAATGTATGCCTCAACTCAAGCAAAATTTTTGCATCCGAGGAAGACAAATCACACCCCCGAGCTCCAAAACCTTAAGCCGACCGAACAACAAGAGCTTAGGTGGCATTGGCTCTTGCCGGTTCTGGTAACTTTGAGTGACGTGAGAAGACATAGGATACGTCGGAGCTGTTCGAAAGCGTGGTGAGACCAAGTCCGGAGACCAGCCACATTCAACTTGAACACCTTGTTTCCACCAATCAACGATGCGGATTTAACCTCCACAAACCAGACATTAAATCGAAAGTAAAAAAACTACAGAATCAGATATATGAATCCATTCGAATCAACCAATACATGCATATGAGTATGTATGTTTAGCTTGACAGAAGGAATCCGTATAGAGACATACACTCTATAGGTAAAGAAATTTGAATTGGGATATTTATTTTCGATGTAGAAAGTGAAAGAATAGTTTCAGATTTCTAATAAGAAAGGAGGCTTGGGGAGTTAAAGAGAGAAAAACATTGATTGCCAAAGAGAAAGAGACTACTTTTTTCTGAGTAGTTCCACTTTCCACGATGAGAATCAAGTTAAATTTGGAGAAGATGTTTTCTTTTCATTCATTCGTAACGAGATTGATTACCGAAAATGCTTGAGAGAAGCCATCATTGGTGTGTAACTGCAGAACTTTAAAGGTGTGTAATTTAATTAACAAAATGGTGGTGTAAATATTAACCGTTAGTGGGTTGATGGGAATCCGAAATCAATAATGTTTAATATATTTTGGTGTAATTTATCATTTGCGGCGAATGTATACCATAACTATTTTTATTGAGCTTTTGGCAATAACATATTCATTCTAAAATAATTATTTATAATATAAATATATTTTATAATAAATATGCGTATATAGTTAGGAGTATGTCAAGGATTTTATATGTTGCAAATAATTTTTGCATATTTTTGCAATAATTATTTTCTATTATTGTAAATTGTTACATTTAGCAATAAAATTTATATGGTTGCTACCAATATTGTTGCATATATACAAAAAAAAATAGTGTAACCACCTCGTGAGAAATAAACATTTAAAGTGAACCACTGCGTAGTACAACTGATTTTCTCTCTAATGTTTTTAAAAATATCATATCTTTTAAACAGTAGTAAAAGAACCCAAAAAATGCCAATAGTTTGTTTTTTAAGACGAACAAAGTAGATCCATTAAATATACTTTTTAGCTGCGTAATTACGTGAAATTGAGTTGCAAAATAAGTTAGGAAAAAGTAAACGTGTTATAGTTGCCGAACTAATGTAATTTGGTTGCGAATGAACAAATGTGTTTCAGTTATGAAATTACATATAATTTAGTTGCGAAAAAATAATCGTGTTCTAGTTGCATATTTACATGCAAATGTATTGCGTTAATTAAAACAAAATAATTGCTGAAATGTAATTTTCATTAAGATTTTTGTTTTTTAAAAATTAAATACACATTTTATAACTCGGTATAAATAAAACGTGATTATTTTACTTTGTTCATATTTTCTTTTTTACTCTAAAAACTCGTTTCGGTACATATTTTATCTCAGTTTCTGTATGAACCAAATTATTATCATTGGCAAGCTTCATTACGAGTTGTTCATTATTTGAATGGGGCAGGGACTTCTTATACCGAGTAGTTGTAATCTCACTCTGATAGGCGAGTGTGATTTCAATTGGACTAGATGTCCTAAGACTGCGCAATGTGAGTGGTTGTATGATGTTCTTGGGTGATTCCCCTATTTTTTGAAAGACTAAGAAACAAGGTGTTGTTGTATTTTCTTTCGCTGAAGCAGAGTCTCGATCTATGGCATGATTGACTTGTGAGTTGAAGTAGTTGTACGGTTTTCTCAAGGATTTTGGGGTCTCGCACTAATGGGTTATGCAAGCTTTCTATAATAGTCTGTCAGTTTTACATTTTGCCGATTATGCTGTGTTCTATGAGCGTTCAAATCATATTGAAGTAGATTGTCATTTTCTAGGTTATGCCCTACTCGATAGGGTTATGCGCATCTCACGTGCCCACTCATGTCCGCGGGTAGATATCTTTACCAAAACACTAAACAAGCAGTGGTTTGAGTTTTTGCTTTGCAAGTTGGGTATTCATAATCTTAATTCTCTAACTTGAGGGGTGTTAGAGTGTCAGGAGTAGAATAAAATCTATATGGGCGATTTAATATTAGTCTATATATGACCTAGTGTTTACTTTCTGCGGCAATATACATACACTCATTGTGATATGCCTAAAGAACTGATTTGGTTTATGTGTTGAAAGGGTGAACATGTGAGAGACACATTCACTCAACGTTTCAAATGTTTTCCTTTTACTTCAGGATTGTTCACTGAATTGTAGTTACATGTTCAACATCTTCATATCCTACCGTCATTTGTTCTATAGATATAGCACATTCACAATTATCTTAACAATTAATCTATTTAATAATATATAATTTAAACAAAATATTATTTACTTATCAAGTCTGAAAAATAAATATTCAATTTAATAAATAATCGTTTTTTCAAATTTTTAAACTTACTAGAATTATTTTTCTTTAGAAAAATAAAGACTTTAATATAAAAGATAGAATAGTCTTTTAAAAGATCCAATAAAATTAGAAGATATAGCTAAATAGTTAGAAAAATAAGGAGTTAATATAGAGGATATAGTTAGTTGGTTAGAAAAATAAAGAGAAAAGTTCAAAAATATCTATCTTTTCCAATAAAAAACTACAAATTGACCTTTGTAGTAACTGCCATTACAGACGAAACACATCAAGCCTTAGTACTGTTGCATAAGAATGGAATGATGTAATACAAACCTCATCTTAGAATGAGATTTATCAATGTCCTCCCCATCAGTTTTTCTTTCTCAGAATCAAAGCCTTTCCTATAATAACAAGTTTTCCCTTTTAGCAGACATAGCATTTAATGTACAAATTAGAAACCAGAAGCTTGTTCATTAGTGTAAAGACTATCATCCTTTTTAAATTCATAAAAAAAATGGAGTGAGTTTTAGGGTCAATATCTAATAATTCATCATCAGCTTTACCCTTCTCCTCTATTCTTTGAAAGCCATTATCTCATGATGTTGATTCTTTAGTCCGAACAAACATGAACGAACTTCACTTCAGCATTAACTGACGCGAGACGAGATATATTTTTCTGCAAAATAGTTGAACTCTGAAATTCAATAAACAATAAAGAGCTGATTTGTTAAGGAACATGCACAGTAAGACTATCAAAATCAATTTGTGTCAAAGCACGTCCTCTCACCTAAACTTCAAAAGTGCAAATGTATTGCGTAAATTAAAACAAAATAATTGTTGAAATGTAATTTTCATTGCTAAATAAGATTTAATGTGTGAATAAACAAAATACAACTTTTTTTGGTGAAAGTAAATGTTAATTATGTGTGACACAACTAACTTTTTATGTAACGAAAATATATATAATTTTTTGTTAAAATCTTTTTTTAAAAATAAAAAATTAGATTGTGTTTCAGTTGCGAAAATACGAGTAATTTGGTTGCGAATTTAGTTTGGAAAAATAAATTATGTGACAGTTGTTGAATTGAATGTCATTTGATTGCGAAAAAGTTAACTGTGTTTTAGTTGTGGAATTAAAGAGAAATTTTGTTAGGAAATATGTAAAAAATTCTCCATAAATATCACTAATTAATTTCGTTTTGTTTGTTTAGAGCAAGTAAAAATATACGGAACTTTTTTTTTGAGTTAAAATTTGAGAGACGTGTAGTTTTAAAAGATACAAATAACTAGTTTTTGAGTGACGTACATGATTTTAACTTCAAAGATGTTTTAAAATAAAAATTAAACTTCAAAACCAGATGATTATGCTAAAATTAGGCCCAAGTGTTCATAGCCCAACCCGAATAAATCAAAGACAGACCCACTGAAACAAAAACCCTATAAGGCCTTTCTGTCCAGCAGAATCAGAAAACCCTAAAGATAAATACAAAGCCGCCGTTTGCTAATCCATCCAGAAGCTCTCCTTCGTAATCAAGTGCTTACCCCTACAGCAGCAACTTCTTTGTTGCTCTCTTCATTCCATAACAGTTGCCCACACCGACTTTGCTGCTGAAGCGATTTCTGGACATTATCTTCGGCATCCAGTAAAGAAGTTGCGTCAGGTATTAAGATAGACTCCCTTATCCTTTGGAAGGGCATATGAAGAAAACCTTATTTAGATCAGGTGTCTCATTGTCGATTAGGACTCGTGGCTATGGTGAAAGACTTTTCTAAACACTCTAATTCAATTGGACTATGCATTATCCTCGTTGCCTTTGATGATATTGAATGTTTTATTTAATATTTTCGTCACATGTTTATATCAAATGAATGCTTTAAGAGGCTATGCTTAAAATTCGAAATAACTTATTTTGCGTGACCAAATGAAAAGATAATGTTATCGAACAGTTGGCAGCAATAAAAAAATAGGAAAAGAATGTTATGGAACAGCATTGGCCCCTAAATAGACCAAAGGGGTTGAATCAAAGAAAGAATAGCAATCAGTGAGGCTTCCCTTAGGATCTGATCTCGTAGAAGACATTGACGGCTATACTCCTGGTAAACCTGAGCATATTGTAAATTGATTTCTCTAATTTGTTCTCTCTAAATTTTTAGTTTTTTTTATTATAATTTCCTAAAATTTTACCAAAGTATATAGTTTTAAAAGTATGCTTTTTATACTAAACCATTCGCTATATTTTATAATTGCATAAAAAAACTTTTCACAAATTCAAATCAACATATAATTTTTGTTGTATAATAGTAGAAAATTTTATATAGTTCTAATCAAAACATATATTTTTTTTATCCTGCATTATAGGAGAAATTTTTACATTGTTTGACGCTTAATTTATTAAAATTTTGACAAAACAAAACAAAAAAGTTTTTATATATAAAAGTATTATAATTTTACAATTTTTATTAAGTTAATGATATTTTATCAAATTTTCGAGCGTGAAACATAAGTTCTATGCATATAATGTAAGATTTTTTCGTATAGTAGAGTATAAATAAATCTATCTTTTGAAATAGAACATTAAGATTTTTGTTTTTTTAAAATGAAATACACATTTTATAACGCAGTATAAATAAATCGTGATTATTTTACTTTGTTCATATTTTCTTTTTTACTCTAAAAACTCATTATAATTACTTTATTACTATATTATCGATATAGTAATAAAGTATATCAATAAAGATATCAATTATGCCTTATCAACTTTGGATGTGACTATCAATTGATATCTTTATTGATATACTTTATTACTATATCAATAAAGTAATAATATATATGTCAATCGATATCAAATTGGTTTCATTAGCCAATTTGAATTAATACGAATATAATGAGAGTAATTATTATAGATTGGTGATAAAATTATAAATATTAGTATATTTATCTAATAAATGAAGTAATTACTACTCAATATTACAACACAAAATGATTTATCATATATTAATATATTGTCATTAATTCCTATCATTAGATATCATATTAACTTAGTTTGTTATTCTCATGTTAAATTATGCCATGAGAATCAAGTTGGTTAATAACATATGTTGTGATTCTGTGAAACATTCTCATAAGTAAACATTGTTATTTCGGAACGATTCTACTATTTTTTAACCATTCGGTTCGTTCCCGAGAATCCGGACAGGTTGCATTTCAAAATTTGATTCATGCTGAAAAATAAAAACCGCCCGAATTTGATTCCCTTCATAAGCTGGTCCGTTCCTTTTTTTATATGGTTTTTTAAAATATTAGAAATCGTCTAATTAATATTTATGAGAAGAAATAATTATAAAACCGAATAAATTTTACCTTCAAATTTTGATTAAAAAATTATATACAAATTTAGAATTTTACCTTAAACTTATTTTTAAAAATAAAGTTGTATGAATATATAAGGACTTTTTATGCAATCTACTTATTCTAAATATTAATAATTTTAAAATAATAAAGTTTTATAAAATTTGTAGGGACTTTTATGCAATTTTTTCTTAATCTAAAAAGTCAAATATTTATAATTTAATTAATGAAAAAAATAAAACGGAAACAGAAAAAACACTATAAAATCAATCTACTTCCTAACCTATTCCAACAAAAATAAAACATGGGATTTACAGCTATTGTGTTCATGATAACTATTGTGGCGATTATCTTTAGAGGGGCGACAAAAGCTTACAACAAGATGATAGAAGACTATCCAATGATAATTCCAAAGCTTAAGTTTTACATAAACATCGTAGTCTAAAAATATTATAGAAACAAACTACGATGTTTATGTAAAACTTAAGTTTTGGAATTATCATTGGATAGTCTTCTATCATCTTGTTGTAAGCTTTTGTCGCCCCTCTAAAGATAATCGCCACAATAGTTATCATGAACACAATAGCTGTAAATCCCATGTTTTGTTTTATTTTTGTTGGAATAGGTTATGAAGTAGATTGATTTTATAGTGTTTTTTCTGTTTCGGTTTTATTTTTTTCATTAATTAAATTATAAATATTTGACTTTTGAGATTAAGTAAAATTGCATAAAAAGTCCCTACAAATTTTATAAAACTTTATTTTTTAAAATTATTAATATTTAGAATAAGTAGATTGCATAACAAGTCCCTATATATTCATAAAACTTTATTTTTAAAAATAAGTTTAAGGTAAAATTTCTAAACTTGTATATAATTTTTTAATCAAAATTTGAAGGTAAAATTTATTCGGTTTTATAATTATTTCTTCTCATAAATATTAATTAGAGGATTTCTAAGATTTTAAAAAACCATATAAAAAAAGAACAGACCAGCTTATGAAGGGAATCAAATTCGGCCGGTTTTTATTTTTCAGCATGAATCAAATTATCAAGGTAGTTTACTATTCTACATCATTATCGGTATGAGGATACCGTTAGAATAGGTATTATTTACTATTAATGATGGTTTATTGGATAATTATTTTGATAACCTAATAAGACGATAAGTTAGCTATATGTGATTAGGTAATTGATGTTACTATGTGAATACAGTTAATAATTGGTGTAACGAATAGTTTATACTATGATGTTAAAGATCAACATATTATCGTAATATGATGTAGAATAGTTAACTACCTTGATAATTATTCAAAGTTGATAACAAACATGGTTATAACTAGGAAATGGAATGTTATCATATAAACCAATATGATGTGATATGGTTTTAGTAAACCATAAAAAGTTGGATTGGGATGGGAAACAAAACATTATAACATTTACGTAAATCAGATCTTCCTAAGTAATAACCTGATGTTATGTATATTATCTAAACTTATTAAATATTATAATTAATACCGTTAGTTTATTAATTATGTCTAGAATATTTACATATATCAGGTAAACATTCTAATATGGGTTTTGATACTATTGTGAGGAATACAATCGTATAATAAATCATATAATAGGAATAATATGTGAATAGCTATGGTCATTCAGAAAAATATCATGATAAGATATGAAAATATCTAAATGGTAGAATAATGTTATCCTATTTTATAACATTAGGATATTATCAATTTATCATAGTTAACTATTAGATTATGATCATAGTAATTTAACCAATATAATTATACTTATTCATGCCATTAAGTAAACATAGTATTTACATGATTATGTAATCATATAACATAAATCATAAATGGTCCTTTCAGTTATCAATTATTGATACTAGATTTCAAAATAGTATCATAAGTATTACTATGGGCATATTCCAGTAATATATGTATGGTCAAAATGCAGTATTGAATAAAACTTAGGTTATATTAGTACTATGAAATAACTCATAATAATATATGTTTATAGGGAAATATGATATTAAGAATCTCCAAATTATAACAGGATAATATCAAACAATAGAGGTATCCTATGTTATGTATATTATCTATTTGCATAACATAGGATATTCTATAGCATACAACTAAGAATGGGGACGTTGTATACTATAGAATATTGAAAGATTTATATCATTATTATAAAACCTTAGATATAGTTATAATTACTGCCTTAGTTATAGTTATAATTACTGCCTCAGCGGATAATATACTCATAATTAGTATTATTATATCTTAGTTGAACCATTGTAAAAATAGTATCATAGGAGATGACAAGTTATAAGATCAAATAGTTGGACGATTTATTAACCATAATTACGTTCACTCATTACAATTGATAAAATATTTTAGATCTCAAATTGAAGTTAACATAAAGATTAATTATTTACCATATATACTAAATATCACTAATTTAATTATAATAATAATATCGTTATTAATAATATAAATGTCCAACAAATGGATATATTTAATACTCTTTTAAATATTCAAATAGTATATTTGTATAAGATAATAGTATTACAATATTACCAATTAATATTACAATGACCATGACACAATGATCGAATAAATTAGTTTACTTGGATAACTATACATAAGTTAATCGTATCCTAAAAATAACAATTATACATGGTATCATTAATATTACTTAAAAATATAAACATATTTTTTAACAATAAATAATAATTGTTTATAAATTGGTAATATGATAGAATAGTAAAATTATACGTTATAATTATCAAACTACACCTGCACAATATTAGCAGGTACTAATTTGTATTCCCTAGTTGATACTATATTTCCCGGGTAATTATGAACATATAATTGTTATGAGTGAAACTTATATCATTAATAATGATATTAATCATTTATAATGAATATAAACAACTACCATGTAATATTTTATATTACATAGTATGATTAGCTCTTGTGCGGATATTGACATATACATTAAGATATGCTCTTGTAATATTTAACAAATAAACTATTGCATTATGAACATTTGTTAATTCGAAAGGAGATATATTGTGTATAATCAATAACGGTTAGGATACTATATAATTTATAGTATACTATATTTCCATATAAGATAATTACTATCCTTAGGTTACTATCTTATATGATAATATCCTATGGAGTTTTAACATATTAGCAAACCTAAATTATCCCTTAAATCTAACTAGTGATAATCATAATTGATTATATTGATAAGTTAACTATTTACATATGAATCTACAATAACCACTGGTGGAGTTATGGTGGGTTCCTAGGAACCCACAGACTTTTCTATATATTTTAATAAGCCAATAAAATACCAGAATCTATCCTCTCCCAGTGGTGAAAGTTGAGGTAGGAACCCACAGATGTTGTGGGTTCGAACCTCAGCACTCTTTAAAATATATTCATATGCTGAATATCTCAGCACTCTCCTACTACTCCTCAGATTTTATTAATTTCTTATTATTTAAATAACTTGTAGTTATATTATTTACATCAAAATTATTTATTATTCTATATTTAAAGGATTCGATTCATACCTATTTCATAAAATATAGAATTCGATTCTATCAAATATATAATTGACTACGGATTCAAATCATAGCTATTTATAAAATCGTAGGAATTTTTGCGTGTGATCTTTAAATTTCAAAATCCTATATACTAGTGCATCAAAATTACAAACAAATTTCTTATTCAATTCTTAAAACACAAGAATTTTTTTAATGATAATCGATGTGTCGAATTATGGATTCTATCAAATATATAATTGACTACGGATTCGAATCATAACTATTTCATTAAACATTTATAAAACCGTACCAATTCTTCTAATTTCAAAATCCTATATACTCGTGAAGATATTTTAAATCATAGTCTTTAAATTTCAAATTTCAAAGATAATTTAAATTACAAAACCACAAAATGTTAAAATTTCAGGCGAAGAAAGAAAAACATAATTAATATGATTGTATATCTGCCTTTGAAAATTTCAGGAATGGCTTTAAACCTTTTCTTTTTTTGCTTTTAACAAGAACCTAATTTTAACATTGACTATATCATAGATTTGTCGTCTCTCGACTCCTACAGATCTCAACACAATCAAAGACGTGTTGAGATACACACACAATACATGAAGATAAGTAAAAAAAGACTAAGATGAAAAGACCTAAATATGAGGCAGCATCGTCAAGCCCGATAACTTTGGTGTGCTCATGATTATAAATTGGTAAAATACTAAAGAAAATAACCAATACATAATGGATTCATGAATACAAAAAACGCTGGTTAACCAAACAACTAAAAAAAATCATACATGGTGCATAAAAACCGATTTTTTTTATATTTTCTGCTATTTCATTTTTGGACAATAACCAGGACCCCATAAAGATCAAATCCTGGCTACGCCACAGATAGTATATATCCATTATAACAAAAAGCATTGTACCATTGCATATGCTGTTTGTAGAATGGTATAAATAGCAAACATAAAATGATGTCTGTAAACAAGGCACGCGGTGCAGTTGCATTATTGGGCAAGATCTTTATTGGCAGGCAGTTCCATTACTCGCTTGATCCTCGACTTGATTGAACTCACTGCCAAAGGAGATTTGCCCCGCAATTCTTCTGTATCATTTGTTGTCCATCCATAAACAGCCTCTAACATTTGTGCTTGTGCAAATACATATATATATACCTTTCTTCAAACGCCGTGCAATGTGATTTTGCATTTTGATTCATTGTTTATTGTAATCTCAACATTAACCCTATTAGAAGTGAAGTGGATCAAACTGAATGAAAATATATTCATTATATATTAGCAAACGGACCTGCGAGACATTTGAAATATTTCATGTCATACCAACTGAACTAAGTAGGTTAATAACTAAGTACAGATCCTACTTCTAACATCATTCTTACACTGCAAAATCTTGGATCTGATGATTACTACAGGTTAAGTTAAGAACAATCCCTAGGACCTTAAATGATGTCGAAGGATAGTTAACTTATCTCTGACTGTTGAAAAAAACCGGACCAAGATGAACACTTATTACATCATCAACGAGGAATTCGCACACTTATTAAAAAATAAACATAAAGAATTCCAGTGTAAACAAAATCATACCTGAGTACAAAAGGATTGCTGATAAAATATTTTGTGAGTTTTCGCCGAGACTAAATTAAATTGTGTGCCATTTTCCTGATTGTTCTGTTCACTTCAGCTAGCTTTTAGGTTTTCTGTATTTTATACCTTTTTTCTGGTATAATTACATGATTAAGAAGCTCTTGGTAGACACGAAAGGTAGTGACATATGCAGAGAAGCCTTTTTTTAAGCATTAAAGAACTGTTGGAATATATTTATTTAATATATTTATAGATTAACAATAATTTGGACCGACATGCTAAATACATAGTGGGATTCACATTTCATTCGCTGCCAGACCGGTTTAAGTATTTCCAGTCCACCTATAACTGCATGCGAGAAAAGTGGAACATCAATGAGTTGATTTCCCACGCTGCACAGGAGGAGGAAAGACTTAAAGGCACAGCGCCTGAGGTTAATGTGATTACATCTACAAAAGGGCCATGGCCTAAGCGGAAGGCAGATGGCAAAGGACCGGGTCAAGGTTCGGTCAACAAGAAAGGTATAAGGCCCTAGATAAGTTCATAACTTTTAAGACCGAGGTTGAGAAACAACTTGGTAAAAGCATTAAGACCGTTAGATCTTACCGTGGTGGTGAATACTATGGTGGATATGACTGATCGGGTGAACAACGTCCAGGACTCTTTGCACAGTACCTAGAGAAGTGTGGAATAGTCCCTCAATACACTATGCCTGGTTCACCTCGCATGAGCGGTGTATCTGAGAGACGGAACCGAACGCTAAAAGATATGGTTAGAAGCATGATAAGTCACTCATCTCTACCATTATCTCTCTGCGGGGAAGCCATCAAATGTGCTGCTTATATACTCAATCGAGTACCCACAAAGTCTACTGTTAGGACTCCATATGAGCTTTGGAACGGGCGTAAACCTAATTTAATGCATCTGCATGTGTGGGGTTGTCCAGCTGAGGCGAGGCCTTACAAACCTCAAGAAAAGAAACTGGACCCAAAAATATTTAGTTGTTTCTTCATAGGTTATTCCGAACATTCTAGAGGGTTTAAGTTTTATGATTTTCTCACTGGTACAATATTTGAGACAGGAACGACCAAGTTTTTAGAGGATGTTGAGTTTGGGGGGAAGAATAAGGGAACATATGTTGATTTTGAGGAAGAATCCATAAAGATTCATGAAGGTTTTAATAGGGATACTGAGATATCTGAATATTTGGCGGTAATGCCAATCATTTCGATCCTATTAGAACAAGGTAATCCTCAGATTAACACTGATACTCCACTTGAGGGTTCTAACCAAGATACAAAGATTCAGGTAGAACAAGAGGAACCTCAAGATAATCTTCCACAAGGGAATCAAAATGACATCGTTCATAATGATCAAACTCTACCTCCTCAAGAAGTGCAACATGAGGAAATAGTGCCATTAAGAAGGTCCACTAGAGAAAGGAAGAGTACTATAGGTCCAGAATTTATAGTATATCTTCAGGAGCATGATGAGTTATGTGCTGGAACTGTAGATGATCCCTCATCCTACAAACAGGCCATGGCAAGCTTAGAATCTCAAAAGTGGATTGACATTATGAAAGAAAAGTATAAATCAATGCATGATAATGTGGTATGGGATCTTGTCCCATTACCTGAAGGGAAAAAGACAATTGGTTGTAAATGGGTTTACAAAACCAAACACGATTCCTTGGGTAATGTGGAAAGACATAAAGCACGTCTTGTAGCGAAAGGTTATACTCAGCGTGAAGGGATTGATTTTAAAGAAATTTTCGCTCCAGTATCGACAAAGGATTCCTTTAGAACAATCATGGCATTAGTTGCACATTTTGACCTTGAGCTTCAAAAGATGGATGTTAAGACCGCGTTTCTCAATGGTAATATTGAGGAAACGATCTACATGATGCAACCAGAATACTTTGTTGAAAGTAACTCAAAAGATCTGGTTTGCAGACTTAAGAAATCCATTTATGGGCTTAAACAAGCTTCTCGTCAATGGTATCACAAATTCCTTGAGGTGATAGTCGGTTATAACTTTGAGATCAGCTCGGTTGAGGATTGTGTTTATCACAAGTTCAGTGGGAGTAATTTCATATTTCTTATATTATATGTGGATGACATATTGCTTGCCTCGAACAATAAGGAAATGTTACACACTAGAAAAAGATTTCTATCAGATAAGTTTGATATGAAGGATCTTGGTGATGCCAGTTTTGTGTTAGGAATCCAGATACATCGACATCCTTCTCGTGGTATTCTTGGATTATCACAAAAAAGCATACATTAAAAGTGTGTTACAACGTTACAGATTGACAGATTGCAAACCCCTAAGTACCCCTATAGCAAAGGGTGACAAACTTAGTCTGAGTCAATATCCTAAGACAAAACTTGAGATTGAGGAAATGAAAACGGTCCCTTATGCTTCAGCAGTTGGGAGTTTAATGTATGCTCAAGTTTTACTAGGCCGGACATTGCCTTTGCTGTAAACATGTTGGGGAGATATGTTAGTAACCCAGGAATGGATCACTGGAAAGCAGTTAAAAGAGTACTCTAATATCTGCAAGGAACAAAGGGGCACATGTTGGCATATAGGAAGTTGGATAAACTGGAGATCATCGGGTATTCCGACTCGGATTTTGGTGGATGCGCAGACACATTAAAAAGCACGTCAGGAAACATATTCTAATTGGCTGGAGGTGCAATATCCTGGAAAAGTGTAAAGAAAACACTTATTGCATCGTCCACCATGGCAGCATAATTTGTTGCATGCTTTGAGGCATCAAACCAGGCACTATGGCTGCGAAATTTTGTTACTGGATTACGCATTACAAGGGATAGAAGGCCCTATGAGGTTATATTGCGATAACAATTCCGCAGTGCAGTACACTAACAACAACAGGAGCGCGTCTAAATCCAAACACATAGACATAAAGTTTATGCCTGTTAAAGAAAGAGTAGAGATAGGTCAGATAAGTATAGAGCACATCGGTACAAACTCCATGATAGCAGATCCCCTAACAAAGGCGGTTTTGCCTAAGTTTTTCCAGGGACACACCATCAGTATGGGTGTAGTTGATTTAGAGGATTGTTAGTTTCAGTGGGAGAGTTTGTAATATGATCTGATGTTATATTTTGCAGTATTGTGCACATTAAAGTTTATTGCAATATATATATATATATGCTTGGAAATATTTATTGATATTTGTACTGTATTGGATCTCCAAAAGTAGGAACCATTTAAGAGTAGATATGTACGATTACAAGCCATATTACTCTTAGGCCACGCTCCATAATTGGCACAAGTAATTGATTGATAATGGTAATGTGATTACTGTTGCATCCTATTGTTCACAAAACGAGAAAGAGGTCTTTAGTCCTTTATTGTTATCAATCATGTACAGGGTTGTACCGTTTGCCCATTGATAATGAATATATGGATCCCATTAAAGTTGAATATGTATTCTTGAGTAACATATGACGGTCCAAGTGGGAGATTGTTGGAATATATTTATTTAATATATTTATAGACTAACAATAATTTGGACCGACATGCTAAATAAACATATTCGATTATTGTCTTAAGGAGTCTAAATTAAAAGTAGTCGAGTTAATTATTTAATTAACTAAATTGGACCTATGGGTAAAAAGGAGTTATGGGCTCAAGTGTGGTAACCGGGTTGAATTTGGGCACTGTGATGAAGAGGGCCAAAATCTCAACACTTAAGCGTGGATTAATAAATCAGGGATATAAATTGAATTATCAATTTATTGGGTTATGGTCCCGGACACAAGGAAGTAACAAAGGATGGGCTTTACAATGTTGGGATTCACATTGTAAAGTCTATAAATAAGGGGCTAGGTTTAGGTATTTCATCATTCTAAACCCTAATCAGAAATACGGCCGCTTCCTTGAGTGTCTGGAAACTTTTCATTCTCCTCTCTAATCTGATTCTGCAGGTCTCTTAGTTTCATATACGGAATCGCCGCAGAACGTGGAATCGCTGAAGAACGTAAAAGAACTGAACAGAATACTAGATGGATAACAGCAGGCAAACCCGTAAGTATTCTTGATTTTATGTTTCTTCTATAGATGAATCTAACAAAATGGTTTAACTTTTTCTGCGATTTGTTATATATTATTTGATGCAATTTCGGATAATATATAACAAGAACATGCTACAGAATCTTTGATTTGCAAGCATATGTTACAGCCTATTCTACTTCACTTTCTTCTTCAACACAATCACTTTTGCCAAGGGAACTCTGGATTAGCTCGTTGGTTCAACATTAAAGTTTAGGTTAGACCGAACATGCAACACTTCGTTAAACTAATGAATGAAATTGAGTCCTATATGAATACATTTTTTACTAATCAGTCGTTGGGCCAGTAAAATAGCGAAGGCCATTATGCAGTATACGACAGTCACTTTTGTACAAGGAAGTTGTGGAATAAAGCAAAAATAAGAGAATTAAACCATACAACTAATAGAATGTATAGTTCTATAGCATATGCTTTATCTAAGGCTGTATAAAAGAACAAGTTGGTTTACTAACTTATGACTCAAGCAAGCAATCAAGGTTGGTGCAGCTGTATTACAGGGAAAGTTCTCTTTAGGAAGGCAGCAGCTAGGACATGAATAAGGCTTAAATGTGCCCTAAGTTTTGCTCTACTCTCCCTCCTGCCAAAAGAAATTTGCCTGGCAATTCTTTTGCACTGTTTTCTTTCGTTTGAACCATGCAATGCTATATAAACTCCAAGCCACCGGTAAGCTTCAATAACTTTGTATTTGTGTTCTTAAAGGGAAACATACGATTTTTATTTTGTTCCACAAAAAAAAACACAAAAACTTGAGGTTAGCATAGTCGAAGTTTGTGAGTGAACAAATAGGATAGAAAATGTAAATGTTTTTCACTGATGCTTCAATGTGAGCAAATGGTCTTTAAATACAGATTTTGAGATGTAACTAACATTTGGAATATTCTTTTAGTTTGTTATAATGTTGTTCAAAATGTGTCTTGGTGTTTGGCTACAGGGGTAGGATGAGAGTGAGTGTTTGGCAATAGAGGTAGCACATGGGTCCTTTTAGAGGGACTCTTGTTGGGCTTTGGGACCACCTTAGGAGTCCAATAGGTCAAGGTGTTGAGTCTGAGTTTTGGACTCAACACCCACAAGCCCAAGGTCATAACCCTAGGTCATAAGCCCAAGGTTATAACACTTAGGACAGATCTTAACATGTGTGGCCGTGCGATGCTGCTTCACCTTCGTCAGAGCAGTCATCGTCGACGGTGAGCTTCACCGGAGGCTTATACTTGACATCCCCCCTCAAACGAAGCGGTGAGTCAAGGAGCCCGAGTTTGTCCCGTAGATAAGTGAATCGAGATGGAGGCAAGGCTTTGGTGAGTGAATCGGCCACCTGGTCTTGAGTAGGGACATAGCGAATCTGGATGGTCCATCGAAGCACTTGGTCTCGAATGAAATGCACGTCAAGCTCGATGTGCTTGGTGCGGGCATGGAAGACGGGGTTTGAAGCCAAAGCACTGGCTCCCAGATTATCACACCATAAAACAGAAGGAGGTATGAGAGGGATTTGAAGCTCAGTAAATAGCGAACGGATCCAGATTAACTCAGCAGAAAGATTAGCGAGAGCTCGGTACTCAGACTCTATGGACGATCGAGAGACAACACTCTGATTTTTGGAGGACCAGGAGATCAACGTTTCTCCAAGAAAGACACAGTATGCTCCAGTGCTGCGTCGATCATCAACAGAGGAGGCCCAGTCAGCATCGGAGTAGCCATGTAATTGAAGATGAAACACGGTTTGATATGAAGCCCCAGCCAACGAGACCCAGATAAGTATCGTAATATCGTTTTAGGCAATGCCAGTGAATAGAAGTAGGAGCCTGCTGAAATTGACTCAGTCGATTAACAGCATAGGCAATGTCTGGTCTGGTGTGTGTTAGGTATTGTAAGGCTCCTAACACACTTTGATATTGTGTAGGTGACAGAAGTGGAGAGCCAGAGGTTGCAGACAGGGCAGTGCCAGGAGCAAGAGGAGTAGGGCAAGGTTTGGAGAGAACAGCACCATGGTTTGCAAGTAAGTTCTCAATATAGTTGTGCTGTGTTAGATAGATACCTGTATTATCACGATGAACCTCTATTCCAAGGAATAGAGAGAGTGATCCCATGTTCTTAAGGGAAAATTTGGCATTGAGATTGTGAGTGAACTGTGTGAAGCATGCTGCATCATTGCCTGTGACCAGGATGTCATCCACGTACACTAGAATGAGTAGGAATGTAGTTTTTGTAACCAGATAGAAGAGAGAGCAGTCAGCTCTTGAGTTCTTGAATCCCCAGTCAGTTGGAGTGTCACGTAGTTTAGAAAACCAGGCCCTGGGTGCTTGCTTCAGACCATAGAGAGCCCTGTTTAGCTTGCACACATAGGTGGGTTGATTGACATCTTCAAAACCCTGAGGCTGTTGCATATAGACAGTCTCTTGTAGCTCCCCGTTTAGAAAGGCATTGTTGATGTCCAACTACCTAACAGACCAATTCTTTGAGACTGCAATGGTGAGTATGAGCCTGACTGTAGAGGCCTTAACAACATGGCTAAATGTATCATAAAAGTCAATACTACGAGTTTGGTGGAAGCCTTTGACTACAAGCCTGGCTTTATAACGTTGAACAGACCCATCCATACCATGCTTGACCTTGTAAACCCATTTGCAGCCAACAATAATGGAGTGAGGTGGTAGAGGAACTAGAGACCAGGTGTTGTTAGCCATTAGAGCACTGAATTCAGCCTTCATAGCAGCCACCCAATTAGGATTCCCTGCAGCTTTAGAGAAACTAGAAGGTGTAGACATGTCCCTGTCAGTAGTGTTAAGAGTTCCAATATAAGGTAGTTTAGGTTTATGAATACCACTTTTGTGTCTTGTCTGCATGATGTGAGTGTTTAAGGGCTGTGGAGAAGGGTTAAGAGGAGTTGAAGTGGGAAATGGTAGGTCAATGATGAGTGATGGTGTGGGGCTAGTGTGAGTATTGAGGTAATAGTGAGGAAGAGTAGCAATGTCAGGGTCAGAGAGGGATTGTGTAGAGGGATCTGAACAAGGTTTAGAAGATGAGTTGGGTAGAGGGTGTGAGTGAGTGGTCTGGTGTTCTGTCTGTGAAGTAGGCTGAGAGGTATGAGGCTCAGGGGAGAGATCAGATGTAGGACTAGTACAGGTAGACACCCTTTCAGAGACCAGAGAAGAAGACAGTGAGGGTAGCCAAAGATTGACAGACTGATAGGGAGACTGACTACCTGGGGGTTGATGAAGAAACCCTGAGGTGAAAGGAAAGTCAGTCTCATTGAAAACAATATTTCTAGACAGATAGACTCTCCCTGTAGGACTTAGACACTTGTACCCTTTGTGATTGTGACTGTAGCCTAGGAAGACACACTTAAGAGAGTGAAATTGAAACTTGTGAGTTTGATAGGGTCTGAGACAGGGGAAACAGGCACACCCAAAAGTTTTGAGGACTAGATAGTTGGGTTTTTTGTGAAATAGTGCCTCAAATGGAGAGATGTTGTTAAGAGTAGGAGTAGGTAGTCTATTGATAAGGTAGATGCTTGTTTCAAAGGCTTCCACCCAATATTTATAGGGTAGTTTAAATTGAGCAAGAAGTGTTAGTCCAGTCTCCACAAGATGCGTGTGGTTACGCTCAGCTCTTTCATTTTGAGCTGATGTGTAAGGACAGGACCTGCGTAGAAGGATACCATGTTCTGCAGCTAGGGTAGCTAGAGGTCTAAACTCTCCCCCCAATCACTCTGAATTGTTTTAATCTTTCTTTCAAACTGGTTTTCAACAAATGCTTTAAAAACTTTGAATACTTCAATAACTTGCCCTTTTGTTTTGAGAGGGTAGACCCAGGAATACCTAGAAAAATCATCAAGAAACAACACATAGAACCTAAAACCCTTAGTAGATAGAACAGGGGATGGACCCCAAACATCAGTGTGTATAAGGTCTAATACATTTCTAGCATGACAGGTAGAGATAGGATAAGAAAGAGTGTGAGACTTGCCTAGCTGACAAGCCTAACAAAAAGATTTCTCATTACTTGAAACAGTTTGAAAATTACAAGACTTCAGAACACTAAGCAACACAGACTGTGATGGATGGCCAAGTTTTCTATGCCATCCATCCTTAGACACTTTAGAGAGGCACACACTAGGAGAACAAAGAAGACCCTTAGAAACACAGACTTTGGTATTGAAACTGACTGGATTGATAGGTAGAGTTTGAGAGAGAGTGTCCATCTTGTACAAGCCATCTTCACATCTCCCTTTGAGCAATACTGTCCCTGTTAACCTGTCCTTCACAAGACAAAAAGTTTTGTGAAATTCAACAAAAACATCATTACAGTTGGTGAGTTGAGAGATAGACAATAGATTTTTGTTTATTTTGGGAACATGTAGTATAGATTTTAGGAAGAGAGGCTGTTTATGTAGAGATAGAAGAGAGGTTTCACCTATGTGAGAGATTGGAAGTCTCTCACCACTACCAACTAGGACATGTTTAGTACCTGTGTAGTCATGTTTCTGAGTGAGCTGGTTGGTACTACCTGTGACATGGTGGCTGGCTCCACTGTCAGCATACCAGACTCCATCAGATGGTGTGTCTTGTGCTGCAAGCAAGGCACTTTGATCACCCTCAGACTTAGGATGTTCTGAAGAGGTTGACCCCATAACTGAAGGGTCATCTCTATAGTAACACACCAAAGCAGAATGACCATATCTGCTACATATCTGACATGTAGGTTTGTTTTGAGCAAATCTTCCACCCCTGCCTCTGTAAGAGTTGCCTCGACCTCTGTAGTTGGAATTGAATCTGCCTCTGTAATTTCTGTTATAGTTCCTGTTCTGCCCAGAGTAGCTCCTTTGATCGACATTATTAGCTTGTTGCTTTATGTCATTCCTTTGTGCATAATTGACATTTGATAAACTAACTGTGGACATTGTATTTTGCAGGTCATTGAGCTGTTCTAGCCTGCTTTCAAAGGTCAGGAGACTTTTCTGCAGATCAAGCCAGGAGAGACTGTCTTTGTCAGCCAGACTGACCACAATTGGTGTGTAATCACCATCAAGGCCTGCAAGAACCTGAGTGATCAGGTCATCCATGGAGGTAAGACATCCTGCCAAAATCAAGTTATCAAAAATCTTTTTCATCTTGTTCAAATAATCAGACATTGTGGTGGATCCTTTTCGGGTCTTCTGAAACTCTGCCTTGAAATAAGTGATTCTGGCTCTTGTTTGAGAGCCAGATAGCTTTCCAGCTGCCTCCCAAAGACCTTTAGAGGTCTCTTCTTCCATCAACTGAGCTGCTATTTCAGGGCTCATGGTGGAATACAACCAACCAAGCAGCAATTGGTCTTTTCAGATCCATTCTTCATAGTTTGGATTCTCTGTAATGTTGCGTTCAGTGTCAACAGAATGTTTGGGAGGACAGATCTTCTCTCCTGAGATGTAGCCTCCCAACTTGTTACCTTTGATCATAGGTAACACAACAGTCCTCCAAAGGAGGTAATTACTTCTATCAAGTCTGATGCTATTTGCATTGTTGGTTGAATGCAGTTGAAGGCTTCTTGGAGCAGCAACAGAGTTATTGGGAAGGATGGAGCCCATAGAGTCTGAGGACAGTGACGGAGACTCATCGGAGTTGGCCATTCAGATCAGAATGGCTCTGATACCAAGTCGAAGTTTGTGAGTGAACAAATAGGATAGAAAATGTAAATGTTTTTCACTGATGCTTCAATGTGACCAAATGGTCTTTAAATACAGATTTTGAGATGTAACTAACATTTGGAATATTCTTTTAGTTTGTTACAATGCTGTTCAAAATGTGTCTTGGTGTTTGGCTACAGGGGTAGGATGAGTGTGAGTGTTTGGCAATAGAGGTAGCACATGGGTCCTTTTAGAGGGACTCTTGTTGGGCTTTGGGACCACCTTAGGAGTCCAATAGGTGAAGGTGTTGAGTCTGAGTTTTGGACTCAACATCCACAAGCCCAAGGTCATAACCCAAGGTCATAAACCCAAGGTTATAACACTTAGGATAGATCTTAACATGTGTGGCCGTGCGATGCTGCTTCACCTTCGTCAGAGCAGTCATCGTCGACGGCGAGCTTCACCGGAGGCTTATACTTGACAAGCATATATAATGAATAGTTACTTTCATAATGAAGACAAGGTTTCGCTGTGAAACTCCTCTACTACTGCTTGGTCTTTGCAAGAATGTTTTGTATAATCTTGTAAAGTTAATTTCCCTTATACGTATATGATTGATCCATACTCTACATTCGAATTATGACACTCAAAAGTTTTCTAAATACAGAAAAAATTTCAGAATAGCACTGAGAAATTTTATAAATTAAAACATCGATGAAAGGTAATAAAGAGAAAATAAACTGTACAAGTTTTCTCTTTTTAATGTTAATACTTTTGCTATCGTCAAAAAATTAAAACACAATCCAATTAAAACATGGATGCAAAGGTAATAAAGGGAAAAAAACAGTACAAGTTTTTTTTTTTTAATGTTAATACTTTTGCTACCGTCAAAAATTAAAACACAAACCAAAAATTAGACCGATCCAATTGCTCATGAATTTTGATTTTGAAATAAAAGGTGCTGGTCTCTTTCTATATGGGAGTCTAATTATCATATGGGCTAAAGCCAACACATAGGATTTATGTTTCCGTATAAATATAAACTTCTATCGTGATTTGAGTAGTGCGGTTTTGAGAGAAGAAAAAAACAATTCGAGGCAGAACTTTGGACATTCAATCGGACTGTCTTCCATGGTCCGATCAGCTTCGATTTTAGAGAGCAAGCTCGTCTATTTGTCATCTACAATATGATCTTAGGGAATTTTGACTCGAAGTCTTCTAAGTATAGTTTCGACCAACGTTTTCTAACTGGGGTTTTACGGATATTTCAATGAGTTTTCTGATTTCGATCTATCTTGTGTATTCGGGTTGTGTATGAAGTTGTCATACTTTGTGTGGTGTATGCTCTACCTTTATCTAGAGAATAGTTTTTTAGTCCGTCCTCTGATAGTAAATATTTGGGTGGACTCCGAAATTAGTCTCGTTGTTTTTTACTTCCTACACAAGGAAGGTTTTCTACATATAATGTTTTTTAAATTATTTGCATTGATTTCATACATATTTTATATTTTGATTGAGATCATTATCTCTAATCATATTTGATACAAGGAAAAAAATTGTTTGTAAATCTATTTCATGTTAAAAAAGCTTACGATTAAATTAACATTGGCTTCAAATTATAGTGTAAACAAACAAGCCATGCAAACGAAACTAAAATTTGAAGACGGAAAAATTGAGTATACGTTTGTAAAAAAATATGACTCATTAACAGATAGGACTATATCGACCATATTTGTTTCATAAAATGTTTTTTTATTATTAAAACTAAATTAATAAGCTATAATCATTTAGTTATTTACACCGTCGTTAATTATTGAACATTATTACAAATATAAAAACACACAAATTGTTTTATTAGATAATTTTTAATTAAAAAAAACAACACCTAAAATTCAATTCTAAGATAATTTATTTAAAAAAATCAACTTCATTAATTTTAAACGTATAAGAAACTTTTTTTAAAAACAAAACAGTAGTCGTATTTTGATTTGACTTTGTTTTTAAAAACGTTTTAAGGTATATTGATGTTGTGTTTGTGTGAGAAATAGAATTCATAATCTATATATAAACCTTTTCGGTCATCGAATTGGATAAAATTGAGCAAAAATAACATGTGTTTCAACTATAATAATTATGTAATGTAATTATCATGTTATGGAAATGTAATTATATCACGTTTTACAGTTGAAATTATACGAGGTTACACAAATACAATTATATCAAGTTCTGCAAATGTAATTTTATATGGTTTTTCAGTAGAAATTATAATGTGTATGTTAGTTGAACTATAACAGGTCTTCCAACTATAATAATAAACTAAACTTGGAAACGTTAGATTTTGAAAATACAATTATATCATGTTTTGTAAATACAATTATGTAATATAATTATCATATTCTACAAATGTAATTATATCAGTTTTTGTAGTTGAAATTATATAAGGTTTCACAAATACAATTATATGAAGTTCCGCATATGCAAGTATATAGGATTTTGCAATTGAAGTTATAGTCTGCATGTGAGTTGAATTATAACAAGTCTTCCAACTACAATAGTAAAGAAATAACCTTGGAAATGTTAGATTTTGAAAATGCAATTATATTAAGTGTTGTAAGTACAATTATGTAATGTAATTATAATGTCCTCAAAATTTAATTATATCAGGTCTTCGAGTTGAAATTATATGAGGTTTATCAAACATAATTATATCAAGTTCTGCAAATCCAATTAGATGAGATTTTGCAGTTGAAAATTATAGTATGTGTGTTAGTTGAATTATAACGAGTCTTCCAACTACAATAATAAATAAATAACTACAATAATAAATAAATAAACTAGAATATAGATTCTGAAAGTACAATTATATCAAGTTTCATAAATACAATTATGTAATGCAATTATCATTTTAGTTGAAATTATACAAGTTTCACAAATACAATCATATCAAGTTGTATGTGAGTTGAAATATAACAGGCTTCCAACTTCAATAATATAACAGACTACCATTATATATATATTTATTTATAATGATTCGATTAATAAAATTCAACCTTATATTATTTTATTTTCTAAGAATTTTTATATATTTATAATTTTTAACTTTTAAATTTTTTAACTTTGTTTATTTCATCCTTATGGTAATATATAATTTAAGAATCATAAAATTATTAAGTATTATTATTTTAGTTTTACTGAATTTTACCAAATCTACTAGTCACTCGTAAGGATGGCTATTCGGGTGTTGTCGAGTCTATCCCGGCTGAATCCGGCTCGATCGGATTTTTTTTGGTCCGAACATAGAAAGGATCGGGTTCAGGTTAAGAAATTATAACCCGCACCGGGTCGGGTTCGGGTTTTTAATTTGTTTGACCCGTTCCTGCCCGAAAATTATAAAAAATATATATAAAATATTATTTGTATATCTAATATATATATATATATATAAAATATTATTTGTATATCTAATATATATGTATATATATAAATATAAATATAATTTAAAATATTTAAAATATTTAAAATATTAATAAAAATATTAAAATTCATGTCCGCAGTCCGGGCCGGGTTTGGGTTCGAGTGTCCAAAAATAGGGCTTGGTCGGGCCGGCCCAAGGTTTGATAAAACCACTAAATATCAAACTTATTTACCAACAACCACCCAAGGTTTGATAAAGTATGGATAACCAGCCCCCAAGGGGGTAGCCGAGTGGTTGAGTAAGGCATGATTGACCAAAGGTCATGAGTTCTAGTCTGTCCACATACATTTTCTCAGTTGAGTCTGTCACCTTGTGCGGTTTATCTTCTGGCGTTGGTTTGTAGGCTATTGCGTCAGACTGATGGTTTATCATGTGCGCACTCATTGCACTCTGAGTAGCGAATGCGGGTTCCCTCCGAGAAAAAAAAAGTATGGATAACCACCCCACGATAAATGAGTATTTACGGATAACCACCTAGTACTCTGAAAAACCTATAACCGCTTTTTCGCTAGTTTTTTCAAAAGTCATCTTCAAACTGTTGTGTTTAAAAAATATATACGAAAACCATTATTGTTTTTTTAAGACGAACAAAACTACAACCATGAAAAATATTTTTTTACAAAAAAAGGATTGTGTTTCAGGTGTATAAATACGTGTAATTAGAGTGTAAAATTAGCCTTGAAAAAATAATTGTGTTCTAGTTACGAAATTATGTGTAATTTGGTTGCGGAATTATGTTTAATTTGGTTGCGGAAAAGAAATTGTTGTTTAGTTCTGGAAATACGTGCAAATGTATTGTAAAAATAAGAAAACAATAGTTACAGAAATAAGATTTTGGTTGTTAAATAAGTCTGATGGTATAAAAAAATAACATACAAAATTAGTTTGTTTAAATAAGTTTTAATTGAGCGTGAAACGATTAATGTTTTTGTAGTTGTAAAAATATATGTATTTTATGTGTTGAAAAAAATGTTTTTTTACTAAATGAATAAATTTAGACTATGTTCTAGATGCGATATTACAGAGGTGCAAAAGTTTTCTGAAAAAAGAAATTGTATTCCATCTTGTAATAATATTCTATTTCGCTTTGTTTTAGAACTCGTTCGGTTTCATGATATCCAACTTATTGCACATATTGCAAAGTAATTGCATTGACTTGTTTTGGAGTTTTCTCGTTCTCACTTCGCCAGGTACTTTAAGTTCTCGAGATCAAAATTGGGTGTATTTGACCAATTCAAATTTAGTGATTCTTCAAACTAGCCTTTTGATTTTGAACAATGATTCTAGGTTCTTAATGGTTGGTATTCATTTGTCAAATCAACTCTAACTTCTATAACCAATGTATCTAACCTAGTCCCGCACTTCTCTTCTCATTTTTCAGAAGGATCGATGGATTTAGTTAATGTATATTCCATACTTATCTTCTTTTGTACTCTCTCTAAGTCATCTGGTTTCCATACATTCTTAGTATCTTTCTAATAAAAGTTAGAGTTTTTTTAAAACGTAGTTTGATAATTATTATAACCAGAAATTTTATCGGTCCGATTTTTCAACAAACCCAACCAAAAGGCAAAATTTGTCAGTTCGGACTTGACCAAACCAACAAGATTTCGGTTTGGTAAAACAAAACCTAACCAAAACTAATAAGAATCGGTTTGGTCCGGTTTACCAAACCAAACTTAGTAAATATAAATATAAACAATTTAACTAACGTATGACTGTAAGCCTTGCTTCGATGGACTTTTGACCCATCTTAATAAGAAAATTTACATGTGTGGGTGTCCCTTTATATAAAATGAGTTTTATTCTTCCCTTCTTATATGAACTGGCGTGGGATTACTACATAAAACTTAAAATGTTAATTTTTCTATTTGTAGTTACTTTCAAATTTACTTTCAAACTCAGAAAATGTAGTCTTATGACCCATTTATGTATTATTTCACCATTTGATCTATGCAGTGAGTCCACCTGATAATAGTTTAGAGTAATCTATCAACTACCACTAAATATCAAATTTATTTACCAATATAATTCCAAATTTGATAAAATACATATGAGAATATGTCTATACGATGATATTACAATTTATAGAGTACCATTTTGTAGTATGAAGTATTTTAATCGGTTTTCTCTCTAATTATTTTTAGATACCATATCTTTCTAAGTATAGCTCCAAAATATAAAAACAAATTTATTGATTTAAGACGAGCAAATTAGATCATAAAGATCAACCCATCTTAATCGTGGTATAGAGGTGGTTGTCGCGATAAACATACGCTTGACCGTGAACACACCCTTTTATGGCAAGATAGAACCTTTTTTTTCATTTGCAACGATCAGCACGTATTGATCGTATAAACCTTCACTGAAGACTTCCAAATTTTTCCTTCTTTGTTTGCTCCGCCAACCCAATTATCCACATTAAATCAATTATTTCCAACTATCCTCCACTTGATTAAAAGTCGTATCCTTTATCTATCTTTTGAGAAAACTCTTGCGCATATTGATAAGGGCGTATTTTTTTTGGCTCTAAACGGGTTGGATATGTTCAGGGCGTTTTTGTCATAAGATATAAGTATGTAATAGAAAGTTAAAGTAAATAACATTGAGGGTTTATCTTGTAATAATAAATGTATGAGTAGATTTAGTGTAATAAAAAGGTGTAATATACTAAAATAGGTCACTATATGGGTTTGAGCCCACAATTTTTATTATAAAGCAAAATTTTCTTATGGGGAAGGGTGAACAATTAATATACTACAACTACTTTTTTTAACTTTCCAATGATTCTCTCTTTAGACTCAACTCTAATATCATCTAGTAGTGGAATAGGATCTGGATATTTCTGGAACGATCATTGTTGACCACAGTGGAGTAGATTGATACCCGAAGCTGTTTTCTCCACCATCGATTCGAAAAACAACACTATGACCACTACATCAAGGAGCAGTTAGAGCGGTCAACTCTGGTAACGACAAGAAATCAATTGTTGGAAGATATTGTGAAGCTGAATGCCAAAAAAGAGGTTGTGTTGGTTGAGAAAAGACTAATGTTAGAGATCCGAAACAGAACGATCTACGGAAAATGTCGAAGTGGACGATGGGCACGAGGCTCGAAATCACGACAATGAAAGGCTTCAGAGTTGTTACTTGCCAAGGAAATATAGAAAATCCACGCAGTGGTATGATTCAACGAAGTCCAGTGATTTATTTGTTTATGATTCTCTTAAGCCTTCTTCCCGGAAGAAGGAATACCAACGTGGGGGAAAGCGAAAAAATTAAAAAAACGGGGACACCAACGTTGCACATCTCACCGATCGAGAGATTGGAAGAAAAAAGGAAAAATACTAACAAAAAAACTGTCATCTCAGTCGATGAAGACATAGCGATAACTATGAGCAGAAGAGAGCAAGCAGCTTCCCATGTTTAGTTTCCCTCGGGAAGTTAGAGCCTCAGATATCGAGTGAGTAATCAGTTTGCAAACCCATTAGAAGAAGGATTATACGCGGCCTCCACTGAGGGTCTTGGGGGAGGTATGTTTAAAATCATACATAACTGGAGGTAATCTCCATTATCTGATAAAATATTGTCTTGGCATTTGCTGAAGTAATTTGATATTTCCAAATTAGACAAGTTTGATGGAAAAAAGGACCTAGACACTCATTTGGAATTGTTCATGAACATTCAACGATGAGGTCTCGAAATAGTATAACTGTTTACCTCATGGTTGCATCAAGAACTTCGATATATTTTAGATCATATTCAGGCAACAATTTGTTGGAAGCAAGAACCGAGCTCCAAATCTTTGAAGAGACTATGGCACTAACTGTATTCAGATTGAGATTATTGCCTGGTGTTATGAAGGACAACGTCACAAAGGAACAAACCTTCACATCGGGAGCACTGTTAACCGAGGTTAAAAAGTGGATCTTAGTGGAGGAAACTCAAGCATCGGAGTTGGCTTCTCAATAACATTAAATTACGCAGTCTCCGGTTGAGATTTAACAATAGGCACCCGCGCAAATTCCTCAATAGGATCCGATCAAGACTGACCATCCACAAATACCACAGTTCCAACCAAGAGTGTCGAACCACATACCACATCAATGAAGGAAGGGTTAGCAAGTGGCTAATGTTCAATGCATTGCATGGTATCATATATCAACTTCTAGAAGGGTAAAACATTCAAACACTCAATACACGGATCAGATTAGACCCTAACAATATAAACCCTAAAATTTGTTATAACTGAAATAAATACTTTTTTTTGAAGCACATGTTTTTTCGTTGGCTCTCTGGTATGGGAAACAATATTTGTGTGGCCAATCATCTGAGAAATAGCTTTCCTCGAAGGTTCCTGCCATGCTAGAGAGTAAGTGCGAAGATATCCCCTATGTGATTTCTCGTGTAAAAAAGGAGGAGACAATTGTCATGTTGAATATGCTGTGTATATCCTAGGTATCTATATTTGACAAATCTCCAATATATTTGCCTTTTTCACTTTAGTATAGTATATCTATATAATAGATTTAGACTCTATATAATACACACTTTTTAACTAATACAAAACCCTAGCTGTTCTCTTTTCTCTCTTTTGTTCACTAATTAACATGGTATCAGAGCCAGGTTGATCTGATTAGGGAACCGTCGCGATCCCCCTGTTTTGTAGATCTACCAGGTATTCAATTTCGTAGTAGTATTGGATTTCAGTTTGGAATTGGATTTATTTGGAAATCTTGGATCTGTTCGACAATTTTGGATTATGTATTGATATTGTTTTGGATCTGCTTTTGTGTGATTTTCGTTTTTTATCTTGTTTTTTGATTGGATTTGTGTTGGAAATTCCGATCTCCTTTTCGTCAGAATAGATATAGTTTTCGGTTTTCAGAACTGCTGTGTGCAGCTCCAATAAAACGGTCCGATCGAAAGACAAACGATGTTTGTTTTTACTGAATTTTGGAGAGCATGTTCGGGACATCCAACCCTTCAATATGACTGGTTGGATTATTGTTCGGTTCTACGGTTTGGGTTAAATCATAACTGGAACAGTGCAGCAGTCTTGTTGGTAAAACCGTGAATTCAAATTGATTTTGATTTTGATTTTGGAAATTTAAAATTGGCAATTACAAATTGGAAATTGAATTTAGTTTGGTTTTTGGATATTGGTTTGGTATTTGGATTTGAGATTCGATTTTTTTGGCTTCGTTTGGTTTCGTTTGGATTAGTTTGGATTCGTTTTGACATCGTTTGGACTTGTTTGGCTTTGTTTTGGATTTGTTTGGATTTATTTGGCTTTGTTCTGGATACGTTTGGCTTGGTTTGGCTTCGTTTGGATTCGTTTGGTTTCGTTTGGACTTGTTTGGTTTTGTTTTGGCTTTGTTTGGCTTTGCTTGACTTCGTTTAGATTCGTTTGGTGTTTGGATTTCGTTTGGATTAGTTTTGAGTTTTGGAGTTTGGAGATTGGAGCTTGACGATTGGAGTTTGAAGATTGGATCTTGAAGATTGGAGTTTGATTTTTTGGTTTTTGACGTTTCGATTTTGGTTTTGATGTTTTGTTTTGATTCGTTGATGTTTCAATTTTTTTCTTTTATTTTGTGTAACAAACTCCCAATGCAAGAATAGGCATTGCGAGTTTAAGAGAGGGTGTTAGAGATATAAGACCTAAGCTCATTAGCCCATATAGTTTATCTATAAATAATAGATTTAGACTCTATATAATACACACTTTCTAAATAATACAAAACCCTAGCCGTTCTCTTTTCTCTCTTTTGTTCACTAATTAACAAAGACAATTGTCATGTTGGATATGTTGTGTATATCCTAGGTATATATATTTAACAAATCTCCAATACATTTGCCTTTTTCACTTTCTCTATTTTTCCAACTTCACATCTGAAAGATATAGGCTAGTATTTTCATTTCAATATCTAACTTTGTTTGTCCTTTAAACTATACAAGAATCTCAAACTTTGAACTTGAATCCCTCATTTTTGAAGAGGTGATTTCGAAACATAGCAACTTATTCGGACTCAGTAAAAGGCATTGATCCCGAACAGACTCGACTCCTTTTTATATTGAACAGCCGCAGCGGGGTAAAAACATTGTTAGTCCTCCATGTTTACCACTTGTACCAACATAGTTCCTTTCGTTCACTTCTGCATAAAACTCATCTCCTTCATTTTAAAAATTTGTAAATATAGTCCCCCGTACATATAAACCATTTAAAAACTCACACGTGCCACTTAAATTCTAAGTTTTGTATCACTTTTGGTCCCCATATCCCAAGTTTTGTATCACTTTTGGTTCCCCAGAATATGCGGAGGGACTAATCGTGCAATTTTTAAAATGAAGAAGATGAATTTTATGTAGAAGTGAACGAAATGGACTATGTTGATACAAGTGGTAAACATAGAACTAACAATGATTTTTAGCCACCACAGCGTTATGAACTACATCCTAAATTTGTGTTTATCTCATAAATAGTTTCTCGGTCAATAACTAACATTGAAATGCGATAATATGAAGCGAACAACCTAGAAGTCATTGTATCAGTTTATGTGTTATAGATTACTCTGTGTACTCTACTTTGTATGTCCTTATCGAATATATGTATTAGTTTCCGTTTATAGGTCTTGAAAATTACATTAAAGAACATTCTCTAAATCTTTTATGTCAAAGCATCTATCACAACATTTTATTGATAATATGAGGTGAATGTTAGTTTAGAGAATAAACCTATGCACTGTATAGTATATATCCACTAAAATAAAAAGGATTGTACCATTGAATATGCTATTTGTAGAATGGTATATATAGCAAACATAAAATGATGTGTTCTTCATTTTATGAGGAAGGAACTAGATACAGTTGCATTACCGTGCAAGATCTTTATTGGCAGGCAGTTTCATTATTGCTCAGACTATATATATAGATAGTCTTGAAAATTGTGTGTACTGAGCTCACTGCCAAAGGAGATTTGGCCCGCAATTCTGCTGTATCATTTGGTGCCCGTCCACAAACAGTCTCTAACATATCATTCTTATGACTCTCTACTATAAGACTCTTTACCACTTGCTAACTCAAGAACAATCCCTGCGACCTTAAATAATGTCAAAGGATAGTTAACTTATATGTGAATATCGAAAGAAAGCGGACCAAGATAGACACTATATGTTACATTAGCTAAGAGGAATGCACATTCTTATTAAAAAAAATGAACATAAAGAATTCTATATCCGTCCATTTAAAACCCAGCCTGCCATAAATTGTTGCGTTGTCTATACACCTAACCTTACCGTTTCTTTTGTATTAGGCCATAGTTATTGATAACAAGTAATATACCAATCAAGTTTTCACCTAAACTAAATTAATTTGTTTGCCATTTTCCTGATTATCCCTTTACTTCAGTTAACTTCTCGGTTTTTTGTATTTTATATCATACACTTCTAAAATTACATGCTTCAGCAGCTCTTGGTAGACACGAAAGGCAGTGACATATGCAGAGAAGCCTTTTTTAAGCATTAAAAAACATGCTACAGAATCTTCGGTTTGAAAGCATATCTTACAGCCTATTACTTCATTTTCTTCTTCTACACAATCACTTTTGCCCAGTAAACTTTGGATTGACTCGTTGGTTGGAAATTAAATTTTAGATTAGACCAAACATGCAACACATTGTAAAACTAATGAATGAAATTGAGTCCTATATGAATACTTGTTTTACTAATCAATTTTTTGGGCCAGTAAAATAGCGAAGCCGGTTATGCAATGTAAGCCGTCACTTTTGCACAAAGTTGTTGTGGAATAAAGCAACAAAAGAGAATGGAACCACACAACTAATAGAAGGTATAGTTATATAGCATATGCTTTATCTAAGGCAGTATAAATATACAAGTTGGTTTACTAACTTATGACTCAAGAAAGCAATCAAGGTTGGTGCAGCTGTATTACAGGGCAAGTTCTCTTTAGGCAGGCGGAGGCTAGGACATGCATAAGGGTTAACTGTGCCCTAAGTTTCTCTCTAGTCTCCCTCCTGCCAAAGGAGATTTGCCCGGTAATTTGTTTGCACTGTTTTCTTCTGTTTAAGCCATGCAATGCAATATAAAGTCCAAGCCACCGGTAAGCTTGCATAACAAATTCTTCTATTCTTTGTATTTGTGTTCTTAAACGGAGACAGACGATTTTTATATTGTTCAAAAAAAACTTGAAGTTAACATATATAATGAATAGTTACTTTTATAATGAAGACAAGGTTTCGCTGTATTACTCCCATACTGCTACTTAGTCTTTGCATGAATGTTTTGTATAATCTTGTGAAGTTAATTTCCATTGATACATATCCTTTTGGAGGATGCATGTATGTCTTGCATTCAAAAACTTTTATATGTGAATATGTTGTCAAAAGTATTGTGTTTCTCAAAAAAAGTATATCTTATTTATCTGTCTGGTTCACCTTTTATACTACTTTGTAGTAGTTACAACAATTAATGCTAGAATATTTATTTTCCTAAAGTTTACATAGACTATTGACTATAAAATCTTTGACTAAATAAATATACTACAATATATTATACTAAATATATATTATACTAAATAAATTAGATATTAATCTAATTTATTTCCTGTAACACCCTCCTTCAAATTGATGTTGGTAAGTCAACCAGTAACAATTTGCCAATAAGAAATTGATGCCGCTGACGAGTCATAGCTTTGGTGAAAATATCAGCCACTTGGAGATCAGAAGAGATGTGAGGAAGATATATCACCCGTTTTTCCAAAGTATCTCGAATGGAATGATAATCAACTTCAATGTGTTTGGTGCGCTCATGAAAAACAGGATTGGTGGCAATCTGAATGGCACTAGTGTTATCAGCATGAAGAGGGGTAGAAGTTGTTTGAGGAAATCCAACCTCCTCAAGAAGACCGCGTAGCCATACAATTTCGGAACAAGCACTAGACATGGCACGATATTCAGCTTCGGTAGAGGATTTAGAAACACGATCTTGTTTCTTACACCTCCAAGAAATTAGAGCGTCACCTAAAAACATACACCAACCTGTAGTAGATCGACGTGTATCTGGACATCCAGCCCAATCAGCATCACTATAGGAAACAAGTTGAAGAGATGAGCCAGCTGGAAAGAACAAACCACGTGTAGACGAGCCTTGAAGATAGCGAATGATGCGTCGAACTGCAGCAACGTGTAGATGTCGAGGAGAGAACATAAACGGGTTGACTTGATGAACAGCATATGATATATCAGGGCGCGTAGTTGTCAAGTAGATAAGACTCCCAACCAAGCGTCGATAAAGAGTAGGATCATCCAAAAGTTTCCCTTCATTTTTCCTAAATTTGACATTTAACTCCATGGGAGTATCAACTGAAGAAGCATCCTCCAGACCAGCCAAAGTGATAAGATCTTGAATATACTTTTGTTGGTTCAAAAAAATACCATTAGCCCAACGATGAACTTCTAATCCTAAGAAGTACGTAAGTTGGCCAAGATCTTTCATATGGAAAGTTGCATGTAACTGTTTTTGAAGCTTAGTAATCAAACTACAATCAGTACCGGTGATGATAATATCATCCACATAAACCAAGAGAAGGACTATACCCGATGTAGATGTGTGGAAAAATAAAGAAGAATCATACTGACTTTGGGAAAAACTGAAAGAAAGAAGTGTACGACGAAACTTTTCAAACCAAGCTCGAGGTGCTTGTTTGAGCCCATACAAAGAACGCCTTAACTTACAGATATCATGAGGAGAAGAAGTACTCATACCAGATGGAAGCTTCATATAAATCTCTTCTTGAAGATCTCCATGAAGAAAAGAATTAACATCCATTTGATGCAACGGCCACGATTGTGAAGCAGCAATAGCCAAAATGCTTCGAACGGTGGTCATTTTGGCAACAGGAGCAAATGTCTCCTCATAATCAATCCCATATTCTTGTTTATTACCCAGAGCTACAAGACAGGCTTTATATCGCTCCAAAGAGCCATCAGAACGTAGTTTCACAGAGAAAACCCGCTTACTCCCAATTGGTTTAACTGTAGGAGGACAATGAATAATATCCCATGTATGATTCTCCTCAAGTGCTTGAAGTTCTACTTGCATTGCGTTTTGCCAACACTCATGTTCCATGGCTTGTTTGTAGCTAGTGGGAATTGAAATACTAGATAAAGTAGTTACAAGAGAGACGGGGGTGATGAGGGAAGAATTTACACGATTCGCAAGTCAGATTTTTGGAATATTTAACCAATATGTACTTTGTAATAAGAAGTAAATATGTTTTTACTTAGTAAGTTTGTGGGATGAATTAGCCTCTAATGGACCAATTGTTTAAGTCCAATGGCTTAATAGGCCAAAAAGCCTACAACAATTACTATATAAGCTAACTGATCTTTTCATATAGAGGGATAGAGCATTTCTGATAGGGTTTCAGTGAGGGTATTTTCTTGTGGGTCTTTCTAACTTTTTATTTTATATATATTTTACAATTATCTTTCCGTTCTTGATATTTTTCATCATCAAATGGCGTCGTCTGTGGGAAGATGACCGGTACTCGGATAACATATCCAAAACCGTTACGAGCATCGTTTTTATCAATCGAATCCTTTAGGATTACCCTCTGACTCGCTGCTATGTACTCAAACTCGCCTTCCAGAGAGCCAAAGCTCCATCGGCCTCCTCGCCATGGCCATCGCCAACCACCACAACTTCTCCCTTTTGAACGCAAGCTTTAACGACGATCATTCTTGCTATTCTCTCTGAACAATTTTGGACACACCACTCCTCGCTATTCTCTCTTCGTTTATAATATTTCTTGATTCATCTAACAATTTTGTAGGATCTATTGTTTTGTTAATATCTTCATAGAATTTTGTATCACTGTTTGTGTTTGTGTTTTCTTTGTATTTTACAGATATGGATCCAGGTCCTTCACACATGATTCCCAGATCTAGAAATCCACTTCAAGTCCAACTCTTTCTCACCAGAAGGTCTTCGAAAGAAAACTTGGTCCATAAACCAAAAGAGAGAGGAACCGGAGACTAATCTCTCGCTCTCTAACATCGACCTACTCTGTTTCCCCAGAGTAAAATCTATTGTTTTGCGTTTTCGATTCCAGTCTTGTAGTATAGATTTTATTCTCTGTGACCTGTTCTCTTCCGTCACCGTCTCTCTTTATCTCCGGCGGTCGTGTTTTATAAATTAGGGATTGTCAATAGAGATTAGGGTTTTTCTTTTCGATATCGAGAAGTAATTTGTTTTGTAAGTTACTCGTATTCAGATTTTCAGATTGAGGTTCGGATATCTCAGTTGTGTGTTCGGTTAGGTTGTTGATTGCTTGTTTGTGGTTTTGGTTTAAAAATGGATAAAACTTTCAGTGATTTTTAAAGTAGTTTGGTTTTAATTATTTTTTGATCCATTTTCCGAATTCACAAAAAGAAAATTAATATGATCTCTTTTTCCAAAAGTTGTACAAGTTCCCTTTGTTTCTGTTACTTATTTGGTGGTCAGGTTTCAAATCTTCAGGTAGCTGAACTCTTGGCGTGCATGGCAAAAACTCCTGGCCTATCATACTGCAAAGTGGTCGAAGTCATTTCAGAAACAACCGCACCATTGACTCCTTTCGAGAATCTTCTTGCTAATATTTCATCTAAACGAAAACCAATAGTTGCAAGTGAGCCTGATTCGTCTTCTTCTAAGACAATTATCTCCAAGGTACCTGCGGAACCAGAAATGGAAGTAGTGAAAACCATGTCTCGGCCACTGTCTCCTTATGCTACCTATGACAATCTGAAACCACCCACGTCGCCAACTCCAAGCCTGGTTGCTGCTGTCAGAGCAAGTGATTTGGAAGCCAAACCGCTAGAATTGAAATCTACTGTTTTATCAGAACCACTGGTTGAAAATGAAGAAGTGAAGACAACAAGGCCTCTCTCACCTTATGCAAGATATGAAGATTTGAAACCACCGACATCACCTACTCCTACGGCACCACCACATAGCCAGAACAACGACACCGTGCTGAAAACTGGTGCTTCTGATATTGGCACAAGTGTATCAATGAGCAGCTCTGCCAACTTATATGTTGATGGTATGACTGTGGACTTGTAGCTTATGGATAAAGAGGAGTATTGATCGTTTGAATAAGGAGTCCGTGAGGTCGTAGCCTCGTAAGGGAACTTAGTTATAAGCATGAACATTGTTAAGGGTGTTGCTGACCTTATCAGGAGGACTTCCAGTAGCCAAAGTGCGGAGTCATCTTTTGGTCATCAACCTCAGGGTTTCAGTCCTCCAACTCCAAAGATACGCTTCAGTGAAGTTGGAGACGAGGCAGTTTTAAGTGCACGTTGGGAGAGGTTTCATAAATCCGTAGATAAGGTGGAAAAAGAAAAAATGTTTCATATTTTCATCAAGCAATTTCTAGTTGTATTCAAGAAATGGGAACCTGCTAATGGTGGCCATCTGCAAGAACCTACATTGAATGCTAGCCAGCCTATGGAGTACTCATCTCTGGGAGATGTGGTTGTTGGCTGCTCAGCTGGGCATCCCATAGAAGTCATCCTAACATTCAGTGAAGAAGTCATGCAATTAAGTACTTGCATCACCGAGTTAAACACCAGCTTGTTGTGCTCAGTGGGATCCTCTGAGACTCTCACGAGCTGGAATATCACTTCTGAAAGGTTCCTTGTCTTGGATGCTTTAACAATTGCTGCTCGTTCAATCCATAATTGCAAAATTCTGGGTTACTATGGAGGAATTCTGAAGCTAACAGCTTTGTTAAAAGGTGCAGTTCTTCAACTGAAGACAGTATCTGGTGCACTTACTGCTGATGAAAGTTTGTCTAGTAGTGCAGTAGAAATTACCGGGCTCTTGCAACAAGTTCTTGTATATGTAGTGTCAATAATTTGTGGCTTTATTGATTTAACTTCACGTGTGTACGAAAAGACTCTGTTGTGCGGTAATGTTGTAGAGTTCTCTGAGCAGAGGGCAGATGCATCTTCAATCAATATATTTAATAGTTTGAAGGTTTCAATTCCTGAATCACGGCTACAATGGCATCAAAAGGCGGTTGTGTCAGTGATGGAAGCTGGCGGTCTTAACTGCATTATCTGATAACCCGCGAGGACAGAATCATTTCAAAAGCATTGGAGGTCTTGAGGTCCTCTTAGATGGGCTTGGACTTCCTTCAATAAATGTGCTGATACTGAAGAATGCCTCTCAAGTTGACGAGAAAAGGTACATCTTCTAGTCAGTGATATTATCTGCATCAATTTTGAAATAGTGAATCTGCCTGTCTTTAGTTGTTGGCTGCAAGATGATTATATACCCTAGTGACTAGTGATCAAGTGAAGCAATACCGATAACAGCTACTTTTGATGATCATGCACTATACGTTGAAATCCAGGCCATTGCTTTAAGTCTCAGTCGCATGATTCATGCAGACTGGGTTTTATTCACCTTCAATCTGCAATAATCGCCGCACTAGAGCCCTATACATAATACATGTGTTAGTAATAAAGTTCGAGTGTTAGATTTCTTCTACTTTTTCTAAATACCTAATTGCGTTTGTTGCTTATTTGGTTTTGTTTGTATCCGCGCAATCGATGCCTTCCTATGCTTATTAAGGTCGTTAATTTTTAGCAGTAGTTAGATACTCATGTCGAGCTATGCTTGATATTCTCTGTTAAAGGTGTTCAGTCGATGCTAATACCAAAGTTTGTGTCCATTCATGTCCATTTATGGTTGATATGCAACTGTTTCTTTACTGTGTTGTTGAGGTTTTAAGATATCCCTGTCAAACTTTGCTGAACTTTATCCATCTATTGAATGAATTGGGTTTAAGCCGAGCCAAGTGTACATTAACGTATTTTTAATTCTTATTGGAAGGCTTGGTCTTCTTACATATTTGAAATTAGTAGTAACTAACTAAGATGCAAACTAACTAAGATGCCCGACTGCTGGTTTTCTTTTGCTACTACATGTGTAATCTTACCTTGATTAGATGTGGGTACAACTTTCCATGAACGGAAAGGACTCTGTCACACCCTTAGTTCTGCCTGATTATTCTGCTGGCTAGTTTTTCTCACTATGGTACCTTCACCTTCATGTCAAAATTAACTAAAGTGCTATGATTGTTCTGTATTGCTATAGTTTTAAGCTTAATTAATGATGGAATCCCACTATGCATTAAATTGTTCTAATTTCATATTAATTAAGTTTAGTTTGTTGCCAAAATATCTTGTCAGAAACAAAAGAATTGTTATGGATCATATTTTGTGGCATTTAGAGAATTGTAACCGCAACCCCTCTAGCGAATTCAAGTATCTAAGAAATTGTCGCATGCCTTTCTCTGATATTTGCTGCTATGCTATCTCTTATGGTCTGTTACTACAGATTCACACATGCATTGTATCCAATCTAGTATTGACTGCCACAAATATAGTATTTTTATATGTTGAAATTCATTATAATTTTGGATCTAAAGGATCTTCCAACAGTAGTTGGTCAACATTTGAAATTCATTATTATTTTGGATCTAAGGGATCTTCCAATTGTAATTGGTCAACATTATTATTTTGGATCCGAGGGATCTTCCAACACTAGTTGGTCAACACTTGAAATTCATTATTATTTTGGATCAGAGGGATCTTCCAACACTAGTTGGTCAACACTTGAAATTCATTATTATTTTGGATCCGAGGGATTTTCCAACAGTAGTTGGTCAACAATTAAAATTCATTATTATTTTGGATCTAATGGATCTTCCAATTTTAATTGGTCAACATTCGAAGTTCATTATTTTGGATCAAAATGATCTTCCAACTCTTAGTTGGTCAACATATGAGATTTGTTATTTTGGATCCGAAAGATCTTCCAACATTAGTTGGTCAACACTCAAAATTTATTATTTTGGATCTGATGGATCTTCTAACATTTGTTGGTCTACATCTTTCCAACTATTAGTTGGTCAACATATGAGATTTGTTATTTTGGATCCGAAGAATCTTCCAACATTAGTTGGTCAACACTCAAAATTTATTATTTTGGATCTGATAGATCTTCTAACATTTGTTGGTCTACATTTCCTACATCTGTTGGTCTACATCTGTTGGCCAAGACATTTTATGTTTTCACAGGTAACATTTGAAGCAGCGCCAAAATTACTCATCTCTCAGAATTCTTCGCAACGATTGGGGGGCTACAAATAAGGAACAAGTAAAATCTGAAGTAATGACAAAGCTAGTCCTTTCTTAGAATTCTTCGCAAGGACTAGGGGGGATACTGATGAGGGAAGAATTTACACGATTCGCAAGTCAGATTTTTGGAATATTTAACCAATATGTACTTTGTAATAAAAAGTAAATATGTTTTTACTTAGTAAGTTTGTGGGATGAATGAGCCTCTAATGGACCAATTTTTTAAGTCCAATGGCTTAATAGGCCAAAAAGCCCACAACAATTTCTATATAAGCTAACTGATCTTTTGTTATAGAGGGATAGACCATTTCTGCTAGGGTTTCAGTGAGAGTATTTTCTTGTGGATCTTTCTAACTTTTTCTTTTATATATATTTTACAATTATCTTTCCGTTCTTGATATTTTTCATCATCAGGGGGAAGAAAAACCATACCTATCAGGAGGTCGAGAAGGATGAGCAGATCGACGAAGAGTTGTGGAATCAAGAGCAGGATCAGGCGTCGAGACAATATTAGAAGGGATCACAGTAGTGGGAACAGACTCATCTCGATTACGTCGTCGATATACAAAACCAAGTTTAAATCTTTCTATAGATTTTGGAATATCAGAAAAACTTGGCATGAGAGATAAAGATGCAGGAGGTGGATCAACATGAGATGGAAACAAATATTGATTTTTAAAAAAAAATCACATTCCTAGACACCCGAAGACGACGATCATGAGGATCATAACAAACATAACCTTTATGAGGAATAGCATAACCAAAAAAAGCACATTTTACAGATTGAGCCATAAGTTTATGACGTTCATGAGTAGGGAGGTGTACAAAACAAACACATCCAAAGGTACGAAGATCAGAATATGAAGGAGAATGACCAAACAACTTATAAAAAGGAGAAACCTGATTGAATGTAGGAGAAGGTAAGCGATTAATAAAAAAACAGCAGTAGAAAGGGCTTCACACCAAAAACGAGGAGGAACAGATGATTCAAGTAAAATAGATATTACCACATCAAGAAGATGCTGATTTTTCCTCTCAGGCACACCGTTTTGTTGTGGTGTCGAAGGACAAGAACGCTGAGAGAGAATCCCTTTATTTTGAAGAAAGTTTTGAAACACATGTGACATGTATTCACCCCCAGAATCATATCGTAAAACTTTTATATTGGCGGAAAATTGAGTGTCAATATATGCAAGGAAGCGTTTAAAAACTGAAAAAACTTCAGCTTTTGCCCGAAGGAAGTAAACCCAAGTAAAACGACTAAAATCATCAATGAATGTAACAAAATACTCATAGTGTGCATGATAAATAATGGGTGCAATCCCCCAAACATCACTATGAATAACATCAAAACATTGTGAAGCACGAGATGCATGATGAGGAAAAGGTAAAACCTTGCTTTTACCAAGTTTGCATGATGTAAAATCAAAAGAAAGATCATGAGAAGAACTTATTTTACTGCCCAATAATCCAGAATGAACCAAAGTACGAAGGACATCAGAATGTGGATGACCTAGACGTCTATGCCACATTTGATTTCGCGAACCAACAACATTACAAGCAAACGAAAAAGAAAAACTAGGAATATCAATGGAAGGAGACTTATATAATGGAAAGAGTCGTCCTACTTTAGGAACCTTCGCAATCATCTTTCCCGACACTTGATCCTGCACAACACAACCAGAAGGAGAAAAAGTGACATGACAATTATTATCAACCAATTGACTAACATAAATAAGATTTGTGGAGAGGTCAGGAGACACAAAAACATTAGTGAATGTGGAAGAAAGATCACCAACAGCACTAATAGGCACAGAATGACCATCAGCAATGTTAATTTTCAGATCTCCATCATATTTTTTAACATTAGACAGAGGAAAAACGATATTTGTCATATGGTTTGAGTCTCCAGAATCGAAATACCATGGTGTGGAATAATGTTTTTGATTACCTGAGAGTCCAAAAGCAGAAAAAGCAGAAATTATCATTTGTTGAACCATTTCAGGAGTAAGTGTGTTTGGATTTGTTGTTGGAGAAGGAACATGAACAATCGGCGAGGCAGTAGGCAATGCAATAGAACAAGCACTGGTGGAGGCATGATAAGCAGTACCTTGTCGTCGTTCAGGTCGAGTGGGACAAGCAGAGATGATGTGCCCTTGTTTCTTGCAGTAGTTGCAGACCTTTTTGGGACAATCCCGAACAATGTGGCCGAAAGATACAACTATAGCATTGGATGGCACGCATGTCTCTATTTTTATTTCTTGCTTGTGTTGCATAAGCTACCGGAACCTGTGTATTGATACTAGCTTGATGTTCTATAGATGCCTGAGTTATCATTCGCTGCTCCTCACGAAGAATTTCACCCAAACATGCATCCAAAGATGGTACAGGATGACGATTCATCAGATTAGACCGTGCGATGTCAAAATCCGGTCGTAGCTTCATTAAGAACTGATCTCGTCTGCTAGTTGCATGCATTGTCTGGATATCAGAAAGAGCTGAAGAAGGAATATCGGCATAAATTATATCTGAATAATCTGCCCAAAGGTTTTAAAAACCTGAAAAATATGCTTCAATGGAAAGACTTCCTTGAGTGTAATTAGCCAATTCATACTCCAATTGAAATCTTCTAGCAGAGTTGTCTTGATTATAAATTGTCTTTAGATAATTCCACATACCAGCAGCGGTTTTATAGGGCTTCAAGGTGAGAACAAGATGAGGTTCAAGCGAACTAAGAATCCAAGTCATGATTCTAGCATCTGTTATTTCCCACTTGGACAAAGCATTAGCATCTAGAGGGGCAGGATCACTCCCATCAATATGACCCCATAGTTATTTTCCTTTCACATACAATTTAAATTGAAATTCCCAAGCAAAATAATTTTTCCCCGTAAATTTAATATGAAACGGCTCGAATTTATCGAGTGACATGATGTAACCAAGAAAACAGATCCACGAGAACAAAAAAAAATCTGAAATAAAACTAAAATCCCCAAATTCTCAAAAGAAAAAAAATATTTCACTACCCAAATACTCTCGAAAATCAGAAAAATCTCCCAAAATACTCTCGAAATTCAGAAAAGAAAAAAAACTCACCACCCAAAATACGCGAAAAACTCACCACCAAAAAACTCTACGAAAAAAAAGCAGCTGCGCTCTGATACCATGTCAAAAGTATTGTGTTTCTAAAAAAAAGTATATCTTATTTATCTGTTTGGTTCACCTTTTATACTACTTTGTAGCATTTACAACAATTAATGCTAGAATATTTATTTTTCTAAAGTTTACATAGACTATTGACTATAAAATCTTTGACTAAATAAATATACTACAATATATTATACTCAATATATATTATACTAAATAAATTAGATATTAATCTAATTTATTTCCTGTAACATATGTAGGATCTTTTCCTTTCCATAATTTCTTAGAAATATCAAAATCAAGAGCTTTGACGGAGTTTTATTAATCAAGTACACAAAAAAATTAACTAATGCAACCCAAAATGTCTTAGGTAGCTGAGATATTTCTCGCAAGATCTAGAAATCCAACAATAATTTAAAAAGTAATAGATAACAAGAAGAGAAGCCCAAGGAGAAAATATCACAAAAACACTCCACTATTTTCAAGTAGTAATTTCTCCCCAATCGTAGGTCTAAATCGAAAGTCATTCGGTCTTAATAAAGCCTTAAATACCCCGAACAAGATGTCCAAAAATCAGGAAAGATGGATGTAGTTTACAACTTGACCATACATCTGGATTTTGAAGCACACAACAAATCCAAAAAAATCAATATGTGATAATTGTTCTCCTCCATTGTGTTTAATGTATCTTTGTCTTATTCTCTCGTAGTAAGAAAAGCACCAATGAAATGATTATATTACCTTTTATAGAACTTCTCTCCAATATAATTTTAGTTTAATAAACACTAAACTATAAATTAGGTCTTACTTGGAATGGACATGAGCACTTTGTTGGATTATAAATTTGACCCATTTAAAAGGTCCAACCCACTCAATAAGGTCTATCAAGAAAGAATCTTCTAGAATCAATTAAATTAATATTTATTTTGTAGTAGAGGTTGTGTGTAAGACCATCTTTAAGTTGAATGCAAAAAAATCTTTTATGTTGGGTGTAAGAAACTCTTTTACCTTAAGTGTAGTCTTGAGGTTGAATGTTTAAGTATAAAAAAGCTCTTAGATGATGGATCTTTGTCTCCAATATAATTTCTGTAAATAGTGGAGCTCCCCACCTTTTGATATATCACCAAATACACCAAATAGTAAAGTTAGAGAGAAAAAAAAAGACAGGATTGCTCTCTTGAGTAAAAGAAAAAATATTTCTTTTCTAATGTGAGTTGTAAGAGTGTGTTGTAAAATTTCATCATTTAAATATATATCAAAGTTTTTTGTTTGTTTTAAAAGTGAGTGTTGTTTCATATTTTCCGCCAACAAAGTGGTATCAGATCCATAAGCTTTATCTCAAATTTAATTTTTAAATCTTCAACATATTGAAAGATATAACAAACAGTGTATCATCCTTCCAAGTTACAACACTCAACAACAATAACAACTACAAAAATTGAAGTATCAAGATGAAGGAACTCTTTGGAGCACATGATGTGTGGGATGCCGTAAAAAAAGGTATGACAAACTCAAAGATGAAGAAAACCTTACTCAAGAGGAGAAAATAACTTTGAAGGATTCAAGAAAGAGAGACAAAAAAGTTCTCTTCCTCATCTATCAAGATTTAGATGATGATGGCTTCGAAAAGATTACAAGTTCATCTTCCGCCAAGCAAGTGTAGGGGGAATTATAAATCTCCTAGAAAAGAGTCGAAAATGTGAAAAAGGTACGTCTCCAAACGTTAAGAGGTAAATTCGAATCCTTACAAATAAAAGCATCCAAGTCTATTTCATAATATTTCTCAAGAGTAGCAACCGTTTCCAACCAATTAAAAAGAAATTGCGAGAATTTAGAAGATGTGAGAGTAATAAAAAAAATACTTCGTTCATTGGATTCTAAATTTGAGCATATCGTTGTGACGATTGAAGAAACTAAATACTTTAGAGAAATTGGTAATTGAAGAACTCAAGGGACAGAGAAAAAGCAAGAGATCACCGAGAAACTCCTCAAAATAGAACTCAAAGACATGCATTCAAATCAAGCGGATGATAGAAACCAACGTGGTCGAGACAGAGGTCGAGGTCGCAAATGAGGTGGTTACCATGGCCGTGGACGTGGTTGGAATTACAACAACAATAATTCCAACTACAACTACGAGAAATGAGAAATCTCAATACGAGGTTGTGGAAGAAGAAATCCAAACTCAAAGTATGATAAATCTATAATCCAATGCTATAAATGTCAAAGGTTTGGATATTATGCTTCAGAATGCAAAGGCCCCAACAATAGAGTTTAGGAGTTGGCCAACTATGTGGAGGAGAAGACGGAGGAAAAATATATGTTACTACTAACATACAAAAACAATAATGAAGGTCAAAAGAGAACTTGGTATCTTGACACCGGTTCAAGCAACCATATGTGTGGGAAACGAAGCATGTTCGTAGAGATCAATGAAGCAGTAGTGAAAATCTCTCTTTTGGAGATGATAGAAAAATATTGGAGAAATGAAAATGTAACATTTTTATTCGTGCAAAAGATGGTAGTCACCAAATAATTTCAAATGTCTATTACGTACCTATCATGAAAAACAACTCTTGGAAAAGGGCTATGATATTCACATAAAAAATTATAGTTTTTTTAGGGACGAAATATGTGATTTAATTGCGAAATTTCAAATGTCAAAGAATAGAATGTTTCCTTTGAATATTTAAAATGATGTTGCAAAGTGTCTCAAAGCTTGTTATAAAGATTCAGCGTGGCTATGACATGTTCGATTTGGGCATCTAACCTTTAGAAGTTTAGATTTATTGTCCGAGAAGGAAATGGTGAGAAGGTTACCGTGTATCAATCATTGTGACCAACTATGCAAAATGATGTTTACTTGGTAAGAAATTCAGAAAAAACTTTCCAAAGGAGTCGGAATCAAGAGCCAAGAAACCTCTCGAGCTTATTCATACCGATGTGTGTGGTTTAATCAAGGTGAGCTATCTAGGTAAAAGTGACTATTATTTCTCTGCATTGATGATATTTCAAGAGAGACTTGGGTATATTTTTTGAAATATAAATCTGAAGTCTTTGGAATTCGTCCCCGCTAACATCTGTTAGAATCAATTAAATTAATATTTATTTTGCATTGGAGGTTGTGTATAAGACAATCTTTAGGTTGAGTGTAAGAAACTTTTTTATGTTTAATGATGTAAGAAACTTTGGAAGATTGTTTTGAGTCAAATAAGATTGTGACAAAATATTTCGTATTAATGATTTCTTAGCCTTTTATCTCTAGAGAGAGAAACTTACGAATTGTAGAGAGAAAAAATGTATTTGAATAATGATCACGTTTTTCCCAGACTTGGGGGGTGCTTTTATAGTACAATAATGGGTCATACATGTCTAAAAACCTAATATTTGCAAACTCATATTTGCCTCTTCGAAGATACATCTTCGAAATTATTTATTTCTTCGAAAATATCTTTGCCTCTTCGAAGATACCTCTTCGAAATTACTTACCCACTCGAAAATACCTTTACCTCTTCGAAGATACCTCTTCGAAAATACCTCTTCGAAATTATTTATCTCTTCGAAAATATCTTTGCTCCTTCGAAGACACCTCTTCGAAATTATCTTTTCTTGTTTGAACATACACCTTTGAAAATCAATAAAAAATTACTTCAAATATGTGTTTGGAAATAGCGCATAGTGTTTGCCAAAATTTTGCAAAAATTAAAAAATAATAAGTGCCCTTCGAATATCACCCTCTCAATAAACTTATTCGAATTTACAAAAGTGCTCCTTCATATTCCAACAACCAGTCTCTCGCCTTTTCTTTAGTGATGTCATCAAAAACAAAATTCTGAAACTAAATCTTTTATAGATATTCTCACGTTTTCCCAAAACTTCGTCATATCATCCGTCCTTTCATATTCTATCATGCATTCTTTCCCGCCAAATATTTACTAAACACCCTTTCACATTTCCCAAGCCAAGAAAATTTGCACCTATCTTACCCTAATACCCTTAGGCAAACAAAGGAAATGTCCCTGGGCCTCAAAACTTTCAAAAGAACACCTGATATCTATAAATACTCTTTCCCAATTCATACCTTTCATAATTACAATTTCTAGAAAAACAATTGCTCAAAAAAAAATTATACAGAGAGAGAGAACCAGCTTATGCCCCCCAAATCTCGTCGAATTCCATAGTGACTATTCATTAGTAAAAAATTCGAGGAAAAACTTGCCACTGGTACTTACGTCGAACCTCTACCTGAACCTCGTGTAACCACGTTCTACGGCGCCTTGCCTCAATCAGAAGGTTCTTTTGCAATCATTCCCTTCGACATTTGCTCTCAATCCCCCAAACCTAATTACTCAAACCTTAAGTCTAACCTCGAATTTATGGGGAAGGATAAACACCACAAAAGCTCTTCTGGCAAGAGGAAAAGGCATAATAAAGATAGGATAGACTCCAAAGAGCACAAACACTCTAAAGAATCCCCCTTGGAACCCCAAAGTCCTGTCCAGATTCATATTAACACTCAACCTCCACCTCAAAAGATTGAAGGCTCTGGGTCAGATTTACCAGCTACTCCCTCGATTACAGGACAAGAAAGTCCTAAATTTACCCCCTCCAGAGTCACAATCACTGACGAGAAAGTGCAATCAGCAAAATTCGAGGCCCTCAAACTGAAAGGAAAAGCAATAGTATCTGAAAACACCAACTCAGATCAAATAGAAACTCCCAACGTAAATAGGAGCAAATCCGGTGGTACGTCCTTGGCCTCCTCAAGCCAAGTATCTGCGACCCCTTCTAAGAATTCCGAGGAACGATCGTCAAAAATCGCCCCCAAATCAAAAGGTGATATCACGCTCCCTCTAGAATTCGATACTATTGTTGGCAACAATATTCGAGGTATAAAAAACAAACATCTGGTGATCCTTCATAACATTAATTATATATATATATATTTCATGCCATCTGAAGAAACTATGTTAAGAATTCGATGGGGAATCCATTCATACATTACAATCAGATTTTCGGTGGAAAGCGAGACTCCTCTATCCGTTAAAGACGACGAGTTGGTCGTATATACAGAAGTTATGAATTGGGATTTACTGTTTCCCTTGGATCCATTCTTCATCGAATATTTTACTAAAATTGATCTTTTCCATAACCAAACATGTTCAAACATGTGGTACACGCTTATGGCATGTATCATGGCCTCAAGAATTATGGTAACGAATTTTCCTTTGAGAATCTTATAGGGTTATCAGGCTTGGCCAAAAATATATTTTTCCCATTTTATTCGCTAACATTTTGCCGAGGAAAAAAGGTAGTGAAAGACTTGCTTGAAGTTGATAAGAAATGGAAGCAACAATTTCTTTTCTTCTCGGGACATTGCGAGACGAGCTCTGAATCAACCCCCTCAAACCCACACAAGCTTTCCTTTCTGTGGACTAACAAAGGTAAAATTTTCATCTCACACTTTAATTCTCTTCGTACAACTATCTCACCAGCTTATTTCTCAAATTATTTTGCAGCCATGACTAGCATTCAAAAGCCCTATGCTGATTTTGTGGAAATTGCTACCAAGGTCTTCACCAAACTAAACGAGTGGGCAAAAGAATCTTGGGAAAAAAAATCGGCTATGCTTCATGAACACCAACCTAGCCAAGAGTCGATTATGGAGGCTAAACCCCTTAGATAGGCTATCTGTGAAACAACGGACGACTCCTCCCTCTAAACAAGAAGTCTTTGACCGTATTGAGGCCAAAGACATTGTTATTTACCTTCCAAAGCATTCTCGGGCAAAAAGTCACCTGGACGATTCCGAGGAAGAGGTATCAATAAAAGATCAAAACTTAGACTCTGAAGGACTAACTGCCCCAAAAGAGACCCCTTCCTCGAAAACGTTATTGCAACCAAAACCTCAACTTCTTCTCCTCGAAAAACTCCTATTAATCCTATAAATAAAAAAGAACCAAAGCAAGTAATTCTTGAACCTATTCAAGAAATATCCGAGGACAGTGGAGGTCAAGATGCAGAAAACTCTGGGAAAGCACCAAACTTTCAACCTAATCTTTCTCAAAGTCCTTCTTCGAATAACAATCCTCTTCCAACCCTGGCCTGTCTCCATATTCCCCAAAGTCATCCATTACAAATTGTTGACACAATCATATTGACTAGGTAACCTTCAAGTTTCAACTCATCTGAAATGGGCTCTCCAAGCAGCTCATTCAAAAAATTTCAGGGAGATGACTTTTCCCTTAGTGTTCGAATGCTGCTTCATGCCTGGGGAAAAAGATGCAACATCTAGAAGACAGGAAAAATAATTACAAATTTAAAGCTTTCCTTGCTTGCTCCCAATTCGAAGAGATCAAACAACAACACTCTTCTCTAGAAAAATAGACTGATGCTCTCTTCGAAAAACTAGTTACTTCAGAAAATTATGTTCTACTTCTGGAGAAATGCTGTCAAGAGGAAATAGACCTCTATCAAAAGAAAACTGATGCTCAAGAAAACTCCTTAGAGCTCTTAAAGAAGCACATCAACTATCAACAAAAGGTTTCAAGGAGTTCCTCGCAGATTTGAGAGGATAATGGAAGAAAAAAGATTTTTCCTCAGAAACCTTGAGAAAGAAAAAGACACAGCTGTAGAGGCATATGCTGACAAATGCATAGACAAACTGAACGCTAGAGATGCTACCATCCGATCAGGGTTAATCACAAAAATCCATGAAAGCTACCCTGATTATGAGTTGGGTAGTTTTTGGAAACTTATCCCTCTAAAACTTCGCCAACATGGTATTGTTGTCAGTGATAGTGAAACATCAGACTCCGAAGACAATGACTTCTCCAAAAGCTCCAAGTAGTTAATGTTGTTTTTTAAAATCACCTTTTTTGTACAAGTCTTCATTATTTTCGAGGCGATTTTTGGAATACTCCCAATATTTTCTAGGGACTATTTATTTAATCCAACTTACTTTGTATGACTTTGCTTGGTATATCATTCACCAGCCTACTTATAAAATCTGAAATTTTTCATTGGATATGATAATAATTTTATGCCAACTTTCATTGGATATACTAATAGTAGTTTGCCAACTTTCGTTGGATATAACAAAAGTTTTATGCCAACTTTCATTGGATATAACAAAAGTTTTATGCCAACTTTCATTGGACATAATAATAGTTGTATTCTTATTTTAGTCAGACATAATAATAGTTTTGCGCTAACTTTAATTAAAATTTGACAATAATTGTTAACCATCTGCTTAGTTGATCACAGTTTGCCAAAGACAGAAACAACAATTCGAGACACCTCGTTAAAACCTTCCTATGCCTATCAGGGTAGGAAAGAGTGTGCCTTCGCTGTTTTACAAATAAAATATCATAAAAGAAAAGTTACATAACAAAATTTTCATTCTTACTCAAGATACATCTTCAACTGTTCTATGTTCCAAGGATGCTTAAGGTTTCTCCCCTTTTTATCCTTCAATCGATTTGTTCCATTGGCAAAAGGCCAACCAAATCAATTCCCCGTCGATCGAATGGCAAGGCTACATAAATATTCTCAAGAAAGACTCAAGGTTTATGAATTATATCAGCATACCTCTGACGCGTATCACACATTTTCACCAATTCTTTAGCATCCCTTGATATAGTCGGCCAATAATAACCAACTAGAAATACCATTCGAATCAATGCTTTATACCCACAATACGCAGATCCTTCTCCGTCATCTAATTATGATAAAATAATTTGCGACTCATCATTTTCCAAAAATATGAGCAAAGGCCTACTTAAAGATTTTTTGGACAAAACTCCTCTTCGCACAATATAACCATGGGACTTGAAACTTATTTTTATGTCTTATGATTTATCCATTGGTATAACATCATTTTCCAAAAATGCAACAATTGCCAGCCTCTAAGCGTCCATAGAAATATTATTTTCCACATCTATTATCATCAATTGCTATGTATCTCTTATAATCGAAGGACATTCCTGAGTTATGACCCACGGGTAATTTTCTAAACATGAAGCAACTGCTAAGGAATCATGGATTGAATTCGCTTCTCATCGAACATGTTCGTATTTAACTTCATCAAAAGTAAAAGCCAAAATTTTCAACGCTTTCAAGTATTTGAATAACTGATCTTTTCTTGCTTCTCATTGTCCCAATGATTGGTGAATCATAAGTTGTGAATCGCTCAACAACTTAACCATTTTAGCCCCACATATCTGAGCCAGCCTCAACCCTGCTAACGCCGCTTCATATTCTTCGTCATTCTTTGTTGCTTTAAAGCCAAAATGTATAGCCTGAAACATTGTTATCCCATCCGGGGAAATTAACTGTACTCCAGCTCCACTTCCATAAACATTCGACCCTCCATCTGTTCAAACTAACCATTCATACTTACCCTGTTGGTGATCAATCTCCATATCTAATCGTTCCGAATGAAATTCGACCAAAACATTTGCCAAGGCTTGAGCCTTAATAGCTGTCCGAAGCACAAATGTTATGTCAAAATCTCCCAATTTGACAGACCATTTTATCATTCTTCCCGAAATATCTGGCCTCTGCAATAAATTTTTAATAGGGAATGTTGTTCGAACTACTATGGAATGTGCTTGAAAATACAGTCTCATTTTTCGAGTAGTTGTTACCAAGGCCAAAGCTAACTTTCCCAACTTCAAATATCGTTTTTCTGCATCTACCAAACTCTTGCTTCTATAATAAACGGGATTTAAAACATTTTTTCCTCACAAACTAACACAACACTGACTACAAAATCTGTTCAACGCCGCTCATCTTCCTGTCAATATTTGAACTTCTTTAATATTTTGAGGATGAGTCATTGTCGTTAGAGCTTTTAACTGCACTGGATCATCCTCGATTCCCCTTTCACATACCACATACCCAAGAAAGTTTCCAGATCTAACACCAAACGTACATTTTTCCACGTTTAACTTTATATTGACCTTTCTCAAGTTATTAAAAGTCTATTCCAAGTCAATAATATGATCTTCATCTTTCAAACTCTTTACCACCATATCATCAATATAAACTTCCACATTTTGCCCAATTTGATCCAAAAATGTTTTGTTTACCAAACACTAATAAGTCGCCCCCGCATTTTTAGGCCACATGACATTACCTTGTAACAATATAAACCTCTACCGGTGATAAATGATGTATTTTCTTCATCCCTATGATCCAATCTGATCTGATTATATCTTGTGTAGGCATCCATGAAAACTAACAATCGGTTACCTGACGTAGAATCCACTAGCTGATCAATTCGAGGAATTGGGAAAGGATCCTTTGGACAAGCTCTGATCAAATCCGTAAAAGCCATGCATATTCACCATTTATCGTTCTTCTTCCTGACTAAGACTGGATTCGAAGCCCACAAAGGATATTGCAACTCTCGAATATGACCTATGCTTAGTAATCGCTCAACTTCTGTAAGTATAGCCGCAGATTTCTCCTGAAAAACATGTTTTCTTTTTTGTATGATAGGCCTAACATTATTCCGCACTAACAGCTTATGACAAACTATTTATGGGGCACCCCCGTTACATCTTCTGCACACCAAGCAAACATGTTTAGCATTGTAGATAAAAACACAATCAACTTTTCTCTAAACTCAAAAGGAAGATTTATTCCAATTTTTTTAAAAAATTTATTAGGATAGTCATACTCTTCGTAATCATCGTCCGACACTAAAAACCTGGGGGACTCTCTCGGATCATCACAAGGAATTATTCTTGGGAGAGTCCCCTTTAGCTGCTAAGCTTTCTCCGATTCGCCTTCCCAAATTTGCTTTGTGGACAATGCTATTTGGTAACATTCTCTGGCCATCTTTTGGTTGCTCCTTATTTTTCTAACATTATTTCCAACCACGTATTTTAGACACTAATGTACCGTAGATATAACACCTTGCATCCCTGACAACCAAGAACGCCCCAAAATCGCGTTGTAGGACGTTGGAGCGTCAACTACTATAAACAAAATCTCAACTTCCTTCTTGAATGATCCCCGACCAAGCTCCACTATACATTCGAATTCTCCAACAACTATTGCCTTTGCCCTTGTAAAACCAACTATAGTTCTATCCGACCGCTGTATTACCAGAGGATCAACAATTCTCATGTAAGTACTCATGAACATAATATTGGCCGAACTGCAAGTATCAATCAATATTTTTTGCACCTAATCACCAACTATCCCAATGACAATTACCAAGGTATCCTCATATGGACCTGCCACATTCCTCATATCATCATCATCAAAACAGATAATTAGATAGGGCGAGCGGTACGTGTGCGTTGAAGCTCCTACTTCCAACTGCATAGTCAGATTAACCATGTGCCTCTTCTGTGAGCTGTTGGAATTCCCTATAATAGTATCACCTTAAAAAATAGCTAATGATTCAAAAAATGCACAAAGATCACCAACTTTCCATTTTGGAACAACTTCCTCTACCATATTTATATCATTCTTTCCCACCTTGCGGTCTAAATACTCTTTGGAAATATCAAAAGCATCAACCTCTTCAGAAATTACCATTGCTGTGTCAACATTCTTTGGAACACCCTTTGATGTCGAACTTTTCTGCGTGTGTTTTTTCACAAAATCCAGTAACATTCTATTCTCAATTAACGCATGAACCTCTTTCTTTAGAGAAATGCATTCTTTGGTATCATGTCCAATATCTTCATGATACTTACAAAACCTATTAGCGCTTCTACTTTCCCGTGGAGTCTGAATAGGAAAAGGCTTTCAGAATTGTACCGTCGTCTTAGCCATGTCAAATATTGTAGCCACATGTTCTGTTAATTCTGCAAAATAATCTGGACGAATCCACTTATTCGCGTATGCCTTGTTGCCTACTGCGTGTTGTAGTTCTGATTATTTGTTCTTGTCCTCGGCGGATATTGGCCCACCACTTTAGGCTGCACATTCATATGAGGTGCCTGATTACTTGATTCAGACCTTTGAACTTGATTCTCCTCTAACGGATCACTTGATCCTTTCTCCGACACCCGATTCTTCTGCACTAGAATCCTCTTTTCAACTTGATCAAAAAGAGCTCCAAAAGTCATTACTTGACTTTCAGCCATTGTATCATTCAAAATTCTGGGGAGGAGTCCCATTCTGAATGCTACTAATGCCACGAAGTGTTTGCAATACTACATATCCGTTTTCGTTTTCACAAATCAGTTGGTATAATTTTTCAAACTTTCCCCAACTCTTTACATACAGTAGATTATCGTAGCTGCATTGGCTCTAAAGGTTTTGCTTCCCATAAAATGTTGCCTGAAAATATTCCAGAACATGTCAAAATTTTCCATCTTAACCCGAATAAAATCCATGTTTATCTCTTACGGGTCTCAAAGGTTGCTAGGGTCAGCATTTTGGGCATTCTGGGTTTTAAGTAAGGTACATTACCTATCCACTCCCTAGTGTCCTGCTGATCACCTTTAGGCTCTTTTACAATGACTGCATACATTTTTTCTAAAAGTTACAAATCGCATCAACTCGTGGACCTCCAAACACCTCTCATACGCCAACCATATTCAATTGATCAAATCGCTGCTCTTTGCCGATTAGGTTTATTAGTCTTCGATCTTTATCCTCCTTGTAAGAGTCATAAATGAACTCTTTCAAATTTTCCGCTGATTCCTCGAGTCTAGATTGGAGATGAAGATTACGGGGGCTAAGATCACTTGGGACAAGCTCACCTTGCATGCAGACGAGGGTGGCCTTGGGATCCCAATCTCAAAATTTGGAATCACGTGGTTGTCCTAAAAATATTTTGGTCAATTTTGACTAGAAATAAAAATTCTATTTGGATTAAATAGACCCTTGCTGAAAATATTAAGGACAAATGTATATGGACCGTCCCCTTCCCTCCTCTACCAGCTAGGATGGAGAAAAATATTCAAGCTTCGTAGCCAAGCTACGAGTCTTTATAAATTAATTATTGGAAATGTATCAACTATGTCCATCTCGCATGACTCCTGACTCTTCCCAACATCCCTTGTGGACCGTTTTGGCCCTAGGATCATCAACTTGGCTCGCATGCAAAATATCTCACGTGCCTCAGATGTTTAGTGTAATGGGCGTTTGATTTGGCCGCCCCACGTCAGGGCTGGCCGCAGACTTCTTTAACCCCATCATGTTGATATTATAGATGTTATAAATACACTCCCTCTCTTTCTGACGCGGACGACACTTTTGTTTTTATCCCAAATCACTTTCTCCCTTTCTTTACCATTAGCAGCACCTACGAAGCTATTTGACCCTCGAAAAACAAGGTTGCATGGACATTGATAAGGAAGAATAAAAGATGAGGGAGAAATTGCAAAGATAAAATAAAGTTAGGGAATGATGGTAAAGTAAATATTGAAATAGGATTAATTGTAATTAAACAATAAAAGTAAGGGTCAAGCTTGTAATTAAGAGGTAGTTAGGCCCGTGGGGCCATCACTTGTATTATAAAAGGACTTCACCACATTTGGGAAAGGTGGTTCATTATTATAATATTATTTCTCTCTATATATTTATTCACTTTCTCTCTCTACAGTTTTAGTGATCAAGAAATTGTGTTTACGAATTAATCCTTCTAAGTATGGTTTGATACGAAAAACTACTCCTTAAGTTCAAAATCTCATCAGACATCGCTTGTATCGAATAAATACATCATCCCAAAACATTATTTCATCATATGGATGGCCATTGACAATAAGCTTACCATTGGTGACAAGCTTATCAGTATGGGCCTGGACTGTCTTTCGGAATGCGTTGTCAAAACTGTCCGGAGAATTCGGAAAACATCATTGCCAATTCTTCCTTCTCCTCCTCCATCTGGAAGGCCATTACTAGAAAATTAAATATCACTTTATCCCCCTCCTCTTAGGCTGCCTGACTTGCAAAAGCAAGCTCCTGGTCCCCCTCCTCTGCTAGCACCGGTCATCTATGGCACTCGGCTTTCTGCTCCGTCATCTACTATATATGCATGAAAAAAAACGCAAGAATTGTCAAGAACACTTAATCCTTTAGCTCGTTTCTTCAGCTCCACACTTACTTAGTCCATTTAACTTAGTCACCTTACTTCTAACTTAGTGTCTCTTTTGTAATATTTTCTGAGTGTCTTTCCTTTGTTTTAGAAGTTAATGTCTATCACGTTTTCCCGTTTCTCTAACTTGGTTCCATGTCATATATATATTTAGAGCTAACTTAAAAATACATACGTTTTCATATTGAAGATTCTGTAGCATGTTGTTTATAACTTTCAAAATGTTTCTTTGCATATGTCACTACCTTTCGTGTCTACCAAGAGCTGCTTAATCCTGTAATTATTCCAAAAAAGGTATAAAATACAGAAAACCAAAAAATTAATTGAAGTGGGCGAAAACCCTAAAGATCTTGTCCGGTAATGCAACTGCACCGCGTGCCTTGTTTACAGACATCATTTTATGTTTGCTATTTATACCATGCAATGGTACAATGCTTTTTGTTATAATGGATATATACTGTACAGTACATAGTGTTATTCTCTAAACTCGTATTCACCGCATGGTATAAATCAAATGCTGTAATATATGCTTTGACATAAAAGATTTAGAGAATGTTCTTTAATGTTCGGTTTCAAATATTAAGTTGAAAGATTGAGATTCTTGTACATTTAAAAAGACAAAGAAAGTTAGATACTGAAATACGAAGAGGAGCCTACATCTTTTATCTGTAAAGTTGAAAAGAAGAGGCAAAGTGAAAAAAGGAAAATATATTGGAGATTTGTCAAATACATATGCTTAGGATATACACCGCATATCCAATATGACAATTGTCCCCTTCTTTTTTTAGACGAGACATCACATAGGGAATTATATTCCTACTGCCTGGCACGGCAGGAACCTCCTAGGAAACCTATTTCTCTGCCGATTGGCCAGAGAAATATGGTTTTCCTTACCAGGGAGCCAAAGAAAAAAACATTTGCTTTTAAAATACATGTTTATCTCACTTCATCAGCAAATTTTAAGGTTTATATCTTTAGGTTCAGCCCAATCACGGGAGTGGGGTATTTAGGATTTGAATGTTTTATTGTGCTACAATTTGCTATTTGATATATCGTTTTAATATTAAGCATTTGAGGTGTGTTAGCAGAAAATATGAAACAAAACTCACTTTTAAACCAAACAAGCAACTTCTATATAGATTTAAAAGATGAAATATTACATGACACTCTTACAACTCACGCTAGAAGTAAAATATTTTTCTTTCACTCAAAATAACATTTTTGTCTTTTTTTTACTATTATTTTTTCTCTAAGTTCATGTCTTGGTGTGTTTGGTGATATATAGATGCTCGGAGATTTCCAGTGGAGACAAAGATCCACCATCCAAGAGCTTTTGGATACTAACCACTCAACCTCAAGACTACACTCAAGGTAAAATAGTTTTTTACACTCAACATCAAAGAGTTTCTTACACTTAACCTAAAGATGGTCTTACACACAACCTTCACTTGCAAAATAAATATTAATTTAATTGATTCTAAAAGATGCTTTCTTGATAGGCCTTTTTAAATGGGTCAAGCGGCGACGAATTCCAAAGACTTCAGATTTATATTTCAAAAAATATACCCAAGTCTTTCTTGAAATATCATCAATGAAGAGAAATAAGTAGTCACTTTTACCTAGATAACTCGGCTTGGTTGTGGTGTGGATAATTATCGCCTGAGGGTAGGCTTGTAATTTGTTTGGTATTTTATAGTAGTATGGGGGTATTTAATATTTAGTGTAGAGAGTAGAGAGATAATTAAGCTGGCTGGTTGTAGTTAATTCTCATTACCCACACTTAATGCAGGTGGTTGGGTATTTATACCCTTATGTTTGGGCCCTTATGGGCTTTCGGGTCATGTTTAATGGACCCGGGTCATGTTCAAAGACCCATGAGCTCTAAGTAGGAGAGCAAGTAGCTTAGTCATGTAGTGTTTAGCTTTTTTAGTACTTTTGTCATAGTTCGAACAGTCATACAGGCTAAGTGTTCGAAGTGATTTGTCCGGTCCGGAGGCTTTGGACCGATCTGTCCTTGTTCGGGGAGCATGCAGAATTCGGACTCATCAGGTTGAACCACACACATCGGTATGAATAAGCTCGAGAGGTTTCTTGGCTCTTGATTCCGACTCCTTTGGAAAGCTTTTTCTGAATTGCTTACCAATTAAACATTATTTTTCATAGTTGGTCACAATGATTGATACACGGTAACCTTCTCACCATTTCCTTCTTGGACAATAACTCTAAACTTGTAAAGTTTAGATGCCCAAATCGAACATGTCATAGCCACGCTGAATCTTTGTAACAAGCTTTAAGACACTTTGCAACATCATTTTAAATATTCAAAAGGATACAATTCCTTCACATATGAACTTTGGCAACTAAATCTCATTTCTCGTCTCTAAAAAAGACTATAATTTTTCATATGAATATCATAGCCCTTTTCCAGGAGTCGTCCCCAGCTCAAGATGTTGTTTTTCTTGTTAGGTATGCAATAAACATTTGAAATTATTTGGTGACTACCATCTTTTGCACGAATAAGAATGTTACATTTTCCTTTCGCTTATATTTTGCTATCATCTCCAAAAAAGACATTTTCACTACTGCTTCATTGATCTCTACGATAATGCTTCGTTTCCCACACATATGGTTGCTTGAACCGATTTCAAGATACCAAGTGCTCTCTTAACCTTCATTAGTGTTTTTCTATGTTAGTAGTAACATAACGTTTTCCTCCATCTTCTCCTCCACATAGTTGGCCAACTTCTAAACTCGATTGTTAGGGCCTCTGCATTTTGAAGCATAATATCCAAACCTTAAACATTTATAGCATTGGATTAGAAATTTATCATACTATGAGTTTGGATTTCTTCTTCCACGACCTCGTGCTGAGATTTCTCGTTTCTCGTAGTTGTAGTTTGAATTATTGTTGTTGTAATTCGAGCCACGTCCACAACCATGGTAACCACCTCATTTGAGACCTCGACCTCTGCCTCGACCACGTTGGTTTCTATCATCCCCTTGATTTCCATGCATGTCCTTGAGTTCTACTTTGTGGACTTTCTTGATGATCTCTTGGTTTTTTTCGGTCCCTTGAGTTCTTCAATTATCATTTTCTCATAAGTATTTAGTTTCTTTAATCGTCACAACGATATGCTCAAATTTAAAATCCAATGAAAGAATTATTTTTTTATTACTCTTACATCTTCTAAATTCTCCCCATTTCGTTTTAATTGATTGGACACGGTTGCTACTCTTGAGAAATATTTTGAAATAGACTTGGATGCTTTCATGTGTAGGGATTCGAATTTACTTCTTAACGTTTGGAGACGTACTTTTTTCACCTTTTTTGAATCCTTTGTAGGAGATTTGTAATTCCCCTCACGCTTACTTGGCAGAATATGCACTTGAAATTTTTTCGAAGCCATCATCATCTAATCTTGATAGATGAGGAACAAAACTTTTTTGTCTCTCTTTCTTGAATCCTTCAAATTTTTTTTCTCCTATTGAGTAAGGTTTTCTTCATTTTTGAGTTTGTCATACCCTTTTTTACGGCATCCCACACATCATGTGCTCCAAAGAGTTCTTTCATCTTGATACTTCAATTTGTTGAGTTGTTGTTGTTGTTGAGTGTTGGAACTTGGAAGGATGATACACCGTTTGTCATAACTTTCAATATGTTGAAGATTTAAAAATAAAATTTCGGATAAAGCTTGTGGCTCTGATACCACTTTGTTGGCAGAAAATATAAAACAACACTCACTTTTGAAATAAACAAACAACTTTAATATATATTTAAGAGATGGAATTTTACAAGACACTCTTACAGCTCACACTAGAAAATAAATATTTTTTGTTTAATTCAAGAGAGAATTCTTGCCTCTCTTTTCTCTCTAAGTTTACTACTTGGTGTATTTGTGATATATGAAAAGGTGGGAGAGCTCCACTATTTACAAAACCATAGTGGAGACAAAGATACACCATCCAAGAGCTTTTTTATACTTGAACACTCAACCTCTAGACTACACTCAATGTAAAAGAATTTCTAATACTTAACATAAAAGATTTTCTTCCATTAAACTTAAAGATGGTCTTACACACAACCTCCACTACCAAGTAAATATTAATTTAATTGGCTCTAGAAGATTCTTTCTTGAAGGGCCTTATTGAGTGGGTTGGACCTTTTAAATGGGTCAAGTTTATAATCCAACAAAGTGCTTATGTCCATTCCAAGTAAGACCTAATTTATAGCTTAGTGTTTATTAAACTAAAGTTATATTGGAGATAATTTATATAAAAGGTTATATAGTCATTTCATTGGTGCTTTTATTATTACGAGAGAATGAGATAAAGATACTTTAGACACAAGAGAAGAGAGACAATTATCACATATTTATTTTTAGAATTTGTTGTGTGATTCTAAATCAAAATGTATGGTCAAGTTGTAAACTATATCCATCTTTGCTGATTTTTGGACATCTTGTTCGGGGTATGTAAGGCTTTATTAAGACCGAATGGATTTCGATTTAGACTTACGATTGAGGATAAATTACTACTTGAAAACAATGGAGTATTTTTGTGATATTTTCTCCTTTGGCTTCTCTTCTTGTTATCTATTACTTTTTAAATTATTTTTGGATTGGTAGATCTTGCGAGAAAGGTCTAAGCTGCCTAAGACATTGTGGGTTACATTAGTTAATTTTGTGTGTGTACTTTTCAATAAAACTCGGTCAAAATGTCTTGATTTTGATATTTCTAAGAGAGTATGGAAAAGAAAAGATCCTAAATATCTAAAGAAAAGGCGAGAGACTGGTTGTTGCAATATGAATGAGCACTTTTGTAAATTCGAAGAAGTTTATTGAGAGGGTGATATTCGAAGGGCACTTATTATTTTTTATTTTTTGCAAAATTTTGGCAAAGACTAGGGGCTATATCCAAACACATATTTGAAGTAATTTTTTATTGATTTTCAAAGGTGTATATTCAAACAAGAAAAGATAATTTGAAAGAGGTGTCTTCGAAGGAGCAAAGATATTTTCGAAGAGATAAATAATTTTGAAGAGGTATCTTCGAAGAGGTAAAGGTATTTTCGAGTGGGTAAGTAATTTCGAAGAGGTATCTTCGAAGAGGCAAAGATATTTTCGAAGAGATAAATAATTTCGAAGATGTATCTTCGAAGAGGCAAATATATTTCCAAGGAGGTCTAGAGGTGAGAAGAAATCCGAAGAGTGCATAACAGTCCTTGCCAAAAACATTTTCACAAGGACTGGAAGGCTACTGATAAGGGAGAATAAAAGATGAGGTAGATAATTGTGAAAAATATTTTCGAAGAGGCAAAGATAAAAGATGTATCTTCGAAGATACAAGATAAGAGATAAAAGATGAGGGAGAAGATGTATCTTCGAAGAGGCAAATATATTTTCGATGAGATAAATAATTTCGAAGATGTATCTTCGAAAAGGCAAATATATTTCCAATAAGGTCTAAAGGTGAGAAGAAATCCGAAGAGTGCATAACAGTCCTTGCCAAAAACATTTTCACAAGGACTGGAGGGCTACTGATAAGGGAGAATAAAAGATGAGGGAGATAATTGTGAAAAATAACTTCAATTTAGGAAAAAATGTTAGAAATGTATTAGAACAGGATTAATTAAGAGCAAACAATAAAAATGAGGACTAAGTTTGCAATTATTAGATTGTTAGTCATGTGGGACCCATTATTGTACTATAAAAGCACTCCCCCAAGTTTAGGAAAAAGGTGATCATTATTCAAATACATTTTTTCTCTCTATAATTCTTAAGTTTCTCTCTCTAGAGATAAAAGGCTAAGATATCATTAATACGAAATATTTCGTCACAATCTTATTTGACTCAAAACACTCTTCCAAAGTTTCTTACATCATTAAACATAAAAGAGTTTCTTACACTCAACCTAAAGATGGTCTTACACACAACCTCCACTGCAAAATAAATATTAATTTAATTGATTCTAACAAATGCTAGCGGGGACGAATTCCAAAGACTTTGGATTTATATTTCAAAACATATACCCAAGTCTCTCTTGAAATATCATCAATGAAGAGAAATAATAGTCACTTTTACCTAGATAGCTCACCTTGATTAAACCACACACATCGGTATGAATAAGCTCGAGAGGTTTCTTGGCTCTTGATTCCGACTCCTTTGGAAAGCTTTTTCTGAATTGCTTTCCAATTAAACATTATTTTGCATAGTTGGTCACAATGATTGATACACGGTAACCTTCTCACCATTTCCTTCTTGGATAATAACTCTAAACTTCTAAAGGTTAGATGCCCAAATCAAACATGTCATAGCCACGTTGAATCTTTATAACAAGCTTTGAGACACTTTGCAAAATCATTTTAAATATTCAAAGGAAACATTCTATTCTTTGACATTTGAAATTTCTCAATTAAATCACATATTTCATCCCTAAAAACTATAATTTTTTATATGAATATCATAGGCCGTTTCCAAGAGTTGTCTCTGGCTCAAGATGTTGTTTTTCCTGTTAGGTACGTAATAAACATTTGGAATTATTTGGTGACTACCATCTTTGGCACCAATAAAAATGTTACATTTTTATTTCTCCAATATTTTGCTATCATCTCCAAAAGAGAGATTTTCACTACTACTTCATTGATCTCTACGAACATGCTTCGTTTCCCACACATATGGTTCCTTGCACCGGTGTCAAGATACCAAGTGCTCTGTTGACCTTCATTATTGTTTTTGTATGTTAGTAGTAACATATATTTTTTCCTCCGACTTCTCCTCCACATAGTTGGCTAACTCCTAAACTCTATTGTTGGGGCCTTTGCATTCTGAAGCATAATATCCAAACCTTTGACATTTATAGCATTGAATTACAGATTTATCATACATTGAGTTTGGATTTTTTCTTCCACAACCTCGTATTGAGATTTCTCGTTTCTCGTAGTTGTACTTGGAATTATTGTTGTTGTAATTCCAGCCACGTTCACGACCATGGTAACTGTCACAGGGTCGAAACCACTATGAAATTTTTCGCCTGTGCGGCCTAAAGTTTCCAACTTTAGTCAGCCTTCCCTCTCACTAAGATTAACACTTAGTAGTTTGGAGATGCTTTTTCGAAATGGAAACACTCTCAAGACTATATTTGGGACAACCACTCCGGTGGTTCTTTTACTAAAAGTAGGATAACGGGTTACACTCTTGCTCTAGCAAGTTACTTAAGAATTAAACTCTAACTCTCAAGCTTTAGCTCTCTCTAAACAAACTCTCTCAACCCACCTTATAATCTGGTGGAGTTACATATATATAGGCATCGAAATAAACCACCCACAAACTTAGAAACTACCCACTACCACATAATGGCCCTATGTGGCAGAATCTTGGCCCTTGGATTTCCCATATCAAATCTCGTCCATTTGCTCCGAAATTTCACCAGGTAACTTCCATATAGTTATGCTAGACGTGGTAAAAAGTTGGCCCCACAAAAGTATTGATCTGCCTGGAGTTCCTGAAAATCAGCCACGTCTGGCCGGCCAAACGCTCCCGAGTGGCCCTGTTCTGGCGTGCCAGCCTGTGCCAGATCACTTGCTCAGCCATAACTTCCGATTTTCCCGTGTCATGCTCCGAAACTCATGGGCCACTTTCCATGATTTTCTCAACCGCATCTAGTGGTGAAGGCGGTTTTGGCAGTTGAGGATGTTTGCCCACGATTTTCACTAACCACCAAGGTTAATCATGTGCTAACTTCTTCCCCACTCGTGCAAACGTGCCCAAACTTTGTGGGGAGGTGGATAATAACTGAATATGGCAGTTATCAAATTTTGGCACGAGCAAAAATGTGTTTGGCCCAACCGTTTTTCGGTTTGGCACGTTCTGGCCTGTTCTGGCCCACATTCTGGCCCAGTCTGGCCCCTCTGGCCGGCCAGAAACGTGCCAGCATGCGCCACAGCGCGCCACCATGGCCCACACTCACATTTCTTCGTGCCATCTTCTCCCAACACCTCCTCTAAGTCATTTCCAGCAGTTTGCTTGATCCTCAGCACAATTTCGCCTTAGACGAACCCCTTGCACTTGAACCAAAGTGCCCATTTGATATTTTAGCCTATTTTCCCAAGTCTCGCGCCAACTCCATTTTTCTCTTGGGTCTCCCTCGGTTTCTTCCGCGCTTGTGTCTCGATGCCATCTATCTCGCCCATTGCTAGTGTATTTTCGCCAATTATAACCATGCCCCTTTAGTAGGGTCTTACAAACCTCCCCCACTAAATTGGTTCGATGCCCTCATCGAACCCGCATTCCTAAGCTTGTTAAGGATTGCGTTTGATCACCATCATGCTTTCTCGATGTTGCAAAATTCAGCCTCAACCGGACTTCCCAAGTAACTCCTCTACTTGTCCTCCCTGAATTTCTCTTTAAACCTGCAACACAAACATATGTTAAGATCGACTCTTTTTTTTTTTTTCTCTCTCGGAACTCCACTCCGCGCTCCCTTGGTTCTAGGTTTGTCCTCCGCTGGTCGGTCTACCCCCACCTTCCTCCTCAAACCCTTACACGAACCTGTCATAAAATGACTACGTGAGGACTAACGGACTCAAATGGCCCGTGTCTCTGCCTTCCTCACCTTCTTCTCCTTGCACCACTATGGACTTAAGTTGTCCCTTCTGTGGACAATCCCTTGCTCGATGGGGTCCTTCACAAATGAAGCACCCTGAATACTTCGCTGGGTCCTTCTTCTTGGACCACTCCTTTTTCGGGGTTTGACGCTCATCCTCCATTCCCTTTTTCTTCTTAAACCCGGTCTTATCCATTGACCGTGTCTCTTTGCTAGAACTAGTGGCTCGGTAGTCCACTAAGGCCTCTGCCGCGGCCATAGCTGCGTGTATGTCCTTGGGGCCTCTCCTTCGCAACTCTTGCTGAGCCCATACTTGTAACCCGGACGTGAAATTAAACAACTTGTCCTCCTCTGACATGTTGGTTATGTCCAACATAAGCGATGAAAACTCTTTCACATAGGCTTGCACCGTACCGGTTTGCTTCAAGCCTTTCAGTCTCTCCCTAGACATGAATGACGTATTTGTCGGTAAGAATTGCTCCCTCAATTCTTTCTTAAGATCCTCCCATACTCGGATCCTAGGTCGGGTGTTATCACTCACCCTTGTTCTCCACCAAAGTTTTGCATCTTCCCCAAGATACATGGTTGCTACATCAACCTCCCGATCCTCCGCAACTTGAGAGTTTTTGAACCACTGCTCCAGATCCCAAATGAAGTTCTCCAAGTCCTTGGCATTTCTCTCGCCAAGGAAGGGCTTAGGGTCCGGAACCCTAATCTTTTTTTGCCCTCCAGACTCGTTCTTCATTTCTCGGATAGATGCCTTTATCTTGGCCATCTCAGCTTCAATCAACTCAAAGCGGTTGTTGATCGTCTCCGCGTTTTCTCCTTCGCTCGACCAGAGATTATTTAATCTCTTATCCACCTTGGCCGAATGGGTCTCGAAGAGAGTTTTGAGGCTGGCCATTTCCTCCACCAAATCCGGTATCACCACCGAACTTGTTTGACCACCTCCCTCAGAGCCTTGCGCGCTATCCACTATCCCCTCCAGTCTTGCTACCCTTTCCTTCAAAATCTCCATTGCAGCACCTCCCGCCATATTGTTGCTCCTGTTTGGAATTAAACACCTCTTAAATCCTAACTTAGACAGCAACTAGTGCTCTGATACCACTTGTCACAGGGTCGAAACCACTAGGAAATTTTTCGCCTGTGCGGCCTAAAGTTTCCAACTTTAGTCAGCCTTCCCTCTCACTAAGATTAACACTTAGTAGTTTGGAGATGATTTTTCGAAATGGAAACACTCTCAAGACTATATTTGGGACAACCACTCCGGTGGTTCTTTTACTAAAAGTAGGATAACGGGTTACACTCTTGCTCTAGCAAGTTACTTAAGAATTAAACTCTAACTCTCAAGCTTTAGCTCTCTCTAAACAAACTCTCTCAACCCACCTTATAATCTGGTGGAGTTACATATATATAGGCATCGAAATAAACCACCCACAAACTTAGAAACTACCCACTACCACATAATGGCCCTATGTGGCAGAATCTTGGCCCTTGGATTTCCCATATCAAATCTCGTCCATTTGCTCCGAAATTTCACCAGGTAACTTCCATATAGTTATGCTAGACGTGGTAAAAAGTTGGCCCCACAAAAGTATTGATCTGCCTGGAGTTCCTGAAAATCAGCCACGTCTGGCCGGCCAAACGCTCCCGAGTGGCCCTGTTCTGGCGTGCCAGCCTGTGCCAGATCACTTGCTCAGCCATAACTTCCGATTTTCCCGTGTCATGCTCCAAAACTCCTGGGCCACTTTCCATGATTTTCTCAACCGCATCTAGTGGTGAAGGCGGTTTTGGCAGTTGAGGATGTTTGCCCACGATTTTCACTAACCACCAAGGTTAATCATGTGCTAACTTCTTCCCCACTCGTGCAAACGTGCCCAAACTTTGTGGGGAGGTGGATAATAACTGAATATGGCAGTTATCAAATTTTGGCACGAGCAAAAATGTGTTTGGCCCAACCGTTTTTCGGTTTGGCACGTTCTGGCCTGTTCTGGCCCACATTCTGGCCCAGTCTGGCCCCTCTGGCCGGCCAGAAACGTGCCAGCATGCGCCACAGCGCGCCACCATGGCCCACACTCACATTTCTTCGTGCCATCTTCTCCCAACACCTCCTCTAAGTCATTTCCAGCAGCTTGCTTGATCCTCAGCCCAATTTCGCCTTAGACGAACCCCTTGCACTTGAACCAAAGTGCCCATTTGATATTTTAGCCTATTTTCCCAAGTCTCGCGCCAACTCCATTTTTCTCTTGGGTCTCCCTCGGTTTCTTCCGCGCTTGTGTCTCGATGCCATCTATCTCGCCCATTGCTAGTGTATTTTCGCCCATTATAACCATGCCCCTTTAGTAGGGTCTTACAGTAACCACCTCATATGTGATCTCGACCTCTGCCTCGACCACGTTGGTTTCTATCATCCCCTTGATTTGCATGCATGTCTTTGAGTTCTATTTTGAGGAGTTTCCCGGTGATCTCTTGCTTTTTCTTCGTCCCTTGAGTTCTTCAATTACCAATTTCTCAAACGTATATAGTTTCTTCAATCGTCACAACGATATGCTCAAATTTAGAATTCAAAGAACGAATTAGTTTTTTATTACTCTCACCAATTCTCCCCATTTCTGAAATAGACTTGGATGCTTTTATTTGTAAGGATTCGAATTTACCTCTTAACGTTTGGAGACGTACCTTTTTCACATTTTTTACTCTTTTGTAGGAGATTTATAATTCCCCCTACGCTTGCTTGGCGGAAGATGCACTTATAATCTTTTCGAAGCCATCATCATCTAAATCTTGATAGATGGGGAAGAGATCTTTTTTGTCTCTCTTTCTTGAATACTTCAAAGTTATTTTCTCCTCTTGAGTAAGGTTTTCTTCATCTTTGAGTTTGTCATACCCTTTTTTACGGCATCCCACACATCATGTGCTCGAAAGAGTTCCTTCATCTTGATACTTCAATTTTTGTAGTTGTTGTTGTTGTTGAGTGTTGGAACTTGGAAGGATGATACATCGTTTGTTATATCTTTCAATATGTTGAAGATTTAAAAATAAAATTTCGGATAAAGCTTATAGCTCTGATACCACTTTGTTGGCGGAAAATATGAAACAACACTCACTTTTAAAACAAACAAAAAACTTTGATATTTATTTAAATGATGAAATTTTATAAGACACTCTTACAGCTCACACTAGAAAAGAAATATTTTTTTCTTTTACTCAAGAGAGCATTCTTGTCTCTTTTTTCTCTTTAAGTTTACCATTTGGTGTATTTGGTGATATATCAAAAGGTGGGGAGCTCCATTATTTACAAAATTATAGTGGAGACAAAGATCCACCATCTAAGAGCTTTTTTATACTTAAACATTCAACCTCAAGACTACACTCAAGGTAAAAGAGTTTCTTACACTCAACATAAAAACAAATTGCATTCAACTTAAAGATGGTCTTACACACAACCTCCACTACAAAATAAATATTAATTCAATTGATTCTAGAACATTCTTTCTTGATGGACCGTATTGAGTGGGTTGGACCTTTTAAATAGGTCAAATTTATAATCCAACAAAGTGCTCATGTCCATTCAAAGTAAGACCTAATTTATAGTTTAGTGTTTATTAAACTAAAGTTATATTGGAGAGAAGTTCTATAAAAGGTAATATAATCATTTCATTGGTGCTTTTTTTACTACGAGAGAATAAGACAAAGATACATTAAACACAATGGAGGAGAACAATTATCATATATTTGATTTTTTTGGATTTGTTGTGTGCTTCAAAATCCAGATGTATGGTCAAGTTGTAAACTACATCCATCTTTGCTGATATTTGGACATCTTGTTCGGGGTATTTAAAGCTTTATTAAGACCGAATGGATTTCGATTTAGACCTACGATTGGGGAGAAATTACTACTTGAAAATAGTGGAGTGTTTTTGTGATATTTTCTCCTTGGGCTTCTCTTCTTGTTATCTATTACTTTTTAAATTATTGTTGGATTTCTAGATCTTGCGAGAAATATCTAAGCTACCTAAGACATTTTGGGTTGCATTAGTTAATTTTTTTTGTGTACTTGATTAATAAAACTCCGTCAAAGCTCTTGATTTTGATATTTCTAAAAAGGTATGGAAAGGAAAAGATCCTACATATTCACATATAAGAGTTTTTTGGATGCAAGGCATACATGCATGCTCGAAAAAAATATGTATCAAGGGAAATTAACTTCACAGGATTATACAAAACATTCATGCAAAGACTAAGTAGCAGTAGGGAAGTATCACAGCGAAACCTTGTCTTCATTATAAAAGTAACTATTCATTATATATGCTAACTTCAAGTTTTTTTTGAACAAAATAAAAATCGTCTGTCTCCGTTTAAGAACACAGATACAAAGAATAGAAGAATTTGTTATGCAAGTTTACCGGTGGCTTGGACTTTATATTGCATTGCATGGTTTAAACAAAAGAAAACAGTGCAAACGAATTGCCGGGCAAATCTCCTTTGGCAGGAGGGAGACTAGAGAGAAACTTAGGGAACAGTTAACCCTTATGCATGTCCTAGCCTCCGCCTGCCTAAAGAGAACTTGCCCTGTAATACAGCTGCACCAACCTTGATTGCTTGCTTGAGTCATAAGTTAGTAAACCAACTTGTATATTTATACTGCCTTAGATAAAGCATATGCTATAGAACTATACCTTCTATTAGTTGTGTGGTTCCATTCTCTTTTTGTTGATTTATTCCACAACTTCCTTGTGCAAAAGTGACGGCTTACATTGCATAACCGACTTCGCTATTTTACTGGCCCAAAAAATTGATTAGTAAAACAAGTATTCAGATAGGACTCAATTTCATTCATTAGTTTTACAGAGTGTTTCATGTTTTGTCTAATCTAAAATTTAATTTCCAACCAACGAGTTAATCCAAAGTTTACTGGGCAAAAGTGATTGTGTAGAAGAAGAAAATGAAGTAATAGGCTGTAACATATGCTTTCAAATCGAAGATTCTGTAGCATGTTCTTTAATGCTTAAAAAAGGCTTCTCTGCATATGTCACTGTCTTTCGTGTCTACCAAGAGCTGCTGGAGCATGTAATTTTAGAAGTCAGCCGTATACGTTGCCAAAAAATGATATAAAATACAGAACACCGAGAAGTTAACAAAAGTAAACGGATAATCAGGAAAATGGCAAACAAATTAATTTAGTTTAGGTGAAAACTTGAATGGTATATTACTTGTTATCAATAACTATGGCCTAATGCGAAAGAAACGGTAAGGTTTTGTGTATAGACAACGCAACAATTTACGGCAGGCTGTTAAATGGACGGATATAGAATTCTTTATGTTCATTTTTTTTAATATGTGCATTATGTAGGGATAAGTTTTCTAAAATTAACAACAATGCAAATAACGTTTACAGACAGCAAGTATGGAAATAATAACTATCATTTCTTCTCACTTCTCAATACGGGTTTGATCTTATCTTACTAACCGTTTTAATAACTAATATAAGTTCAATGTTTATCGAATATTCTCCCATTAACATTGAACTGACTGTTGTCTTCTTAGTCATATGACTGATCTTCCTCTTTATCCGAAGAGTTCTTGAAGATCTTGTTGGCACTTCATTTGCCGTCTGTTTCTCCGCTTGAGAAATGGCTGTCTTGTAATGACTGTCTTGCCGTCTGTTTCTCCGCATTCTCAAATGGCTGCTTTGCCGTCTGTTTCTCCGCTTGAGAAATGGCGGTCTTGCCGTCTGCTTCTTTAAGAATGTATCCTTAAAAATGATATGTTAGAGACTCTTTGTGGACGGACACCAAATGATACAACGGGGCAAATCTCCTTTGGCAGTGAGCTCACTACACACAATTTTCAAGACTATCTATATATATAGTCTGAGGCTGGCGGAGCCACTCTAGGGCTAGGGGGGGCTGGAGCCCCCCTAGGTCCCGCCACTATAATGATGGTTAAGTGTTTGATTTTCATTTTTAATTTTTATATTACTTTATTTGTTATAATTAGGTCCCGCCACTATAATGATGGAGTTGTTATTTTTTGTTACTTAAGTGTTTGATTTTCATTTTTAATTTTTATATTATTTTATTTATTATAATTATAAAATATAATTATTTTTAAAAGAAATTTTCAGCCTTATTTTCCTATAACAAAATAAAGATTAGTAAGTGGAAGTTAAAATAAATTATTAAAAAGTATAACAAATTTAAAAATTAAATAAAATGATAAATAATTAAAACATTGAAACAGAAAAAAAGAGAAATTGATATTTTTATAATATTTGTGAGAAATTAAAACATTGAAACAAAATATTTTTATAAATTTATGTTATTTTTGTTTACAAAATGGTTGGAAGAAGATTGTTTCACAATAGTTTGTCGCCGTACTGGTAGTGAGAAATTAGTGTTTTTAGAATTAACACGTTGTTGTTTTTAGAGCTAGATAACGCATTCAAAACTAATAACATAACTAGGTTTGGCGAAACTATTGAAAAATATTTCGGAAGATATGTATACGTTTTATAGTTTAGCCCCCCCTAATTTTCATTCCTGGATCCGCCACTTTGAAAATGGCTGCTAGAGCCATATTGAGAAGGAGAAATCACGTATCTGATTACCTGAATGGCTCAACTCGGTGTGTTCAAACCCTCCAATCCCTTGGGCAGGCTGCTCAGAGCACTGATTCTCGAGATCATAGTTCTGCTGCTACCGTTCCTCTGGTGGATTTTAGCGAGGGAAAGGAATTGGACAGAGAGTCTATAGGGAAAGAGGATTTACTCTTGGTTTCAAGAATAGGACATTTTAATCATAGAGTCCATGGTTTCCAGTTTTCTGGTAATGGGTTTGGAAGACCCGAGTATTTATCTCCAGCTGGTCTGAGGTTTATGTCAATTTCTACCCGGCACACTTCAACAGCTGCAGCTAAACAGCCTGAGCTTGATGACGAGGATAAATTAGAAAAAGTTGCGAAAAAGAGAAAGGAGGCATCCCCCGAAGAATGTGATCAGGCTGTTGAATTTCTGAGTTCTGCAAAAGCCAAAGCCAAAGCTAAACGTTTTCAAGAATCTAAAACAGTTGCTCAATCCATTTTACACAGAACATGGGCAACACTTCTCGGCATTGGCCCTGCTTTAAGAGCAGTAGCTTCCATGGGCAGGGCGGACTGGGCAAATAAACTTTCCCATTGGAAACATGAATTTAAGTCAACATTGCAACACTACTGGCTCGGTACTAAGCTGTTATGGGCGGACGTGAGAATTTGTTCGAAATTGCTGATAAAACTTGCTGGTGGCAAAAGCCTTTCTAGAAGAGAAAGGCAACAACTAACTCGAACCACAGCTGATATATTTAGGCTCGTTCCTGTTGCTGTTTTTCTTGTAGTGCCATTTATGGAATTTCTACTACCGGTGTTCTTGAAACTCTTCCCTAACATGTTGCCGTCAACATTTCAAGACAAGATGAAAGAAGAGGAAGCATTGAAAAGAAAATTGAATGCAAGAATTGAATATGCCAAATTTCTTCAAGACACGGTGAAAGAAATGGCCAGAGAAGTTAAAAACTCAAAGAGTGGAGAGTTGAAGAAAATTGCGGAGGATCTTGACGACTTCTTAAACAAAGTTCGAAGGGGTGCGATTGTTGCTAATGAGGAGATTTTAGGTGTCGCTAAACTGTTTAATGATGAGCTGACGTTAGATAATATCAGCAGGCCTCGATTAGTTAGTATGTGCAAGTACATGGGAATCAGTCCCTTTGGAACAGATGCTTATCTGCGTTATATGCTCCGTAGTAGACTACGAAGTATCAAGAATGATGATAAATTGATTCAATCTGAGGGTGTCGAGTCTCTCTCTGAAGCTGAACTGCGTGAAGATTGCAGAGAACGCGGAATGCTCGGATTGGTCTCAGTTGATGAGATGCGGCAACAGCTTCGTGATTGGTTGGATCTCTCTCTCAACCACTCTGTCCCATCTTCACTTCTGATACTTTCCAGGTCCTTCACTGTTTCTGGAAAAATGAAACCTGAGGATGCAGTTAGAGCTACACTTTCTTCTCTTCCGGATGAGGTTGTTGTTACTGTCGGGGTTACAGCTCTGCCTTCTGAGGATCATGTGACCTGTCTCAGAGAGGAGTCAAAAACTTGAGTAAACGAGATTGAGATTAGGAGGGAGAGTGTTGCATTTAATCTCAAACTTTAACTGTGTCTTTTGAATTTGTCCGTTTCTTTTCACATTGTCGTTTCACTTTGTGCTGTCTTTTTGTCTACTCAACTTTGGACTATTTAATAGTCTCTCTATTACCTAATAAATTAGATCTGAGATTTAGCACTATCTCTGTTATCTCAAAACGGTGTATATTAATCTGTTTTAGACTAGATTGACATAAAAGATTTAGAGAATGTTCTTTAATGTTATTTTCAAGACCTGTATACGGAAACTCATTTATATACATACATCTTTAAAGTTTTAGGGAAAGCACTTTTATGAGTGAAAATAATACATATATTCGATAAGGACACACAAAGTGGAGTACACAAAGGAATCTATAACACATAAACTGATACAATGACTTCTAGGCTGTTTGCTTCATATTATCGCATTTCAACGTTAGTTATTGACCGAGAAACTAATAGTGGATCTATGAGATAAACACAAATTTAGGATGTAGTTCATAACGCTGCAGCTGTTCATTACAAAACGGAGTCAAGTCTGTTCGGGATGAATGCCTTTTACTGAGTCCGAATAAGTTGCTAATTTTCGAAATCACCTCTTCAAAAAGGAGGGATTCAAGTTCAAATATTGAGATTCTTGTATAGTTAAAAGGACAAACAAAGTTAGATATTGAAATGAAAAGACTAGCCTATATCTTTCAGATGTGAAGTTGGAAAAATAGGGAAAGTGAAAAAGGCAAATATATTGGAGATTTGTCAAATATATATACCTAGGATATACACAGCATATCCAACATGACAATGGTCTCCTCCTTTTTTACACGAGAAATAGCATAGGGGATATCTTGGCACTTACTCTCTAGCATGGCAGGAACCTTCGAGGAAAGTTATTTCTCAGATTATTGGCCACACAAATATTGTTTCCCATACCAGAGAGCCAACGAAAAAACTGTTGGATCATAAACTTGATCCACTTAAAGGGCCCAACCCACTTAAAGGGTCCAACCCACTTAATAAGGCCCATCTAGAAAGAATATTCTAGAAACATTTTAATGAATATTTAGTAGTGGAGGTTGTGTGTAAGACCATCCTTAGGTTGAGTGCAAGATACTCTTTGATGTTGAGTGTAAGAAACACTTTTCCCTTGAGTGTAGTGTTGAGGTTGAATGTTTAACTATTCATAAGATCTTAGATGGTGGATCATTGTCTCCACTATGGTTCTATAAATAGTGGAGCTCTCCCACCATATAGAGCATCACCAAACACACTAAAAAGTAAAGTTAGAGAGAAAGTTAGAGTGAGAGAAAAGAGAGACAAGAATGCTCTCTTGAGTGTTAGAAAAATATTTTCTCTTCTAGTGTGAGTTGTAAAGAGTGTTTTGTAATACTTCTCCTTTTCTATCTATATCAAAGTTGTTTGTTTGTTTTAAAGAGAGTGTTGTTTTATATTTTCCGCCAACAAAAACATGTGCTTCAAAAAAAAGTATTTATTTCAGTTATAACAAATTTTGGGGTTTATATTGTTAGGGTCTAATCTGATCCGTGTATTGAGTGTTTGAATGTTTTACCCTTCTAGAAGTTGATACCATGCAATGCATTGAACGTTGGCCACTTGCTAACCCGTCCTTCACTGATGTGGTAGGTGGTTCGACACTCTTGGTTGGAACTGTGGTATTTGTGGATGGTCAGTCCTGATCGGATCCTATTGAGGAATTTGCGCGGGTGCCTATTGGTAAATCTCAACTGAAGACTGCGTAATTTAATGTTATTGAGAAGTCACCTCTGATGCTTGAGTTTCCTCACGTTGTCCTTCATAACACCAGGCAATAATCTCAATCTGAATCCAGTTAGCGTCATAGTCTCTTCATAGATTTGGAGCTCGGTTCTTGTCTCAACAAACTGCCTAGTATAATCCCTCAGGCTTTTCCCGACCTTTTGTTGAGAATTAATAATAGTGTCCCTATTAGCTCAGAACTTCTTGCTTCCAACAAACTGTTGCCTGAATATGATCCAAAATATATCAAAGTTCTTGATGCAACCATGAGGTAAACAGTTATACTATTTCGAGACCTCATCGTCGAATGTTCATGAAAATCCTCAATACAACAGCTTATCATCATTATCGAAATTTATCATGAAATTCTCGAACAATTCCAAATGAGTGTCTGGGTCCTTTTTTCCATCAAACTTGTCTAATTTGGAAATATCAAATTACTTTGGCAAATGCCAAGACAATATTTCATCAGACAATGGAGATTACCTCCAATTATGTATGATTTTAAACATACCTCCCCCAAGACCCTCAGTAAGGGCCGCGTATAATCCCTCTTCTAATGGGTTTGCAAACTGATTACTCACTCGATATCTGAGGCTCTAACTTCCTGAGGGAAACTAAACATGGAAAGCTGCTTGCTCTCTTCTGCTCATAGTTATCGCTATGTCTCTATCGACTGAGATGACGTTTTTTTTGTTGGTATTTTTCCTTTTTTTCTTCCAATCTCTCGATCGGTGAGATGTGCAACGTTGGTATCCCCGTTTCTTTAATTTTTTCCCTTTCGCCCATGTTGGTATTCCTTCTTCCGAGAAGAAGGCTTAAGAGAATCATAAACAAAGAAATCACTGGACTTCGTTGAATCATACCACTACGTGGATTTTCTATATTTCCTTGGTGAGTAACGACTCTGAAGCCTTTTATTGTCGTGATTTCGAGCCTCATGCCCATCGTCCACTTCGACATCTTCGGTAGATCGTTCTATTTCGGATCTCTAACATGAGTCTTTTCTCAACCAACACAGCCTGTTTTTAGGCATTCAGCTTCAGAATATCTTCGAACAATTGCTTTCTTGTCGTTACCAGAGTAGACCGCTCTAACTGCTCCTTGATGTAGTGGTCATAGTGTTGTTTTTCGATTTGTTGTTCTTCGAATCGATGGTGGAGAAAACAGCTTTGGGTATCAATCTACTCCACTGTGGTCAGCAATGATCGTTCCAGAAATATCCAGATCTGATTCCACTACTAGATGATAGTGGAGTTGAGTCTAAAGAGAGAAACATTGGAAATTAAAAAAAAGTATTTGTAGTATATTAATTGTTCACCCTTCCCCAAAAGAGAATTTTGCTTTATATAATAAAAATGGTGGGCCCAAACCCACATGGTAACCTATTTTAGTATATTACACCTTTTTATTACATTAAATCTACTTATACATTTATTATTACAAGATAAACCCTCAATGTTATTTACTTTACCTTTCCATTACATACTTATATCTTATGACAAAAATGTCCTGAACATATCCAACCCGTTTAGAGCTAAAAAAATATGCCCTTATCAATATGCGCAAGAGTTTTCTCAAAAGATAGATAAAGGATACGACTTTTAATCAAGTGGGGGATAGTTGGAAATGATTAATTTAATGTGGATAATTGGAAGAAGATTTCCGATCATAGTGGTTGACGGAGCAAACAAAGAAGGAAAAATTTGGAAGTCTTCAGTGAAGGTTTATACGATCAATATGTGTTGATCGTGGCAAATGAAAAAAAAACAGAAGGTTCTGTCTTGCCATAAGGGGATGTGTTCGCGGTCAAGCGTATGTTTATTGCGACAACCACCTTCGTACCACGATTAAGATAGGTTGATATTTATTATCTAATTTGTTCGTCTTAAATCAATAAATTTCCTTTTTATATTTTGGAGCTATACTTAGAAAGATATGGTATCTAAAAATTATTAGAGAAGAAACCGGTTAAAATACTTCATACTACAAAATGGTACTCTATAAATACTAATATCATCGTATAGACATATTCTCATATGTATTTTATCAAAATTTGGAATGATATTGGTAAATGAATTTGATATTTAGTGGTCGTTCATAGATTACTCTAAACTATTATCACGTGGACTCACTGCATAGATCAAACTGTGAAATAATACATAAATGGATCATAAGACTACATTTAGTGAGTTTGAAAGTAATTGTGAAAGTAATTACAAAGGGTCAAGCTATATATACCCAATTCCGGTTTAAGTATACCCAATTTTGAGTATACCCAAAGGTGATCTAAGTATACCCAATTTGTTTCCAAAAATACCATTTTCTAGGTATATAAGCCATTTTTTTACTAGCTTCCATCCACAACATTTTTCCCTACGCTTTCTCTCACTTCCCTCACTTCTCTCACTTCTCTCTAGCTCTCAAACTCTCTTCTCTCAAACACTCTCACTTCTCTCTCAAATTTTCTGGCGCGCCACCACCGCTCCTCCTCCTCCTCCATCACGGTGAAGAACGAAAACCCACCACCACCACCTATGTAAGTTCCCTTATCTAACATTTGTTTGTTAATTTTGTTAGTTTTAGGTATAAATTTAGGATTTAGGTTAGACTTAGGGTAGAATTTAGGGTTTAAGTATAGATTTAGGGTTTGAATTTGCCAAAAAGTAGGGTTTAGTGGCCATTTTCCAGCCAAGTTGCCGGTTGGAAAATGGCCGACAGCTCGCACCAGTGGTGCGCCTAGGGCAGCACCATCGGTGCGTATGCCCAGTACAGCAGCTTTGTGCCGAACGGCACAACAGTTGGGTACCGAGCGGCACAGACACCTGTGCCCCTCGGTACGGCCTGCTGTGCACCTATGGTGCACAGTCTTTTTTTAAAACTTGGAAACAAAATACTTTTAAAAGTTTAAGTTTTGTTTTTTTTAAAAAAATTAAAATTTTAAGAAATTACTTTCTATAGGGACTTCGGTTGCGAATTAGAGTGTTGTTTTTTTAATCTTGCGGGGTACATCATATGTTACTGTTATTAATTTCGTAATTTTTTTTTTATATTTTTGTAGGTCAGATGCGGTTGAGGAGCGACGTCTTCCTCGATATAGGGCGTATCCCCCTGGTTCACGGGCGCCACACCCGGGGAAGAGTCTAAAGACTGCACGAGGCGTATCACGTCTTCATAGGACAGGTAAGTACCAAATTATTAAACGTCCAGTCTAAGGTTTTACTATTATTAATTTCTGACTTAGTTTTTTATTTACAGGGTCGCACTACATTAGGCATACAGGCACATTATAATGTGCTTCGTATGTGGGACCTCAGTGCTCAGCCAGAGGTGCAGCAAAATTTGGCGCGGACTCCTTTCGGTCCTCTTATAGCCCACTTGCCTCAGTACTTCACGCACTCCATACTTGATGAGGTATTTGTTGAGCGTTGGCATCAGGAGACCAACACGTTCCATTTCTCATTTGGAGAGATGACGATTACCCTCAACGATGTCAGCTGCATTACAGGTCTCCTTGTAGTTGGCCGGACCTTGGATATAGTCATGGCTCCACGTGATGAGGCATATAGCTACTATGCTAGTATGTTAAGTTTGACAGTGGATGAGGTCCATGCTGAGAAACAGTCCACTAGAGGCGTTGGCTTCAAGATCAAGTGTTTGCGGGAGACTTTTACCAGGGGTCGATACGTCGAGCAGACTGATGCTGAGACTATCCCTTATCCTCATCTTCCTTGTGTTCCCAGTATCATTTGTCCCGTTTAGTGAATGATGTATCGACAACTAACTTTCTTTTCACTTGCGGGCGGCCTCGGTGTTTCTGCTTTTCCAATGGCTCTAGCAATGAGGATGTTTCAGGATAAAGAATTTCAAACCATTTCTTGTAAATGTGTTTTATACGGCTTTCATCATTTGTCTCCATAACATCAGTTCTTAGCTTTAGCAGATCATCTTTGAGAATCTCTATGGTCGTACGGAATGAACAAGGCATTATTTCTAACCTTGTCCAGTGGATGTGAAAAGCATCTAACGAGGCAGAAATTCTGTCTTTACGCCACTCGCGGACCTGGTGATAGCAAGGTATACCAGGGGTAGATTTTATAGTGCATATACAGACACCATTGTCTTTAACATCCGACCCATCTTCAATAGCGACCATCTTTCTATCTTCGGCCTTCTCTACTTCGTCGAAAAATAGTTCTAACGCCATGTGGGAAACCTTGCCTCGAATTTCATAAAAAAGTTTGTCCGCGAACTTATGCAGTGCTATGTAACGACTCTTCTCGAATGAAGACCTAATGGCAGCATGTTGGATTTCAACAAGCGAATGAACCCTCCCCTAAAATAACTCGAAGTTTAATTTGCTTGTACGTAGGTAACGCTTTAGGTTAGAATGAGCACTCTCGACGCGGTTAGTCGTGCAATGTCCCAAATGCAAGTTATTGTTCGTCTTCCAAACAACGAATTTGTCCATGTATTTATCGAGCCACGATTTTTCAGTGTATTCAATTTCAAGAGGGTAGTCTTTGTAGTCCAATAGCATGTCCCGTCGGGCGTGATCGAATTCGATCTATCATGCTGCATACGCAATCTTCTTCCAAGCATAAACAAATTTCACATGATCACCTTTCTCGGGGAAGTATTTTCTTGTTTGCCCCTGAATATTCTGTGCTATGTGTCATCGACATAACATATGCGTTATCTCTGGGAATACCACTTCTATGGCGTTCATCAACGTTAAATCTTTGTGGGTCATGATGACACGAGGTTCTTGAATTCCGTGAACGGAAATCAACAACTTCAAACACTCTAACACCCATTTGAAGTTGTTTAACTTCTCACCAGACATGAAGGCAAATGCCGCACAGAAATTCAATCTGGTACACATCACACCCACTATCTCGAATAATGGTATACCATATCGTATGACTTTATACGTACTATCCATTATCAAAACTGTTGGAAATGTCCGCAAAAAGTCAACACTGACTGGATGGGAAAAAAAACATATCTGTAATGATTTGTCTATCGTCTTCACCAGATTTATGCCATTCATAATAATCACATGACTTAAGCTCCCCCAACAAGAACTGGAGTTGTGACCTACCCGCCTTTTTTAAAACCCTACTTTTATGTCGTGTATTGTAGATGGTGTGCATGGTAGAAACATTATCTGGGGTTAGTACCAATATAGGTCTCTCGTTTAACATATTCCATCTCTTCATCATTCAAACGGCCAGCAAAAGAATGACCATCTAGATGTTTTGAACTCTCGTGGTTATGAATACCACATTTCACTTCTAACTTCCATTGATCTGGTTCCACCATTAACACGAGAAGCTGAAATGGATAGTCAATCTTTTTTGTTCCTATAGACTTCCGTTTACGGTCTTTTTCTGCTACTCTTGGAGTATATTCCCCCCCCCCCCCCTCACACTGGAAATACATCCTCGGACTTTTCTATTGTTTACTTTGTCGCGCCGATTTATGTTGATTACCATACCATGGAGTTTTCCTGTCTTCGTAACCCATATTATCAACGCGTCGTGTGTGTAGAACTCGGTAGTGAAGAACAAATGACTGTAGTCAGTACCGAAAGGTTCCTCAGTCCCATTGACGACATCCGTCCCCTGTTATACAACAACAAACCACAATAAGCATTCAGGTATAGTTAAAAACGTAAAAAAACCTTTATTTTTTACGGAAAATTTGCGCGAACCGAAGGTTAAGAGGCCTAGAACTGGTGGTTCTAGGCCTCAGAACCGGCCGGACACGACCAAGTGCACCACCGGTTTAAGGCCTCAGAATCGGTGGTACCGAGGCCTCGGTACCGATCGGACGGTGGCCTTAGCACCACCGGTTCCTGGACATTGAACCGGCCGTGCGTAGGTCACGCACAGCCGGTTCTAAGGCAAAGAATCAGTCGTGCGTAACCTACGCACCACCGGTTCCATGGCCAGGAACCGATGGTGCTAAGGCCACTGGTAAAATTTTTACCTTCTCCTCCGGCGATGTTGCTTCTCCGGCGACGGTGGTGGATTCTCCGGCGACGGTGGTGGCTCCTCCGGTGACTCCAACTCTTTTTCCGACAACATTTCATCATCCCTTATCTCCGGCGACATCAACTCCTCCACACCGATCCCTAGTTCTGGTTGATTCATGATCGATTTTGTGTTTTAGGTTGAATGTTCTTGATTTTATTATGAAGTTTGGACTTGGTTTCAAAAAATTTAAGAAAATTAGACTATTTGGATGATAAATTCAGTAAAGAAGAATGTTTGTTTGGGTATAGATAGCGAAATAAGTTATTTGGTGAATTGGGTATACTTAGGATACACTTAGTAGTTTTTTTTTACTTAATGGCAGTTACGAGATTAATTTTCTTGTCGAGGGTAAAAAGATAAAAAAAAAGTCAAACTAAAGTCAAAGGAAGATTTTTGGTATACTTAAACTTGAATTGGGTATATATAGCCATGCCCAAATATTATACCTTCATAAAAAGATTACAAACCTACCGTATCATTTACCATGAGCTGAGCAACAACTCACAAAACTGTTGTGGTTCGGTTAAGTTACTATAAATTAAACCACATGTTTTTGGAGTTCTCCATTTAGACACCATTGATGTTGATTAAACAATACTTTTATCAAAAAAATTAACGAACGCTTTGTGTTCATAATCAATTTCATTACTATTTTCATAGAAATTGAATCCAAGAATCTTATAAGAAAATATCTTCATCTTCACAGAAATTGAATCCAAGAATTCTATAAGAAACTATCTTCAAATGTACTCTCTTTTTCTTTAGCAATCGTTGTATCTCTCTTTTTAATTCTCCCAAAGCCTCGTTCTCTCTCTAAACAACTATCTTCGGTTTTGAATTATTCTTTCCTCCTTTCGCTTTCTACATTGAAAACTGAACTCACACATTCAATTTTCTTTGCTGTCTTTTTACATACATATTATGTGTATCGTTTCTACGAATTTCCTTTTCTTTTTTTTCCGGAGGGAACCCGCAGCCGCTACTCATAGTGCAATGAGTGCGCAAAGGGTAAACCCTCAGTCTGATGCAATAGCCTGCAAACCAACGCCATAAGGTAAACCACACAAGGTGACAGGCTCAGCCGAGAAAGCGTATGTAGAGGGACTCGAACTCATGACCTTTGGTCACAAGCACACCTTACTCAACCAACTCGGTCACCCCTCGGGGGCTACGAATGTCTTATTTATACGTTATTCGAATGGATTCATATATATAATTCTGTAGTTTTTTATTTTCGATTTAATGGGATTGTTACCAGGAGAAACTCGAACGGTTTGTGGAGGTCGAAGTCGGGTCGTTGATGGATGAAACAGGGGTGTTGAAGTTGAATCCGGTTAGTCTTCACTACGTTCAGTTACGGCTCGAAGCGTTGCATAAGCTTGAACCATTGCTCTCTAGTGCAATGGAACAAATTGTTTTTTGTTTCATGTACAAGTAATTGCCTGGTGCTGATGGATAAGTCCATGCAACTTCTTCCCGCTGTTGAAACACTAGACCTCAGTCAAAACAAGTTTGCAAAAGTTGATAATCTTAGGAGATGTACAAATTGAAACACTTGTATCTTGCGTTCAATCACCTTCGAACAATTTCTCACTTCAGTGAGGTATTTAGTAAATGAGATTGTTTTGTGACTGCTAAATTTGAAGGTTTATAATTATACCTACTTTTGCTTTCTTCTCAATTTTAATTTTCAATATAGTGTATTAACAATGACAAGTTTATTATCTGTTTGTAACTTTGTTTATAGATAGTTTTAGATTTTTGTTAAATATGCCATTGATTTTTTTTTGTATCAAAATGGTCACTTTTGTTGGCTTTTTGTTACAACCGTGGTCACTCACGGGTGACCACAGATGCAAATCAAAACAAACAAAAGTGATCACATATGTAAAATAAAACCAACAAAAATGACTATTTTGATACAAAAAAAACATCAATGACATTTTTTATACACATTACAAAGTCTGGTGACTAACCAAGGTTCTTAGCCTTAAAATTTATACTCAAATATTTATTGACTTTTGTTTTTGGTTAAACTATTAGCATATGACATTCATATACCTTCTTCTTCTATTTTAAATGATGCATATATATATATATATATATATATATATATATATATATATATATATATATATATATATATATATATATATATATATCCTCTAATAGGTTCTTTGTCCATTTTAAGGTTGACTATGTTTAGTGTCAATATATAATATATTTTTCTAGGCGTATAATGTTCTTATTCATTAGGAAAATTATGACTGAAGCTTGGTTATGCATGTAGTCGAAAATTACAAAAATTAGTAGCAGATAAGAGTCCATACTCTAGTATCATAAACTTAGTATAACTCTCCTCATTGATAAAATGCAATGGGCGATGTAGCCTTCCTAACTGACGATGATGTAGCTTGCCTTTATAGGGAATTAGCTTAGGTTGCAATGGACAATGATGTAGCCTTCCTAACTGATTTGCAGCCTTTGTTGGGATTGCAATGGGTTGAATTTTATACCTAATCTAGTAGTATTTGATAAAATTTTGGGGGTTGGACCTCTAAGTTTATGTTTACCATAGATCTTTTTCAACATAAAGTTGTTTTACACTTTCGAAGTTCAGGTGTGAGGACGTGCTTTTGACACTAATTGATTCTGATAGTGTTACTATGCATGTCCCTTAACAAATCAGCTCTTTGTTGTTTATTGAATTTTAGATTTCTAACTATTTTGCAGAAAAACGTGTCTCGTTTCGCTTCAATTAATGTTGAAGATGAGTCGTTCATGTATGTTCTGACCAAGATGGTTATTGACAAATGAAGGGGCGGACACTAAGATAACTCATCGGAGTAATGATGCTTGTGCTGGTATTTGCGGGAATTCGAGCCCATCAAATGCATGATTTAATAGACGATTTTGGGATGCATGTTGCTGATTACAGGACCCAAAAACGTGTAGTTTTATATACTAGAGCAAAATTCTTGGTATTAATATCCAAGAGACATGTAGGCTGTATTTGTATTTAATATTTATTTAGTCATTAAAATTTGATATTTATAAAATTTGAAAAAATCATTTTTATTAAAATTGGATAATAATTTTTCGACTTGTTATAAAATATTATTTTATTAAAATTGGATATTAATTTCTCATAATTTTGTAAGTAATGATATTTGTTAAATTAGATATTGTCAAACACATTAACAAATATTTATTAAAATATATTTATTGAACTCCAAATCAATTGTGAAAAACAAATTTTACATACAAATCATTTGAAATTAATGATTCGGGTACAAAGATATCATTATTTTCCAGCTAAATTAACTATTTGGGTACAAAAATAACATTATTTTTCAACTAAATCGGATTAGTGTTGAAGTTATAATACTAGTAAAAAAGTGTTAGTATTTTATCTTCATTTAAAAAATATTAAAACGGAACCTAAAATTTTGTATGTTCAATATAAATATACTAAAATAAATAATAAAAATGTGAAATTTATCGAAAATATTCAATTCAAAATATATTTTTCAAAAGCTTTTATTTTATGTCTACTACATACATATATATATATATATATATATACTTAAATATTTGATAAAAACATTTTGAATATTTTTCTCTAATTAATATACTAAAATACATTTTTAAGATATTTAAATTGTTCACTTGAAAATATTGAATAAAAATATTTATTAAAAAACTTCAATGCTAAAATCTCTCTTAAAGATATTAAAAATATATTTAATTTTTTCGGGTTAAAAGATATTTTATCAAATGTATATACTAAAAAATATTGAAAATATCAGATAAAAAATATGTTACTCCGGTGTATCCTAAAATATTTTTAAAATTTATTTGGAATATTTAATTTAAAAATATATTTAAAGAGTAAACTTATTAAAATTCAGAAAGATGGCTTCTTCTTTCTCAAGAAAGAAGCTTTAGATCATCAATGGCGATCTCCAGCCATAACCGTCCCTTCATCCCTGACCTTCATATTTCTCTAACATATCCAACCTTCACCTCCAACAATGGTGTACCTATGAATCACCGCTAGATAACATATTTTGTTTTTTCAAAGAACCGAGTCAAGATCTTATCTGTTATTCTCGATGGATACATTTCCATCTATTCATGAGACTTTTGGCTCACCAAATCAAAAAAACAGAGTATCGATGAACAACAATGCTGAATTCAAGTCTTATGTTGAAGCTTTAAACCCCAAACCATAAAGCCCCGTAAAGTTCTTCGAACCAAAAAGCATTCGTTTAAAGAAAGATCATATTTCCCTCCAATATGATTTGAAGTTTCTTGACCATTTAAAATCGGTTTCAAAGGTAAGATTGGTCGGAAAATTTGCATTCGGAATGCTTAAACACAAGATCCTTATGGACTTCCTCCACTCATTCAGATTCGAAAAAGAATTCAGATACACAATAAGAGAATCGAGGCACATCCTAATTGAACTCGAATCCAATGCCGATCTCTGTAAAATCTAGGAAAAAATATATGGACAATAGGCACCTCTACTATGAGACTTTTGAAATGGAAAGAAGACTTCAATATTAAGCAAGAATGCATAATCTCTCATGTGTAGATTAAGGTTGGTAACATCCTTGAGCATCTCTTTAATGAACAAGTCATCTTTGATATTGATTCGGCCATTGGCAGGCCATTGCAAATCAAGGTTCCTTCGAAGAATAGAGTATTTCACCATGCTTGTATGGCTTGGGTTGAAATGGATGTCATCAGCAAAATATTGTAAAAAATGTTTTCATCTTGGTCACTGCTCTGAGCATTGCAAGAAGAAATTATAAATAAATTATATGGATCTTCATGATCAGAAGAAATAAAGTCAAGAAGTCGTTACCAAGAATGATAGTACAGCCGAAAAGAATAACATATCGAATCAAGGTGTTGAGATTACAAATGAACAACCAGAAAGTGTTATCTCCTTCAACCATGTCCAACCAGCCTCCACCAAATCTCCAGCTAGAGATCTTGAGGCTAAAACCATCAAGGACACGTCTGGTACACCAAAAACTTTCAAAATATTAATAAAGAGTCAGAAGGATAAAAGAATCATAAATAAAGACATTGACGATGAGGAAGATGTTGGTTTCAGATAGAAATAATTGACAGGTCTGATGAACAACTGCAAAGTATAGGTTTGAAAAATAAAGGTTTGAACAGAATATCTTTTGAGGATACCAATGAGAATGATGAGGAAATCATTAATGCCATCAAATCTCTTGATAACATTATTGATTTAGCTCAAAAATTGATAAAGGCAATTTTCCTTATAACAATACAACTCCTTCAAAGGAAAACATTGGGAGCCTTCCTTCATCACCTGAAAGGAAAAAATATTGATCGCAGTTTTCATAAAATTCTTGAACAGAAACTAAACACAAGCTAGAAGAAGCAAAAGAATTAAACCTACTGCTATAAAGTCTCTTCAAAAGAAAGAGACTAAAAGATCATTTCTAAAAAGTCCTAAATGATCAAGCTATATAGAGGATCATTTGGGGATTTGGAAATCAATATTCTGTAGTGCAAAATCTAATGATTTAATGAAGTAGATGCGGAGACAGTTTAGTTGACTCCAAATTCGACATGTACCTCCTGGAGACTCAAATCCTCATGTACCTCTTCGAAACTAAAAGTTCTGCTACATTGAGTGACTCAATCCCTCTCAATGTTCACCATTGAGATTTATTGGATGAGATCAAAGTTACTGCTTTATTGAAGAGGAAAATTTTTAAAGACTTGTAACTCCACGAGTCTCAATCCTTCTCCAAGTTGCTGAGTCATTTATCACCTTCTACAATGTTTCAACCTAAAATGGAGCTCTAGTACTCTGAGAAGGATGGATTCGTCAACAATAAATGATGTATCTCGGTGTTGTCTTGATTGAATGGACATCACAAATATATAATATATAATTTGGAATGTTTATACTGTTAAAATTAAATCATAAATATATTGATATTATATTTATATACATTAAAATATTAAATAAAAATATCAAATTTATATTAAAAACATTTCATCCAAAGTATTATTCCTCCGAATAATATGATAAAATATATCTTCAAATATATTTAAAAATGTTTGAATTATTCGAATTACATTTTTGTTCAAATATAAGTACTAAAATATCTCTTAAACATATTAACGAAGTTGTAGTTAAAAATATTCTAGCCTCTTCTCTCTCTCTCTATATATATATATGCTATAAAATCTTCTAAAAATATTTAAAAGAATATATAAATACTATAATTTGGAATGTTAATATTATTAAAGTTAAATTATTAATATACTGAGTTACAAAAGTATATATAATATAATTTGTAATGTTTATACTATTAAAATAAATAAGCAATATATTGATATTAAACATAATATATATATATATATTATTCGTGTAGTTTTTGTTTTGTATTATTTATTTTTTCAAGAATAGTAAGTTGGATAAATTTTTCAAACAAATGTGATGATACATATGTGGACGGATAATCGACTTCATTGCATTTGCAAAAACGAAATATCGTTATTAATAACAATAAAATTTGGTGTCCATGTAAAAAGTGTAACAATTATGTTAAGCATTATTTTGAAGTTGTTGAATCTCATTTGGAACAAATGGGATGACCTATGGGTGTACACAATGTATTCATCAGGTGAAATATTTGATAATTTTTCTACATCATCGCATTTGAATCATACATATGAGAATGTGAAAAACTTTAATTTGAATGAGACAACAATGTATATGATAAATGACGTGTATCCATATCAATCAACGTTTGATGCTAGAACAAGAGATAACATAGACAGCCAAATGAAAGAAGATCTTGATTTTCCAATATGTAATGATTAAGATGACAACAAGTATGAAATACTATCAAACCTTGTAGAACAAAAACTATATCCTGATCACGAAGAATTTTCAGTTCTTACAGCGGTTGTAAATTTGTTACATGGAAAACTTAAATGCTCCCCGAATGAAACCTACAACCCGACAACCATTATAAAGTACAAATTAAAAATCATTTGTTACATTTGAATTAAGAATCATTTGTTAAATTTGAACTGAGAATTATTGGTTAAATCTGAATCATAAATTATTTATTAAATATGAATTGAGCATCGAGGGTCAAATATGAATCAGGGTCAAACGCAATTCACAGATCATTTGTTATATCTAAGTTTAGAAATCATAGGTTAAATATAAATCACAAGTCGCGTGTTAAATCCAAATATGGAATCAAAGGTTAAATCCGATCTGAGTATCATATATGAAATGCGAATCATGAATCAAGTGTTAAATCCAAACCGTGAATCAATGGTTATATACAAATTGAGAATCGTGTATGACTTGAGAATCGTGTGTGAAATTCAAAGTGATAATCACGAGTTAAATGTGAACTAGGAATGATGGGTCAAATGCGAATTGAAAATTATCTATCAAATCTGAAGTGAGAATCATTTGTTAAATCCGAACTGAGAATTATTGGTTAACTGCGAATCACGAATCAATTATTATATCCGAAATTAGAATCAATGGTTAAATATGAATCACAAATTACGGGTTAAATACGAATGACATATTATTTGTTATATCTCAATTGAAAATCATAAGTTAAATGTGAATCAGAAGTCATGTGTTAAATTCGAATAGAGAATTAAGGAGTAAATCTGATATGAGTATCATTTATTAAATGCGAATCATGAATAAAGTGTTAAATCCAAACTGAGAATCAAATACAAACTAAGAATCGTGTATGAAGACTGATTCGTGTATGAAATTCAAACTGAGAATCAAGTGTTGAAGTTGATCTGAGTATCATTTATTAAATGTGAATCATTAATCAAGTGTTAAATTCAAACTCATAATCAAGGGTTATATACGAACTAAGAATTATGTATGACCTGAGAATCGTGTATGAAATTCAAACTTATAATCATGAGTTAATTGTAAACTGAAAATAATGGATCAAACGAATTGAAAATCATGTGTTAAATCTGAACTAAGAATCATTTGTTAAATCTGAACTGAGAATTATTTGTTAAACGCGAATTGCAAATCATTTATTAAATCTAAATTGAGAATCTAAGGTTAAATATGAATCACAAATCATGGGTTAAACTAGAATGATAGATCATTTGTTATATCTAAACTGAGAATCGTAGGTTAAATATAAATCACAAATCACAGGTTAAACACGAATGTCAGATCATTTGATCTATTAATTTAAGAATCACAGGTCAAATGTGAATCATAAGTCATGTATTAAATCTGAATGGAGAATCAAGGGTTCAATTTGATTTGAGTATCATTTGTTAAATGTGAATCGTGAATCAAGTGTTAAATCCAAACTAAGAATCAAGGGTTATATACATCATGTATGAACAGAGAATCGTGTATGAAATACAAACTAATAATCATGTATTATATATGATCTGAGAATTATTTGCCAAACGCGAATCATGAAATATTTATTAAATGTGAATTAAGAATCAAAGATTAAATATGAATCACAAATCACGGGTTAAACCCAAATGATGCATCATTTGTTATACTTAAACTGATAATCATATAGTAAATGCGAATCATAAGTCATGTATTAAATCCGAATAGAAAATCAATGGTTATATATGAATTGATAATTGTGTATGAATAGTGAATCGTGTACAAAATTCAAATTGACAATTACGATTTACTTACGAATTTAGTTACATGGGCCAAATGTGAATTGAAAATCATTTGTTATATCCGAACTGAGAATCGTATCTTAAATTTAAACTAAGAATTATTTTCTAAACTAAGAATTATTTATTAAATCTAAATTGAGAATTAATGGTTATTTATGAATCATAAAATCACGACTTAAACGCAAATTACCGATCATTTGTTATATCTAAACTAAGAATAATTGGTTAAATGTGAATAACAAGTTAAGTGTTAAATCTGAGTATAGGATCAAGGGTTAAATCCAACATGAGTATCATTTGTTAAATGTGAATCACAAATCAAGTGTTAATACCAAAGTAAGAATCAAGTGTTATATATGAACTGAGAATCGTGTATGAAATTAAAACTGAGGATTATGAGTTAAATGTGAACTCAGAATTATAGGTCAAATGTGAGTTTAAAATCATATGTTAAATCTGAATTGAGAAACATTCGTTAAATCTGAATTGAGAAACATTTGTTAAATCCGAATTACTAGTTAAATGTCAATCATGAATCATTTATTAAATCATAATTGATAATCAATTGTTAAATATGAATCACAAATCACGGGTTAAAGGGGAATAACACATCATATATTATATCTAAATTGAGAATCATAGGTTAAATATGAATCATAAGTCGTGTATTAAATCTGAATAGAGAATCAAGGGTTAAATCCGATCTGAGTAAAACTTGTTAAATGGAAATCGTGAATCTAATGTTAAATCCAAACCAAGAATGATGTATAACCTAAGAATCGTGTACGAAGAGTTAATCGTGTATGAAATTCAAACTGAGAATCAAAGGTTAAATATGATTCGAGTATTATTTGTTAAATGTGAATCATGGATCAAGTGTTAAATTAAATTGAGAATTAAGAGTTATATATGAAGTGAGAATCATGTATGACATGAAATAGTCTATGAAATTCAAACTAAGAATCATGGGTCAAATACAAATTGAAAATAAAGTGTTAAATCTGAACTGAGAATCATTTGTTAATTCCAAACCGTGAATTATTTGTTAAACGCCAATTATAAATCAGTTAATAAATCTAAATTGAAAATCAATGGTTAAATATGAATCACAAATCACGGGTTAAACATGAATGATAAATCATTTGTTATATCTAAACTGAGAACCATAAGTTATATATGAATCATAAATCACGTGGTAAACGTGACTGACAGATCATTTTTTATACTAAATTGTGCATCATAAGTTAAACATGAATCATAAGGCATGTATTACATTTGAATAGAAAATCAAAGGTTAAATCTGATCTGAGTAACATTTGAATAGAAAATCAAAGGTTAAATCTGATCTGAGTAACATTTGTTAAATGCGAATCGTGAACAAGTATTAAATCCAAACAAAAAATCAAGGGCTATATACAAACTAAGAATCGTGTACGAAGATTTAATCGTGTATGAAGAGTTAATCGTGTATAAAATTCAAAAAGAGAATCAAGGGTTAAATCTGATCAGAGTATCATATGTTAAATATGAATCATGAATCAAGTGTTAAATCCAAATTGAGAATCAAGGGTTATATAGGAAGTGAGAATCATGTATGATCTGAGAATAGTGTATGAAACTCAAATTGAGAACCATGAGTTAAATGCAAACTAAGAATCATGAGTCAAATAAAAATTTAAAATAAAGTGTTAATTTTTAACTAAGAATAATTTGTTAAATTCAAACGGAGAATTATTTGTTAAATGCAAATTGTAAATCAGTTATTAAATCTAAATTGAAAATCAATGTTTAAATATGAATCACAAATTAGGGGTTAAACATGAATGATAAATCATTTGTTATATCTAAAATGAGAATGATAAGTTAAATATGAATCATAAATCACGGGTTAAACGTGAATGATAGATAATCTTTTGTATTAAATTGAAAATCATAAGTTAAACATGAATCATAAGTCATGTGTTACATCCGAATAGAAAATGAAAAAATGACACATGAGAGCTTACGAATTTACCGCCGCACAATAGTACTATTTGAGTCAAATGGATGTACAAGATAAATATGAATCAAAATGGTTCTATCACTAAATACAAGGTGAGGCTAGTTGCAAAAGGATATAAGCAAAATGAAGGAGAAGAGTTTAGAGAGGTATTTGCTCCAGTTTCTAGACTTGAAACAATTTGGTTACTATCTCTTGCTGCTCAGTATAGTTTGAATATGTTCCAAATGGATGTAAAGTCTGCATTCCTGAATGGTGTTCTTAAAGAAGAAGTCTATGCCGATCAAGCATATGGTTCTATTAAAAAATGAGAAGAATAAAAAGTTTACAAGCTAAAGAAAGAGTTGTATTGGTTGGATCAACCACCCCGAGCCTGGTACTGATAAAGGTATAAATTGTCCAAACCATGTCGGGTCGGCATAATACAATGGTGTTATAATATTGTAATAATAGTTTGTAATTAGAATAATAGATTGAGAAAAAATGATGACTTACTATATAAATAATAAAGGAATTGGTAAAATAAGAATAAAGAATGGTATGAATATGATGAAGTGGATCACCCATGTAGGATAGGGTCCACTACCGCCACGATATAAGGGAATATTCCCTTTATGGAAGTAAGTGAACAAGTATTATAATAAGCTACTTTTTAGCATTTTCTCTCACTTTATTTGGTAGATGGATTAGGGTCCAAATATTTGTGGAACCTCCATAAATTCTTATTTTCAAAACTATGGATTCCAAAAATGTGCATACTAACATAGTCTATACATCAAATGTGATTCTTTTGAAAGATTTATGACAATTAATCTTTATGTCGATGATCTTGTCTTTTTTTACATGACATTATGCAGGAATGTTGAAAGTTTAGGAGTTTTAAGCAAACTTAATTGAAGAGATGCATTGTTAGGAAAACGTTAATCAAACTTGAGATATATTAGTTAGTTAATTTATTGGATTAATTTAATTAATGGTCAAAAGATTTAAACATTAATCGAGAATATTTTTCAATTACAAAAATATTGAATTAGAAAAAATATTATGATAATAAAAAAATATTATATTAAAAAAATATTATTGTATAGTTGGAACATGATCAATATACTATTATAATTAATAAAAAAATGGGTTTTTCAATTATTTTTTATTTTCTCAAAATATCGACTTATTTCCCGGAGACATTTTCAACCCAAAGAATTGGGTACATGAATGTTAGGTTAGGTGGAGAAAAAGTACCGAAACATCTATAACTGGATTTCGGGTTCAAAGCTAAGACTCCTGGTAGAGAGATCATCATCATGTTCCCCATAACTCAGCTTCACTACATTTCTGAGTTATTCCTGATGGTTATGGAAGGCCTACAATGATAAAAAAAACGATTATTAGAATATCACTAAACACAAAAAGATCAAAACCTTATTAATCCAATGTCAGCAAATAAATTTGCCTCCCTTTATTCTGTAACTGATAGATTAATCCGTGGAAATCTTTATTACTATTCTATAGTAATTAATAAGGGGACTATCACTAAAATAAAGTATAATATTATATATATTATTATATAGAAAGCTTATTTCTACAAGGGTTTGGAACCTGGTATTTCCGGGAGACTTTCTAAAGGAGTATTTTATAATATTTGTGTTTCAAATAGAGATGGTAATTCGGGATTTGTTTGGATCGGTCCGATTTGGGCCGGATTTGTCCGGTCCGAACATTGAAAGGGCTGAATACGAATACGGGTTTTGAAATTATGACCCGCTAGCGGGACTAGTGTGGGTTAATTTTTTTAATTTATCTGGTCGGTTCCAGTCCGAAAATTATAAATTATATATATTATATAAGATAAAAATAATATATATAAAATAATATAATATATTTACAATAAAATAAAATATATTAAAATTGATGTTCGCGGGTCGGACCGTATTGACAGACGGACATTACGGATGCGGTTGGATTTGAAAATATTAGGTATGGAACTGGTTGGACCGAGTTCGGATTCAAGTATCTAAAAAAAATCCGGACGGACGGGTCCGAACCAATCCGTGGACGGTCCGAACCCGGGATTTTTCTAAAAGGATTTAAATTCACATATTATACGACTTCACACTTATTATTTTAAATATTTTTTCACATTCAATCTATTTTTTGGAAATTAGTAATTTAAAAAATTTAAATTCAAAATCTTTTATATTTACCAAAAACATAAAACTCGGTTGGATACCCGCATTCCTTAATGTTTTACTCCTATATATAATTTATTCTAACTCTCAAATCTATTTAGAAAATGTTTAACTAGCTGGTCATTTATGTGGAGTTAAATTTAATTCTAGTTTGAGATCTCTATAGGTTTTGAACCGTACATCGTCCCTGGACTATCAGATTTAGTGAGAGATAGTTCATTGACTTTCAAAAGTCCATTGGTAGTCTCTGGACTATCAGCTTTGAATAAAGTTAGTCCACCAGATCTTTTGATTCACGTGAACCTCCCACCTGTCACCATAGTCACCAGAATTTTGTATCACCACAAGTCCTTAACTTTCGATCAAAGTCAAAATGTAGTTTACAGCTTGTGACTTAAAGTTGGATCAATGGTCATACAAAATTCCGGTGAATATGGTGACAAGTGGCAGGTTCATACGAATCAAAGGATCTGGTGGACTAACTTTATCCAAAGCTGATAGTCCAGAGACTACCAACGAACTTTTGAAAGTCAATGGACTATCTGTCACCAAATGTAATAGTCCATTGACGAAATACTGTTCAAAGTCGGTCTCTATACATGTAAGTGTTTGGTTACTATTATATTATACGAGTTTTAACACTAAGACTTTTGGATTCGATATTAATTGTTTGTTATTTAAGATATTCAGTCCAAAAATAGACTTGGACTGCAAATTAGATCCAAAATCTATAACCTTGTCTTATTGTTGCGAAGAAAAACGTATATTTTAACATGTATTCTAAGCCAAAATGTAGTGTATATATGGGGCTCAAATTAGAATATAGTCCATCAACTATCGTGTTTTCTGTTATTTAGTCTCTTGATTAAAAATCACCGATTAGGGTCCGATGACTATTCAAAATCTATAAATTTAATCTATGTGCATGGTCTCTTATCTGGTTCAGCCATGTATCTTCATAGTTAAATAGTACGAGTCTCACGGATATTCAATTGACTTTAAGTCAACTCTCTTTTATTGGCTAGAATAATTAAATGTCTTACTTACCCTACACGCACACCATGATCGACAGGCCGGCTCAAGGGTTGATACATAGTGTTTAGGTGGCTTTCGAGTTAAAAGAGAATTTTTTGTATCAGAATTCAAAAGTTTGGGTTTCCCAGAAAATCACTTTGTATTCCACCCGACTCTTTGATGCATTTGACCAGCATGTGTTGAAGCGGCCCCAAAAAAAAATTAGAGTCAATACAACCAAAATGAGATAAGTTATTGTCCCTTAGAAAAAACCAAGATTTTTGCTCGCCAGTACCTCCAATTTTCCATTCTACAAGAGGAGCCATTCTCCAAACCATTCATATACACAAGTGGAGTGCTTCGGTACATCATATTCCTACTTTGACAAGTTTTCTAAGAATATATGGCTACTCAGAAAAGGCACTTTGGTCTATTTATTGGGTCGGCTAATGAACCAGTCAAATTAATGTTTGTTATTATGAGTAAAAGACTCTAAAAGCGATATTTTTGTATTTTGGGCCACAAGATCCATCTAGGACTAAAATGGTTATTATAAATAGAGGTTGTCATCCAATATAAGGGAGATGCCCATTCATTTATTGATTATTATTCATGTGCACTAGTTGTTAATGTATGAATTCCAGAAAGACTTTTATGTGTCAGACAATTCTTAGTAGGATTAACTTGTGAATAGTAAAAAGCTAGAGTTTTAGAGAGAGAAAGAGAATAAGAAAATGTAGAGAGCTAAAATATTAGTATATTAATGAACCCAACCTCTCAACTCGTGTGGGGTCCTTTTATAGTACAACAATGGGCCCCACACGCTTAAATTCATAATTATTATACTTTTAGTCCATATACTTTATTATTTATTCATAATTAGTACTTTCATAATACACTTTACAATCTTTCCTCAATAAAAACACTTCTTTCCAATTTCCCCATATATATTTTATTCTCCCTTATGAGTAGCCCTCTAGTCCTAGTAAAAATATTTTTACTAGGACTGCAATGAAGCCTTCAAATTTCTTCTTATTTCTAAATGTCCTTCGAACAATGCTTCTTCACAACCTACTTTCCGACGAGAAACCTCTTTTCAAAAATTAACCTTCCACTTTTCCTTGAAAAATGCTTCCTCGCAACAAATTTTCACTAAGACTGTAATAAAGCCTTCAAATTTCTTCTTACTTCCAAATTCCCTTCAAAACATACTCCCCCATAACATATATTTCGACGAGAAACTGTTCTTCAAAAATTGACCTTTAATACTGACACCCATAGCCCCCCAATCCTTGCAATTTCTTAGCAAAAACTAAATCACAGCCCCAACACGTTTCAATGCCTTCGAATAATCTTCTTTGAAAACAATCGAATTGATATGTTGTAGCCCCCCAGACTTGGCTAACTAATTGCAAGAATTGGGCTGATCGAACTTTTCAATACAAGCTCTCACATCCAAACAATAATCTCCCGCCTTTTTATTAATGACGTCATTAGTCAAAATTCTTTGCCACCAAATCTTTTTAGAGATCTTATTACACTTCCCAACATTCTTCATTATTCATTTACCTCTTCATATTCTTCCTCAGTTCTCGATTTCATGCAAATACACCTATGTTACCTATAACAACCCTAAGCAAACAAAAGAAAAATGTCCCCAGGCCTGCCTCACCTTAAAAAGCCCATATTCTTCTATAAATATCTTTACTTTTCATTTTCATTCTCAACCATTCTGTTCTAAACTTTCTAGAGAGAGAAAGTCTGGCTTATGCTTCCCAAACCTCGTCGGATTCCAGAGTGGTTATTCATTAGCCAAAAATTCGAAGAGAAAATTGTTGTTGGTACCTACGTTGAGCCTTCACCCCAACCACCGATCATCACTTCCTACGGTTCTTGGCCTATATCGGAAAACTCCTCTGCTATCATACCCCTAGAAATCTTTTGCATAAACCAAAGTTCTGATCTCACTCCTCTTAAATCTATGGGTGAAGATAAATACCACAAGCATTCTTCTGGTAAAAGGAAAAGGCATCATAAAGACAGAAGAAATTCCGAAGAACACAAGTGTGCTAAAGAAACTTCTTCGGAAATTCAAGCTTCACCTTCCATTCCAACAGTCAACAATCCTCTTCCGACCCCCATAAAGCAAACTGACGCCTCTGGATCAAATCTTCCAGCTACCCCTTCAATAGCAGCACAAGGAAGTCCATGTTTTCCCCCCTCAAGAACCACTATTACCGACGAGGAAGTTCAATCAATTGTTAAGGAGGCATTAAAGAATAAGGAGAAAAATATTTCCTCGGAGAATCCTAGCTTAAATGCAAAAGAAAACTTTTCCTCAGACAAAAATAAATCTGATGGTCCTTCTATGGCTTCTGCTAGCCAAATCTTTACAGACACCCAAGTACATTCCGAGGAGATAGCTATGAGAACTGCCCCAAAATCCAAGGGTGATATCACTCTGCCTTTGGAACTTGATGCCATTGTGGGGAAGAATATCTGAAGCATCGAAAACAAACACCTGGTTGCGCTTCACAATATTTCCTACAAGTATTTCTTGCCATCGGAAGAACCATGCTTAGAACTCGATGGGGCATCCCTTTGTATATTACCCTGAGGTTTCCTTTGAAAGGTGAGACTCTCTTATCGTCTATACTGAAATTTTGAATTGGGGATTAAGATATCCCTTAGACCCCGTTTTTATTGAATACTTCGCCAAAATCGACCTCTGCCCTTCACAAGCTGGAGCTAACATGTGGTTCACGCTTATGTCGTGTATCATGGCCTCTCGAATTTCTGGCCACGAATTTTCTTTAGAGGAACTGATTGGATTATCTGGGTTAGCCAAAAACCATTTTTCCCATTTTACTCACTAACCTTTGGACGAGGACAAAAGATAGTGAAGGATTTGTTTGAAGCTGAGAAGAGGTGGAAGCAACAATTTATATTTTTCTCTGGTCATTGGGAAACAGGGTCTGAGTCCACCCTTTCAAATTCACACAAACTATCTCTTTTGTGGACCAACCGATGTAAGTCTCTCAACTCATACATTTAAATCTTCCTCGAATAATCATCTACTAACTTTATTCCTCGAATATTTGTCAGCCATGACCAGAATTTCGAAACCGTATTCTGACTACGTTGAAAGTGCCACCACAGTCTTCACCAAACTCAATGAATGAACCAAAAAAAACTGGGAAAACAAATTCCACATTTGCTTTATGAACAACAACTTAGCGAAAAGTTGACTCTGGAGGCTAAACCCCCTCGAAAGACTTACTATGAAAGAGTTGATGACTCCCCCTTCTCAACAAGAAGTGCTCGAACGAGTGGAAAAGAAAGATATTGTTATCTACCTTCCAAAACGCTCCCGAGCTAAAAGCCACCTTGACAAATCCGAAGAGGAAGTGTCCACCAAAGATCTTCAATCAGACTCTGAAGGATTAGCTACTAACAATATGCCAAGCTCTTCGAATACCGCTGTAACTACCTCCCCAGTTTCCCCTCCTCGGAAAACAATCCATCCCACCAAAAAGAAAGAAACCAAGAAATTTACCAAGAAAAAGTTAGTTTAGAACCTATCCAGGAAATGTCCGAGGATACTAAAGCTCAAGATGATATCCAGCCAATCTCCGAGGACACAAAGGCAAAAAATGTTGCCACTGAGGACGAAGACGAAGAAAAAGAAAATTCAAGGCAAGTCCCAAAATTCTCACATCTCCAAATTCCTGGAAGCAATTCCGCTCAAACCATCTACCCCAACATTTTAACTAGTGAGACCTCAGATTTTGATTCTACTGCAATAGGTACTCCCACCAGTTCCTTCGAAATTCCTCAGGCGGACGAATTCTCTTTAAAGGTTCGAAACCTTCTTCACGCCTCTGTAAATATGGGAAAGAAAATGCAACATCTAGAAGACATGAAAAACCACTACAAGTTCAAGGCTTCCCTTGCTTGCACCCAGCTTGAAGAGATGAAAAAACAACACTCTATCTTAGAAAGACAAGCATATGCTCTTTGGGAAAGATTATCCGCCTAGGAAAACTATGTTCTTCTTCTGGAAAAATGTTGTCAAGAGTAAAGGGATCGCTAACGGAACAAGACCGAAACCCAAGAAAAGCTTCTTACCGAATACAAAAAGGCGCACCAACTTTCAAGAAAAGGTTTTAGGGATTGTTTAGCTGACTTTGAAACTGTTGTGGGAGAGAAGAAATGTCTGTTAAAGACGATCGAAGAATTCCCTGAAAAGATTGAAAAAGAAAGAGAAGCAACTGTGAATGCCTATGCAGCAAAATGTGTTGATAAGCTCAATGCTCGGATGCAATTATCCGGGCAGGTCTAATCACCCAAATTCATGAAGAATACCATGAATATGACTTGGGAAGCTTTTGGAAACTTGTCTCCCCGGAACTTCGCCCACCTAACATTGTTGTTAGTGAAAGTGAGTATTCAGGTTCCGAAGAGAGCGACTCTTCGGAACATACTGAGTAAGCAATTTTCGGGGAAAAAAGGCAAAAACGTTTTTGTTTTGGAATTTTTTTGTGATATTACTACATTCTGAAGAACATTTGTCTCTACTTTTCTTATATGCCTTTTTATGTAGGTATTTTTTTAATTGCATCAACTTGTCACTTTTGTAATGGTATCAACATGTTCCGAGGAACATTTATTTAAACTTTCCTTATCTGTCACTGTTTGCAACTTCATAACAAGTATGAAAATGATTGTATGTCAACTTACGTTGAATAAAATAATTGCTTCCTCCCACTTTTAATTGGGCATAATAATAATTCATACCTCATAACTATTAGACTAGTTATCCTATCATAGTTTGTAAATCAGAAACAATAGTTCGAGGCAAAAATTCAAATGCATTGATCAACTACTAATGGCACCTCGTTAAAACATTTTTGTGCCTAACAAGATAGGAAAGAGTATGCCTTCGCTGTTTTTTGGAAACCTGAAAATAAAAAAGAATCATTACATGTCACACTTTCATTCTTACGAAAAATACAATTTTAAAATGTTCTATGTTCCACGGATGCTTGAGATATCTTCCCTCTTTATCTTTTAACCGGTACGTTCCCTGTTTCACTTTTTCTGTTACTTCATAGGGGCCTTCCCAATATGGTCCCAACTTTCCAAAGCTTTTCTCTCTGGTGTGAATAAAACCTTTTCGCAATACCTTGTCCCCAACCTTAAAATTTCTCTGCTTTACTTGCGAAGCGTATCTACTTCTCATTAAAGTTTGATAGTGTAAAGACTTCAACTACGCACGTCGCCTTTTTTCTTCCACCAAATCCAACTCCATGGCCCTGCTTTGATCATTCAACTCCTCCGTATAATTTGCCCCACGGTATGATGGGAAAATAACCTCTGTGGGGACTACAACGTCCATTCCATACACCAAAGCGAATGGAAATATTGTAGTTGCAGTTCGTGGAGTTATTCTATAAGCCCACAAAACTTCCTGTAAATTATCTGGCCACCTTCCTGCCTTTCCCTCCAAATTCTTCTTTAACCCATCGAGGATTGTTCGATTGGTTACTTCCACTTGACCATTGGCTTGCGGATGAAATGGAGCAGAAAAGCATTACCGTATACCCCTGGAAACACAAAAGTTCTTAAACTCTTTGTTATCGAATTGAGGTCCATTATCAGTTGTGATTTTTATCGGAACCCCAAAACGACAACAGATATTTGAGATGACAAACTTAATATCATCCTTAGCCAAACATCTTAACAATGGTTTACTTAAGGATTTCTTGTATAAAACTTCTCCCAAAACGATATAGCCATGAGACTTAAATCTGATTCTTCTAGCTTCTGACTTATCTGCTGGTAAAATATCCTTTTTCCAAAAAGTTCACAATGTATGTCCTCCAATCATCCGTAACAACATTGGTTACCTCCTCCACAACCATCAATTGCTCTGTATTATTCATAATTGAAGGATAATCCTGCATTATAACCCATGGATAACTTTCCGACCGTGAAGCAGCTACTAAAGAATCGGGGATCATATTTGCTTCCCTTCGAACATGCTCATATTTAACTTCATAAAAATTCAAAACCAAGTCCTTCAAGACTCTCAAATATCTAATCAACTGATCCTTTCTTACCTCCGAATCTCCCAACGTTTGGTTAATCACCAACTGTGAATTACTAATCAATTTAACCCTTCTGTCCCCACATACTCGAGCCAATCTTAACTCTACTAATGCTGCCTCATATTCCGTCTCGTTATTAGTTGTCTTAAAACCAAAACGTATATCTTGAAATATTGCTATCCCATGTAGGGAAATTAGCTGAACTCCAGCTGATCACCCATTCTAACTTATCCGACTGATCAACAATCTCCATATCTGCTCTTTCTGAGTGAAATTTGACGAAACAATTAGCCAAAACTTGAGCTTTTATTGCCGTTTGAGACTCAAAAGTTATATCAAAATCTCCCAATTCGACTTACCACTTCGTCATTCTCCCAGATATATCCGGCCTCTGCAACAAACCCTTTCAAGGGAATGTCGTTCGAACTTCGATGGAATGGGCTTGAAAATATGGTCTCATTTTTCGAGCAGCTATAACAAAGGCCAAAAATAATTTTTCCAACTTCAGATACTGCTTCTCTGCATCTAATAAACTTTTGCTAACATAGTAGATCGGCTTTAAAATGTTAAGTTCTTCCCGGAGCAATACAGCGCTGACCGTAAAATCTGATACTGACACATAAACAATCAACTTCTCTCCTACTAATGGTTTAGAAAGTATTTCTGGAGACAACAAATACACTTGAATCTGTCAAAACACTTCATACATTCCTCAGTCCAACTAAACTTTCCAGCATTTCTGAGGACCTTAAAGAAAGGCGCGCATTTATCTGAAGAACGAGATATAAATCTATTTAACGCCGCCAATCCTCCTGTCAAAATCTGGACTTCCTTAATAGTCCGAGGAGGAGTCATTGTTGTTAGAGCTTTTATCTGTTCCGGGTCAGCCTCAATTCCCTTTTCACTTACCATATATCCGAGGAATTTTCCAGTCCGAACACCAAAAATACACTTCTCCGGGTTCAGATTTAAATTGACCTTTTGTAAATTATTTAAGGTTTCTTCTAAGTCAGGAAAATGGTCCTCATCCAGTAGACTCTTTACCAGCATGTCATCAATTTATTCTACGTTTTGCCCAATCTGATATGCAAAAGTCTTGTTCACCAATCGCTGATAAGTTGCCCCCACATTTTTTAGTCCAAACGGCATTACCTTATAACAATACAATCCCCTCCCACTAATGAATGGTGTGTTTTCTTCATCTTTCATTTCTAATCTGAAATCCTTAATGTATGAATTTGAGAAAGACTTTTATGTGTCAGACAATTCTTAATATGATTAACTTGTCAATAGTAAAAAGCTAGAGTTTTAGAGAGAGAAAGAGAATAAGCAAATGTAGAGAGAGAAAGTATTAGTATATTAATCAACCCAACCTCTCAACTTGTGTGGGTCCTTTTATAGTACAACAATGGGCCCTACAAGATTAAATTCATAATTATTATACCTTTAGTCCCTATACTTTATTATTTATTCATAATTAGTACTTTCATAATACACTTTACAATCTTTCCTCAATAAAAAATGCTTCTTTCCAATTTCCCCATATATCTTTTATTCTCCCTTATCACTAGTAACTTTCTCTCTCTAGCTTTTCTCTTCTCTTACCTATTAAATATTTTGGTGAGTCGGTCTCGTAATTAGCAAGATCCCTCTCTATAGTACTTAAGCATAGTTAGCTCTCATTTTAGAAGAACAAACCTAAAATCATCAAAGATGAAGTAATAATTATTTATATTCCAAAAAGGGTTCAAACATCCATAATCATATAGATTAGGTATCATTAAAAGAGTTTGGCAAAAAAATATTAAATCCCTAAAATTAATACAATTTTGAACCTTGAAAAGAGATCGTCAACAATAATTTATACATCTAAGATTAATACATACTTTGAACTTAAAAAGGGTTTGATAAACAAATATTAATAGACCAAATTCTTACAAAAAATGATAGGGTTCAAAACCTCCAATATGCCTTACATAGCGTGAAATTGATCACCGTTTCTGCTGACGATATAAGACTCGAATAGTAAGAAATATTACTACACATTTATGAGAAAATGTTACTAAGATTTAAGCACAATAACACGTTCAAACATGTAATCGTTGAGAGTAAATATGGAGAGAAAGAGTCTTTTATAAATTATATAAACAAATGCATAACTCTGGGCGTAAATATGGAACACTTTTAATACATAAAATTCACTAATTCATTCTCACTTTCTCTCTTTAGTTTTTCATTCGTCTTAAAAAGCTCTATTATCTTTCATAATTTTTTGGGAATTACAAAAAAAATTCCAAAATTACTCTGTGAAGTCGCATGTTTTGATTTTTTAATATTTAATAAATTATCATTTATCAAAAAACCCAAAATATCCTTAAAAGTTTATTTAATTACGTTTTATGCCATTATTTACTTTATGAAGTTGCAAAAGAGAAAATCTACTCTAAGCTAACATTTTACTACCTAAAACTCACTAAAATCATAAAAACTCAAAACTTAAAGTAACCATATCTCTCTTCTTCTTTTTTAACTTTATAAAATTTAAAAATCATGACCAAAATGGTAACAAAACCTATTTTTCTACAGATCAACATGGACATGAAAGAGGTATACACCCTTTAGATTTTTCTATTTTTTTTTGAAAAAGTGATTTAAACAAATAAAAAAAATGCTCGATTATGCGTGACGATGGGTCTAGGTGGTGTTCGTCGCCATGATCCTGTTGAAGAAGATGATATTTTCCGCCAGAAAAATAGTGGGCACAATGACTTTGACGTCATGCCATGGCGGACAAGATGGTGTTGGCTCCATGGCATGGTGCACACAAGGGTTTGTTCGCCAATAGCTTGGCGCTCAGGTTGCTGTTTCCGCCAGGACGTCAACATCATCGTGTCCACCATGACTTTGCCAGATAGGCCTATATCATTTTTTTCTAACTTGTTAATATTTATCTTTTAATTTGGCCTCTTTTTGTAATAATTTTAGTATGTTATCACTTACTAAAGGCTAATACTAACTAAAACAATATCAATTTACAGTAAAACAAAATACTCATTATGATTTGAGAAACCTTTCTAATAATTACTATGTAAATATTCTTTTTTTACAAATAAGTTAGTAAGTGTTAGGATATATAATTAAGTGGTCTTGAAGGTAAGGAGTAACATTTTAATTAATAATGATAGTTTTAACTTCTTTAGTTTTAGTTTTAATTCTTTTAATTTTAGGTGAAAAAATTTATTTTTAAAGACAAAAAGTAAAGAGAAGAGAGAGAAGGAATAAGAAGAAGAAAATCTAAAAAAATATGATAACTTTACGGAGTAACTTCGAACAGTATTCCATCCATGGACTATTACATTTGGTGACAGATAGTCTCTTGACTTTCAAAAGTCCATTGGTAGTCCCTGGACTATCAGGTTTGGATAAAGTTAGTCCACCAGATCCTTTGATTCATATGAACCTGCCACCTGTCACCATAATCACCAGAATTTTGTACTTTAAATAAAAACGTCTAATTATAATACAAATATACTGTACTTTTATTCTGATATTATATACGAAATATTTCCCTATCAGTGAGTCCCCTTAGTCGTTGAATTGGAGTGTAGCAAAACTTAAGGAATATACAGTGTGTTGTATATAATATTCGGATATAGTAATCTTCTTGCTTATTTTCGTATATGAGGGAGCTAGTTTATTTTATTATTTCACTTGTTGTAGCTCTGTAGCATATATATATATAGAGAGAGAGAGAGAGAAGAGGCTAGAATATTTTTAACTACAACTTCGTTAATATGTTTAAGAAATATTTTAGTACTTATATTTGAAAAAAAAAGTAACTCGAATAATTCAAACATTTTTAAATATATTTGAAGATATATTTTATCATATTATTCGGAGGAATAATACTTTGGATGAAATGTTTTTAATATAAATTTAATTTTTTTATTTAATATTTTAATGTATATAAATATAATATAAATATATTTATGATTTAATTTTAAAAGTATAAAAAGTCCAAATTATATATTATATATTTGTGATGTCCATTCAATCAAGCCAACACCCAGATACATCATTTATTGTTGACGAATCCATCATTCTCAGAGTACCAGAGCTCTATTTTAGCTTGAAACATTGTAGAAGGTGATAAATGACTCAGTAACTTGGAGAAGGATTGAGACTCGAAGAGGTACAAGTCTTTAAAAAATTTCCTCTTCAATAAAGCAGTAACTTTGAGCTCATCCAGTAAATCTCAATGGTGAACATTGAGAGGGATTAAGTCACCTCAATGTACCAGAACTTTGAGTTTCGAGGAGGTACATGAGTGATTTGAGTCTCACGGAGGTACATGTCGAATTTGGAGTCAACTAATCTATCTCCACATCTACTTCATTGAATCATTAGATTTTGCACTACAGAATATTGATCCTACATATAGCTTGATCATTTAGGGCTTTTTAGAAATGATCTTTTAGTCTGTTTCTTTTGAAGAGATTTTATAGTAGTAGGTTTAATTCTTTTGCTTCTTCTACCTTGTTTTAGTTTCTGTTCAAGAATTTTATGAAAACTGGGATCAATTTTTTTTTCCTTTCAGGTGATGAAGGAAGGCTCCCAATGTTTTCCTTTGAAGGAGTTGTAATGTTTATCTGGAAAATTGCCTTTATCAATTTTTGAGCTAAATAAATAATGTTATCAAGAGATTTGATGGCATTAATGATTTCCTCATCATTCTCATTGGTATCCTCAAAAGGTATTCTGTTCAAACCTTTATTTTGAAAACCAGTACTTTGTAGTTGTTCATTAGACCTGTCAATTATTTCCTTGAAACCAACATCTTCCTCCTCTTCAATGGCTTCATTCATGATTCTTTTATTCTTCTGACTCTTTATTAATCTTTTGAAAGTTTTTGGTGTACCAGACGTTTCCTTGATGGTGTTAGCCTCAAGATCTCTAGCTGGAGATTTGGTGGAAGCTGGTTGGACAGGGTTGAAGGAGATAGCACTTTCTAGTTGCTCATTTGTAACCTCAACACCTTGATTCGATATGTTGTTCTTTTCGGCTGTACTATCATTCTTGGTAACGACTTCTTGACTTTATTTCTTCTGATCATGAAGATCCATATAATTTCTTTATAATTTCTTCTTGCAATGCTCAGAGCAGTGACCAAGATGAAAACAGTTTTCACAATATTTTGCTGATGACATCCATTTTAACCCAAGCCATACAAGCATTGTGAAATACTCTGTTCTTCGAAGAAACCTTGATTTGCAATGGCCTGCCAATGGCTGAAGCAATATCAAAGATGAATTGTTCATTAAAGAGATGCTCAGGGATGTTACCGACCTTAATTCACACAGGAGAGATTGTGCATTCTTGCTTAATATTGAATTCTTCTTTCCATTTCAGAAGTCTAATAGTAGAGGTGCCTATTGTCCATATATGTTGACCCAGATTTTACAGAGATCGGCATTGGAGTCGAGTTCAATTAGGATGTGCCTCAAATCTTTTATTGTGTATCTGAATTCTTTTTCAAATCTGAATGCGTGGAAGAAGTCCATAAGGATCTTGTGTTTAGGCATTCCGAATGCAAATTTTCCGACCAATGTTACCTTTGAAACCGATTTTAAATGATCAAGAAACTTCAAATCATATTAGAGGGAAATATGATCTTTCTTTAAACGAATGCTTTTTGGTTCGAAGAACTTTACGAGGCTTTGTGGTTTGGGGTTTAAAGCTTCAGCATAAGACTTGAATTCAGCATTGTTGTTCATCGATACTCTGTTTTTTTTGATTTGGTGAGCCAAGAGTCTAATGAATAGATGAAAATGTATCCATCGAGAATAACATATAAGATCTTGACTCGGTTCTTTGGAAAAACAAAATCTGTTATCTGGTGGTGATTCATAGGTACACCATTGTTGGAAGTGAAGGTTGGATATGGTAGAGAAATATGAAGGTCATGGATGAATGGGCAGTTATGGCTGGAGATCGCCATTGATGATCTGAAGCTTCTTTCTTGAGAAAGAAGAAGCCATCTTTCTGAATTTTAATAAGTTTACTCTTTAAATATATTTTTAAATTAAATATTCCAAATAACTTTTAAAAATATTTTAGGATACACCGGAGTAACATATTTTTTATTTGATATTTTCAATATTTTTTAGTATATACATTTGATAAAATATCTTTTAACCCGAAAAAATTAAATATATTTTTAATATCTTTACGAGAGATTTTAACATTGAAGTTTTTTAATAATATTTTTATTCAATATTTTCAAGTGAATAATTTAAATATCTTAAAAATATATTTTAGTATATTAATTAGAGAAAAATATTCAAAATGTTTTTATCAAATATTTAAGTATATATATATAGTAGACATAAAATAAAAGCTTTTGAAAAACATATTTTCAATTGAATATTTTAGATAAATTTCACATTTTTATTATTTATTTTAGTATATTTATATTGAACATAAAAAAATTTAGCTTCCGTTTTAATATTTTTAAAATGAAGATAAAATACTAACACATTTTTATTGGTATTATAACTTTAACACTAATCCGATTTAGTTGAAAATAGGAAGAACATTAGATTTAGCTGAAAAATAATGTTATTTTTGTACCCAAATAGTTAATTTAGCTGGAAAATAATGATATCTTTGTACCCGAATCATTAATTTCAAATGATTTGTAAGTTGAATTTGTTTTTCAAAAATTGATTTCGAATTCAATAAATATATTTTAATAAATATTTGTTAATTAGTTTAACAATATCTAATTTAACAAATATCATTACTTTCAAAATTATGAGAAATTAATATCCAATTTTAATAAAATAATATTTTTTAACAAGTCGAAAAATTAATATCCAATTTTAATTAAAATGATTTTTTCAAATTTTATAAATATCAAATTTTAATGACTAACACTTTTCAAATTTATAAACCAACCCTGATTAGGACTAATAAATATTAAATACAAATACAGCCTACAGGTCTGCTTGGATATTAATACCAAGAATCTTGCTCTAGTATATAAAACTACACGTTTTTGGTTCATGGAATCAGCAACATGCATCCTAAAATCGTCTATTAAATCATGCGTTTGATGGCTTGAATTCCCGCAAATACCAGCACAAGCATCATTACTCCGATGAGTTATCTTAGTGTCCGCCCCTTCACTTGTCAATAACCATTCCGCCATCTGTCAATAACCATTGGAAGAAACGCCTCCTTCATACATCTATATTACCAATTCTAAAAATATCGAAATTTTGAGTTGGTTTTTGAGTTTGATTATCAGAAAGAATACTATTCTCCGCTACTCTTTTCTTACGTTTCCTTCTGCTTCTCTTCTCACAAGAATGACCCTCCAGAAGGACGCTCACTGTCATGAGTTACTCCAACTTGATCAGAAGTGTCATCCTCAGAATCACTTGATGAGAAATATTGTTCCTCTACATACGCTTTCTCGGCTGAGCCTGTCACTTTGTGTGGTTTACCTTCTGGCGTTGGTTTGCAGGCTATCGCGTCAGACTGATGGTTTACCATGTGCGCACTCATTTCATTCTGAGTAGCGGCTGCGGGTTCCCTGCGGAAAAAAAAAGAGAAATATTGTTCCTGAGGTGTGTTAAGATATTGTTGGTTCACTAGCTGATCATAACTGGATATTGATTGTCCAGAATCGAATTCATCTTCACTACACCTAGTAATGTCAGATGATGCCATTGAATATGAATCTGTTGATAGCTATAAAAATTCTTCAACCAAATCGTGGCGTTGATGTAAAATGCCTTCTTGGTAATGAGGTGGTGACCCAAGACGAGCTGAGGTTAACTTGTTCTCTGTTATGTCATCAATTGTCAGAAGCATATCCTGAACTTTCTCCATGGTGCAGACTTTTCTTGCTTTTGATATTATTCTTTTTCACATGTTGAGAATCCCAATTATGCCTACTCGCATCAACTGAATTTTAAGATGAATGATCCATCCAATCCTTAAACTCGCACAACAAGTGAACATAACACTATTTCTCCAGGAGTTCCGCCTTCTTTATTAGGTCTAATGCTTCTGATTCATCATCAGCTTTACCCCCTTCTCTTTTCTCTGAATGCCATTATCCCATGATGTTGAATCTTGGTCAGAACAAACATGAACGACTCATCTTCAACATTAATTGAAGCGAAACGAGACACCTTTTTCTGCAAAATAGTTAGAACTCTAAAATTCAATAAACAACAAAGAGCTGATTTATTAAGGGACATGCATAGTAAGACTATCGAAATCAATTAGTGTCAAAAGCACGTCCTCACACCTAAACTTCGAAAGTGTAAAACAACTTTATGTCGAAAAAGATCTATGGTAAACATAAACTTAGAGGTCCATCACAAAAATTTTATCAAATACTACTAGATTAGGTATAAAATTCAACCATTGCAATCCCAACAAAGGTTGCAAATCAGTTAGGAAGGCTACATCGTCGTCAATTGCAACCTAAGCCAATTCCCTATAAAGGCAAGCTACATCATCGTCAGTTAGGAAGGCTACATCGTCCATTGCATTTTATCAATGAGGAGAGTTATACTAAGTTTATGATACAGGAGTATGGACTCTTATCTGCTACTAAGTTTTGTAATTTTCGACTACATGCATAACCAAGCTTCAATCATAATTTGCCTAATGAATAAGAACATTATACGCCTAGAAAAATATATATTATATCTTGACACTAAACATAGTCAACCTTAAAATGGGCAAAGACCCTATTAGAGGATATATATATATATATATATATATATTGCATCATTTAAAATAGAAGAAGAAGGTATATGAATGTCATGTGCTAATAGTTTAACCAAAAACAAAAGTCAATAAATATTTGAGTATAAATTTTAACAAAAATCTGAAACTATTTATAAACAAAGTTACAAACAGATAATAAACTTGTCATTGTTAACACACTATATTGAAAATGAAAATTGAGAAGAAAGCAAACATAAAACTTATAGTAGAATTATAATAGACAATCTTCTCCAAGGTATGCCTCAACTCTAGCAAACGTTTTGCAGCCGAGGAAGACAAATCACACCCCCTGAGCTCTAAAACCTTAAGCCGGCTGAACCGCAAGAGCCTAGGTGGCGTGGTAGAATGGACCTAAGAAGACGGAGGATCTGTTGGAACAGTTCAAGAGCGCGGTGGCACCAAGGTCGGAGACATATGAGAGCACAAGAGAGCAATGATTCAAGCTTATGCAACGCTTCGAGCCATAACTGAACGTGAACGTAGTGAAGACCTATGGTAGGTATTATTGCCCATTCCATCTGTTCTTATTATTATTATTATTTTGATGTTATTGGCTATGCACCAACTCGTTTGACTGCTCTATAACATAAATACACTTTTAATGGTATGTGCTTATCCATAGTAGTAATTATCTCTACCTAGGCTATTCAAATGTTCTTTAGGTAATGCCCGTTTGCTGTTTAGTATTAGTAACTTTTCATATATTTAGAGCATTCCTTTTAGAATAATATAGTATTTTAGGTTCACATTCTTTCTCGGAAAAACTATCCATCAGATGGTCTTTGTGTTGGCGTAAAATATAAAACAACACTCACTTTAAAACAAACAAACAACTTTGATATAGATAGAAAATGAGAAATATTACAAGAACACTCTTACAACTCACACTAGAAGAGAAAATATTTTTCAAACACTCAAGAGAGCATTCTTGTCTCTCTTTTCTCTCGCTCTAACTTTCTCTCTAACTTTACTTCTTAGTGTGTTTGGTGATGCTCTAGATGGTGGGAGAGCTCCACTATTTATAGAACCATAGTGGAGCCAAGATCCACCATCTAAGATCTTATGGATAGTTAAACACTCAATCTCAACACAACACTCAAGGGAAAGGTGTTTCTTACACTCAACATCAAAGAGTATCTTGCACTCAACCTAAGGATGGTCTTACACACAACCTCCACTACTAAATATTAATTTAAATGTTTCCAGAATATTCTTTCTAGATGGGCCTTTAAGTGGGTTGGGCCCTTTAAGTGGATCAAGTTTATGATCCAACACTCCCCCTTAAACTTGATCCCGTGACCCCTAGTAGTTTCCTTAATCGTTTGAAGTCTTCGCTTTTCAGTAGCTTTGTGAAAATATGGGCAACTTGATCTTGTGTCTTCACATATTCAACTTTCACATCCTTTCCTGAAATACACTCCCTTATGTAGTGGTAGCGAACATCGATATGCTTGCTTCGATCATGGAATACTGGATTCTTGGTTAAGGCAATGGCTGACTTATTGTCGACATACACTTTAGTTGGCTCATTCTGTGTTAGGTCTATCTCCTTCAATAAATTTCTGAGCCAAATTGCATGACTAACACATGTAGTAGCAGCAACGTATTCCGCCTCACAAGTGGACAACGTGACAATCAGTTGTTTCTTTGACATCCACGTGAAAGCAATATTTCCCATAAAGAATACAAATCCAGTTGTACTCCTTCGATTTTCTATGTCTCCACCCCAATCACTATCACTATACCCAACAAGTTTGTAATTATTAGAAATGGAATAGAGTAATCCAAAATCAATTGTACCTTTCAGATAGCGAAGGATTCTCTTTGCAGCTTTGAAATGCATAGCTGTTGGAGATTCCATGTAGCGGCTAACCAATCCAACTGCATGAAGAATATCCGGTCTCGTGCAAGTTAGATAGTGTAGACTTCCTACCAAACTTTTGACTCCAAACTCCATGGGTGTGCTTATTGGGCTAAAATTATCCGTCTTAAACTTCTTCAGGATATCTTTAGCATAGCTTTCTTGTGAGATAAAAATTCCATCTTTGTGTTGCTTAACTTCAATGCCAAGGTAGTACGCCATGAGCCCCAAGTCTGTCATCTCGAATTCCTTCGTCATTACTTCCTTGAATTTATTGAACTTACTTGGGCTGCTTCCGGTGAAGATCAAATCGTCCACGTAGAGACACACAATCAAAATATCTCCATCTTTGATCTTGGTGTATAAAGTGTGCTCGTACGGACATTTGTTGAAGCCGTTATCTTGGAAATACTTGTCGATTCCACTGTTCCAGGCCCTTGGTGCTTGTTTTAGCCCGTAAAGAGCCTTCTTTAGCTTCAACACCTTATCTTCGTGGCCTTTGATCTCAGAGCCTAATGGTTGTTGAATGTAGACTTCTTCTTCAAGGACACCATTTAGAAATGCTGACTTTACATCCATTTGTTGTATCTTCCACTTGTTTTGAGCTGCCAAAGAAATTATTAGTCTAATAGTTTCTAATCGGGCAACGGGGGCGAATACCTCATCATAGTCAATTCCCGTTTTTTGACTATAGCCTTTTGTAACAAGCCTCGCTTTGTGTTTTTCAATCTCTCCCTTAGCATTTCTCTTAGTTTTGTATAACCATCTCACGCCTATTGTCTTGCACCTTTTGGGAAGTGAGGTGAGTTCCCATGTGTCATTCTTCTCGATGGTTCTAATTTCTTCATCCATCGCGTCTCTCCATTGTTTCTCTTGTGTAGCTTCTTGAAATGTCACTGGCTCACAATCAGCAAAGAGACAAAAGAGTGTAATGTTATCCATTGATTCGGTTACCTCATAAAGGTCACTAAGGCTTCTTATACGTTACACAGCTCTCTCATTTTGACTATCATTTTATGATGATGAATGTGGTGAGTCTCCATGAGTAGATGATATCGGTGAAGCATGTGGGGTTGTAACACCTACTGATTGCTCATTTGTTGTCTATTCATCTTCTTCAATTTGGGGGAAAATGTGAACTCGTTTGTATGAGATCCAAAATCCCATTCGCCTTCTTCATCAACTATCACGTCTCGACTTATCACAACCTTCTTGTTGTTTGGGTTTCATAACTTGTAGCCTTTGGAACTTGAGTCATAACCGATGAAGATAAAACTCTTGCGTTTATCATCGAGTTTGGTTCGTTGTTCGTCTGGTACATGGACAGGAGCTACGCTTCCAAATACTCTAAGGTGGGAAATTCCGAGCTTTCTTCCACTCCATGCTTCTTGTGGTGTCTTTCCCCAAACACTTCTTGTTGGAGATCGGTTGGACAAGTACACCGCGCATGCCACTGCTTCCGCCCAAAAATTCTTAGGCAGTTTCTTGCTTTTGAGCATGCTTCGCGCCATATCAAGGATTGTTCCGTTCTTCCTTTCTGCCACACCATTTTGTTGAGGAGATCTGGGAACTGTCAAGCGACGACGAATTCCATGTGCTTCGCAAAACTCTAGGAATTCATTGGATGTGAACTCCCCTCCTCGGTCAGATCTCATGGCTTTGATCTTATTTCCGCTTTCTTTTTCCACAACGGCTTTGAACTTCTTAAATATTCCAAAGACTTCGGATTTCTGGTTCAAGAAATATACCCACGTTTTTCTTGAAAAATCATCAATGAAGAGAAGAAAGTAGTTACTTTTACCTAAAGAGCTAGGCTTGATTGGACCACACACATCTGTATGAATAAGCTCGAGAGGTTTATTAGCTCTTGACTATGACTCCTTTGGAAAGCTTTTTCTGAATTGCTTTCCAAGTAAACATCCTTCGCATAATTGGTCAGGATGATTGATACATAGTAACCCTCTCACCATTTCCTTCTTGGACAATAACTCTAAACTTGTAAAGTTTAGATGCCCAAATCGAACATGCCATAACCACGACGAATATTTGTAACACGCCTTAAGACACTTTGCAACATCATTTTGAATATTCAAAGGAAACATTCTATTCTTTGACATTTGGACTTTAACAATTAAGTCTCCTTTGTCATCTCTTAGAAAAAGACAATAATTTTTCATATAAATATCATAGCCCTTTTTAATAGTAGTTGTCCCAAGCTCAAGATGTTGTTTTTCATGCTAGGTAAGTAATAGACATTTGAAATCATTTGGTGACTACCATCTTTTGCACGAATAAGAATGTTACATTTTCCTTTCACCAATATTTTGCTATCATCTCCAAAAGAGACATTTCCACTCACTGCTTCATTGATCTCTACGAACATGCTTCTTTTCCCACACATATGGTTGCTTGCACCACTGTTAAGATACCACGTGTTCTCTTGACCTTCCTTAGTGTTTTTGTATGTTAGTAATAATATATCTTTTTCCTCCGTCTTCTCCTCGGCATAGTTGGCCCTCTCCTCAACTCTATTGTTGGGGCCTCTGCATTCTGAAGCATAATGTCCAAACCTTTGACATTTATAGCATTTAATTTGAGATTTATCATACCTCGAGTTCGGATTTCTTCTTCCACGACCTCGTGTTGAGCTTTCTCGTTTCTCGTAGTTGTAGTTGGAATTATTGTTGTTGTAATTCCAGCCACGTCCACTGTCGTGATAACCACCTCGTCTGCGGCCTCTGCCTCTGCCTCGGCTACGTTGGTTTCTATCATCTCCTTGATTTGCATGCATGTCCTTCAATTCTACTTTGAGGAGTTGCTCGGTGATCTTTTGTTTCTTCTTGTGCTTTTCTTCATAGGCTTGTAATGATCATTGGAGTTCTTCGATCATCATTTTCTCCAAGTCTTTAGTTTCTTCAATCGTCACGACGATGTGCTCAAATTTAGGATCCAACGAGCGGAGTATAACTTCTCACCATTTCTTTTTAATTGATTAGAAACGGTTGCTATTCTTGAGAAATATTCCGATATAGATTCAGACGCTTTCATATGTAAGGATTCAAATTCACCTCTTAATGTTTGGAGACGTACCTTTTTCACCTTTTCGACTCCTTTGTAAGAGATTTGTAATTTATCCCACGCTTGCTTGGCGGAAGATGCACTTGAAATTTTTTCGAAGCCATCATCATCTAATGCTTGATAGATGAGGAAGAGAGCTTTTTTGTCTCTCTTTCTTGAATCCTCCAACGTTGTTTTCTCCTCTTGAGCAAGGCTTGCTTCATCTTCGGGTTCGTCAAAACCTTTTTCGACGGCATCCCACACATCATGTGCTCCAAGAAGAGCTTTCATCTTGATACTCCAATTGTCGTAGTTTTTGTTGTTGAGTGTTGGAACTTGGAAGGATGATACACAATTTGCCATATTTTTAAATATGTTGAATATTTAAAAACAAAATTTCCAATATGTTTAAAATTTAAAAACAATATTTTGGAAAGAGCTTGTGGCTCTGATACCACTTTGTTGGCGTAAAATATAAAACAACATTCACTTTAAAACAAACAAACAACTTTGATATAGATAGAAAAGGAGAAATATTACAAGAACACTCTTACAACTCATACTAGAAGAGAAAATATTTTTCAAACACTCAAGAGAGCATTCTTGTCTCTCTTTTCTCTCACTCTAACTTTCTCTCTAACTTTACTTCTTAGTGTGTTTGGCGATGCTCTAGATGGTGGGAGAGCTCCACTATTTATACAACCATAGTGGAGCCAAGATCCACCATCTAAGATCTTATGGATAGTTAAACACTGAATCTCAACACTACACTCAAGGGAAAGGTGTTTCTTACACTCAACATCAAAGAGTATCTTGCACTCAACCTAAGGATGGTCTTACACACAACCTCCACTACTAAATATTAATTTAAATATTTCTAGAATATTCTTTCTAGATGGGCCTTTAAGTGGGTTGGACCCTTTAAGTGGATCAAGTTTATGATCCAACACTTTGTAGTTGAATATGCTTTGAATAGAGCTTGTCCTCTGCTAATTGCACATGTTTGTATTTGTAGAAAAAAGGTCATATATGTGCATTAAACTTATGGATGTCATAATTTTCACTCTTTAGTTGGTACTTAGTACAATCAAGAAGAGTATTTTCTATGTGTTCATATGGTCCGAGTTATTGCTAGCTTTTATTTGAGCGCAAAAATGAAAGGACAGAGGGCCTATGATTTCATTACAAAATTTTATCTAGATTTTTTCTATCTATCTAACTAGTAATTGAACAAGAAACTACGTAGGTTTAGTGATATTTTAAGATTTCCTCCTGAATGGCCTTTGTTTTATTTCTGTAGGAAATGAGTCTCTTGGAGGTCAAGCATGGGCTGCTAGTGGCGGAACCAGGAATCCAGGTTAGGAAGGGCTCAAGTATTACATAAACTAGGCATTTTTTTTCATTCATCTCGTACTTTTAATTGATTTTTTAATAATTTGTCAGGAAATATTAAAAAAAATTAATCCTGACATTTTTATTGATTAAGAAAATCATGAATATTTATTGAAATTAAATATATATAAAAAATCTACATTTGATTTATGAGGCATATGCCTAAATAATCTTAAGTTTATATGTGATCGTTCGGCAACCCCCAGAATCTACAGGGAGAGGACCAACCAAATCCATATCCCATCGAGAAAATGACACAGGTTCGGAGATGGACTCTATAGGTACTGCAGGAGTATGAATTTCATTACCATACCTTTGGCATGGATCACATCTTTTAACCAAGTCATTTGCATCAGCCATTATGGTTGGCCAATAATAGCCAGCTAGTAAAACCCTTCGGGATAAATTCGTATGGCCACAATAAGCTGATCCCTCTCCATCATGTAGTTCGGATAAGACATCTTGGGACTCTTGATAACCCAAGCAGCGCAAGAGAGGCTTGGTGAATGATTTCTTATACAACACTTCCCTTATAAGTGCAAAGGCTCGAGCTTTGTTTTTCAGCTTTTTTGCCTCTCCCTTTTCTGTAGGTAGAATACCGTTGGCTAGATATTTTAAAAATTCCGTACCTCCAATCCTTCTATTGGATGGTAGAAATAGCCAAACTTTCTTCATGGCATAATTCTGCTTCTTGGGGATTTGGTATAGAAGGACATTCTTGTACAAGAATCCATGGGTAGGACTCCGAATATGCTAAGGTAGCAAGAGAATCTACTAAGGTATTCTGTGTTCTTGGAATATGCTCATAACAAATGCTTTTGAAGTTTGCTGCCACTTATTTCAACGCTAGTAGATACTTAACTAGTTATTATTTTCTTACTTCTGACTGCCCTTGTGCATGGTGAACCAGGAGTTGAGAATCACTCATTAGTCTTACTCTTTTAGCTCCACAAACGTAAGCCAACTTTAGGCCAGCTATAGCTGCCTCATATTCGGATTCATTGTTCGAAGCTCTGAAACCAAAGCATATGGATTGATACATCTTGTCACCATAGGGAGATATTAAACAGACTCATGCCCCACATCACATTGTACTTGGTCCACCATCTGTCTGTACTACCCATTCTTTTTTAGCATGTTCAGTGGTGTTTTGTGTAGTTGATCTGTCTGTATGAAATTCTACAAGAAAATCAACCACTGGTTGGGCTTTCATGGTTGTTCGCGGAGCAAAATCTATATCAAAATCACCCAACTCCACAGACCACTTGGTCATTCTGCTTGAGATATCAGCTTTTTATAGTACGTTTTTAAGTGGGAAAGACGTTCGAACGGTGATTGAGTGGGCTTGGAAATAGGGCCTCATCTTTTGGGCTGCAATTACCAAGGCTAGTGCTAGCTTTTCTAATTTCATATATCTTCTTTCAGCATCCAGAAAACTCTTGCTGATATAATACACCGGACGGGGATAGTTATCCACCTCTCTCACTTAAACATCACTTAAAGCACAGGGGGACACTGCCAAGTAAATGCAGAGCCTTTCTCCTAAGACAAGCTTAGAAAGAGTTTTGAGTGAGGATAAATGTTGTTTTATTCAGATGAAGGCCTGATCACAAGATGGAGACCAGTTGAAATTTTTGACATCTTTAAGAACCTGGAAAAAAGGAGCACATTTATCCGAAGACCTTGAGATGAAACGATTTAAAGCAGCCAACCTCCTTGTGAGTCTTTGAACTTCTTTAATATTGCAAGGTGGCTCCATTTCTAATAAGGCATTTAACTGATCTGGATCAGGTTGTATCCCTTTTTCACTGATTATGTAGCCCAGAAACTTCCCAGACCTAACCCCACATATGCACTTCTCCAGATTCAGTTTCAAGTTCACTGCTTCCAGACTAGTAAAAGTCTCTTGAAGATCATCAATGTGAGAACGCTCCTCGGAACTTTTAACCATCATGTCATCTATGTAAACTTCCATGTTTCGACCAATCTGATTTGCAAAAGTTTTGTTTACCAATCTTTGGTAAGTTGCCCCAGCATTCTTTAATCCGAAAGGCATCACCTTGTAGCAATGGAGACCCCTATCAGTTATGAAAGTAATATGATCTTGATCATTCGGATTAACTTGAATATGATTATACCCTGAGAAAGCATCCATGAAAGATAGCAGTTTGTTCCCATAGATAGAATCTGCCAATTGATCAATTCGAGGGACCGGATACAAGTCTTTTGGACAAGCTTTGTTGAGGTCAGTGAAGTTTATACACATCCGCCACTTGCCATTTTTTTAACCAATACTGGATTCGCTATCCAAAGTGGGTACTAAGATTCTTTAATGTGCCCCATCTTGGTTAATCTGTCAACCTCCTGAACAATCACATCTGACTTTTCTTTGGAGAAAGTTCTCCTTCTTTGTACTACAGGAGCAACATCACTCCGAACAGATAGTTTATGAGAAATGACTTCAGGTGGTACCCCAGTGACATCGCTATTACACCAAGCAAAGACATGTTGGTTAGAAGACAAAAAATATAACAATTTTTCTTTTAATTGAGGTGCCAACTTAGAACCAATTTTAACATTCTTCCCTTCGGTCAGGGAATGAATCTCAACATCTTCAACTGGTATAATAACGCCGGGAGCCTCCCTATGGTCATCAATTTATGTTTATTCGACCGGAGGCCCCTGTAACTGCTATTCTTAATTACTTCGAATGACCCCCAAGGTTTTAGGTGTTAGGGCTGTGGCATAACACTCTCTGGCCACCTTTTGACTACTTCGAACTGTACCAACCTGCCCTTGGACAGCATACTTCAAATATTGGTGGACAGTTGAAGCAACAGCATGCATTCTTGAAAGCCATGATCTTCCAAAAATGGCATTGTAACTTGTGGGACAATCTACCACAATGAACAATACCCTTATCATTTTCTTGTAAGGCCCTTTTCCTAACAGGACCTCTTCTTCGAACTCTCCTATTACATCTGCCGAACTCTCAGTAAAACCCACAATCATTCTGTTTGACTTTTGTATAACAGCTGGATTAGTCAACTGTTTATATGAGGTTAGAAAAAGGATGTTGGCTGAACTGCCAGTATCAATCAAGATACGTCGTACATCATTCCCTCCTATCGAAACTCCTATTACCACTGTATCCTTATGAGGACCAGCTATGTCTCTTAAATCATCTTCATCAAAGACTATGAAGGGTATGAGGGCTTGGCTCTGATAAGAGGACATTCCACCCTCCAATTGTGTTGTGAGGTGATGGACATGCCTCTTTCTCGACGATGGGGTAGGACCAGTCATTGTGTCTCCCCCAAATATGGTGAGGGATTCAAAAAAATCTATCAATACGGACACTCTGTTTATCTTTTCTTCTTTTACACTAACTTTGTTTCGAACTGGATCTGGGTCTAAATATTATGATTCCACATCAAACCTTTCATAAATAACCATGGCACCCTCTTGAGTTGATGCCCCCTGATTATTCAAAGGACCTGCCTGTGAAGTATTTCCAGACTTATTTCCACTTCTTCTTTTAACATAATTTGCTAGTTTGTTTCTCTCTATCAAATTTTGCACTTCTTGTTTCAAAGAAATGAAATCTTGTGTACTGTGGCCAATATTATTGTGATATTGGCAAAAACTGGTATTCATTTGACTCTCTAGGTGACTGTAAAGCTGTTGGATTCTTATAGTTCACCTCACCCTTAGTTCTATAATTAATGGTTGCCACATTCTCTTTTAATTCTGCAAACCATTCTGGTTGAACCCAAGGTCCCCTTTTGCTTCTAGGTTGCTGATTTGAAGTTTGATTCGAGCTAGACTGGATCTTCCTGGAGCGGTTAGATGTCTGCCCACTCTGACCACTATCTTTAATCATGTTTCCAGGCTGGTTGTTGGTGTTCGGAGAGGTAATGGCCTTCGAAAGCCTACACACTCTAGTTTTGCTAGTCTCTTCAACATTGATCTGCTTCCCCACTTGGTTCAGCAAACCACCCCAAGTAATGGCCTTCTTACGAGTCACAGAATTAGCCAAATTTCATGGGTTCAAACCTTTCCTTAAAGAGGCAATTGCTACCTGCTCGAAGCAATCTGTCAGGCCGTTCTTTGTGTTCACAAAACGACTTATATATTCTTTTAACGACTCATTCGGTTCGTGTGCACAATGGATTATAGTATCTCCATTGCCTTTTAACTCTTTGCTGCCCACAAACTGCCTTCGGAAAGCAACCCAAAATACATCGAAGTTTCTAATACAGCCTTGAGGAAGACTGTTGTACCACTTAAGAGCACTTCCTGTGAAAGTTTGAGAAAGCTCTACACAGGAGTTTGTCATCATCATCGAAATTCATCATAAAATTCTTAAACTGCTCCAAGTGGTTGTCCGGATCTTTGCTTCCATCATACTTCTCCATTTTAGAGCTATCAAATCTTTTGGGAAGATGTCCGGACAAGATTTTGGAAGACAAAGGAGATTGTCTCCAATTTTTACTTCGACTAAAAATTGTGTCCTCATTATGGGTGGCAAATGTACCTGGTTTGGATTGAAAATCAAAAGGATCAATCAGCAATTGTTCTGCATGCTTGTGAGATGACCTCCTACCATGATGTTTCTTTATTTTTCCATAATGGTCTCTCTTTCTGGACCGTCTATCATTCAACGTAGCCTTCTTTCTGGCTCTCCCTTCGTCACTACTTGAAGATAATGATTCCCCAAATCCAGACTCATTCGAAGAGCTAGTTGAAGAATCAGACTCCGAACTCTCTACACGCTTGGAATGGTGTGTTTTCTTGGAGCTCAAATGAGTTTTAGCTGATGGATCATTTCCCCCAGGATTTTCAGTATGGTGAACTGATGATGGCCCTGGGTTATCTTTAATCCCTTTCTCTGCCTGTTTGATAGCCCTTAAGGCTTTTATCTCAACTCTGAGCTTATCACGCTCTTCTATGGTATATTCCTCATTTTCTTTTTCTACTTCCACCTGAGGAGGTGGATTTACTTGTTCGATCGGATCCATCCAAACAGGTATTGTAACAGGTTTTGAATACAAAATTCAGGTACTTTTCTCTCCCACTGTGGTCGCCAATTTGATAGTGTAAATTTTTTGTGTGAGGGTAGTATGGGTATTATATGGGAATTGTGTAGGGTGTTAAGTGTTTTGTAAAATGTTGTGAGAGAAATGAGGTGTGTGCTAGTATTTAATATTGTGTTAAAAAAGTCCAACCCTCTTAAATGAGTTGGTTGGGGGTATTTATAGATTTTATGACCCATGGACTTTATGGGTCGGATCCTTTGATGTTTAAGGCCCATGGTTTTTAAGGTAATATGATCAATTTTGTACATAAGTCCAATGGTCCTATAGAGAGAGAAGAGGCTATAATATTTTTAACTACAATTTCGTTAATATGTTTAAGAGATATTTTAGTACTTATATTTGAAAAAAAAAGTAACTCAAATAATTCAAATATTTTTAAATATATTTGAAGATATATTTTATTATATTATTCGGAGGCAAGCTACATCATCCTCAGTTAGGAAGACTACATCGTCAATTGCATTTTATCAATGAGGAGAGTTATACTAAGTTTATGATACTAGAGTATAGACTCTTATCTACTACTAATTTTTGTAATTTTCGACTACATGCATAACCAAGCTTCAATTATAATTTGCCTAATGAATAAGAACATTATACGCCTAGAAAAATATATATTATATCTTGACACTAAACATAGTCAATCTTAAAATGGAGAAAGACCCTATTAGAGGATATATATATTGCATCATTTAAAATAGAAGAAGAAGGTATATGAATGTCATGTGCTAATAGTTTAACCAAAAACAAAAGTCAATAAATATTTGAGTGTGATTCAACGCATGGAAGTTGTACTCCGCCAAGGCGCGTGATTCAACGCATCCTCAACAGTACCCCGTCGTCTGCATCTGGGTGCTGGATAAGCGGGTGTTGTCTGAAACGCGCGTGCGTTCGGAGCTGACCAAGGCAGCAGAAGATGCATTCTTGGATGTGATTCGAGCCGATGCGGGAAGGCTTGTTCGGATTCGGCACCCTGGAGTTGTGCACGTGGTGCAGGCTCTTGATGAGACCAAAAATTCCATGGCTATGGTTACCGAGCCTCTATTTTCATCGGCGGCCAATGCCATTGGGAACTTTGAGAATATAGCTAAGGTCCCTAATGAGCTCAAGTCTATGGTAGGTATTATTGAACTTATGGATGTCATAATTTTCACTCTTTAGTTGGTGCTTAGTACAATTATACAGTTAAGTTAACACGTAACTGTAACTTAACTATATAACTTAACTATAGTATGAGTAGATTTTACCTATCTTTTAATGGGTCCTAATTGGTTTAGATTTTACTGTTCTCATATATTAATGGGTACTATTTGATTCTGGATGTTATATATTAGACATAGTATGAGTATCTATAGTTTCTGTTTAGTTCTGCATATAGATATATAGATGGCCTTTGTACGTATAGTTAGTGAAGGTTTAGTTAATTATAGTAAGGTTTTAATTAATTTACGTTTTATACGCTTCGAGGCACCGTTTCCAAATTTCGAACATTGAAGATAAGTCGCACCAACTTCAACTTGTGTTTGGCTATTCTCATGTGAGTTTAAATTTAGCTTCTATCTTTTGATTGGATGTGGATTCTGCAGGAGTATGATGTTGAAGATTCTGTACTGTCACTTCAGCCATCTCTTAATTATACCGCACCTGAACTAGTGAGAAGCAATGCTTCTTTGGCTGGGATCTATTCAGATGTTTAAAGTCTTGGATGTGTAGCCTATGATTTAATTGCGAGAAAGCCTTTATTTGATTGCCATAACAACGTCAAAATGGTAATTAAATTATTATTATCTATTTTAGATATCCCATCAGTTGGCGACATTGACCATAAGTATAAGTTATAACTTTCATCTCAATTATGTTATTCCTGCAAGATAGGGCTCTAAACAATGGACTTACTGCACAGGTCAAACGTTTTAAACTATTTGTAGTAATAGGGAATCAGGGCAGTCTCAGTACTTATTTCCTGTTTTTATCTTATATGCACTACATGAATACTTTGAATTATTTATCCAGCGAAGCCTTTTCAGCTAGTAGCATACTACAATTGATTTGTGACATATGTCTGTCTGCCTTGGTCATTTGTAAACTAAACAAAGTATTGTTTTAGTTTAACTATTTTTTTTGTTTAATCTTTAAAATTTAACACTATTCTCCTGCAGCTTCCCCATTTTTCAGGAACGACACTAGGTTGCGTGCACTCCTCTTCCTCGATCACATGCTTGTATGTTATTCTCTTTATTTGAGAAGACTCTAACAGAACTATGTTTTGTAAAAGTTATTGAAATTTGATGGAGGTGAGATAATAAATTGTGTTTTGCAGGCTCTAGATAACATGCAGAAGTCAGAGTTTTTGAAAGCATTATCAGATATGTGGAAAGAGTTTGATAATCGTGTGTTGCGCAATAAGGTTGTTCTTTACTTGTATATATTGTCATATTCTTATAGTGATGAATCATGAATATGTCTTGGATCCCATATGAGTGATCCAAGTGACACGGTTGTCATGAATCATGAATATGTCTTGGTTCCCATATGAGTGATCCAAGTGACGCGGTTGTCATCATGCAGGTACTCCCACATCTGTGCAGAACTAAGGAATTTGGTAATGCAGCCTATGATTCTGGCAATGGTTTTAACAATAGCAGAGTCTCAGGTATATGAAACGGTCTTTCTTGGCTCTTAGGCTTCTAAAGAAAGGAATTGCTGTCATTAGTTGCTATGTCCAATTTTAATGTCTTTATCTCTGTTCAAACCCACTGCAGGACAGAAATGACTTTGAGCTAATCACACTTCCGGCGCTGGTTCCTCTCATGAGTCTGCTGCTGGTGATACACTACTGTTGCTGGTAAAGCATGCAGACCTTATAATTAATAAGGTAAGTGAGGAGAAACATGGATTAAGGCTGAGGGAAGAGGAGGAGGAAAGGTACCAGATTGTGACTAAGTATCGGAGATGAGTGCCTTAAAGAAGATATGAGCGGATGAATCTTCTTTTAAGAAGCCCAACCCTATCATTAAAACAAAAATTAAATTTGCGATATTTTTTTAGAAAAATTAAAATTAAAAAATATTAAGCGTGAAGGATAGAAATGGAATTAAAACCGAAAGACTATTTGTGCAATTATTTCCAAATTAATTTTAGTGACACGTGATTACATTCAACTCTAAGAAGAGACCACGCGTTCCGGACTAAATTTATAGATTTTTCTAAATCGAGGGATCCTGACCGGTAATTTTGAAATTAAAAAACTAAATGAAGAAAAACGGAATAGTCGATGGACAATTGCAAGGAACTGAGTTTATAGATTTTGCTAAATCCAAAACTTCTAATTTTGCTAAATCCAAAACTCCTAACAGATGATTTGAAATTGAAAAACTAAGAAAAAGAGATAGTCAAATAATGATTTCTTGATTTAAGATTAATGACTATAAAAAAATGTAATAAATATATATATAAAAGTATCACATTAGTTATTTTCCTAATTATTTTTCTCTTTAAATTAATTATACACGTCTATATGATTTAAAAATAATGTCCGTCTAACCCATGAAATTTTACATGTTTGATACTTTGTTTAGATTTTGAATATATATATATATATATATATACCCATTCAACTATCTAATTACCTACTAGTACCCATTTTTTGGATAGTGTCACATGGTACTTCGAATTGAAATTTGGACAAAAATACCCCGAGTATATACCCGCTGGTACCTTCATGAGAGTTGTTTGCAACTCTCAGGATTTCCAAAACAATTTCAAGATTTACTGAGACTTGTTTGCAATTCTCAAGATCTCCAAACAATTCTCATGATTTCCTGAGAGTTGTTTGCAATTCTTAGGATTTCCAAACAATTCTCATGATTTCCTGAGAGTTGTTTGCAACTCACAACTCTCAGGATTTCCAAACAATTTTCAAGATTTCATGAGAGTTGTTTGCAACTTTCAGGATTTCCAAACAATTCTCATGATTTCCTGAGAGTTGTTTGCAACTCTCAGGATTTCCAAACAATTCTCATGTTCCTTAGAGTCGTTACTAGTGAAATTTTATTTTTTAAAAAAAATAAAAAAATATCATCAATGGATCTAGTTTTGTTCATTTAAAAAAAACAAAACCGATGGTACTTTCATTTATTTTTTCCGAGCTCCGGTTTGAAAGATATGGATCTTTTAAAAATAAAATAAAAAGAAAAAATAAGGAAGATAAATTTTGGTTATAAGGTTGTTGATGAAGGGTGAGGGTAGTTAGGGTATTAATATAATGTTAGGTATTGAGTGGTAATTAGGTAGTTGACATGGGTATTAAGAAGTAATTGAACAAACCTTGGGTACTAGATGACAATATAATAGTTGAGTGAGTACCTTAGATGCAATTTCCCAATAAATAAATAAATAAGTAGTGACCGTCTTCCAATCAATCAAAAAAATTAATTGTCTTTATGTTTTATTAGATGGGTTCACTTCATTTTGTAACTAATTTTTTTATACTCAAATGGTCGAGAATTTTATAGATTATTTTCAAAACTTTAAAAAATTTAATTGACATTTTACATATTCGGCCACAAATAAAACATCATATGATCTAAACTATAAATCTCATAAGAAAACCATAGATATTTCATTATGAGTTTCAGCTTTTATCTCGGTGTTTATTAAAGATTAATGGATTATTCACATATTTTTAAAAATAAAGTTAATATCGAAGAAACAAACTAATAACCTTACAAACAAAGAATTACAAAAATAAATACTCAACTCGTATAGTGTTTATCTCCTTGTTCACCAAAGGTTAGGTGGCTACTGAAATATTTTCATACCACGTTATATTACCAACTATCTAAAAACATTAAAGCAATAACACCAGGTCACATAATAGTCCTTAATTCTCCTTTCACCAATGTCTAATGGGCTATAAAATTGCATTTAATAAAGAATTAAAGCAATTTGGAGATACTAAATAAAAATAAAGTATGTTAGAAAGTAAAAGAATATGTGGTACCTAACAACCTACTTATTGTTAGTTGTACTATTTTCTTTCACCAAATTGAGCTTTTTATCTTCAAAATAGGTTTGGCCGCCGTAGAGTTTTAATGAGGCATGCACAGTTTAGTACGAATCTAATTGGAGACGTATTTGGTGACACTTAGACTAGATAAAGTTACAATAAATATGCCTTCAAGACTTAATAATTAAGCCGAAGACTACTGACATATGGATTTCAATATGTAAAAGAATAAAATATAATAACTTCGAATGTGAAGACAAATCTTCAGCAAACGGAAAATTCAAGTATAATCTTAGGTCGACACCAAGGTATGCTTCAGCAAAGGAAATATATTCTTTGGCCAAGATCAACAAATGTTTCAGTCAATGTCAAATCTTGCGGATAAATCAAAGCTAGTTATTCTTTATTACTCGCACCAAGGACTAAGGGGCTACAGATAAGAGTGTAGATAGTTTTTTGTGCCTACATTGGTCCTTCTCGAATTCACCTACTCAATATCTACAAGGCTTAGTCAAAGATACGTTAAGATATAATATCTAATTAGTTGGAGAAAACTAAGCATAAATTATTTTTAATATATCGGATATACCTTTTTAACTACAAACTTTATAAATATAGATATAACAACCATCAATAAAATATATGTACATTTATTTTTCATATCTTTAAGCTTTATTATCCATCTAAATTTTTCTATTATTTCTGACTTGTTTAGAAGTCAATTCCAGTTTCAAATCAAACCTAGTCAATATATTTTTTTCACACTAATAGTAACAACATTATCATTTATAATGAATCATTAATTATGTATGTCCACTAGAAACTCATATTAATATTATACGTATAAAGTTATTTTTTTAAAAATAAAAATATACTTTTTATGCATCCCCAACCTTATATAAACTAAAAAATAATAGTATGATATACCTTAGTCCAAAATTGATACCTATTTTATAGGATTAAGAATTATGAAATTAAGTCTCTCAGATTTTTTTAATTGATTCATTTGGGGTAAAACCTTATATTTTTTATGTTTATAATTTTTGTTTGAAGACCTATGTATGAGTATGTGGTAGATGAACATAAAGTAACTAGTTTATGACTTGATTGGTGTGATCAAGGGCATGTAAATGTTTATATATTGTATGTGAGCTTAAAGGTGGTCCAGGGGTGATTTTGCTATGCGAAGATTGTTGACAGAGGATTTAGTGATAGAGAAATGTCTCAGTGTCAGATCTAGAGAGAGAAAGTTCAAATTGTTAAACAGTTTAGAGAGAGAAAGTCTCGTACTATTCATCTCGGGTTTGTGAAGCGTGTGTGGTCCTTTTATAGTACAATTGCGGACCCCACACACTTTAATTTGGACTAATTACATATTTTGGTCCTTACACTTTGTTTTCTTCCTATTTTTCCTACCTCTTTACAATTAATACGATTCAGCCCTTTTACATTTATTTCTATACATTTTCCTCCTAACATATTTTTCCTTTGCTATTTTCTCCTATCAAGCTTCTTCTTTACACTTTTCTCCTTGTCTTTTATTCTTCCTTATCAGTAGCCCCCCAGTCTTAGTAAAAATTATTTTACTAGGACTAAATAATTCCTCTGACAGACAAAACCCATCTCCTCTTCGGGCTTCATAAGTAACTCTTCGAACCATCGGGGATAAAGTTACTCTTCGAATCCCAACAACGCTTCTCTAACTGTCGAGGTGAAAATCAACCTCTTCGAAATTTGTATAATATTCCTCGAACTACTGACTTATCGAAGTCGCACTCAACTTCTTCGAATGTCCCACAGAGCTTCCTCGAACCATTGAAGCCACAAGTCATCTCTTCGAAAGGTCTCCCCTCGAATTGTTTCTGTTATCCGAGTAGCCCCCCAATCCTTGCACCGCTTTGGATGAAACAGTCCCCGAATGATTTCATACTCAGGCAAAAAAAAAGGAGTGCCAGGATTGATCGTGTTTCTGACGTCACTTACCGAGCACTTGTGTCAGCATAATTCTTTGGGAAACGTCACCAATTTTTCTGACATTTGTGTCAGAAAACGGTCCCTCTTCTCCTGACTTTGTCTGACATAAAAACTCTTCGCCTTCCTCCGCGGCTAGTTTCAGAACAATTCCCATCTATGTGGACCATTATGTCCCTAGGCAAACACCAGAAAAATGTCCCCAGGCCTGATGTGTCAGAAAAGCCCATATGTGTCTATAAATACCAACCCTCTTACCTCATAAATTCAACTTTTGTTCAGTTAATTCTAGAGAGATAAAGCTGGCAAATAAGCCCCGTCGAATTCCTGAGTGGTTGTTAATTAGTAAGCGGTTCGAAGAGAGGATTCCTGCCGGTGAAGACGTGAGGCCTCATCCCCCACCATCGACGACTACTTTCTTTGGTGCCTGGCCTCCCTCGAACGATTCGACAGCAATTATTCCCCGCGAAGTCGCTCAACGAAGCCTGCTCAGTGAGTCGAATCCCCTCGAAGAAATGGGAAAAGATAGACAACATAAGCACTCATCTGGGAAAAGAAAGAAGTCCCATAAAGACCGAAAAAGCTCGTATGAACGAAAACGGGCCAGAGAAGCTCCCCTACTTATTCGAGAACCAACTATCCCAACAGACGTTGAAAACCTCCCCCAAAGATCTGCGAGTCCTCGACGGACTTCGAGGAGCCCCCCTCGAACCTCTGTTAGCCCTCTTCGAACCACAGACCCTCAACGTACTTTGAATAGCCCTCCTCGGAGACAGGGAACAGATGTGTCTAGTCTGCCTTCCACTCCATCCATGACCATTCATGGAACTCAGTTCTCCCCCTCGAGGATGCTTATTACCGATGAAGATATGCGCATGAGACATGAGGAGACTTTAGATGTCAAAGGGAAAAAACCCCTCAAGAAGCCCCTCGAACCAACAGTGCCAGCCATCCCCTCCTTGGGTCCTTCAAACCTAGCAACGCCTTCATCCATACCAATGTCCGAAGAGCAAGCTCGTCGGATTGCTCCAAAATCGAAAGGGGACGTCTCCTTGCCTTTGGAGTTAGATAGCATTACTGGCAATAATATTCGGGGCATCGAAAACAAACATATGGTGGCCCTTGCCAACATTAAGTACAAATATTTTTCGAAAGAGGAGGAAACAATGCTAAGGACTCGTTGGGCATTCCTTCCTATGTTAATATTAGATTCCCCTCTGAAGGAGAGACACCCTTATCTGTGAGGGACAATGAGTTGATGGTGTACACAGAAATCATGAACTGGGGGTTAAGATACCCCTTAGATCCCTTCTTCATCGAGTATTTGTCGAGGATAGACCTCTGTCCCTCACAGGTTGGGCCCAACATGTGGTTTACGTTGATGGCCTGTATCATGGCCTCGAGAATCTCGGGTCAAGAATTTTCACTGGAGCAACTCATTGGTCTTGCCGGTCTGGCCCGAAATCCTTACTTCCCCTTCTATTCATTGACATTCAATCGAGGGCAGAAAATATTGAAAGATCTATTGGAGGCCGATAAAAAATGGAGGCAACAGTTTCTCTTTTTCTCTGGTTGCCACTCCTTCGAATCCTCACAAGCTTTCTCTGAAGTGGACAATGAAGTGTAAGTATTCCCCCAACATTTACTCTTCGAATTTAGGCCTTCGAATTTTATGCTTTCTCACAAGTTCCTCGAAAACATAACGCCTTCGAATAAACATGATCCCTCGAACTTGTGCTGGTATGTTGTTTTGATGTTTAGTTACTTGTTACAACTATGAATGGGGTGTCCAAACCCTTCACTGACTATGTTGAGGGAGCCACCACTGTATTTACTAACCTTCGCTTGTGGGCAAAGGATCAGTGGGAAAATCGATTCCGCCTTTGCTTTACTGACAACAATTTGGCTAGGAGTCGACTCTGGAGGCTCAATCCCCTCGATCACATTAGTATGAGGGGGTTAATGACTCCGCCCTCGGAGCGAGAAGTGCTGGACCAGTGCAGCCAAAACGATGTTGTAATTTACTTGCCCAAACGCTCCCGTTCGCAGAGCCACCTGGGAGAACCTCCAGAAGATGAAGTACCAGCAACCCAACAATTGAACTCCGAAGGGCCTGTTAATGTTCAACAGCCTCCTTCGAACGATGCCGGGGGGTCAAACTCTCAACTCCCTCCACCCATTATTGCTACTTCAACTAACCTTGATCCTCCTCCCCCTGCTCCTTCGAGGAAGGATGCCAAGGAAACTTCAACCAACATTAATCCTCCTCCCCCTGCTCCTTCGAGGAAGGAGGTCAAGAAAAGAGATAAGGGTAAGGGCATCCTTCTCGAGCCCATCGAAGAACGATCAGAGGGGGGAGAAACTCCTGACCATCATGAAGAGGCCAGCCTTGAGAAAGAGGTCCATGAGGTTGCAAGTGATTCAGAGAACAAAGGTGGCCATTCTTTCAGAAAACATTCTCAACAGTCCCGACGCTCGCCTCTTACTGAGGCTTCTCATCCAGCCTCCTTTGAACACAGCCCAAAGTTGGCGCCTGTCCCCATGCCTCGAAGCAGCCTACCTCAACTCCTCGATCCAGAAATTGTTGGAGGTAGATTTTCAGAATTTGACTCTGCAGCACTAGGATCTCCCTCGAGCTCCTTCGATATTCCTTTGGATGATGAGTTCTCACTATCTCTTCGGAGATTGCTGCACACCTCAGTGAACAGAGGAAAGAGGATGTGCCATCTGGAGAAACGCAAAAATTACTACAAGTTCAAGCCATCTTTGGTTGCCTCTCAGCTCAGTTCAAGCAATATGCAGTGATCGAGGGCCAAGCTAATGCCTTGTACGAGCGTCTATCTGCCTCTGAGAATTATGTGACAATGCTAGAGAGGTGTTGTCAAAAAGAGAGGGATTTGTACAAGGAGAAGACTGATTCTCAAGAGCTAATGATAGCTGAATATAAAAAAGGGGCATCGCTTGGCTTGCGATGGATTCAACCAATTTACTGAGGCTCTTCAAAAGGTAGTTGCAGAGCGTGATCAGTTGCAGAGACAGATCAAAGGTTTCCCTGTAGAGGTCGAGGAGGCGAAGGATAAGGTTGTGGATGCTTATGCAGCAACATGTTCGAAGAATTTGCAGGCCCGGGATGCTGCTACTCGAGCTGGCTTGTTGACCCAAATATATGCTGAGCATCCTGAATATAACTTGGGGCCTTTTTGGAAGCTTGTCCCCTCAGAACTTCGCCCTCCCCAAATAGTCGTAAGTGAAAGTGAAGACTCAGAGGGTGAGGGGAGTGACTCCTCAAAAAATGGAGATTGAGTAAAAGTGCTGAAGGAGTCAGTTTTTTTTTGTTCATGGCCCAATAGGGCCTCTTTTTGTAATGACTTGAACGTGTTGTACCGTTCTAATTGTGGGAGATAGGTCAATTTTTGTAAGAACAATGAATATTTGTCACTTCTATATATATTATGTTTGGAACAAGTTCTGCAAACATCCAACTATATTGTCCTTCGAACAATTATTAGTTAGTTAAATTCACACATATTATGAAATAAAGCCTTCGAACTCCAACTTCATTGGCCTTTGAACAATTATTACTTTGATAAATTCATTAATTTTATGCCTGCAATAAGGCCTTCGAACTCCAATTTCTTTGGCCTTCGAACTCCAATTTCTTTGGCCTTCAAACAATTATTACTTGGATAAATTCATAAGTGTTATGTTTGCAATAAGGCCTTCGAACTCCAATTTATTTGGCCTTCGAACAATTATGGGGTCGTCGAAAAAAAAATTAAAGAGATGATATTTTGAGTCACAACTGAGTGAGAGTGGATTCGAGGCACACTATAGTGTGATCCGAAGAATAGTTTGAAGGTCCCAAAACATCAAGGCACATCTTAATGTGACTCGAAGAATAGTTCGAAGGTCCCAAAACATCAAGGCACACCTTAATGTGACTCGAAGAATAGTTCGAAGGTCCCAGTACTTCGAGGCACTCCTTAATGTGACCCGATAATACATAAAATAACAATAAAACTAGGGGCATACATTATTGTGACCCCATAGAATAATTCGAAGAGACAACTAATCGAGGCACATTTTACTGTGACCCAAAAAATAGTGCGAGGGGACAACAATTCGAGGCACATGTTACTGTGACTCAAAAAATAATGCGAGGGGACAACAATTCGAGGCACATGTTACTGTGACTCAAAAAATAGTTAAGGCAAAGAGATCTTTGTATTTAAAGGGCTCATCGAAACACCTCATTAAAACCTTCCTGTGCCTAACATGGTAGGAAACAGTGTGTCCTCACCAAAATGTGTTCCAGGGGATACAGATAGAGGAAAAAAGAAATACAATGCCAACTGGCTCTGCTACTCAAGATATAGTTTTAAATGCTCAATATTCCAAGGTAAACGGAGGTATCGCCCTTCTTTATCTTTTAACCGATATGTGCCTGGTTTTATCCTTTCGGTGACCTCGTAAGGGCCTTCCCAGTTAGGGCCCAATTTTCCCAAGCTCTTATCTTTAGTATGCAAGAAAACTTTGCGTAAAACTTTGTCTCCCACCTGAAAATCTCGATGCTTTACTTTGGACGCATAGCGACTCCTCATAAGAGTCTGATAATGAAGGGAAGTCAACTGTGCTCGCTGTCTCTTTTCCTCAACCAAATCCAAAGCCAATGCTCTACTCTGGTCATTTGTGCCCGAGTCATAGGTTGTTATTCGATGTGAGGGGAAAAGGATCTCCGGAGGGACCACGGCATCCATCCCATAGACTAAGGCAAATGGGGACACAGCGGTGGTCGTTCGGGGGGTCGTCCGGTACGCCCACAACACCTCCTGTAAATAGTCTGGCCATTTCCCCGCTTTGCCTTCCAAGTTCTTTTTCAAACCGTCGAGGATGGTGCGATTAGTTACTTCCACCTGCCCATTTGCCTGAGGGTGAAATGGTGCCGAAAAACATAGTCGTATGCCCCTTGATACACAGAAGCTCTGGAATTCTTTGTTATCAAATTGAGGCCCATTGTCCGTGGTAATCTGCAATGGTACGCCAAAACGACAACAAATATTAGATAGAACAAACTTGATTACGTCTTTGACCTTTGTTCCCGCGAGCGGTTGAGCTTCCACCCACTTAGAAAAATAGTCGACGACCACAATTATCGTCTGTCTGCCCCCAGAAGCCATGGGTAGAGGCCCAACCAAATCAATGCCCCACCTGTCAAACGGAACTGCCTCCGAGACGCTTTCCATCAATACCCCAGGTTTGTGAATTACATTAGCATAGCGCTGGCACGTATCGCAGCGTTTGACCAAATCTTTTGCGTCGGCCGTGATAGTTGGCCAATAATAGCCTGCCAAGAATACCCTGCGGATTAAAGCCTTATATCCACAATGAGCGGATCCTTCACCGTCGTATAACTCGGAGAGGATAATTTGTGACTCAGGCCCACTCAAAATCTTAATAATGGCCGACTCGGAGATCTTTTATACAGCAATCCTCCCAGCAAAATGTAACCGTGGGACTTGAATCTAACTTTTCTGGCTTCATATTTGTCGACGGGCAAAACGTCATGGGCTAGAAAATCAATGAGAACCGTTCTCCAATCAGGCGTAATCACGTGATTTTCCTCCGAGATGTTCATCGCGTGTTCTTCGCCAATCGAGATCGACGGGCATGCCTGAACCAAAACCCACGGATAACCCTCTCTTCGTGAAGCAGAGGCAAGAGAATCCGGGCCAGCATTCAACTCTCTTCGAACATGCTCGAACTTGACTCCCTCAAATCCAGATGCTAAGTCTTTCATCAGCTTCAAATACTGTATCAGTGTTTCCTTCCTTGCCTCGGACTCCCCCGAAGCTTGGTTTATCACTAGCTGAGAATCACTGATCAATTTTATCCGCCGAGCCCCGCATATTTGAGCTAAACGTAAGCCTGCTAGAGCGGCTTCATACTCAGCTTCATTATTAGTAGCCTTGAAACCAAAACGAATGGCTTGGAACATAGCTACCCCTTGCGGGGATATCAACTGGACACCTGCCCCACTGCCTGAAATGTTCAACCCACCATCCGTTCGTATCACCCATTCTTCTTCGCCAACTATTTCATGTACCTCCTGCTCCTCTCTGTCTGAATGGAACTCAACCAAAAAATCTGCTAAAACTTGTGCTTTTATCACCGTTCGAGGTTCGAACGTTATGTCGAAGTCTCCCAGCTCTACGGACCATTTAGTCATCCTGCCAGAGATGTCTGGTCTTTGTAATAGACTCTTCAGAGGAAAAGTCGTCCGAACAACAATTGGATGGGCTTGGAAATAAGGTCTCATTTTCCGTGCCGCCGTCACCAATGCTAAAGCTACCTTCTCCAAAGTAAGATATCGCTTCTCGGCGTCCAGCAAACTCTTACTGACATAATAAATTGGCCTTAGAAGGGAATCATCTTCGTGGAGGAGAATGGCACTAACAATACATTCGGATACGGCTACGTAGACAATTAACGTTTCCCCTACCACAGGTTTAGATAAGATTTCCGGAGAGGTCAAATACTCTTGAATTCGACGAAAAGCGGTCGAACATTCTTCAGTCCAACAGAAATGCTTCGCATTCCGCAATATTTTAAAGAACGGGGCACACTTATCCGACGAGCGAGAAATGAATCGATGCAGAGCAGCCAATCGTCCTGTCAGAATTTGCACCTCTTTAATATTTCAGGGAGGAGTCATGGCGATTAGAGCTTTTAGCTGCTCGGGGTCAGCCTCGATGCCTTTTTCGCTGATAATGTACCAAAGGAATTTACCTGACCTTACCCCGAAAATGCACTTCTCCGGATTGAGTTTGAGATTGACTCTGCTCAAGTTGTGGAATGTCTCTGCTAGGCCAGCAAAATGGTCTTCGTCTTGCTCACTTTTGACCAACATATCGTCGATATAAGCTTCCATGTTTCGCCCAATCTGTCCTTCGAAAGTTTTATTGACCAGGCGCTGATACGTTGCCCCCGCATTTTTTAATCCGAACGGCATGACCTTATAGCAATATAAACCTCGCCCAGTAATAAAAGAAGTGCTTTCCTCATCGTTGGCAGCCAATCGAATTTGGTTATATCCTGAGTGAGCGTCCATAAAAGATAACAATCGATTTCCGGAGGTCGAGTCCACTAATTGATCGATGCGAGGCACAGGAAACGGATCCTTAGGACAAGCTCTGTTCAAATCCGTAAAGTCAATACACATTCTCCACTTGCCATTTTTCTTTCTCACCAACACTGGATTCGACGCCCATACGGGATAATGCGACTCGCGAATATGACCTATGCTCAGCAGCCTTTTGACCTCCGACAAAATCGCTGAGGCCTTTTCCGGGGAGACATGCCTTCTTTTCTGGACTATAGGTCGGACATCCAATCGTATCGCGAGTTTGTGACACATAATTTCCGCCGGCACACCAGTTACATCCTGTGCACACCAAGCAAACATATCAAGTTTATTAGATAAGAAAGAAATTAACTTCTCTTTAAATTCTGGAGAGAGGTGGACCCCTATCTTCAAAACTTTGCCAGTCGCAAATTCATGTGTCGCAGAATCTTCCTCTGGGACCTGAAATCCGGGGGCCTCCCTTGGATCATCGCACGGGATGACCTCGGGGGGAGACCCCTTTAATTGCTATGCTGGGTCGGAAGGCCCCCCTCGAACCCCCTTGGAGGACAGGGCTACCTGGTAGCATTCTCGTGCCATCTTCTGGCTGCTCCGGACTGTTCCAATATTGTTTCCGATCACATACTTTAAGCACTGATGTACCGTGGAAATTACGCCATGCATCCGGGATAACCAAGAGCGTCCCAGGATAGCATTATAAGAGGTCGGTGCGTCGACCACAATGAAAAGTACCTCCACCTCTTTCTTAAATGGTCCACGACCCAGCTCAACCATACACTGAAACTCTCCAACGACAACTGCTGTGGCACCAGTAAAACCCACTATTGTCCTGTCGGACCTTCGGATGACCGGTGGGTCAGAAATGCGGCGGTAAGTACTCATAAACAAGATATTCGCCGAGCTCCCTGTGTCGATGAGTATTTTCTGAATCTGATCCCCAGCAATGCCCGCTGCGATCACTACAGCGTCCTCATGAGGGCCTGCAACATTACGCATATCGTCATCATCGAAACAAATAATGGGAGAAGGCGAGCGATGCATTTGTGCGGAGACTCCTGCTTCGATCTGGGTGGTCAAGTTGATCATGTGCCTTTTGCGAGAGCTGTTAGAATTTCCCGCGAATGTGTCTCCCCCGAAAATTGCCAGGGAATCGAAAAATGAACAAAGACTGTCCACCCTCCCCCTCGGAATTTCTTCCTCTACCAGGTTTACATTGTTCCTCCCCACTTTGGGGTCCAGATACTCTTGTCCGATGTCAAAATCGTCGACCCCCTCGGAAATTACCATAGCTGTGTCAGTATTCTTCGAGACAGCTTTTACCACGGCATTTTTCTGGGAGTGTTTCTTGACGTACTCCAACAGCATTCCATTCTCAATTAGAGCTTGCACCTCCTTCTTTAAAGCTATGCAATCTTTGGTGTCATGCCCTACATCCTCATGATACTTGCAATATTTGTTGACACTTTTTCTTTCCCTCGGTGTGTGTATGGGAAAAGGCTTCCTGAACGTGACCGAAGATTTAGCCTTATCAAATATCGCAGCAACATTTTCTGTCAACTCCGCGAAATAATTGGGTCGAACCCATTTGTTTGACATATATCTTCCCCCTTGATTGTAGTTTTGTTGATTGCCATAGTACTGCGGGTTTGATTTTTGCCTCGGAGGATACTGACCCACGCTTTTAGCCTGAACGTTCGACCGGGGGCCCTGGGTGCTTGGCTCAGTCCTTTGGAATTGATTATGGTCCAACTGCTCTCCTGAACCTTTCTCCGAAGCCTGGATTTCTTCCACCAAGATTCTCTTCTCAACTTGATCTAGCAATGCTCCGAAGTTCATCGCCTGACTTTCTGCCACCGTGTCTTTTAACAACTCGGGGAGCAAACTCATCCTGAACGCTGCAAGCGCCACCGAGTCCTTACAGTACTCCATATCCGTTTTGGTCTTGACAAAGCGATTGGTATAATTTTTTAGGCTCTCCCCCACTTTTTGTCGACAGTAGATAATGGTGTCTCCGTTGGCTCGAAACTTCTTGCTTCCCACGAAGTGTTGCCTGAAGATATTCCAGAACATGTCAAAAAACATTATAGAGCCCTGAGGTAGCCTGTTGTACCACTTAGATGCCACTCCCTTGAAAGTTTGAGAGAATGCTCTGTATAGAAGCTTATCATCGTCGTTGAAATTGATCATAAAGTTCTTGAACTGCTCGATGTGATTGTCCGGATCCTGAGTTCCATCGAACTTTTCTAACTTCGAAATTTCAAATGCTTTGGGAGGTTCCCCACTAAGATCTCCGAGGATAAGGGAGAGGCCCTCCAATTATGTCACGTACGATAAATGTTGGACCTCAGATTATCATTATTCGAAAAATACAACCCCTCCTCGGAGGGCAAAGTGTATTGCTGCTGCCACTCTGAATTTCGAGGGCCCATGTCATTCTTACCAGGGCACTTTGCCTGTCCATGAGATCGGTCATCAATTCGGTCGTGGCGACTTTTCTCCCTCGAGGATTTCCTCTCCGAACTTCTTCCCCTTCGGAAATCAGCTCGCCTATGATCACGTTTTTTCCTCCGGTGGTATCTCCGAGGAGATGATTCAGAAGTGATATAGCGCGAGTAATCGCTTGAGGCAGCCGATTCCGATCGGTGTTCTTCTCTCCTCCTCGGAGGCCGTCGCTCACACCTCCGATATCTGTCGTCTTTATTTTTGGGACGAACTTCAACGTCGCGCTCCTCTTTTTCAATGATGGCTTCTCTCCTTATCTCGGATCGAAGATTTCTCTGTGCGGCTTCCTTTTCCGCTTTCAACCTTTCGATTTCCAACAACAATTCATTCCTCTGAGCCAGGAGGGCGGAGTCATCGAAAACGTTCTCAACTCGCCGACCTCCTTCTCCTTCCGACTCCATATCGTTCTGAAAGTCATCCGCCTCCATGTTTTCCTCACAGTGATTAATCAAATCGTCCCCTTGGTCCCCCATGGTCCTCGTCGGAACAGGAATTATTTCCAGGAAGCGATTATCAACCGAGCGATTTTCGTTTCCCACAGACGGCGCCACTGAAGAGCTTAAAGGTGGTACACGAGTGATTTTGCTATGCGAAGATTGTTGACAGAGGATTTAGTGATAGAGAAATGTCTGAGTGTCAGATCTAGAGAGAGAAAGTTCAAATTGTTAAACAGTTTAGAGAGAGAAAGTCTCGTACTATTCATCTCGGGGTTTGTGAAGCGTGTGTGGTCCTTTTATAGTACAATTGCGGACCCCACATGCTTTAATTTGGACTAATTACATCTTTTGGTCCTTACACTTTGCTTTCTTCCTAATTTGCCTACCTCTTTACAATTAATACGATTCAGCCCTTTTACATTTATTTCTATACATTTTCCTCCTAACATATTTTTCCTTTGCTATTTTCTCCTATCAAGCTTCTTCTTTACACTTTTCTCCTTGTCTTTTATTCTTCCTTATCAATGTGCATGACCTATATTTGAAAACATTTCATGATGGAACCTTAATTCATAAAGTGAGAGGTTTAAAAAAAATTTCAAAATTGGAAAGTTCACCCCCGAAGAAGGGGTGGTCGCCACGATGAACCCTAATTCAGAAAGAAAGGTTTTTATTGAAGCGTAAAAGTCTCATTCTCATATTGCATTTATTTGGTCGCCTTATGCCATTTGATTAATTGTAGTTTTTAGTCTTCACTCCTCGAGGCCAAGGACGGGGTCGAACTTTCATTCCAAGATTTGAATTTCAATACTTTCTATTATATTACCTAGGCAAACCCACCACCTCACGTGTCAAATTCAAACGATTATACTTCTTTTTCTATTTTTTTACATATGTGGTGGCGGACGAGGTGCTCTATATGATCGAGGTTGGATTACCATAGCAGAGGGGACAACTTCTTTCTCCCTTGTATTACTCAATTTCAAATTCCTAATTTCCAATCAAAATCAAAATCAAATCAAATTCATGGATTTACCAACAAAACTGTTGCACTGTTCCAGTTGTGATTTCTCCCAAACCGTAGTATCGAATCATAATCCGACCAGTCAGATTGAAGGATTGGATGTCCCGAATATTCTCTCCAAAATTCAGCAAAAACGGACACCGTTTGCCTTTCAAACGGACCGTTTGATTAGGGCTGCACATAGCAGACCCGAAAACTGAAAACCATATCTATTCCGACGAAAAGCAGATCAAAATTTCCAACACAAATCCAATCGAAAAATAAGAGAAAAAAGTGGAAACGACACAAAAGTAGATCCAAAATAAAATCAAAGTCCAACAATAATATAACTCTCTATCGGATTTTAACATGCTATGTCAAGATCAATACCAATACATAATCCAAAATTGTCGAACAAATCCAAGATTTCCGAATAAATCCAATTCCAAACCGAAATCCAATATTTATATGAAATTGAATACCTGGTAGATCTACAAAATAGGAGGATCACTACGCTTCACCGATCAGATTATTCATGGCTCTGATACCATGTTAAACAAAGAAAAAAAGAGTGAAAAGAGAGCGGCTAGGGTTTTGTATTATTTAGAAAGTGTATGTATCACATAGAACATATGCTTATATTTATAGATAAAACAAAAGGCTAATGGGCTTGGGCCCTTATATCTCTAACACCTTCTCTCAAACTCACAATGCAACAGTAATAAGTATTGAGAGTTTGTCACAAAGAAAACGAAACCGCGATGTTGACTGAGCCTTTGTGAAAATACCAGCAACCTGCAAAGCTGATCGAGCATATGGAAGCGAGATAGTGACAATCTGAAGATGATGCCGAGTGTAATGACAATCTATTTCAATGTGCTTCGTCCTCTCATGAAAAACATAATTCTTTGTTATCTACATGGCACTTTTGTTATCAGAATGTAATGAAGTAGGTTTAGTAACATTAACCTCCATATCTGCAAGAAACCATCGTAACCAAACAATCTCACAAGTGGTCACGAACATAGCACGGTACTCAGCTTCAATATACGATCTAAAGACAACATCTTGTTTCTTAATTTTCCATAAGATTAATGAATCTCCAAGAAAAATACAGAACCCAGTAATATATTGTCAGTCATGAAAATCAATATCCCAATTAGCATCACTATAAGCACGCAGTTCAAGTGAAGAGGTCGAATGAAACAAAATGCTTTGGAACTGAGTACCGTGAATATATCTCAATATATGAAGAACAGCTCCCCAATGGACGGATGTAAGAGCTCTAACAAACTGACTAACCACATGCACAACAAAAGCTATATCTGGTCGAGTAACTATAAGATAAACCAAGCTCCTTACGAGAGTTCGATATAGAATTGGGTCTGACAAGGGAACACCATCAGTCGGAGAATACCGAACATTGGTTTCAAGAGGGGTATCTACCGTCCTGTTATCAGAAAGTTGCGCTCGCTCGAATAAATCGGATATATATTTTTCTGAGAGAGAATATAACCTTTTGGAGAGTGAGCCACCTCAATACCTAAAAAATAACGCAATAGTCCCAAGTCTTTCATCGCAAAGCGCTGAGCCAAATCACGTTTTAGTGCCTCAATACCATCAAAATCATCACCTGTAATGATCATATCATCTACATATAGGGATAAAATAATTCGTTATGCACTCGTACATCTGATAAACAAGGCTGAATCATGATTACTAGCAAGAAAACCAAGTGAAATAATAACCGTAGAGATTTTTTCAAACCAAGCACGAGGAGCTTGTTTGAGACTATATAAAGCTTTCCTAAGTCAACAAACTTCAAATGGTTGGTGAGCAACACCTGGAGGAGGAGTCATGTAAACCTCCTCATAAAGATCACCATTCATAAATACATTTTTGACATCTAGTTGGAAGATTTTCAACTGACAAACGGATACAACCGCAATAAGAGTACGAACTGTCATCATTTTTTCCACTGGGGAAAATATCTCATCATAATCCATATCATACTTCTTTGAATACCATTTTGCTATAAGATGAGCCTTATATCTTTCAACAGACCCATCAGACATTGTTTTAATTTTTAAAACCCATCGAGAGCCAATTATATGCTTACCGGATAAAGGTTTAACTATATCCCATGTATGAGTCTGATCAAGAGCGGTAAGCTCTTTGACTATTGCATTTTTCCAAAGAGGATCAGAAACAGATTCTTTAAACGACTGAGGTTCATATAAATCATGTATTTTAGCTATGAAAGAGACAAAAGGAGTTGAGTAAGAAGAATACGCAAAATTTGGTAGTTTAGTAGACTTACTTGTACGAGTAGATCTTCTAAGGGGTGGAGCTAGTGGTTTACTAAAAGAAGAAGCTGAATCAGGCATTGATGAAGCATAAATAGTATCTGATGAGGAAGAATAAAAGACAAGGGCCAAATTGTAAAGAAGAAACTTGATAGGAGAAAATAACAAAGGAAAAGCATGATAGGAGGAAAATATATAGAAATAAATGTGTAAGGGCGAAAATGTATATATCATAAAGACATAGCCAAAATAGGAAGAAAGCAAAAAGCAGGGGCCAAAAGATGTAATTAGACCATATTAAAGCGTGTGGGGTCCGCAATTGTACTATAAAAGGACCACACACGCTTCACAAATCCCGAGATGAATAGTACGAGACTTTCTCTCTCTACGTTGTTTAGCAAGTAACACTTTCTCTCTCTAGATCTGACATCGAAACAAATCTCTATCACAAAATTATCTATCAACAAATCTTCGCATAACAAAATCACCCTTGGACAACCTTTTAACTCTTCAGTGGCGCCGTCTGTGGGAAACGAAAATTGCTCTGTCGATAATCGCTCCCTGGAAATAACTCCTGTTCCGAGGAGAACCATGGAAGGTCGAGGGGATGATTTGATCAATCATTGCGAGGAAAACATGGAGGCGGACGATTTTCAGAACGATTTGGAATCCGAAGGAGAAGGAGGTCGGCGAGTCGAGAACATTTTCGATGACTCCGCCCTCTTGGCTCAGAGGAATGAACTGCTGTTGGAAATCGAAAGGTTGAAGGCGGAGAAGGAAGCCGCAGAGAAAAATGTTCGATCTGAGATAACGAGAGAACCCGTCGATGAAAGGGAGGAACGCGGCGTTGAAGTTCGTCCCAGAAAGAGGGATGACAGATATCGGAGGCGTGAGCGACGGTCTCCGAGGAGGAGAGAGAAATACCATTCGAACTCGGCTACTTCAAGCGACCACTCGCGGTATAGCACTTCTGAATCATCTCCTCGGAGATACCACAGGAGGAAAAAGCGTGATCATAGGCAAACTGATCTCCGACGGGGAAGGAGTTCGGAGAGGAAATCCTCGCGCGAAAAAAGTCGCCACGATCGAGTTGGTGATCGATCTCATGAACAAGCAAAGGGCCCTGGAAAGAATGACATGGGCCCTCGAAATTCAGAATGGCAGCAACAATATACTTTGCCTTCCGAGGAGGGGTTGTACTTCTCAAATAACGACAACCTGAGATCCAACATTTATCGTACGGGACACAATTGGAGAGCTTCTCCGCTCTCCTCGGAGATTCTAGTGGGGAACCTCCAAAAGCATTTTGACATTTCGAAGCTAGAAACGTTCGACGGGACACAGGACCCGGACAATCACATCGAGCATTTTAAGAATTTTATGATCAATTTCGACGACGATGATAAGCTTCTCTGTAGAGCATTCTCTCAGACCTTCAAGGGAGTGGCATCTAAGTGGTACAACAGGCTACCTCAGGGCTCTATTAAAAACTTTGACATGTTCTGGAACATCTTCAGACAACACTTCGTGGGGAGCAAGAAGTTTCGGGCCAACGGAGACACCATAATCTATTGTCGACAAAAAGTGGGGGAGAGCCTCAAAAATTATACCAATCGCTTTGTCAATAACAAAACGGATATGGAGTACTGTAAGGACTCGGTGGCGCTTGCAGCGTTCAGGATGGGTTTGCTCCCCGGGTTGTTAAAATATACAGTGGCAGAAAGTCAGGCGATGACCTTCGGAGCATTATTAGATCAAGTAGAGAAGAGAATCTTGGTGGAAGAAACCCAGGCCTCGGAGAAGGGGTCAGGAGAGCAGCTGGACCATAACCAATTCCAAAGGACTGAGCCAAGCGCCCAGGGCCCTCGGTCGAATGTACAAGCTAAAAACACGGGTCAGTACCCTCTGAGGCAAAAGTCGAACCAACAGTACTATGGCAATCAACAAAACTACAACCAAGGAGGAAGATTCATGTCGAACAAATGGGTTCGACCAGATTATTTTGGGGAGTTGACGGAGAATGTTGCTGCAATATTTAATAAAGCTAAATCGTCGGTCACGTTCAGAAAGCCATTTCCCATACAGACGCCGAGGGAAAGCAGAAGCGTCAACAAATATTGCAAGTATCATGAGGATGTAGGGCATGACACCAAAGATTGCATAGCCTTGAAGAAGGAGGTGCAGGCCCTGATCGAGAATGGAATGCTGTTGGAGTATGTCAAAAAGCACTCTCAGAAAAATGCCGTGGTGAAAGATGTCACAAAGAATACTGACACAGCCATGGTAATTTCCGAGGGCGTCGACGATTTCGACATCGAGCAAGAATATTTGGACCCTAAAGTGGGGAGGAACAATGTCAACCTGGTAGAGGAAGAAATTCCGAACGGAAGAGTGGACAGTCTGTGTGCATTTTTCGATTCTCTGGCAATTTTCGGGGGAGACACTATCGCGGGAAATTCTAACAGTTCTCGCAAAAGGCACATGGTCAACTTGACCACCCAGATTCAAGCGGGAGTCTCCGCGCAAATGAATCGCTCGCCTTCTCCAATTATTTGTTTCGATGATGATGACATGCGGAATGTTGCAGGCCCTCACGAGGACGCTGTAGTGATCGCGGCGGGTATCGCGGGGGATCAGATTCAGAAAATACTCATCGATACTTGGAGCTCGGCGAACATCTTGTTTATGAGTACTTACCGCCGCATCTATGACCCGCCGGTTATCCGAAGGTCCGACCAGACAACAGTGGGCTTTACTGGTGCCACAACAGTTGTAGTGGGAGAATTTCAATGTATGGTTGAGCTGGGCCGTGGACCGTTCAAAAAGGAGGTAGAGGTACTCTTTATTGTGGTTGACGCGCCAACCTCCTATAATGCTATCTTGGGTCGCTCTTGGTTATCCCGGATGCACGGCGTAATCTCTACAGTGCATCAATGCCTAAAATACGTGATCGGAAACAATATTGGGACAGTCCGAAGTAGCCAGAAGATGGCACGAGAATGTTACCAGGTCGCCCTATTCTCTAAGGGGGTTCGAGGGGGGCTATCTGACCCAGCATAGCAATTAAAGGGGGCCCTCCCCGAGGTCATCCCATGTGATGATCCAAGGGAGGCCCCCGGATTTCAGGTCCCAGAGGACGACTCTGCGACACACGAATTTGAGACTGGCAAAGTTCTGAAAATAGGGGTCCACCTCTCTCCGGAGTTTAAAGAGAAGTTAATTGCTTTCTTATCTGATAAACTTGACATGTTTGCTTGGTGTGCACAGGATGTCACTGGTGTGCCGGCGGAAATCATGTGTCACAAACTCGCGATACGATTAGATGTCCGACCAATAGTCCAGAAAAGAAGGCCTGTCTCTCCGGAAAAGGCCTCAGCGATCTTGTTGGAAGTCGAAAGGCTGTTGAGCATAGGTCATATTCGCGAGTCGCATTATCCCGTATGGGCTTCCAATCCGGTGTTGGTGAGAAAGAAAAATAGCAAGTGGAGAATGTGTATTGACTTTACAGATTTGAACAGAGCTTGCCCTAAGGATCTGTTTCCTGTGCCTCGCATTGATCAATTAGTGGACTCTACCTCCGGAAATCGATTGTTATCTTTTATGGACGCTTATTCGGGGTACAACCAAATTCGATTGGCTGCCAACGATGAGGAAAGCACTTCTTTTATTACTGGACGAGGCTTATATTGCTATAAGGTCATGTCGTTCGGGTTGAAAAACGCGGGGGCAACTTATCAGCGTCTGGTTAATAAAAATTTCGAAGGACAGATTGGGCGAAACATGGAAGCCTATATCGACGATATGTTAGTCAAAAGTGAGCGAGACGAAGATCATTTTGCTGACTTAGCAGAGACATTCCACAATTTACGCAGGGTCAATCTCAAACTCCATCCGGAGAAGTGCATTTTTGGGGTAAGGTCAGGGAAATTCCTCGGATACATGATCAGCGAAAAAGGCATCGAGGCTGACCCCGAGAAGCTAAAAGCCCTGATCTCCATGACTCCCCCCCCCCCCGAAATATTAAAGAAGTCCAAGTTCTGACAAGACGATTGGCTGCTCTCAATCGATTCATTTCCCGCTCGTCGGATAAGTGTGCCCCGTTCTTTAAAGTATTGCAGAATGCGAAGCATTTTTGTTGGACTGAAGAATGTTCGACCGCTTTTCAAAAAATTCAAGAGTATCTAGCCTCTCCGGAAATCTTAACAAAACCTGTGGTCGGGGAGACATTAATTGTCTACGTGGCAGTATCCGAATGTGCTGTCAGTGCCATTCTCCTCCGCGAAGATGGTTCTCTTCTAAGGCCAATTTATTATGTCAGTAAGAGTTTGCTGGACGCTGAGAAGCGATATCTTACTTTGGAGAAGGTAGCTTTAGCGTTGGTGACGGCGGCGCGAAAGATGAGGCCTTATTTCCAAGCTCATCCAATTGTTGTTCGGACAACGTTTCCTTTGAAGAGCCTATTACAGAGGTCAGACATCTCTGGTAGGATGACTAAGTGGTCCGTGGAGCTGGGAGACTTCGACATAACGTTTGAGCCTCGAACGGCGATAAAGGCACAAGTTTTAGCGGATTTTCTGGTTGAGTTCCATTCAGATAGAGAAGAGCAGGAGGAACATGACGCGGTTGTCGAAGAGGAATGGGTAATACGGACGGATGGCGGGTCAAATATTTCAGGCAGTGGGGCAGGCGTTCAGTTGATATCCCCGCAAGGGGTAGCTATGTTCCAAGCCATTCGTTTCGGTTTCAAGGCTACTAATAATGAAGCTGAGTATGAGGCTGCTTTGGCGGGCTTACGGTTGGCTCAAATATGTGGTGCTCGGCGATTAAAATTGATCAGTGACTCTCAGTTGGTGATAAATCAAGCTTCCGGGGAGTCCGAGGCCAGGAAGGAATCGCTGATACAGTATTTGAAGCTGATGAAAAATTTGGCATCTGAATTTGAGGGAGTTAAGTTCGAGCATGTTCGAAGAGAATTAAATGCCGTCCCGGATTCTCTCGCCTCCGCTTCACGAACAGAAGGATATCCGTGGGTGTTGGTTCAGGCACGACCTTCGATCTCGATTGGCGAAGAGCATGCAGTGAATATCTCGGAGGAAAGCCATGTGGTTACGCCTGATTGGAGAGCCGCTCTCATTGATTTTTTAGCTCATAACATTTTGCCTGTCGACAAACATGAAGCCGGAAAAGTTAGATTCAAATCTCACGGTTATATTTTGTTGGGAGGATTATTGTATAAAAGGTCTCTGAGTCGGCCCTTATTAAGGTGTTTGAGTTGCTATGAATCAAAAATTATCCTCTCCGAGTTACACGATGGTGAAGGATCTGCTCATTGTGGATATAAGGCTCTAAACCGTAGGGTATTCTTGGCAGGCTATTATTGGCCAACTATCACGGCCGACGCAAAAGATTTGGTCAAACGTTGCGACACGTCCCAACACTATGCTAATGTAATTCACAAACCTGGGGTATTGATGGAAAGCATATCGGAGGCAGTTCCGTTTGACAGGTGGGGCATTGATTTGGTTGGGCCTCTACACATGGCTTCTGGGGGTAGGCAGACAATAATTGTGGCCGTCGACTATTTTTCTAAGTGGGTGGAAGCTGAGCCGCTCACGGGAACAAAGGCCAAAGACGTAATCAAATTTTTTCTATCTAATATTTGTTGTCGTTTTGGTGTACCATTGCAGATTACCACGGACAACGGGCCTCAATTTGATAACAAATAATTTTAGAGCTTTTGTGTATCAAGGGGCATACGACAATGTTTTTCGGCACCATTTCACCCTCATGAAAATGGGCAGGTGGAAGTAACTAATCGTACTATCCTCGACGGTTTGAAAAATAATTTGGAAGGCAAAGCGGGGAAATGGCCCGACTATTTACAGGAGGTGTTGTAGGCATACCGAACGACCCCCCGAACGGCCACCGCTGTGTCTCCATTTGCCTTAGTCTATGGGATGAATGTCGTGGTCCCTCCGGAGATCCTTTTCCCTTCACATCGAATAGCGACTTATGACTCAGACACAAATTACCAGAGCAGAGCATTGGCTTTAGACTTGGTTGAGGAAAAGAGACAGCGGGCACAGCTGACTTCCCTCCACTATCAAACTCTTATGAGGAGTCGATATGCATCCAAAGTAAAACATAGAGACTTTCAGGTGGGAGACAAGGTCCTACGGAAAGTTTTCTTGCACACTAAAGACAAGAGTTTGGGGAAGTTGGGACCTAACTGGGAAGGCCCTTGTGAGGTCACCGAACGGATAAAGCCAGGCACATATCGGTTGAAAGATAAAGACGGGCGCTATCTCCACTTACCTTGGAATATTGAGCATTTAAAGTTGTACCTTGATTAGCAGAGCCAGATAGCATTGTGTTTCTTTTCGCTTTCTATGTATCCCTTGGAACAAATTTTGGTGAGGACACACTCTTTCCTACCCTGTTAGGCACAGGAAGGTTTTAATGAGGTGTTTCGAGGATCCACTTAAATACAAAGTTTCTTTGCCTTAACTATTTTTTGAGTCACAGTAACATGCGCCTCGAATTATTGTCCCTTCGAACTATTTTTTGAGTCACAGTAACATGTGCCTCGAATTGTTGTCCCTCGCACTATTTTTTGGGTCACAGTAAAATGTGCCTCGATTAGTTGTCTCTTCGAATTATTCTTTGAGGTCGCAATAACGTATGCCTCCATTTTTATTGTTAATTTATTTGTCGGGTCACATTAAAGTGTGCCTCGATGTTTTGGGACCTTCAAACTATTCTTCGGATCACATTACGGTGTGCCTCGATGTTATGGGACCTTCAAACTATTCTTCGGATCACATTACGGTGTGCCTCGATTTTTTGGGACCTTCAAATTATCCTTCGGATCATATGATAGTGTGCCTCGAATCCACTCTCGATTGTGAATCAAAATATCATCTCCTAAATATTTTCGAAGAAGCTATAGTTGTTCGCATGCCAGTGCCATGGGGATTCGAAGGCCTCATTGCAAGCGTAATACTTGCGAAATTGTCCAAGTAAAAGTCCTTCGAAGACCAATCAAATTGGGATTCGAAGGCCTCATTGCAAAAATAATATGTCAATTTATCCAAGTAGCAATTGTTCGATGACCAAGGAAATTGGGATTCGAAGGCCTCATTGCAAACATAAAACCTGATGGATTTATCCAAGTAAAAATTGTTCGAAGGCCAAGGAAATTGGAACTCGAAGGCTTTATTGCAAACATAATACTAATGAATATATCAAAGTCAAAATTGTTCGAAGGCCAATAAAATTAGAGTTCGAAGGCCCTATTTCGTAATATGTGTGAATATTAACTAACTAATAATCTTTCGAAGGACAACACAGTTGGATATTGGCAGACCTTGTTCCAAACATAATATATATAGAAGTGAATAGTCATTTCTCTTACAAAACGTACCCTATCTCGCATAAATGGAACAATACAACATGTTCATGTCATTACAAAAACAGGCCTTATTGGGCCATGCACAAAAAATAAGCTGACTCAATCTGCATTTTTCGAGGAGTCACTCCCCTCACCATCTGAGTCTTCACTCTCACTTACGACTATTTGGGGAGGGAGAAGTTCTGGGGGGACAAGCTTCCAAAAAGGCCCCAGGTTATATTCAGGGTGCTCAGCATATATCTGGGTCAACAAGCCAGCTCGAGTAGCAGCATCACGGGCCTGCAAGGTCTTCGAACATGTTGCTGCATAAGCATCCATAGCATTTTCCTTCACCTCCTCGATCTCTACAGGGAAACCTTTGATTTGTCTCTCCAACTGATCACGCTCTGCAACTACCTTTCCAAGAGCTTCAGTACATTGGTTGAATCCATCACAAGCCAGACGATGCCCTTTTTTGTATTCCGCTATCATTAGCTCCTGGGAATCAGTCTTCTCCTTGTACAAATCCCTCTCCTTCTGACAACATAACTCTCAGAGGCAGAAAGACGCTCTTACAAGGCATCAGCTTGGCCCTCGATCACTGCATATTCCTTCTTGGCCTCCTCGAGCTGAGAGGCAGCTAGTGATGCCTTGAACTTGTAATAATTTTTGCGTTTTTCAAGATGACACATCTTCTTTCCTCTGTTCACTGAAGTGTGTAGCAGTCTCCGAAGATTCATTGAGAACTCATCATCCAAGGGGACCTCGAAGGAGCTCGAAGGGGACCCCAACGCTGTAGAGTCAAATTCAGAAAAATTACCACAAGCAACATCTGGATGAATGAGTAGTGGAGGATTGGTTCGAGGAGCAAGGATAGGAGCTAGTATTGGGCTGTCTTCGAAGGAAGCTAGGTGAGAAGCCTCAGTGAGAGGAGAATGTAAGGATTGATATGAAGTTTCCCTGGGCGACTGGCCACCCCTATTTTCGGCGTCATTTGCACTCCCATTGACTTCTCTTTCAAGATTAGTCTCTTTATTGTTGTCAGGGGTTTCCCCTCCCTCGGATTGTTCCTCGATGGGCTCAAGAAGAATGCCATTCCCCTTTAAATCTTTTTTCTTGCCATCTTTCCTTGGAGGGAGGATGGGAGCAGGGGGAGGAGGAATGGAATTTCTTTGAGCAACAACACTTGGTGGAGGGGCTTCAGAGTTCGACGTCCCCGTGTTGTCCGAGGAGTGAGGCCTTTGAGTGTTAGTGGGAATCTTGGGATTCAGTGGTTGGGTTGGCACTACTTCATCTTCTGGAGGTTCCCCCAGGTGACTCTGCGAACGGGAGCGCTTGGGCAGATAGATTGTGACATCTTTTTGGCTACACCGCTCCAACACTTCCCGTTCCGAAGGCGGAGTCATTAATCCTCTCATGCTAATACGATCGAGGGGATTCAGCCTCCATAGTCGACTCCTCGCCAGATTTTCATCGGTAAAGCAAAGGCGAAACCGGTTATCCCACTGCTCTTTAGCCCACAGGCGAAGATTGGTGAACACAGTAGTAGCTTTCTCGACATAGTTAGTGTAAGGTTTGGATATGCCGGTCATAGCTGCAACAAATAACTAAGTGTTAGCATGTTTACAGCGAGCATGTTATTCGAAGACAAATTTGAGTTCGAGGGAGCATATTGTTCGAGGACAAATGTGAGTTCGAGGGAGCATATTGTTCGAAGACAATTATGTTTTCGAAGAAGCAATCTACTTAGAGAAATATAAATTTTGAAGCAAGTTTACAGTTCGAGGGAACATATTGTTCGGGGACTATAAAATTTCCGGAGTAAAAAGTAGAGCTGGCACTTACATTTCATGGTCCACTTCAAAGAAAGTTTGTGAGGATTTGAAGGAGTGGCTTCTGATCCGGTCTCCCAGCAACCAGAGAAGAAGAGAAACTGCTGCCTCCATTTCTTATCAGCTTCAAGTAAATCTTTCAATACCTTTTGCCCTCGATTGAATGTCAGTGAGTAAAATGGAAAGTATGGATTTCGAGCCAAGCCAGCAAGACCAATGAGTTGCTCTAGCAAGAACTCTTGACCTGAGAGCCTCGAGGCCATTAGGCAGGCCATTAAGGTAAACCACATATTGGGCCCGACCTGTGAGGGGCAAAGATCTATCTTCGAAAAATATTCAATAAAGAAGGGGTCTAAGGGATACCTTAACCCCCAGTTCATGATCTCTGTGTAGACCACCACCTTGTTGTCCCTCACAGATAAGGGTGTTTCCCCCTCGGTAGGAAATCTGATATTGATATAAGTGGGGATGCCCCATCGAGCACTCAGCATCGTCTTATCCTCCCTCGAAAAGTATTTATACTTAATATTGGCAAGGGCCACCATGTGTTTATTTTCAATCACCCGAATATTATTACCGGCAATGTTGTCTAACTCCAAGGGTAGCACAATATCCCCCTTCAATTTTGGAGCAATCCGGCGAGCTTGCTCCTCGGATATTGCCGTGGAAGAAGAGGTTGCAGCGTTCGCAGGGCCTGAGGAAGAGGTGATTGGAAATCTTTGTTCGAGGGGCTTGTTAGGAGGCTTTGTGACTTTGGGGTCTAAAGTTTCCTCTTGTCTAATACGCATGTCTTCCTCGGTAATAAGCGTTCTCGAGGGGGAGAACTGAGTTCCATGAATGGTCATGGATGGAGTGGAAGGCAGACTAGACACATCTGTTCCTTGTCTTCGAGGAGGACTACCAGAAGTACGTTGAGGGTCTAGGTTTCGAGGAGGACTACCAGAAGTACCTTGAGGGTCTAGGTTTCGAGGAGGACTACCAGAAGTACGTTGAGGGTCTAGGTTTCGAGGAGGACTACCAGAAGTACGTTGAGGGTCTAAGTTTCAAGGAGGGCTACCAGAGTTTCGAGGAGGGCTCTTCGAAGTCCTTCGAGGACTTGCAGATCTTTGGTGGAGGTTTTCAGCATTGGTTAGGACAGTTGGTTCTCGAATAGTTAGGGGAGCTTCCCTGGCCCGTTTTCGCTCATGAGAGCCTTTTCTGTCTCTGTGGGATTTCTTCCTCTTCGAACCTGACGAATGTTCGAAGGAGGCCAGGGACCAAAAAAGGTTGTCGTCGATGGTGGGGGATGAGGCCTTACGTCTTCACCAGCGGCAACCCTCTCTTCGAACCGTTTACTAATCAGCAACCACTCAGGAATTCGACGGGGCTTGTTCGCCAGCTTTATCTCTCTAGAAATAATTGAACAGAAGTTGCATTAATGAAGAAAGATGCTTGGTATTTATAGAGACTAGTGGGATTTTTTGTCGAGTGAAGCCCGGGGACATTTTCATGATGTTTGCCTAGGGGTATGATGGTCCACATAGGTGGACATTGTTCTGCCAACTAGCTATAGAAGAAGGTGAAGAGTTTTGTGTCAGAGACTGTCAGGGGAAGGGGAAGAGTTTTCTGACAAAAATGTTAGAAGAATCGGTAACGTTTCTTAAGAAGTGTGCTGACACAGGTGTTTATGCAATGACGTCATCAATCCTATCACCCTTTTTCGCCTAAGTATGCAATTATCCGAAGGTCACTTTGCTTAAAACGTTGCAAGGATTGAGGGGGCTACCCGGTTAATAACAGAAGTTCGAAGAGGCTTTGTAGATCTTCGACGAGGTTTACAAATCAGTCGAAGAGGCTTGTAGATATTCGAAGAATTCGAAGAAGTGGTTTATGGCCCTGACAGTTCGAAGGGTTTTGTGGAGCGACCTTTCGAGGAAGGACTTATGAAGTTCGGAGAAGAAACGATTTTCGCCTGTCAAGAGAATTATTCAGTCTTAGCAAAACGATTTTTACTAAGACTGGGGGGCTACTGATGAGGAAGAATAAAAGACAAGGGCCAAATTGTAAAGAAGAAACTTGATAGGAGAAAATAACAAAGGAAAAGCATGATAGGAGGAAAATGTATAGAAATAAATGTGTAAGGGCGAAAATGTATATATCATAAAGACATAGCCAAAATAGGAAGAAAGCAAAAAGCAGGGGCCAAAAGATGTAATTAGACCATATTAAAGCGTGTGGGGTCCGCAATTGTACTATAAAAGGACCACACACGCTTCACAAATCTCGAGATGAATAGTACGAGACTTTCTCTCTCTACGTTGTTTAGCAAGTAACACTTTCTCTCTCTAGATCTGACATCGAAACAAATCTCTAACACAAAATCCTCTATCAACAAATCTTCGCATAACAAAATCACCCTTGGACAACCTTTTAACTCTTCAGTATCAACTATAGTCGATATCTCAGTAGCTGGCACATCAATGTAAATGGGTATGTCACTATTATTTTCAAAAGGATCAATAGTCTCAAGTTTGGTACTTGTTATATCATGTGATTTCGCTGGAATCGAATAAAACTGTATATGCTTAAGAAATATAACATGTCGAGAGATATAAAATTTCTGACTAGTGGGATCAAAACAACGATAACCTTTATGTCTAACACCATAACCCAAAAAAACACATATTGCGGGTTTAGGTCCCAATTTGTTGCGTTCTATATAAGGACGAAGGACAAAACATGTACATCCAAACACTCGTAAGGAAGAATAATCTGGAAGTTGTCCATATAACTTCTGAAAGAAAGACATTCTTGTGTTATGAGCAGTGGGAATTCGATTAATCACATATACAACAATATAAATTGCTTCTCCCCAAAAATAGTAGGAACCTCAGCAGATAAAAGTAAAGAACGAGCAGTCTCAATAAGGTGACGATGTTTTCTTTCTGCAGCACCATTCTGCTGAGGGGTGTTAATGGAAGAAGACTGATAGATGGAACTATCAGATGCAAGTAACTGAGTAAAATTATTGGATGTATATTCACCCCTAAGTCACACCTGGAGTATTTTATTACAGCATAATGTTAAGTCTTAACAAGTACCCAAAATTCTCTATAAATTCCAAGATAATCTGATCTTCGTTTCATAAGGTAAACCCACGTATATCGAGAATAATCATCGATGAAAAAAAACATAGTAGGATGAACCACCCTTTATGGAGACAGGAGATGGACCCCAGACATCAGATGAATAATAATAAATAGAGCAATAGAAGAAGAGACATTTTCATTAAACGGTAACGCCAAAATTTTTGCAAGTTTACAACCACTACAATCCGAGATATTACAGGTGTTTAGATGACGTTAAGCACCTATAAAGATTAAAAAAAATTAAACGCGATGCAGATACATGTCCAAGACGAGAATGCCAAAGATAAAACTTAGACGATGAAGGATTCAAACGAAACAAAGACAAATCAACACCAGAGGCAATAATATTAGTCAAGTATATTTTTCCACCATCAACACCGTAGACATCCACATATGTTACTTCGAGTCTCTCCAAATCATAGTGACAATAAAATAAAGTTCAATATGTGAAGTGACATATGATGAGAACATAGTAAACATCGGATAGCGATATATGAGGGGTAAAAATAGGGCCAATACTCTCTACTGACATCGGTGTAGCACTTGCAGACAAAATAGATATGCGTGAAATATGAGACAATGAAACAAAGTTCGATATGTGAAGTGACATATGATGAGACGCACCCGAATCCAAAATCCACAATGATGAATCAATATAATTTTTTCACACCAATAGTAACAACATTATCATTTATAATGAATCATTAATGATGTATGTCCAGTACAAACTTATATTAATATTATACTATAAATTTAATTAAAAAATAAAAATATACTTTGTATGCATCCCCAACCATATATAAAACTAAAAAATAATAGTATGATATACCTTAGTCTAAAATGGATACCTTATTTTATAATACCTCTGATTCCTATTGTCTAGGATTAAGAATTATGAAATTAAGTCTCTCAGATTTTTTTAATTGATTTATTTGGGGGTAAAACCGTATATTTTTTATGTTTATAATTTTGTTTGAAGACCTATGCATGAGTATGTGGTAGATGAACATAAAATAACTAGTTTAGGGATTGATTGGTGTGATCAAGTGCATGTAAATGTTTATATATTGTATGTTATGTGCATGACCTATATTTGAAATATTTTATTATGGAACTTTAATTCAGAAAGTGAGAGGTTTCGATTTTTTTTCAAAATTGGAAAGTTCACCTCGACGAAGGGGTGGTCGCCACAATGAACCCTAATTCAGAAAAAACGGTTTTTATTGAAGCGTAAAAAGCTCATTCTCATATTACATTTATTTGGTTTTGAAGTTCTAGTATGCTGTTTATAGATTTCTAACATAGGAGCGTCGTCTTGTGCCATTTCATTAATTAAAGTTTCGTGATGGTCTCTACTCCTCGAGGTCAATGACGGGGCCGAACTTTCATTCCAAGATTTGAAGTTCAATACATTCTATTATATTACCTAGGCAAATCCACCACCTCACGTGTCAAATTCAAACGATTGTACTTTAGTTCCTTTTTTTCTACATTTGCGGAGGCAGACGGGGTGCTCTATATGACCGGAGGTGGATTACCACAGTAAAGGGGACAAATTTTTGTCTCCATTGTATTACTCAATTTTATTTTTATGACTAGATACAGTAAGCCACTCCACTTCTAAGAGGGCTTATAGAAGGCTGCTCATCCAGCCTCGCAAATTTATTGTCTATGCAGTAATGCGATGCGACTAAAAAACGTAAGTCCATTTTTATTAGGAATATGAGTAAGGTATATTTGAGAGAAAATCTAAATTTAAGGTTCCAAATAAAAGTTTACCTTATATAAAATAGAAATTTAGAAAAAAAAGGCACCCATAAGCTATAAGCTAAGGCGCAATAGCTGAAAAAATGTTGTTGCTTGCAGGCTCAAAAATCATTCTTTTGCCTCTCCTCCTTGTCTTTATTTTGATTGATTTGCTTATTCCTTCAAAAATAACTTTTGTCTCTTATACAATTACATTTCATGATCCTCTACTTTAGTATACTTTCATCGAATTGCCAAGATTTAATGTTGATTTCCAATATAAATGGTTGCTCCAAGTTTGGGTGGCACATATGGTTACTTCATCTAAAATTTGTAGAAGACCCTGCAGTTTTTCGGTTGCGTATTCCTCATTCACGTATCACAAACTCCCAAAGCATTTGTTTTATTTAAGATTTTATTTTTTATTCATGTATTTTTTATCAGTAGTTTGAGTTCATGCAAATATATGTTTATTGGAGAATATTTGTGCTTCTTGAGGTATGCTCTTTCAATGGGTTATTATTTTCTCTGGCTTTTCCATCTAGTGCATGCATTGTATCAAAAATATTTTTGATATCAAAAATATTTATTATGGTATATGTTTTGAAAGTCATGGATCTTTTATCAGCAGAGGGGCCTGCATTCATTATTAAGCCTACATCTGTCCATTCATTTTAAGCGTCTTTAGATTCATTACATTCTTTGACGAAAATCATAGGTAGCACCGTCCATTCGGTTATATTCTGGTTTAATAACGTTTTCTCATAGATTCTTCTCATCAAGTCATCACCAACAATCAGCTCTTATCCATTAAGGCGAGCTCTTTTCTTGTTTTGACCAAGAACTTTCTTGATTCTCAGTGGATAAATATTTCTCACGGTAAGGTTTTACACATAAGGACAAATATTTGTTTTTATCTCGCTTGTTGTTAGTCCGTCTAACGTCCTACGGTTATGGACCACTTTATCAATAACAAGAAAAAAATAGCAATTTAGTTTCAAATGGTTTGAGCTTAAAAATAACATGTTATCTATTTATAAATGAGATCACGCTACTTCTTATTACTTCTTTTGCCTATCTATTCAATTATGGCCGGCTAGGAGACATTAAAGAAAGACCATCAACTTTATCCAGGTATAATCATAACTTCAATCAGTCGTCAAAGCTTAGAGATAACCATTAGTATTAAGGTCAATCACTACACCACATTTATCATCCATACGAAATTACATGACATGGGAGTCATAGAGGAAATAAAAATAAGTACTTGAGATGGAAAAACGGGTACAACAAATAGAAAATGGACCCCAAAGCTTCTTATGGGAGAACTAATAGAAGACATTCTACCTTACCAGAAAATAAAAATGGTGAAAGATTAGAAATAACAAAACCTCACTCTACGAAAAGAGCTCAAGAAAATATAAATGCACTTTTTAAGACCTTGACAACTTCAAATATGTGATATAAACTTTTTTTCGTTAGAAAGATCGTAATTATCATATTGCTCCATATGAGAAATATCCAGATATGGTAAAGTGTGAGTCCGACGATTTGTGTTCGAAATTGAGGTGGAATGACGATCTTCTTATTTAAAAGAATCATTAACCTCACAAGCGGCAACACAATGGCTAGAAAAAAAGTGTATGAATCCAGTGTCATAGAGTCAAAATTTGAAAACCATAACTACACCTCGCTTGTCACAACAATGGAAAAAGAGAAAACACAATAATTGTAATATGGTTGAAACTACTTCTCGTATATTTCATCGTATGTTAATTTATGTTCATTCATTTTGCTTGCGGAATGACATATTGAAAAGAGAATTAAGTCTAGAGATTGAAGAATCTCACTCAAATTCTAGAGAGTTTAATCCATATAAACATGTATACTAGCTCATACTTTGGATCAAAATCTAAAGATCAACGAAATATCGATAAGTTAACGATAACGGTTGGATAAAAATTAAAATTACTGATAACCACATGAGTTTTGAAGTATACCAAAAAGTAACTGCAACATAAATCTTTTCAACAATACTCTTGTGCACACAAAACACGTTCAACTTCAATAATGAGTTATTTTTAACCTTTAAAACTCTATATCTTTCAAAACTCAGCTAAATTTTTTTAAAACCCGTATACTTTTACATTTTAAAGACGAAAGAAACAAAATCTATGAGTGATATTTTGTAGAATTTTTATTTTTTTCCTATTTTTACAACCAGATTACATGTAATTAACAACTTACCACAATTGTTTTTAGCAATAAAATTATACATAATTCTACAAGGAGCGTTATTGCTTTTTCTAGATTATTACACAACCAATTTCCTATTTACGTAACTATTTTTTTTATTTACGCAACTCATTTTGCACATAATTCCACAAACAGACACAATTGATTTTCACAATTAAATTCCTATATACACAACGATTTTATTCTTATTATGCACATGATTTTGCAACTGGAACAAAATTACACAAATGAGTTGCGTAAATAATTGTGTTATAGTTCCATAATTACGCAATGACAAAATTTCAGACAAATTTAGTTCTACATATAACCATAAACAAAACAAAGATACACTAAATAAAAAGGGCTTTGAACAGTGATTCGTCCCTCGACTATCGCGTTTGGTGGCAGATAGTCCCTGGACTTTCAAATGTCCGTTGGCAGTCCCTGGACTATCGCGTTTGGATAAAGTTAGTCCAGAGGATCCTCTGATCCACCAGATGCTGCCACCTGTCCCCATACTCCTCAGTTTTTTGTGTCACCAGTAGTCCCTTGACTTTAGGTACGATTTTGCCCTTTGACTAAAATCCTTGTTGGTAACCCTGTTGGTGAGATGGCAAATTTTTCCTACGTGGCACCTATTAAATAAATCTTATGTGTCACTTAATCATCTAATTTAAATGTATGCATCTACAGATACATTTAAAATACCGAATTGTGCAAGAAAGAAACCAAATCGATCTGGGTCTCGACGATCGATTCATAATCAATTTTCTCTACATCTGCGCGTCGAATCTCAAGCTTTTACCACAGCCGCTGGATGTCTTTATTAGTGAGCTTAGCAATGGATATGGAGGAGGGCTAGGGTTTGGAAGAGGTTTGGGTGGAGGATTTGATAAATGGAGAAGGGAAGGGAAGAAGATTGTAATGGTTTGGGCGTTTTTAGGGTTGTGTGGATTGTGTTTATGGTATCGGATAGAGATAAAGATTGATGCATTTCATATGGTTTTGGGTTTAGTACTGATTGGTCTGGTTTGTATTCAAAAGTTCAAAATTGGAGTAAGAGATTGGGTATTTGGGTGTTGTTGTTTGTTTTTTTGTGCTACGCTAGGTATGGGATTGGGATTGAAGACACGGAATGTGATGCGATAGATTGATAAAATTAGTGTTAGCTCACCATTAATGGAGACTCTAAGGAGATATAGGATAAAAGAAACCAGTAAAAGGAGGAGAGTGTAATAGATAAGAAAGATGTTCATTTCTTTAACGTTTGTCCTCTAAAATTCAATTCAAATTTTATTTTGTTGTTTGTACACGAGAGACTCTAACTTCTGATTAAAAAATAAAATAAATAAATACATATATTCCTAATTTCATCTTCGTCTCCTCTTTCATATTTGTTTTCTTTTTATTCTTTCTTCCTTCTCTAACTATCCGTTTCCTTCACACCAGATTTACCGTAAAAACACCAGGGGACATAACCTTACCTTTATTATATTCCCTTTGATGTAATGAATGTCCTGTATAAAGGTTGGTGACTGATTCTTCTTTATCTGATAGAGAGACCCATTGTCGTTTGTTTGTTTCTACCTCTATCTCTGGTAGTCCACTGATGAACTCTCTCATCTTACGACAGACAAGCGAACTAGGCCCCCACAACATTTTATCCATTAATCTCTAAATATTGCTTATTCTTTCGATTGTGTTAATCTCTATTAAAACGCTTAAAATCCCATCAAGTTATATGATCGAACCTGAATCAAACCAATGACGGGACCAAAGACAAAACAAACATACTTGTATATGATTTTCAGTAACCAAATATACACTAGCATAACATGTGAAGTGGGAATCTACTTTACCGTTTTCTTCCTCTTTACCTTTGTTTGTATCATATTCAAAAAATTAGGTCGGAATAGGGTTTGTGTTTCGATTTGGGTATAGATTTAGGGTTTAGATTAGGGTTTGATTTGGGGATTTGCTGTAGAACAAGGGAGAGGGAAGATGAGAAAGTCGAATTCGAAAAGAGTGAAGGTGTTCAGGGTTGTAGAAAATCTAGGGTTAGATTTTATTTAATTATTATAATAAATTAAATTAAATCAATTAAAACATAAAATGTAACGCACCGATTGATAAAGTTATAAATGATTTTGGGGCAAAATATTACACGTAGGCTAATAATGCCACATGGATAATCTGATTTAATTTTTAATGCCAAGGTGGAAATTGAAGGGGTAGTTGGGTCATTTAATGTCGCGGACTAAGTTTGGGGTTTGACCTAAAGTCAAGGGACTACTGGTGACACAAAAAACCGAGGAGTATGGGGACAGGTGGCAGCATCTGGTGGATCAGAGGATCCTCTGGACTAACTTTATCCAAACGCGATAGTCCAGGGACTGCCAACGGACATTTGAAAGTCCAGGGACTATCTGCCACCAAACGCGATAGTCGAGGGACGAATCACTGTTCAAAGCCAATAAAAAGAATAACAAATGACAAAACAGAAAAAACAGAAAAAACATGTTCATTGTCTAGCCAAATTAATCGGTAACAAGTTCATGATAATAGCAAAATTACAAATATCCTTTTGTTTCAATTTTTTTCTTTCCTTTAAGTGGTGGTGGCATGTAGTAGGGTTCTTTGTAGGATAAGGAAAAAATCGAAGTAAAAGAGATATTTGTAGCTTTGCAGTTACATGAACTTGTTACCGATTAATTTGGCTTGATAGTGAACATATTTTCTCTATTTTGTCATTTGTTCTTGTTTTCATTTAGTGTATCTTTGTTTTATGGTTATACGTAGAACTAAATTTGTCTGAAATTTACTAAAGGAAAGCTGAACTGTAACCTGAGTTACCAAAACTATCTGTGAAACTCACCATAGCAGATTCCAGTTTCGGTCCATTTCTCTTCCTGGCTCGGTTTGGGTTGAATCTTGTAAATTTAGATAGATTGCCTTGTGGATACCATCCGCACTAGAAGATCCTTGAAAGTACAACACAGTATCTCTATATGTCATTCTATTTTTCTTTCTACTAACTTCCATACATCTCTTTTCACATTCACTGTTTTGCTCCCAGCATTCCTCAAACAGGCATTGCATACATCTATATATCACACTTTGCCGTTAACCTCTAGGCATAACATCTAGAAATTAACCTCTACATCGTCTCGTTTACCTTCTATTGCAAAATCAAACACCCACATTTGTTCAGCAACAATTTTTAAAACTCTATACGAACCACCATTATTCACTTAACATCCAATAGTCACATGAGCATGTATGCTTTCACCTAGACTAAATCTTTTACTAAACTAACAAAATAGAACTTATTCGGCTTGTCATTAGTTGAGCCTACATCTATTTAAACGTGTTAAAAGCATTACAAGCTTAACATCCAAAACATCGACGTACTACTAAGTTCGAACAAGATTTACTTTTTTCATAGTTTATTTTATGTAAAATAATAACAACTCCACAATCTAAAATATAACCCTAATATAATCATTTACCTTAAATTAGTAATACTGATTCTAGCCGGGCCACATATCACAAACAATGCAAAACATACTCAGCAATGAAAGTAACCTCAAATTGGTAAATAACATGTATCTAAGTCGAAGTACCTTAAATTGAACCCTCAACTTGGATCATATTTCCTTGCAAGCTGCAAATATGAAACAAGAATCTTTTAATCAAACAATACTAATGGAGAAAACAAAAACTTGAATCACAAGAAGACAGAACCATTTGTAAATTGTTATGAAAACATTCAAATATGGGTAAGAAAGCAATATGTGATACAGTTTCTGACAGCACTACACAACTTGAGGGTGTAAAGAACAGGTGCTTCTCAATCTAAAGCAGTTTAAGAGAAACAGGTTGTACAAAATTATAAAAAAGAGACTTAATGCGAATGAATGAGAAAAATAGATGAGAAAAATAAGGGGCGAGTATAAGAAAAAAAAAGCTTGTATGGGCTTGTTTAAGCCCATTGATGGTCTCTAACTCTGCTCTCTCTCTCTTTTTTAGCAAAAAGTTGGTGACCCACATATACTATAAAAAGTTGGATTCATATATCTCATTCTGTAGGTTTTTTATTTTCGATTTAATGTCCATCGTTAAAGGGTATCGTTATCTGGAGAAGCTCGAACAGTTTCTGGAAGTTGAAGTCGCGCGCCGTTCATTGATCGAACCAAGGTGTTGAATTTGAATTCAGTTGGTCTTTTCTACGTTCAGTTACGGCTCTGAAACGTTGCGTGAGCTCGAACAATTACTCTCTAGTTGCCTTATCTTCATGATCGAAAAAGGGTAGGTTATCTTTATAGGGAATTAGCTTAGGTTGCAATAGAAGGCCTAAACTTGCCTTATTTTCCGTCTTTGTTGAAATTCTAGTTGGTTGGATTTTATCTTAATATAGTAGTACTATGATAAGATTTTAGGGGATGGACCAACAAGTTTATGTTTACTATAGATATTTTTCCACAGAAATTTGTTTCTCAATTTTGAAGTTTAGGTGTGAGGATATATTTTTGACACAAAATGATTTTGATTTTGATAGTCTTAGTGCACGTTCCTTGACAAATCATCTCTTTATTGTTTATTAAATTTCAGAGTTCAACTATTTTGTACAAAATGAGCATCGTTGGGTCCGAAATGAGCAGCATTGGAAGGACGTCAATAACTGAATTACGCACCACCTAAACGACAAACAGAAATGACATGCAACTAATGCTACCGAGGAGGAAACTAATGTCAACCATGGGACGTTGAAAATTGATTTATTTATTTTACTTGTATTTGATTTTATTAAAACATTTAAATTTGATTTTATTACCAATTCCTAAGTTTTTTTATCACTAAAGTTTTAAGGCGTTAATTTGCTTTTTTTATCACTAAATTCTTAAGGTTTGAGTTTTAAATTCTTTATTACGGAAGGCAATATTAGAAGAATTTTTTAATACAAAAAATTGATTCCGGAAAAAAATGACTGAAAAAATATATTTATTAAAAGTAAAACTAATATAATATTTGACTCAAAGTTAAAGTATTTAAGACGGTTTCTATATAAATCAAAACCTCAATCTTTTATCACTAAAATTTAAAGTCTTAATTCTTTTGAATCCAAAAAATATAAAAGACTGCGGTTTTTATATAAAAGAATTAGATTTGAACAAGGGTATGGAAATTAGAGAATATGTATATTTTCTTAATTCTGTTGTGTCTTCTGACCACCACAGAGACGTTTTTCATGTTAGCCAATTGAAGTTTTGCCCTAACCCACCGTCAACAATCTCTGTTCTGCCTCCATACCTCGTCGACTTGGACAATTATAAAGAACTCGAAACAATCTTGCAAAGCAAAACAGTCAAGCACCGCAACGCCGCGGTTACCAAAGTTCCCCTTCAATGGAAGGGTTATCCGTCATCGGCCGCTACTTCGGAGTTTTATCAAAACTTCGCCGCCAAGTACCCAAATTTCAATCCTTGAGGACAAGGATGTTCCGAAGAAGGAGGCAATATTACAGAGATCCTTTTTGGTCTCCTACTGTTACTTTTCATTTATTTAAGCCCTAAGCTGATGTTTGTTTGGTTCTCTTTATTTATGACTCTAAATCTATATGTAAGAGAGACAAGAACTCTGAAAAAGCATTATCATAATTTTAAGTGACTTTATGTCTCTATATTGTTTATTCACATACTCATTGAAGAGAATTTGTGTTCTTAGAGGTAATCTTCTTACTTACAACATTATCTCTTAGTCCTTATTCTACCATTCTTCGAACCTTTCGTCGGGATTCTAGTTTGGATTTATCGTGCCTAAACGAGTCCTGTAATATTATGTGTAATTGTGATTTTTCTCAGTCATGTACTTTACTTTGTTCGTTCATGAGAATTTGAATTTCCTGTGTATGGATCGTATTTGCTCGTAGATATATTAGAGTCTCAATATATAAATTTATAGACATTTTATTTATTTTGAAATCTAGGGTTTATACGGTTGCTCGTTATTGAGTTGTAGAGGATAATGTTGATCTAATTGTGAATGCTAGAGTTGTGGTCGTTCTCGTGAAGCGTATTTATCCACCAGCCCCTTTGGAAGAGGAAGATAAAAATTCCCTAATACCCTTTGAATATGAGGTGGAGAAAGGATGTGCTTTCACGCTTGGACTTCTTGCAATAAATGTAATTTTCTTAGTTCATTGTTTCCAATAATTTTGAATTCTAGCATATAGTTAATTTAGTTGTATGAGATGACGGCATAACATCTAGTTAATTTAGTTGCATAAGATAGGGTTTAATGGATATCTGGTTTCTTTTGTTTGAAATCTCCCATAAATCTTAGGATGGTTTTGATTGGTTCTTTTAGAGGAAGGGCTCTAACTAATAAAAGTGTCGAACAAGTTAACCAAGCTTCTTATGTTTGATCATTGTTTGTCTGGTACGAGTGAACATCTTTTAGTGTGGAATCCAGCCAAGAGTGAGCCAATTGAGAGTGTAACATTAAACGATTAAGGAAACTACTATGGGTCACGGGATCAAGTTTAAGGGGAGTGTTGGATCATAAACTTGATCCGATTAAAGGGTCCAACCCACTCAATAAGGCCCATCAAGACCATGTTCTAGAAATAAATTAAATATTATTAATTTTTGTAGTAGAGGTTGTGTGTAAGACCATCCTTAGGTTGAGTACAAGACACTCTTTTATGTTGAGTGTAAGAAACACTTTTACCTTGAGTGTAGTATTGAGGTTGAGTGCTTAACTATCCAAAAGGCTCTTGGATGGTGGATCCTTGTCTCCACTATATTCCTATAAATAGTGAAGTTCTCCCACCATCTAGTGTATCACCAAACACACTAAGAAGTAAATTTAGAGAGAAATTTAGAGTGAGGAAAAGAGAGAGACAAGAATGGTTGAGTGTTAGAAAAATATTTTCTCTTCTAGTGTGAGTTGTTTTGTAATATTTTCTCCGTTTCAATATTTATCAAAGTTGTTTATTATTTTTCCGTCAGCAAAGTGGTATCAGAGCCACAAGCTCTTTCCGAAATTTTGTTTTTAAATATTCAACATATTGAAAAATATGGCAAATGGTGTATCATCCTTCCAAGTTCCTACACTCAACAACAATAATTACGATAACTGGAGTATCTAGATGAAAGCTCTCCTTGGAGCATATGATGTGTGGGATGCCGTAGAAAAAGGGTTTGACGAACCCGAAGATGAAACAACCCTTACTCAAGAGGAGAAAAGAACTTCGAAGGATTCAAGAAAGAGAGACAAAAAAGCTCTCTTCCTCATCTATCAAGCATTAGATGATGATGGCTTCGAAAAAATTTCAAGCGCATCTTTCGCCAAGCATGCGTGGGAGAAATTACAAATCTCTTACAAAGGAGTCAAAAAGGTGAAAAAGGTATGTCTCCAAACATTAAGAGATGAATTTGAATCCTTACATATGAAAGCGTCCGAATCTATTTCAGAATATTTTTCAAGAGTAGCAACCGTTTCTAATCAATTAAAAAGAAATGGTGAAAAGTTAGAAGATGTGAGAGTAATTGAAAAAATACTTTGTTTGTTGGATCCTAAATTTGAGCATATGGTCGTGACGATTGAAGAAACTAAAGACTTGGAGAAATGACGATTGAGGAACTCCAAGGCCCATTGCAAGTCTACGAAGAAAATCATAAGAAAAAACAAAGAGATCACCGAGCAACTTCTCAAAATAGAACTCAAGGACATGCATGCAAGTCAAGAGGAGGATAGAAACCAACGTGGCTGAGGAAGAGGTAGAGGCCCAGACAAGGTGGTTATCATGGCTGTGGACGTGTCTGGAATCACAACAACAATAATTCCAACTACAACTACAAGAAAAGAGAAAGCTCAACACTAGGTCGTGGAAGAAGAAATCTGAACTTGAGGTATGATAAATCTCAAATCCAATGCTATAAATTTCAAAGGTTTGGACATTATGCTTCAGAATGTAGAGGCCCTAACAATAGAGTTGAGGAGAGGGCCAACTATATGGAATAGAAGACGGATGAAAAAGATATGTTACTACTAACATACAAAAACACTAATGAAGGTCAAGATAATACTTGGTATCTTGACACCGGTGCAACCAACCATATGTGTGGGAAAAGAAGCATGTTCGTAGAGATCAATGAAGGAGTGAGTGGAAATGTCTCTTTTGGAGATGATAGCAAGATATTGGTGAAAGGAAAATGTCAAAATTCTTATTCGTGCAAAAGATGGTAGTCACCAAATAATTTTAAATGTCTATTACGTACCTAACATGAAAAATAACATCTTGAGCTTGGGAAAACTTCTAGAAAAGGGCTATGATATTCATATGAAAAATTATAGTCTTTTTATGAGAGACGACAAATGAGATTTAATTGTTAAAGTTCAAATGTCAAATAATAGAATGTTTTCTTTGAATATCCAAAATGATGTTGCAAAGTGTCTTAAGGCGTGTTACAAAGATTCATGATGGCTATGGCATATTCGATTTGGCCATCTAAACTTTACAAGTTTAGAGTTATTGTCCAAAAAGGAAATGGTGAGAGGGTTACCGTGTATCAATCATCCTGACTAGTTATGCGAAGGATGTTTACTTGGAAAGAAATTCAAAAAAAGCTTTCCAAAGGAGTCAGAATCAAGAGCCAGGAAACGTCTCGAGCTTATTCATACCGATATGTGTGGTCCAATCAAGCCGAGCTCTCTAGGTAAAAGTAACTACTTCCTTCTCTTCATTGATGATTTTTCAAGAAAACGTAGGTATATTTCTTGAAACAGAAATCCAAAGTTTTTGGAGTATTTAAGAAGTTCAAAGCAGTCGTGAAAAAGGAAAGCGGAAATAAGATTAAAGACATGCGATCTGACCAAGGAGGGGAGTTCACATCCAATGAATTCCTAGAGTTTTGTGAAGCACATGGAATTCATCGCCGCTTGACAGTTCCTAGATCACCTCAACAAAACGGTGTGGCAGAAAGAAAGAACAGAACAATCCTTGATATGGCGCGAAGCATGCTCAAAAGCAAGAAATTGCCAAAAGATTTTAGGGAAAAAGCAGTGGCATGTGCGGTGTACTTGTCCAACCGATCACCAACAAAAAGTGTTTGGGAAAACAAACCACAAGAAGCATGGAGTGGAAGAAAGCCCAGAATTTCCCACCTAAGAGTATTTGGAAGCGTAGCTCATGTTCATGTACCATATCAACAACGAACCAAACTCGATGATAAAAGAAAGAGTTTTATCTTCATCGGTTACGACTCAAGTTCCAAAGGCTACAAGTTGTAAAACCCAAACAATAAGAAGGTTTTGATAAGCCTAGACGTGATATTTGATGAAAAAGGCGAATGGGACTTTGGGTCTCATACAAATGAGTTCACATTTTTCACCCAAATTGAAGAAGATGAGCAGACACTGATTGAGCAATCAGAAAATATTGCAACCTCACATGCTTCACCAACATCCTCTACTCATAGAGACTCACCACCTTCATCATCGTCAAATGGTAGTCAAAATGAGAGAGTTATAGAACGTACAAGAAGCCTTAGTGATCTTTATGAGGTAACCGAACCAATGGATAACCTTACACTCTTTTATCTTTTTTTTATTGTGAACCAGTGACATATTAAGAAGCTACACAAGAGAAACAATAGATAGACGAAGAAATTAGAGCCATTGAGAAGAATGACACATGGGAACTCACCTCACTTTCCAAAGGGTGCAAGACAATAGGCGTCATGTGGTTATACAAAACAAAGAGAAATGCTAAAGAGGAGACTGAAAAACACAAAACAAGGCTTGTTGCAAAAGGCTATAGTCAAAAGCCCGGAATTGACTATGATGAGGTATTCGCCCCTGTTGCCCGATTAGAAACTATTAGACTAATAATTTTTTTCGCAGCTGAAAACAAGTGGAAGATACAACAAATGGATGTAAAGTCAGCATTTCTAAATGGTATCCTTGAAGAAGAAGTCTACATCCAACAACCATTAGGCTATGAGGTCAAAGGTCACGAAGATAAGGTGTTGAAGCTGAAGAAGGCTCTTTACGGGCTAAAACAAGCACCAAGGACATGGATCAGTAGAATCGATAAGTATTTCCAAGAGAACAACTTCAACAAATTTCCCTACGAGCACGCTCTATATACCTATATCAAAGATGGAGATATTTTAATTATGTGTCTCTACGTGGATGATTTGATCTTCACCGGAAGCAGCCCAAACATGTTTAATAATTTCAAAGAAGTAATGACAAAGGAATTCGAGATGATAGACTTGGGGCTTATGACATACTACCTTGGCATTGACGTTAAGAAACAAAAAGATAGAATTTTCATCTCACAAGAAAGCTACGCAAAAGATATCCTCAAGAAGTTTAAGATGGAGAACTGTAACCCGATAAGCACACCCATGGAGTTTGGAGTCAAAATGTCCAAGTATGAAGAATGCAAAAGTGTAGATCCAACATTATTCAAAAGTTTGGTGGGTAGCCTACGCTATCTAACTTGTACGAGACCAGATATTCTTCATGCAGTTGGATTGGTTAGTCGTTATATGGAATCTCCAACAACAACTCATTTCAAGGCTGCAAAGAGAATCCTTCGTTATCTAAAAGATACAATCAACTTTGGATTACTCTATTCAATTTCCAATGATTACAAGCTTGTTGGGTATAGTGATAGTGATTAGGGTGGAGACATAGACAATCGAAGGAGTACTACTCAATTTGTATTTTTTATGAGAAATATTACTTTCACATGGATGTCAAAGAAATAACCGATTGTCACATTGTCCACTTGTGAGGCGGAATATGTTGCTGCTACTACATGTGTTAGTCATGCAATTTGGCTTAAAATCTATTGAAGGAGATAGACCTAACACATCATGAGCCAACTAAGGTGTATGTCGATAATAAGTCAGTCATCGCCTTAGCCAAGAATCCAGTATTCCATGATCGAAGTAAGCATATAGATGTCCGCTACCACTACATAAGGGAGTGTATTTTAAGAAAGGATGTGCAAGTTGAATATGTGAAGACACAAGATCAAGCTGCCAATATTTTCACCAAGCCACTGAAAAGCGAAGACTTCAAACGATTAAGGAAACTACTAGGGGTCACGGGATTAAGTTTAAGGGGGAGTGTTGGATCATAAACTTGATCCGATTAAAGGGTCCAACTCACTCAATAAGACCCATCAAGACCATGTTCTAGAAACAAATTAAATATTATTAATTGTTGTAGTAGAGGTTGTTTGTAAGACCATCCTTAGGTTGAGTACAAGACACTCTTTTATGTTGAGTGTAAGAAAAACTTTTACCTTGAGTGTAGTCTTGAGGTTGAGTGCTTAAGTATCCAAAAGGCTCTTGGATGGTGGGTCATTGTGTCCACTATATTCCTGGAACTCTCCCACCATCTAGTGTATCACCAAACACACTATATTCCTATCTTCTTGTGTAAATCTCTTATTTTATATTTCTCGTTCACATTCACTCTTAGGCCGTATGAGTATTTTTTAAAACGATCTTCCTTTGAAGCCCTTATGAGTTTGCATCACTCTTTAGTTCAGAGATCGTAAGGAGCTCTTTGACATAAAGTATGATGTTAATAAAGTATTCACACACTTTGGCAAAAACCTTAAAGAGGATAATTTTTTGATTCGCATCTTCAACCTTGTTCCCAACTGCATTTATTTACGATAATGATCATAGATCTCTTAGCTACCATCCATTTCCAGCCTATAGAACAATTTTTTGAGATACGGTATATTAGCCACAGATTTATTCACGTAAATGGCTTCCATCTTATTAAATATCCATATAGCCATAGCCTTTCATACCCATCTCAAAGTTCCTCATCCCCCAATTCAAAATTAGTGCATGATGGGCATTGGACAACACTACGGAACCAACCGTTATTGTAACTCTCTAATCCATAGTCGCATAAATCCATTATATACTAGCAACATTCTTAGCCTACGTGGAGAATTGTTAAGTATAGGCTCAAAGTAAGTTGTGAATTTTAAATGAGTGACATATATTAACTATATTTCCTATTAAATGGATCTTCTATGGATTTCATATTACTTGGATCTTCTATATAAATTAGTTTTCTTATTAATTGAGTCTTCAATATTAATTAGATTTTTTATTAATTTGATATTTTTAATATTAATTAAATTTCATACTAATTGAGTCTTCAATATTAATTAGATTTTCTATTAGATTTTGTAGTTAAATGATTAAAAAAATTCACACCTATAAATATAAGAAGATATTTCTTTAAAATGTGTGACGAGACGAGCAAAAAGACAAGTGACAATTCATAAGAGATCGACGAGTATGTTTGTATAGAGTATAATAAGGTAGTAGATAAAACTTGAATATGTATTGTGAGATTCACAGATTCTTTGTAAATCGAGAAGAGATTTTTGTAACAAATGAGTGATTAAGTGTAACCTCTTATATAAATATTGTGTACGATTTCTTCACGATCAAAACCACGTTTAAATGTCTTGTTGTGCGATTGATTTATTTAATTTTTGTTCTTACTTATTAATTTTGTTCTTCAAATCATGTTCGGATATTGTTGGTTTCTCTAACAAATTTATTATTAATATAATTATACATTAAATTTCAATGAAAGTTTTTTTAATAAAATAAATCCTAGTTTTATTTTATATAAAAAAAACCATTATTAATAATTAAAAAAAATATAATACCAAAAATATAACTTCGTTTAGTCTAAACGTATCTTTCAAAATTTCCAAGCGGATCTCAAACTTTTTAGGCTAGACCCTATTTCGTCCATAAAACGGGAGTATTGACGAAATTATGGCAGACTTTTATAACAATTTTAACCGAAAAAAATATCGTCCAATTTAAAATATGAGTTGTTATAATTCGGATAATGAACAAAGATTGGTACTAAAGTTGTAATAATTAATAAATTTATTATTCGTAAAAAATATTTTATTTTATTATAAATAAAAGATGAGTTAAATTACAATAATTCAAAATTCATAAATGAATAGAAAATCTTAACTATGTAAACTATTCCGTAAGTAACTGATAATATGTTAGGTAAGATCTAAATTAGCAATAACTACCCGAGTCTTTAAGTTTACCAAAAACAATATATATCGTAAATTCTTTCAACAATATCTCTAAAACTATACACACTTGCGAAATTTAATTAGTTATTAGTTATTTTAAAATTTTGAAATTTTATATTTTTTAAACCATAACTTAAATGTTTTTACAAAAACACATATATTTTTATTTTTTAAAGATGAACAAAATGAAATTCATGAGTGATATATTTGGATATTTTTTAAATGTAAAATTCGCAACCAAATTATTCTTAATTTTACAAATATAAAATAATTACTTTTCCGCAACCATAATTTCACAAATTATTTTTTCTAAAAATTTACTTTGCACCCAAATGTAATTTAGAAGAGGATTTCTCCTAACTCACTACAATTTTTATTTTTCAGGTTACATAGAGGACTATCATTTATGGGGAGGCTATTCACAAATGGATGAAAACCATCAATACGTAACAAACTCCTAGGGTTGTTATCTGTCCGGTTCAGTCCGGGTTTTGAAGGAACCGGCCCGGACTGCTAAGCTTATCAGTTCGGACCGGACCGCTAAGCTTTCAGTTCTAATTTTTTGGAACCGGACCGAACCGCTAAGCTTTCGGTTCGGTTTGGTTCTAGTTCCGGTTCGGTTTGGTCTGAGTTCGGTCCGGTTTGGTCCATTTAAAAAAAATAAAATCAATTAAAATTTGATTTTTATTTTTTTATTGAAATAAATAATATAAAAAGTAAAGTTTATAAGTTAATATTTGATTTTGTTAAAACATTCGTAATTAACTATTAATTTTGGTACTATAATTTATAAAAGAATATATAATTATAATAATAAATAATCGGTTTTAACGGTTTTATTGGTTTGATTTCTTATCGGTTCTACCGGTTTATCGAATTCATCGGTTCGATTCCGTATCGGTTCTATCAGTTTATCGGTTTATCGGATAGATTCCATATCGGTCTTATCTGTTTATCGATTCGGTTCCTAACCGGTTTTTTATTTCGGTTCCTTATCAGTTTTTGGTTTTTAGAATCGAACCGTGAACCGAACCGTTAAGGTTCGGTCCGGTTTTCGGTTCGATCCTTATCAGTTCGGTCCCGGTCCGGTTCTCGATTCCGGAGAACCGTCGACAGCCCCACATACTTCCATTTTCCAAAAATCATAAGATTGGACATCAAATTCAAAAATGAATACTTTTAAAGATGAGTGGTTAAAGACCAAGACTAGAGTTTAGTTGGAGTATATAATATATCTGTTAGAGATATAAGGCCTAAGCCCATTAGCCCATATAATTTATCTATAAATAATAGATTTAGAAAGTATGTATTACATAGAGTCAGTACTTAACCCAATGGGAATCCAGTTTCTATTTGAGGGGTTATTCGAGGAAGCTCGTGCTGATTACCAGTACCTGATGGCTGCTGCAAACCGACGTGAGTACGATCGTTGCTTGTTTTTTGTTGATACATTTAAGCAAAGATGCGTTGAGGATTTCAAGTTAGGTAATTTAAGCATTGAACAGTTGGTTAACGTTGATGGGTTTTGTGAATTGGTCAATAAAGCAATAGGGTTTTCTGAACCGGTTGTTACTTACAATGTCAATCTATCTGTTTTTACTTCAATCCCCGATTTCTGGGGTATTGATCAGCTTTTCCCCATTGCCCCTATCCATAAAATGGATGAAAAACCAGGCGTTAGAGGGGTTTTATCTGACTTAACTTGTGATAGTGATGGTAAGATTGATAAGTTCATCGGTGGCGAATCTAGCTTGCCTCTCCACGAACTGAAAGGAGGCTGTGGTGGTGTTGGGGGCAGTGGTAATGGTTACTATCTAGGGATGTTTTTAGGTGGCGCTTATGAAGAGGCCTTTGGTGGATATCATAACTTGTTTGGTGGCCCTAGTGTTGTATTTGGTATTTTGATTTATTTTTGGATTTGGTTTCGGTATTTGGATTTGGATTTGGTTTTGGATTCAGTATAGATTTTGTTTGGATTCGTTTGGATTTGTTTTGCTTTGTTTTGCTTTGTTTGGATTCGTTTGGATTTGTTTGGTGTTTGATTTCGTTTGTATTAGTTTGGAGTTTGGAGTTTGGAGTTTGGAGTTTGGAGTTCAATTTTGTTTTTCTTATTTTGTGTAACAAACTCACAATGCAAGAATACGCATTGCGAGTTTGAGAGAGGGTGTTAGAGATATAAGGCCTAAGCCCATTAGCCCATATAGTTTATCTATAAATAATAGATTTAGACTCTATGTAATACATACTTTCTAATAATCAGAAACCCTAGCCGCTTATTGGCGACTATTTCTTTTATCTATATTTGTTTATTAACAATATCTACAAGTTGTGTAACATATTATAAAGAGACACACTTGTCTCTTCATGTAACTTAATTCCCTTCTTACATCGGTGGATATATTTTGCTATAAAAAAAATCGACTTGTAATACAATTTTTTTTTAATAAAAAGTCAATTCACCATGAAAATGAACATCTTTTAACAACGACAAAAAAGTTATTTGTTTCAGCTTCAATTACCATTTATTTTTTTTTAAATAAATTTGTATTTAGTTTTTTCACAAAATCATACTTATTTTGTAACCAAACTCCTAATTTAGAAACTATTTTCTTTATATCAGTAACACATTTGCACGTAACTCCATAACTTTAATTTTATTTTATTTTTATAAAAAAATAGGTTTTTACCATAAAAATTGCACAAAAATTTGCAATTGTAAATTAGCTATTTTACACCTAGGTAACACTTGTTTTCACACCAACTTTTTTTTTGTTGTTTTTTCTCACAATTAGACTTATTAACATTTAAAGTTCTGTTTTCATAACTATTTATTCTTACTTCCGCAATCCATTTACACATACTTTCATAATCAAACAATAGTTGTTTTTTCGGAACCAAATTACATATAATTCCGTAATTAAACTACATTTTCTTTTTCGTAACCAAAATACAGGTAATTCCAAAATTAAACAAGATTTTTTTTACAAACAATTTATACATTATTTCACAACTAAAAGAATAAACGATTATTTTTTGTTTGTCTTAAGAAAATAAAACCAATAATATTTTCGAATATTTTTTTTAAACTAGATTTAAAAGATGTGATATTTTAAAAAAACCTAAAACATAAAATGAAAGCATGGTTAGAATTATTTCAAACTGCAAGTTGGGTACGTTTAATACTAATTATCACCCTAATAGTGATCCGAACAATATTATTGGTAAATAAATTTATACAGAATACATATATTAATATAGTTCCCGTGGTACACAAATAATATTTGTAGTTTACAAGCATTCCTCTTCTCATCACCAAATGTTAACGGTCCAAATTACCATTTTGTTTGATTGTTTTCATTATAATAGTTAGTTAAGATATTCTTTGCTTTATTGCCTTAATATCTATGTTTTAATTTATAAAGTTGTTCAACCTACTTATAAAAAATGTAGGTATAGTTGGAAATCCTTTGAGTAGTTATAATTCGCAAGTAGAGTAAGGATCAATAAGATATATGAACTATTTGATAACTCTATAAGTTTATAAAAAACATTGTAGTTTTATAGTGAAACCTTATATTTCTTCATCAAAAAGTTTATCTCTATACCTTATGCATACTAGCTTGAAGTTTTTTTATTGAACAAAATAAAAATTGTCTGTCACCCTTAAAGAAAACAAATACGAAGTATAGAAGAGTATCGAAGCTTACCGGTGGCTTGGACTTTTGTATTGCATTGCATGGTTGAAACAAAGAAAAACAGTGCAAAAGAATTGCCGGGCAAATCTCCTTTGGCAGGAGGGCGGGTAGAGTAAAACTTAGGGCATAAGTTAACCCTTATGCATGTCCTAGCCGCCGCCTGCCTAAAGAGAACTTGCCCAGTAATGCAGCTGCACCAACCTTGATTGCTTGCTTGAGCCATAAGTTAGTAAACCAACTTGTTTATTTATAGTGCCTTAGATAAAGCATATGCTATAGAACTATACCTGCTATTAGTTGTCTGGTTCCATTCTCTTTTTGTTGGTTTATTCCACAACTTCCTTGTACAAAAGTGACGCTTATACTTCATAACGACCTTCGCTATTTTACTGGCCCAACTATTGATTAGTAAAACAAGTATTCATATAGGACTCAATTTCATTCAGTAGTTTTACAAAGTGTTGCATGTTTGGTCTAATCTAAACTTTCATTTTCAACCAACGAGTTAATCCAAAGTTTACTCGACAAAAGTGATTGTGTAGAAGAAGAAAGTGAAGTAGAATAGGCTGTAGCATGTTCTTTAATGCTTAAAAAAGGCTTCTCTATAGGGAATATTGTCCGCTTTGGGCCCACCGGCCCGCACGGCTTTGCTTTTGGTCCACTTCCAAAAGGCCTCACACTAATGGAGATGTATTCTTAACTTATATACTGATCTTTCTTCCCATGTTTAACCGATGTGGGATGTGGGACTTTGCTCGCACCTAACAATCCTCCTCTCGAACAAAGTACCACTCTAGCCTCCTCTCAATTGACTTCCATCCGCCTACTCTAGTCAGGTGAAGAGAAACCTGAACTCTAGAGCTTTAGGGCGGATCTATCTGCTCTGTGCCGCTCCTTGATCAAGCCACTGCTTGATGAGCCATCTGGCACTCCCTTTTTAGATGAATCTGCGCCACTCCATGATCAAGCCACCTGCTTGATGAGCCGTGGCGCTCCATCTTTAGATGAATCTGCGCTGCTCCTTTATCAAGCCACCTGCTTGATGAGCCGTGGCGCTCCATCTTTAGATGAATCTGCGCTGCTCCTTTATCAAGCCACCTGCTTGATGAGCCGTAGCGCTCCATCTATCCAGCAGATCATTCACCTTGAGTATGGCTCTCGGCTTCTGGTATGATGTTCGCAGAATTTCACCCACATCACAATCCACCACATCGCGTTCCGTCTGGGCCTGGTGCTCTGATCATTCTCTGCATATGTCACTACCTTTCGTGTTTACCAAGAGCTGCTTAATCATGTAATTATACGAGAAAAAAGGTATAAAATACAGAAAACCTAAAAGCTAGCTTAAGTGAACGGAACAATGAGGAAAATGGCACACAATTTAATTTAGGTTAGGCGAAAACTCACAAAATATTTTATCAGCAATGTTTTTGTACTTAGGTATAATTTTGTTTACACTGAAATTCTTTAGGTTTACTTTCTAATAAGTGTGCGAATTCTTCGTTGATGATGTAATAAGTGTCCATCTTGGTCCGATTTTTTTCAACACTCACAGATAAGTTAAGTATCCTTCAACATCATTTAAGGTCCTAGGTATTGTTCTTAACTTAACCTGTAGTAATCAGATTCAAGAGTTCTTATACGATATTCATCCATCCGTTGTACAAGACTTTGCAGTGTAAGAATGAAGTTAGAAGTAGGAACTGTACTTAGTTATTAACCTACTTAGTTCAGCTGGTATGACATGAAATATTTCAAATGTCTCGCAAGTATTGCGCTCAAATTAAGTAGTCCATTTGCTATGATATAATGAATATATTCTCCTTCAGTTTGATCCACTTTACTTTTATTAGGGCTAATGTTGGGATTAAAATAAACAATGAATCAAAATGCAAAATCACATTGCACGAGCGTTTGAGGAAAGGTATATATATATATATTTGCACAATAAGTTATAACTTATAGTTGGTAGTCTTAGAAACTTTTCTAAGAAAGGCGGAAATATAAAAAGTAGAGAGCTATAAGTAGATAGGTTAGAGGCTGTTTGTGGACGGACAACAAATGATACAGAAGAATTGCGGGGCAAATCTCCTTTGGCAGTGAGTTCAATTAGGTTGACGATCAAGCGAGTAATAGAACTGCCTGCCAATAAAGATCTTGCCCGGTAATGCAACTGCACCGCGTGCCTTGTTTACAGACATCATTTTATGTTTGCTATTTATACCATTCTACAAACAGCATATGCAATGGTACAATCCTTTTTATTTTAATGAATATATACTGTACAGTACATAGGTTTATTCTCTAAACTCACATTCACCTCATGATATCAATAAATTTCTGTAATATGCCATGCTTTGACATAAAAGATTTAGAGAATGTTCTTTAATGTTCGTTTTCAAATACTATATACGGAAACTAATATTCGATAAGGACATACAAAGTAGTTATTGATCGAGAAACTAATAAACACAAATTTAGGATGTAGTTCATAACGCTGCGGCTGTTCATTAATTTTAGCCAGACCAAAAGGAGTCATGTCTCTACGGTCTCAATGCCTTTTACTAGGTCAGATAAGTTGCTATGTTTAGAAATCACCTCTTCAAAAAAAAAAGATCCAAGTTGAAAGATTGAGATTCTTGTACATGTAAAAGGACAAAGAAAGTTAGATACTGCAATACAAAGACGAGCCTATATCTTTTAGATGTGAAGTTGAAAAGAAGAGGCAAAGTGAAAAAGGCAAATATATTGGAGATTTGTCAATTACATATGCCTAGGATATACACCGCATATCCAACATGACAATTGTCCCCTTCTTTTTTACACGAAACATCACATAGGGAATTATATTCCTACTGCCTGGCACGGCAGGAACCTCCCAGGAAAGCTATTTCTATGCCGATTGGCCACATAAATATGGTTTTCGTTATCACGGAGGGAGCCGACGAAAGAAACATGTGCTTCCAAATTACCTATTTATTTCACTTAGATTAACAAATTTAAGGCTCTATATTGTTTCGGTCTAGCCCCAGCTCTATGCGCACAGGTAAACCCTCAGTCTGACGCAATAGCCTGCAAACCAACGCCAGAAGGTAAACCACACAAGGTGACAGGCTCAGCCGAGAAAGCGTATGTAGAGAGACTCGAACTCATGACCTTTTAGTCATAAGAATGCCATACTCAACCAACTCGGCTACCCCCTTGGGGGCCAAGTGTATTTACGTTATGAATGGGTTATTGTGCTACAATTTGATATGCACATTGATTATTAAATAGTTGAAGTGGACCTATTTTATAGTGTTTATTATATCGGAGAGAGGTTATATAAAATGTAATATAGTCTTTTCATTAGTGTTTTTGTTGTTACGAGAATGAGACAAAGATACATTAAAAAGGAAAAAGAAAAACAATTATCATATATTTGACTTTTGGATCTATTAGTAAACGATACGTATTTTTGCTGATTTTTGGAAATATTATCACGAGTATCTAAGGTTTCATTTTGACCGAATGAATTTCGAATTTCGGATCTACAAGTTTTTGTGATATTTTTTTGTTTTGTGCTTCTCTTTTTGTTATCCACTACTATTTTAATAGTTGGTGGATCGGTATATTTTTTTAGATCGATTCAAATTTACTCGTACCCTCCTTTCAATATAATAATAGAAGTGTTTAGGATGGAGTTCTCATCAATCAGTGGTGTTTTACTCTGCATATTGAAGGGGGTTTTCAACGTATAAATCTTGCATGTTGGTTTTTTGTTTCCGCTTATATGCTATTGTTTGGGACCTTCAGTTGGTATCAGAGCTACTGGTTTGTTTAGCGAATATGAATTATAGTAATGGTAACTTCATGATTAAGTTAAAATAAAAAAAATATTATATTTCGAGACCAATGATAGGAGATCTTTTATACTGTATAAAATGGTTGATCTGATTGAGTTAGTAAAAGATTGTGATGGTAACTTCATGCCTCTCTCAATATGGGAAAGAATATGAAACATCTAGAAGACTGGAAAAACCACTATAAATTCAAAGCTTCTCTTGCTTCCTCCCAACTTGAAGAAATAAAGAAACAACACTCCAATATAGAAAGGCAAAATGATGCAATTTGGGAAAAATTGGTTGGGTCGACAGACCACTTCGTCATTCTTCCTGATATATTCGACCTCCGCAACAAAACTTTTAACGGGAATGTAGTTCGAACTACTATGGAATGCGCTTGAAAGTACGGTCTCATTTTACGAGCAGATGTTACTAAGGCCAAAGGTAACTTCTCTAAATTCAAATATCGCTTCTCGGCATCCAGAAACTCTTGCTAATGTAGTATATTGGCTTTAAAACATCAAGCTCTTCATGAAGTAGCACAGTGCAGACGGCAAAATCTGACACCGAAAAATAAATAATCAACTTTTCTCCCAACAAAAGGTTTAGAAAGTATTTCCGGAGACAACAAATACTCCTAAATCTGGCAAAACGCTTCAAAACATTCTTCGGTCCAAGTAAACTTACTCGCATTTCTGAGCACATTAAATAAAGGCGCACATTTATCCGAAGAACGAGACATAAATTTGTTCAACGCCGCTAACCTTCCTATCAAAATCTGGACATCCTTAATATTCCAAGGAGGATTCATGGTCGTCAAAGCTTTTATCTGTTCCGGATCAGCCTCAATTCCCTTTTCACTTACCATATACCTGAGAAATTTTCCAGATTGAACACCGAAAATACACTTCTCCGTGTTAAATTTCAGATTGACCATTTTCAAATTATTAAAAGTTTCTTCCAAATCATAAAAATGGTCTTCATCTTGTAAACTCTTTACCAGGATATTGTCAATATACACTTCTACGTTTTGCCCAATCTGTTCCTCAAAAGTTTTGTTTACCCAACGTTGATAAGTCGCCCTAGCATTTTTCAGGCCAAACAACATTACCTTGTAGCAATATAATCCTCTACTAGTAATGAACGATGTGCTTTCTTCATCCTTCTTATCTAATCTGATCTGATTATAACCTGAATAAGCATCCATGAAAGACAATAATCGATTACCCGATATGGAATCTACTAACTGATCAATTCAAGGTACTGGGAAATCATCCTTTGGACAAGCTCTATTCAGATCCGTGAAGTCCATGCACATTCTCCACTTGCCATTCTTTTTCCTGACTAAAACTGGATTTGAAGGCCATACAAGGAATTGCGACTCTTTGATATGGCCTATGCTTAATAACTGCTCGACCTCTAAAATTATAGCTGCAAACTTCTCCTGAGAGACATGTCGTTTTTTCCAGTTCGATGGGTCGAACATCAATCTGCACTGCTAGTTTATGACAAATTAATTCGAGAGGCACACCTGTAACGTCTTCTACACACCAAGCAAACATATTTAACTTTGTTGATAAAAATGCAATCAACTTTGTACTTTTCATGATCATTATCCGGAACCAGAAACCCGGGGGACTCCCTCGGATCATCACAATAAGTTATTGCCGAGAGAGTCCCATTTAGCTGCTATGTTTTTTCCGATATTCTTCTTCGAATTTTCTTTGTGGACAAAGCTATATGGTAACATTCTCTAGCGATCTTCTGGATGCTCTTAATTGTTCCGATATTGTTTCCTATTACGTACTTCAAACATTGGTGCACCATACAGATAACACCATGCATCCTTGACAACCAGGAATGGCCAAAATCGCATTATAAGATGTTGGTGCATCAACCACTATAAACAAAACTTCAACTTCCTTTTTGAATGGTCCCCGACCGAGCTCCACCAAGAACTCCAACTCCCCCACAACTATTTTTTTTCTCTTGTAAAGCCTACTATAGTTCTTTATGACTTCCGTATAACAGGTGGGTCGGAAATTTTCCTCTAGGTGCTCGCAAATAAAATATTTGCAGAACATCCTTTATCAATCAATATTTTCTATACTTGATCACCAGCTATCCCTGCAGCAATCAGTACTGCATCCTCTTGTGGGCCTGCTACACTCCTCATGTCATCATCATCAAAACAAATAATCAGGGAGGCCAAACGATGTGTTTGTGCTGAAACCCCTACTTCCAATTGTGTAGTCAAATTTACCATGTGCCTCTTTTGCAAACTGTTGGAATTCCTTGCAATAGTATCCCCTCCAAAAATAGCTAGCGACTCAAAAAACGCACAAAAATCATTCACTTTTCCTCTTGGAATAACTTCCTCTACCATGTTGACATAGTTTCTTTCCACATTGGGATCCAAATATTCTGTTGCAATATCGAAAGCATCAACCTCCTCGGAAATCACCATTACTGTGTCAGCATTCTTTGGAACAGCCTTCACTGCCGTATTTTTCTGAGTGTGTTTTTTCACAAAATCCAATAATATGTCGTTTTCAATTAAATCTTGTACCTCTTTCTTTAAAGCGATACACAGTGCCATGCCCAATGTCATCATGGTACTTACAAAATCTATTAGCACTTCTAATTTCCCTGGAGTTTGGATAGGAAAAGGCTTTCAGAATTGTACGGTCGACTTTGCCTTGTCAAATATTGTAGCTACATTTTCTATTAACTCAGCAAAATAGTCTAGACGAATCCATTTGTTCGAAATAGGCCTAGTTCCCTGCTGCATGTTGTAGTTATGCTGATTCGTTCGTGGCCTCGACGGATATTGGCCCACCGCTTTAGGTTGCACATTAACCCGAGGAGTTTGGCTACTAGACTCAGACCTTTGAAATTGATTCTCCTCTAGCTGAACACTTGATCATTTCTCAGATGCTTGAGTTTCTCCATCTAAAATCCTTTTCTCAACTTGATCAAGTAGAGCTCCGAAAGTCATTGTTTGACTCTGAGCCACTCTATCCTTCAAAAGTCCGGGGAGGAGTCCCATTCTGAAAGCGGCCAATGCCACCGAATCTTTGCAGTATTCCATATCCGTCTTCGTTTTTACAAACCGGTTGGTGTAATTTTTCAAACTCTCCCAACTTTTTGCCTGCAGTAAATTATCGTATCCCCATTAGCTCGGAATTTCTTGCTCCCCATAAAATGTTTCCTGAAGATATTCCAGAACATATCAAAACATTTAATAGAACCCTGGGGTAGCCTGTTGTACTACTTAGAAGCAACTTCCTTGAAGGTTTGAGAAAATACTCGACACAACAATTTATCGTCATCATCAAAGTTGATCATGAAATTTTTAAACTGCTCGATATAGTTTTTGGGGTCTTGCGTTCCATCGAACTTTTCTAGCTTCGATATATCAAAATGTTTTGGGAGATTTCCTGACAGAATTTCTAAGGACAAAGGGGAAATTCTCCAATTATGACATGTCGTGTAAACATTACCCCTCGAATCTTCATGATGCGGAAAATAAAGCCCCCCCCCCCCCCCCAGAAGGCAAGATATGCTGATGCTGCCACTCTGAATTTTGCTGGTCAACATTTTATTTCTCAGAAGGAAACTTTCTCTGGTTATAAACTTGCTCCCCAACATGAAGATTCTTTTCCTTCGGAGCTCTCCTCTCTGAACTTCTTCCTCTACGATACTCCACATACTTTTTTCCATGTTTCTTCTTTCGATGACTCCTTTCAGGAGACGAATCTAGTGAACTATAGCGTGAATAATCACTTGAGTCAAAAAAATAAAAGTGGCGCTTTCCTTTCCTCCTTGAAGAATGCCGACCACGCCTTTTATACCGATAATCTTTGCCATTAGGACGATGATATGCCTGACGCTCATCTTCTCCGTTCTCATTTTCTCTCCGAACTTCCCAACGAAGATTCCACTAAACAATTTCTTTTTTCTGCTTGTAATTTTTTGATTTCCATCAGTAACTCGTTTCTCCGAGCCAGTAAGAGTGACTCATCCATAATTTCTCCCGAACACTGACCATCGTGTCTTGTGAAGTCCTCACTACTTCAGAAATTGTTGCCTATTCACATCCAAATCCTCATGTTCATCCATCATCATGTTTGGATTCAAAAGAAGTTTCGGGAAAAAGAAAACCTACAAGCTGATTTTCGTTTCCCACAGACGGCACCAATGATAAGATATGAACTTTAGGAGGAGTTTTCCGTATCAAACTATACGTATATGGATAATGATAAGATATGTCCTTTAGGAGCAGTTTTCCGTGTCAAACTATACTTAGAGGGATTAATTCGTGAACACAACTTCTTGATTGCTGAAATTGTGGAGATAGAAAGTTAACTAACGTAGAGAGAGAAAGTATATTAAAATAATGAACCACATTTCCCAAATGTGGTGGGGTCCTTTTATAATACACGTAATGGGCCTTACGGGCCTAACCACCTCTTAATTACAAACTTGACCCTTACTTTTATTGTTTAATTACAATTAATCTTATTCCAATATTTACTTTACAATTCTTCACTAACTTTGCTATTTCTTTGCAATAATCCCATTAGCTTTTACTCTTCCTTATCGGAGCTCAATATAGTTGAGGCAAAAAAACTCTTTGAACTTATGACATCGAGATTATGATGCATGATAAATAAAGGAATGAAAAGATTGGCAAGTAAGTCACTCATTACTATTGATAAAGCTATTACATATTGACCCATGTGATCATTGTTTGGCAGGAAAACAACATATAGAAGTTGGTCGTACTAGTATAACAAGTGTTCTATTACATTTATTGATGATGCTAGTTGAAAAACTCGGGTATACATGTTGCAAAGAAAAAGCTAAATGTTTGAGCTATTTCATATATTTCATGTCATGGTGGAAAGGTAGAGAGAGATAAAGTTAAAATGTATTCCATCTGATAACAATGATGAGTATAATATGAGTGATTTCAAAAATTATAACTCATGTTATTTCATTAGAAATGAGATAACAACACTAGGTACCACACAATACAATGGATTTGTAGAGAGAATGAACTAAACTTAGCTGTTGAATTCAATGTCGAAAGCTTAACATCTAGAGATTATAACACATTTGTAGTATCATCCCAAGGTATGTGTTCAGACTTGCAAATTATGGAGGTTGAAGATTATCTTTTTAATAGTTCTTTTAAAAAATTGCATATGCAAGTGCAAGAGAAAAAAAGCTACCTATTTGAGCATGAAATTTAGTCGCTTCAAGAAGCTAGGAATTGGCTTTGATATAGTTGAGAAGGATAATGATACAAGGCTAGTAAAAGATATTGTCAAGTAAGAACATGTGAAAATATAATTATTTCTATATTATCTTCATGTATTCATTATGAATACTATAGGTTCAATCTTTAGTGATACCTTGATATTTGAATATTTGGAATGTGTAGTATACTAACGTAAAATTCAATCGTTACGATATTTTATTTATGCATAAATTTGTTATTTCTTATGATTTTATTTAGTTGATCATGAAATGCACTAGAATATGAGAAGATTGTTAACTAATTAGGTGTAATTGGATTAACTAGTCGACCTATGTAGTCATGATACATTATCAAATAAGTTATAGAGTACGGAGTGCACAGTTGTTAGAATATAGTATGATTAGTGGAATAAAAAAGCATAATATCTTACAAAATTCAAGGGACAAAACCCCTGGCGAGGTCAAAAAATAGAGTCGAAAGTCTACAAAATTCCATACAGATTCCTCATAAGAGTCGACATCTTCCAATTAATACTTGGATTTTGACTAACGTCTGGTCATGGGTACAATCCAATGAACATTGAGCACACTATAAACAAGTTGTATGTTCTAGATTAAAAACATATCATATTTCATTGATAGTATTTTTTCTAGATCGCTTTATCTATAAGTCGATAACAACAAATCTAGAGTTCATCATATATATTATTCAAATTGACATGACTAATATAAATTAACAAATTTTGAGACCACAAAAATAAACAAAAAACTTATTCTCTATATACAAATTATTAATAGACTAAGATCTTTTGTTATGTTATGATTTTATATCTATAAAACTAATGTAGTTTTCATAAAATCCGTTTTCTTTTTTAATTTATTATTGAATTAATTTTACAATAATTATTAATAAGTTTAAGAAAACATTAATAATTTCAATAATTTTGAAACAAAAACTATAATGGTCTCTCTAACCGGTGAGCGTATCGGTCGAATATCAATATTTGGTGTTAGTGAAGAAGAAAAAGTATAAGGATGAAGACCATGGATTTTGGAGTAAAGTTAAGCGCAATCATAATGATAGATTTCATGAGGAATATATTATATTTAAACTATCAAGTGGAGTGTAAAAGACTTTGACAAATATATCCTCGATGGGTTTGTAGTAGAAATGATGTCTAGTATCGAGAATGAGTTTTGTGGATTAAGTTAAAGTCAAGTAAAAGCTTGTCGAGTGAGATGGAGATCCAATCTGGGAAGTACTTGAAGAGGCTTAGGGCTGAAAATGTCATTGTATTACTGAACTGACTATTCACTAGCTATTGTTCTAAGTTCGGTATGCTTAGGGGAAAAATCTTAACGATACACCAAAACATGGAATAGTTAAGAAGATGAGTCATAACTTACTTGGAATAAGAGTTATTCTTATGAAAGCTGGACATAATAAGAGATTGAGCAAAAAATTTGTTGGGACAGCTATCATCATCGATAAGAACCCCTGGAATTTCAGTCATCATGGAGATGTAATAGGTTTCATAAGTGTAGTTGGAGTTGGGATGGAGTTTGAACATAAGGTTGGAGATGTAGGTACCTATACAGAAGTTATTTTAAAGATAAGTTCGGGTTCGACATTTGTAAAAGCATTTGACAGGTTGTTGGGTTTTGGTTTTGACTTGAAGTTTAATGGTCAAAGGCTTTGAATGTTCAAATTGTGGACCACTTATCAAGTGTTGCTCGTTCTGATCTTATGTTAGGTCAAACGGATGTTACTATCGTTTTTTTGAATGTAAGAAGCCGTGAGACTGGTCTATTGGGGAGGTTTTCCTTGATGGAGTTTATGGACTACATGAGAACTGATCACTCCAGGCGTGTAGGTCGATAGTTTATCTTTAATGAGTAGTCGGAGCATCGGGGTAATGTATGGTGGTGTCATTGTGAGTCTAGATGAATAATTGTGAGTCTATCTGAAGAGCATATTGATAATGCAGTAATTCGCCGATATTGATAATAAGGAGTCAATTGCAAATAGAAGGAAGTTAATAGGTCTGTGACGGTATTTATCGTTTATTAGAGGATAATTTGCAAACAAAGTATTTTATGAAGGACTAAAAGAGAAATAAAACAAGCCCACCAAGGATATTAATGGGTCCATCCTTCCCCACGATAAAAGGAGACCCATTATTCTTGGTAGGTGGGATATTCTAGAATGTAATATTCTCTTTTGACTTTCTCTCTCTATATTTGTGCTCTAGTCACATCAGGTCCAAGATCCAATATCTTTCTTAGTCATTTATTCTCTCATCATTGGCGCCGTCTGTGAGAACCCGTGATACCAAAAAGGAATCTTTTTTTTTTAAATCGCGATCTGATCTTGAAAAATGAATGACGAAGTTACCGGAAAGAGGGTCGGGAGAGAAGTGGCCCCAGCCGTTTCACTATCTGAAGGCGAAGAATCCCCGGGTCGGGAGTATTACGCCCAGGGTCGGAACAAGCGTTTGACCCTTATCATGACCAGGAGACAAGTGCTGGAAGATATTTCCAGATTAAACACTGCAAAAGAATAGGCGTTAGACGAAAAAAAGAGTTCGGGAAGGAAAAGGTAAAGAACCACTCAAAGATAAATGCGGCGAAGGCAACCCGACCGCGGGACATCGCATCGAGGCCCGACCTGTTAGATATTATCGGGAGCCTCGCCCAGAGGGCAAGCAGAATGACAGAGAGGAGAGATACCCAGAGGATAACCGCGACGTCTCCGCCGACTACACTTCGGACGACTCGTCGGGAAGGGAGTACCGACGCAAAGAAAGGCTAAACAAACGCACGCGGAAGAACCGTTCCCGACGGGATAGGGCACCCCGTTCAGATTCTATTAAGTACAAGAAGGGTAGCACCGAGAAAAGAGAACCACCATCGTTTGAGAAAGAAGAAATGCAAGCAGGCAGCAGAGAAGAGCGGGTAGCTCAACCTCAGGTCCAGTGGCAACCTTCGAACAGCCAGAACCAGGGGTACCGAACTAGTAGCAAATTCATCAACCCCGGGGACGAAGGTCTCTACGGGATTTAGACCGAAGGGCTCGGAGGCGGAGCGTTCGGATACGGAATGAATTCGAGAGCTTCACCGTTGTCCGACGAGATATTATCAGGCCATCTCCCGAAGAGGTTTGACATTTCCAAATTGGAAAAGTATGACGGAAAGAGGGACCCGGATAATCACTTGGAAGCCTTCAAAAACTTTATGTTGAGTTTCAACAACGACGATAAACTTTATGTCGGGCGTTTTTTATGACCTTCAGGGATCGAGCGTCCAAGTGGTACAACCGGTTACCACAGGGTTGTATTAAAAGCTTCGGGATGTTCTGGACGATGTTCCGGCAGCACTTCGTCTGAAGCAAGAGCGTCCGAGCTAATGGAGATACCATCATGAATTGTAAGCAGAGATTAAGAGAGAGCCTCAGGGATTACACCAAGAGTTTTATTGACGTTAAGACCGACCTGGACCATTGCGAGGAGAACATGGTGCTAACCGCGTATCGCTTGGGTTTGCTCCCGGGACCGATGAAACAAGCAGTTACTAAAAAACAAGCGTTTACTTTTCCGCTCTTCTGGCCCAACTAGAAAAACAGATACTGATAGAAGAAACCGAGGTGTCCGAACTGGCGGCGCAAATTCAGCAGAGTGCGCAAGCATCGGTCGTTATAAAACAAGGGGCTCAATTCAGTTATGCTCAGCAAGCCCAGACGGTCAGCACGATACCACCGACCCAATCCTTGCCAATCAAGCATTCGGCTCCCCCGAGCCAAAAAACAAAGCAGACGAGTCAAGTTGTTTCGCGAGCCATGTCTAACAAGTGGATCCGACCCGCTTACTTCGCTGACTTGACGGAGTGCGTATCTTCGATCTACGAAAAGACTAAGAAAAGCGGGATGTATCGAAGGCCTTTCCATATACCAACGCCTCGGGAACAGAGGAACACCCGATATTGTCGCTACCATGAAGACGTGGGGCACAATACTAAGGATTGCATTACCCTCAAAAAGGAAATACAAATGCTGATAGAGCACGGAAACCTCCTAGAGTGCGTGAAAAAGAAAGCTCAGCAGGGTAACACTTCGAGAGAAGTCGTGACAATACCGAACTCTGAAACCACCATGACCATTTCCGAAGTCACCGACCCGTTTGATGTTTCAATCGAATACCTCGACCGGGAGGTGAATCGCAACATCATCGGGATCATTGAAGAAGGAGCTGTAGAAAGTGTTGGGAATGTTAAAAACCTTTGTAAAATTTTCGAATCATTGACTATTTTCGGTGGAGACTCTATGGCAGGTACCACACACTCCTCTAGAAAACGGCATATCATGAATCTGGCCATCCAGTTGGAAGCCTGGACCTATCCCCAATCAAAAGGCATCCCTTCCGCGATCCTATATTTTGACGACGACATGAGAGATATAGTCGGCCCTCATGAAGACACCATCGTTATCGGGGGGGCCATTGCGGGGGAAGAGGTCCGACGTATCTTGATAGACACCGGTAGCTCAGCCAACATAATCTTCGCATCCACTTTCGAAAAATTCAGGGCACCTCCGGTCATTACACGGTCGGACCGAACTATTGTGGGGTTTACGGGTTCAGCAGCAGACGTGGTTGGAGATTTCGAGGGCATCGTTCAGCTAGGCTGCGGACCGTTCAAGAAAGAGGTCACTGTTTTATTCGTGGTGGTGGACGCACCGGCTTCTCATGATGCAATTTTTGGCAGATCATGATTATCGCGAATGCATGCGGTATCGTCCACAGTTCATCAATGTTTGAAATACGTGATCGGAAACAACGTGGGTATAGTCCGGAGCAGCCAGAAAGCGGCACGAGAGTGTTACCGAGCGGCTTTGGCACCCAAAAAGGATCAAGAGATGGCACAAGCGCGGGACTAGCAATTAAAGGAATTTCCCTTGGGGTCGTTACCCGTTGATGATCCTAGGGAAGCTCCCATTTTTTTAACCACCGATGAAGAGTGTGAAAAGCACCCATTTACCGAAGGGAAAGTTCTGCAGGTCGGAATCCGACTGTCACCAGCCTTCAGAAAACAGTTGTTATCTTTACTACAGGAGAATTTAGATTTATTCGCATGGTGTTCGAAGGACGTGACCGGAGTCCCAGAGAATCATGTGATTCACAAGCTAAGTATCAACAAAAATGTCAGACCCATTTCACAAAAGCGCCGGGCTTTTTCCCCAGAAAATGCAGAAATCATTCTGCGAGAAGTCGAAAGAACGATCAGCGTCGGACACATCAAGGACTCGAATTACCCACTCTGGACGTCCAATCCTGTCCTGGTAAAAAAAATAAAAACAGGAAGTGGAGGATGTGTGTGGACTTTACCGACCTCAATCAGGCATGCCCGAAGGATCCCTTCGCGATGCCGAGGATCGACAAGTTGGTGGACTCAACGTCAGGAAACAGACTGCTGTCATTCATGGACGCGTACGCAGGCTACAACCAGATCAAGTTGCACCCAGCGGATCAGGAAAGCACGGCGTTTATAATAGGCCGAGGGTTGTATTGCTACAAAGTCATGTCGTTCAGATTCAAAAACGCTGGAGTGACTTATCAGAGGTTGGTTAACAAAACCTTCGATTGTCAGATAGGGAGGAATATAGAAGTCTACATCGATGACATGTTAGTAAAAAGCGGCACGGACGAGGAACATCTCGCCGATTTGAGGGAAACCTTTGACAAACTCAGAGGTATAAATCTCAAGCTCAACCAGGAAAAATTCTCTTTCGGGGTAAGGTCGGGCAAGTTTCTAGGGTTCTTTGTTAGCGAAAAGGGAATTGAGGCCGACCCGACCCAACTCCAAGCTCTTACCAACATGACTCCGCCTAAGAATATTAAGGAAGTCCAGATATTAACTGGGAGTCTAGCGGCTTTCAATCGGTTTATCTCTCGTTCATCTGACAAATGCGCTCCATTTTTCAGGTCTTGAGAAATGCCGACCATTTTGTGTGGACAACGGATTGTAACGCAGCCTTTTTAGGGATTAAGACTTATCTATACTCCCCAAACCTTCTAACGAAGCCTCTCACAGGCGAGACTCTTTTCCTTTACATAGCAGTTTCGGATTTTGTAGTGAGTGCGGCCTTGATCAGCGAATCGGGAACGGCCCCTAAAGCGGTATACTTCGTGAGCAAAAGCTTACTGGATGCAGAAATACGGTATCTAAGGCTGGAGAAACTGGTCTTAGCATTAGTGACCGCGGCACTAAAAATGCGGCCATATTTTCAAGCACACCCGATTGTCGTCCGCACCTCGTTTCCACTCAAGTACGTTCATCAGCGCCCGGACATGTCAGGGAGAACGTCTAAATGGTCGGTCGAGTTGGGAGATTTCGACATCAATTTTGAGCCGTGGACGGCCGTTAAAGGCCAAGTTCTGGCTGATTTTATAGTGGAGTTCCATTCCGACCGCCCGGACCAAGACGCACCGTCTGGAGAAGCCGAACCAAATGAGTGGATCATCCGCACCGACGGTGGATCGAACGTAAATGGCTGTGGAGCGGGCCTACAGATAGTCACCCCAATGGGCATAAGTATGCATCAGGCAATCCGATTTGGTTTTCCCACTTCTAACAATGAAGTCGAATATGAAGCCGCCCTGGACGGTTTGCGACTAGCACGGGTATATGGAGCTAGGCATGTACGTCTCGTTAGTGATTCTCAACTTTTGATTGATCAAACCTCGGGAGCCTCAGAAGCCAGGAAAGAACATCTGGTTCAGTACTTAGCTACATTAAGGTTGTTAGCCGCGTCATTCGCTAAGATAACGTATGAACATGTCCCAAGAACCGAAAATATGGTAGCCGACTCTCTAGCATCGGCCTTTTGCTCACGCAATTACCCCTGGGTAACCGAACAAGAAAATCCAACGATCATAAAGAGGAAAGAGCTGGATAATCGACCCAAAATTGCTTGTCAGGTGTCTTCGATAACTATTTCGGATTGGCGACGGGATATCATTTCTTTCCTGGACGAAGGTCTACTGCCGAACGATGGCGCATCGGCTCGAAAGGTGCGCAACAAAGCCCGAGGCTACGTTTATTGGGCGAAATATTATACAAAAAATCATTCAGCCGGCCCTTACTAAGGTATTTGGGGGTAAATGAGTCGCAGATCATTGTGTCCGAGTTACATGACGGAGAGGGCGCGGCTCATTGTGGTTACAAGGCCCTAATAAGGAGAATTTTTCTCGCCGGGTTTTATTGGCCGACGATAACGACAGATGCTCAGCAGATAGTAAAAACCTGCAACACTTGTCAAAGATTCGCGAACGCGATAAACGTGCCGGCGGCCCCTTTAGAATCCATATCTAAAGGATTACCCTTGACCGATGGGGAATCGATCTTGTAGGGCCATTACCAATGGCATCTGGTGGGAGACAAACGATCATGGTGGTTTTGGATTACTTTTCCAAATGGTTTGAAGCCGAACCATTATCCGCCACTTAGACTAAGGACATATTTAGATTTATTTGGTCCAATATCTGTTGTTGGTTCGGGGTACCCCAGAAGCTCACCATGGATAACGGACCCCAATTCGACAGCAGAGAGATGAAATCTTTTTGCAAAACTCATAGGATTAGGCAATGTTTCTTTGCCCCATTCCATCCTCAAGCGAACGGGCAAGTCGAAGTCACCAATCGAACCATTCTGGACGGACTCAAAAAGAACCTCGAAGGAAAAATTGGCAAATTTCCAGACTATTTGCAGGAAGTGTTATGGGCTTACCAAACTACGCCTCGAACGGCGACTAAGGAATCACCTTATGCTTTGTTATATGGCATGGACGCGGTCACTCCGGCAGAATTCATTTTTCCATCTTTTAGGATCGGTACCTATGATGAAAACACAAATGATCGTGACAGACAGTTAGCTCTCGACCTCATAAAATAAAAACGGAACCGTGCCCAACTAAATTCTTTACACTATCAGACTCTAATGAGGAGTCGATATGCGTCTAAAGTACGACGGCGGGAATTCAAAGTCGGTGATAAGGTTTTGAGATGAGTTTTTATGCATACCAAAGATAAAAGGCTCGGTAATCTCGCCGCAAACTGGGAAGTACCATACGAAGTGATAGAGAAAGTCAAGAGTGGGACATATCGTTTTCAAGACAAGATCGGGCGTTCGTTAAGGCTACCATGGAACATTGAACATCTGAAATTGTATTTGGAGTGATTTTGCATTTTGTAACTTTGTGAGCATTATTTGTATAAGAACCTTTTGGTCGGGGATGCACTCTTTCCTACCTCGGTGGCGCGAGAAGGTTTTAATGAGGCATCGATAGCAATCGACCCCTTTAATCGAAAAAAATTTCCTTTCCATCTTTGAAGTGTTACAAACGACTCTGTCAGCTGACGAGCTGATCGACGATTCTTTTTAGTAATCTTGACTGTTTTACAGAACCTTCATAGGTTTTTCAGTGTTCAAACTGATCTACATCTTACTTCCCGACCCTAAGGGAAAATTTCAATTTTACATTGATCAATAGAACCTTCATAGGTTTTTCAGTGTTCAAACTGATCTACTTCTTAATTCCCGACCCTAAGGGAAAATTTTTAATTTTACATTGATCAACAAAACCTTTATGGGTTTTTCAGTGTTCAAACTGATCTACATCTTAATTCCCGACCCTAAGGGGGGGAAATTTTCAATTTTACATTGATCAACAGAACCTTCATAGGTTTTTCAGTGTTCAAACTAATCTATATCTTAATTCCCGGCCCTAAGGGAAAATTTTCAATTTTACATTGATCAACAGAACCTTCATAGGTTTTTCAGTGTTCAAACTGATCTACATCTTAATTCCCGACTATACGGGAAACTTTTCAATTTTACATTTATCAACGGAATCTGCATAGGTTTTTCAGTGTTCAAACTGATCTACATCTTAATTCCCGACCATACGGAAATTTTTTAATTTTAAATTAATCTACAGAACCTTCATAGGATTGTCAATTTTTCATAGGATTTTACATTAGCAGTTTTTCCAATGTTCGAACTGATCCGCACTTTCCATGGTCTTTTGACAGGCTTCAATGCATAATTTGGTTCCCGACCAACCATGGATTTATAAAACCAGAGTTGGATGTAACATTCGTAAAAACATTAGTACGTATAATATATTGATCGTCCATGAATTTTGCTTACAAAGAAGGCTTAGAGGGGATTCCACAGTCCCCGCACTTACAAATTTTAACAAAAAAAAACAAAAACAAGAGAGATCGGGGATCAAACATACTCTTCCTCTGACTCGGTGTCATCCGATTCGTCGTCTTCACAAACCACATCAGAAGGGCAGTCGTCTTCCGAAACATCTAGCCATATTGACCCGAGGGGAAGGTCAGGGAAGCGGTGATGAAAAGTCAGCACGTATGCGGCTTTGGCTTCGGCTGTTTCTTTCTCCATCCACTTCTTGCATTTTTAAGCAAAAAGGGTGTTAACCTTCTTCAGGTCAGTGATTTTCTGCCCCAAACCCGCGACACGATCATCCTCGGCCTTCCTGACTTGCGCCAAGTTTTCTTCGGTCGCCTTGAGTCGTTCCTCTGCCAGTTTTTGAGCCGCCTTAGCCTTTCGCACATCTTCTTCCAGCACGGTAACTTTCGCTTTCGTGCCCGACAGCTTCTGGCTCAGTTTCCTTTCCCGACGCTCTTTCAGGGCCAAAGGCACAATCATGTTGTACAAGGAAAGGGCTAGTCCTTCGGTTATCCGCGACGGAAAATTATGCGGACTCCCGGGCACAGACAGCACCGGAAGCTTCGTACCACTCGACGATGCCACAACGGTTTTGGAAGCCTTTGAAGGGCTAGCATCATCAGGAATCACCACTACAGGTCGGCTGTTGTACCACCCTTAACCCCCCCCCCCTCCCCCCCCCCCCCCCTCCCCCCCCCCCCCCCCCGTCTTGTTCAAAAAACTCTGGGACGGTAGCATTTTCAGCACCCGCGGCAGACCCGCTTCTTTCTTTAAGCGTTTAGGCTTTTTAGCCTGAGCCCCCTCTGCGTCAGCCTTCCCCTTTCGCTTATTCGCCAACTCCTGGGACTGATGGGTCTCGCCACCCTCAGTGGCAGCTTCATCCTGGTGCCCCTCCGCGCCGGTCTCTTCAGCCCCGGCATTGTCCTGCTCGGCTTCATCGTCTGATTTTGGACGCTTGTTGGGCGCCTTGTTACGCTTCGAGAGAAACAGGAGGGCATCAGGCACATCCGTATTTGCGACCAAGTCCTCCATACTGGGGGGTTGACGTAGCTGCTCAATATTAAGCGGTTCTGACGAGCAACGCCAGAGGTTACTCATGATCAGGTTTGTGTTTTTAAAGGCCCGATGAAATGCCCAACCCCAATGCTTCTTGGCATAATCCTTCAACAGTTGGAAGGTAACCTTGCCCGGCTTGAAGTAATCCTTCTTCAACCCCTGGAAGAATTCCTTCGATACTACATAGAGGATCGGTTCATAAAAAAAATAAAAAATAAATAAATTATACCATCAGGAACCCATGTCCGCAACAGTCGCCTCGGATTCTCCTTACTATAGGGGCGGCCATTTTCTCAGCAGCCACTAAGGAAGACGAAGCGGTGTTTCCAACCTTTGTCGCCCTCGAGAAAGTCGTTTACTATCTTCCATGTATTGGCCAAAGAAGAATAGAAGAAGGGGGACTTGGGAGACTTCGACAGCTCGGACATCGCTATATACTCCTCCATGGGCATGACCCGACCCGAAAGGCACGATGCCATTATGCAAGACACCAGCGTGTACCACGCGTTGGGCGTCAGCTGAGAGGGGCACATGTTGAGAGGCCTGAAATACAGAGCAATCTCAGGATCCAGAGGGAACCTGAGACCCCAATTAAACAGCTCGGTAAATATTACAATTTCCCGTGACCGAACATGCACGAGAGTCTCCCCAAGAATAGGAAACCGGATGGTAACGAACTCTGGAATACCCTACCGGATCAAAAGCTCCTCCTGCTCAGCAGCGGGGAAGTAAAGATACTTGCCCTTAAAAAGGAAGATGACATTACTCCCGGGCAACCAGCGATGATAGGTGGTGGTCATGACCGCCTTAATTTCCTCGGGAAGCGGCCCCTTGGGATGAGCAACGATATTTCCAGCAGCAGCAATACCGTCTTCCGCGGGTAAAGCATCCACCTATGATTCTTCGGTATTTACTACCGGGATTGCTTCAGATCTAAGGGAGATGGCCGCGGATGGATCGGACGGTTAAACAAGAAGGTCCGCAAGACCATAACTGCTTCCGGTTTGGGCCAGATGAGCTTCTTGTTGTTGTTGGTGAGCACGCTCGGGATCCAGTTCGTGAGGTGTTAGTGGCCATCGATTGAGACCTAAAAAGGTACGAGCAGTGTTAGTACTGGTTCGGTATCCTCGTATGGTGGGAGTAAGCTGAACCATCTCAGGAGAATTACCTCTCGCGGGAGAAGTTGGAGAGCTGGTTTCTCCCATAGAAAGAAATTTAGCTTTGCCTCGACGTCGGAGCGGAAAAGGGGACGGAGCCGTGTAAGAATTGACTGATGAAGGCGTCGGGCGGTTGAGTTGGGCAGTTGGGGAGTGTGGGGAGCTACTACTGGAAGGAATGACAATGGCCTTTGGGGTCCGAGCACCGGACAGTTCGGGTAAGATAAAAGACTCGGCATGGATCGGATCAGCAACGGGGTCGTGGGGTAGCGGTACAGGCGTGAAGGGCTTGGTGTCAGAACTCCATAACAATCACGCACGTATATATTCCACAGCGCGGTCACCGATGCTAGCCCAATCTACAAATCCGAACAACGACTCTTTCTTCTTTTTAGGTTTTGGTTTTTGCTTCAGGTATATGCGCCCGATCACTTAATAAAACATGGAGGGTCGGACATCAGTTGGAAGAAAGGATGCGCTCCCAACCACTTAATAAAAATATGAAGGGTCGGACATCGGTCGAAAAAAAAGGTCTGGTCCGGGTAAACCAGCCAATCTATCCAGAGGCTAAGGGACAGAGGCGCTCCGAGCTCATTCTTTTACAAGTCTTCGTTCCCGTTGCTCTCGAAGACTGGGGGCTACTAATAAGGGAGTAATTCGCAGATATTGATAATAAGGAGTCAATTGTAAATAGAAGGAAGTTAATAGGTATGTGACGGTATTTATCGTTTATTAGAGGATATTTTGTAAACAAAGTATTTTATGAAGGACTAAAAGAGAAATAAAACAAGCCCACCAAGGATATTAATGGGTCCACCCTTCTCCACTATAAAAGGAGACTCATTATTCTTGGTAGGTGGGACATTCTGGAATATAATATTCTCTTTCTACTTTCTCTCTTTACATTTGTGTTCTAGTCACATTAGGTCCAAGATCCAATATCTTTCTTAGTCTTTTATTCTCTCATCACCTATGATATTGGAGATATGGAACCAGTTGGAGGTGATCTACATAAACAAGTGTATGGGGAACATATTATATTTGAAAAAACAACGTTACACACTGTCTACAGGTAGTAGCATAGAGATCCAAAGGCACCTAAATAATTGTAACCAAATCAAACTCGACTTGAATTCAGTTGGTACAAAAGTGGAGGAAGATAACTAAGAAACCATCCTTCTTAGTTCTCTATGGAAAATATATGAACACTTAATGAACACCGTGCTCGACAATAAAGACTCCCTTATGATGGTTGACGTCAAGAGTGCCTTGAACTCCAAAGATCTTCAGAAGAGCGAATCCAGAGAGCACAAACTGAGTGTGAGGGGTCAAACATTGAAGGAAGATTCAAGTGAGATGGTTAATTGTTTTCTGTGGAGGTTTGTTAATCGATACATCGATTCTTATCTCGATTAAACATTGATTTTACCCTAACAAGTGGTGTGATAAATATGAGGCTATGATATCAATAAGAGAAATATTAGATTCAAAATATCTGCTGGACTCGAAAAGGCTTTAACAAATGTGAGGTATATCCTAAAATTTAAACGTAACTTTCTAACTATAGGTATGTTATATGATATAGAGTTTGAGTATAATTGTGTATGACAGACTTCAAGGATTGCTAGCCTCACATGCTATTATAGAGACTAATCGGACGGGTGGTGTTTTAGTCCTAGATGGATCTAATGTAGATATCTTAAGTTGAGAACAGAGAAATTGAGGATATTTGATTTAAAGATTTGAAAAGTTGGTAAATTTACTTGTGTCTGGAGAAATCAGAGAGACGAAAAAATGATAAAAAAAAACTGGTGTAGGAAGTAGTAATTGGGATTTTGGACGAAGATAAATTGAATCGGGTGTTGGGGTGGAAGGTAAAGTCTAGTGTTTTAGGTTAGGATAAATTGAAAAAGTTTTGGGTAAAATTAAATTAGTATTAAAGGTATAGATAAATATCATTCGTATCTGTATCGGTGTATAATTTGAACCTATTTTGGTATTAATGGATGTCTCCCTTTAACTTATAAAATTGGTCAACCTAATTATAAAACATTTAGGTGTGGTTGGAATTTTCTGAGGAGTTATCACTCACAAATAGAGTAAGGATTGAGAAAACCTAATGTTCAGATAAAGGAATTCAAGTGAAGAAGACAAGTGTCTCCTCCAAAGAATCCATCTTTTATCTCTATTCATTATACATGCTAAGTCGAAGTGTTTTTGTTAAACAAAATAAAAATTGTCTGTTCCCCAACAGAAAACAAATACAAACGATAGAAGAATAATTATCGAAGCTTACCGGGGGCGTGGACTTTATATAGCATTGCATGGTAAATAAAAGAAAACAGTGCAAAAGTATTACCGGGCAAATCTCCTTTGGCAGGAGGACGACTGAGCAACACTTAGGGCACAGTAACCCTTATGCATGTCCTAGCCGCCTCCTGCCTAAAGAGAACTTGCCCTGTAATGCAGCTGCACCAATTTTGATTGCTGTCGGAAACCAACTTGTTTATTTATACTGCCTTAGATAGAGCATATGCTATAGAACTATACCATTTATTAGTTGTGGTTCCATTCTTTTGTTCGTTTATTCCACAATTACCTAGTACAAAATTCACGGTCTACATTGTATAACGCGTTCCGCTATTTCATTGGCCCAACTATTGATTCTTAACAAAACAATGCTCATACGGGAATCGATTTCATTCATTAGTTTTACAAAGTGTTGTATGTTTAGTCTACTCTAAACTTTAGTTTTCAACCAATAACTTAAATCGAAATTATACTTGGAAAAGTGATTAAGTAAAAGGAGAAAGTGAAGCTTGATAGGCTCTAATATATATTTTAAAATAGAAGATCATGTAGCATGTTTAATAACGTGATTTTGCACTCGTCTATCGAGAGCTGTTTAATCATCTAAAGAGCTGTTTAATCATCTAAATTGTTGAGGATGGATCGAATAAGTTAATAATGTATATTGTTACAATATGTCTCATAGTATAAATTTGTGTTATTGACAATGAACTTTGTATATACCGTTGTGTATGAATATATTATGCTCATTATCTAGTAAGTTCTATTTATTCCATATAAATAGACTATTATGACTACACAAAAAAAATATCTGAAAATCTATAACTTCTTCTATCATAGTGAAACAATTTTCTCTCGCGGTGTAAGTGGACGTAGACATTTGTCGAACCCTGATAAAATTTTGTGTACTTTTTCTTTTATGTTCTTTATTTTCTTTTGTCTTTTATCCATTTGTGATACATTACATAGTGATCAATAACCAAATGGTATCAGAGTTTTGGGTTGTAAAATTAAGTTTTGCATTTATGGTGTACAATGGTGTCGACATCAACAAAATACAAGATTAAAATATTTTATGGGAGATCCTACTTTACTTTGTGGAACATTAAGTTAAAATATTCATTGTACTTCAAGGGATGTGGAAGGCTGTGAATAATAAGTTACTAGAAAAGATGAAAGAAGAGGAGAAGCAAGGTCTTCAAGAAAGGGCTTTGTGCTGGATTCTAATGTTCTTCACGAGATTAGTGGTAAGAAGACTACTGTGTGCGCATGGAAGAATTTGGGATAACTTTACTCAGATAAATCAATGGTGAGTCGGTTATACTTGAAGAAACGGTTGTACGATTTCAGATTGAACGAATGTATGCATAAAACGGAATACTTATTATGGACTTGAAGAACATTGATATCATCATTGAAGATGAGGATCAAGCTTTGTTTGTCTGGATATCGTTATCAGCTCCTTGTGAAAACTTAATGGATACCATAATTTATTATAAGGATATGTTATCGCCAGCGAATAACAAGGCGGAAAGAAATGTCTTATGACTAGGGGAAGATCTAGAGTGAAGGAAAATTCTTCAAAGAAGAAGAATTGGAGGTCCAAAACAAGAGCAAAGAACTCAATTTGCTATGAATACGGTGAGCAGAGTTATTCCACGAGATATTGCCCGGAACTAAAAGGTAAAAAAGTAAATCAAACCTAGCGGAAGGTGTGGACAATTTTGACGACAATGAGAACAATGGTGTAGCAGATGTATTATCTGTGAGATTAGACTGTAGAAAAAACTCTTGGGTACTCGATATTGGCGCTACTTATCACATGTGTCTTTTCATTTGTTGCCTATTGGTCGTATCGATAAGTTCAAAATCGGAATGTTTGATAAGGTTGTTAAAATTGTGACATGGTAGCATGTTCCTAGGTTGAATAGAAACTTGATATCTCTTGGGATACTAGGCTTTCGGGATTACAAGTATAATGAGACGACGGTGTAATCAAAGTGACAACGTGCTCAATAGTCTGTATAAAATGCAGTTTGCAGAACGAGCTTTACATTCTCCAAAGGAGTGTTGTTCTGGGCGATATTGTAGTAGGATCATTAGGGAATAATAGCCAAAGTTTAAAAAAATCATTAAAATCGAAATATATAAAGATAAAAAAGAGGGCAAAAAATATTAAAACTTAAAATCCATATCTACGAGTACTTGGACTAAAAATAATATAAGTGTGCCTCACATACTAGCAAGATATTGTACGTTTTGGATGGTTAATCCTGCACGGCTTTGCTTTTGGTACACTCCCAAAAAGTCTCTTGCTAGTTGAGGAGGGTTCACACTTATATACAATATATTATTTTCAAATATTAGCAATATAAGATTCTGGACCAAGTATGGGATGAAGTTTACTCCGACATCCCTCTTTAAACTTGATCTCATTAATTGGCAGAATAAACATCGCCGTGCGGAATGAACGTCGCCCAATCACAGCGGAAACACATCGTTGAAGGTGTTGATGGGCGGAATGAACGTCGCCTAATCACAGCGAAATAAACATCGCTGGATATTCAACACATTTTCCTAGTCCCACATTACTTTGACTCAAGCTCTGATATCACATAAAGAATATATAAGTGTGCCTCCCATACTAGCATAATATTGTCCGCTTTGGGTGATCAGTCTCGAACGACTTTACTTTTGGTACACTCCCAAAAAGCCTATTACTAGTTGATGAGGGTTCACACAATGTCCCTCAACTAGTAAGAGGCCTTTTGGGAGTGTAGCAAAAGCAAATCTGTGCGAGACTGATCACCCAAAGCGGACAATATCTTACTACTATGTGAGGCACACTTATATATTATAACATAGTCTTAGAGCCAAGTCCGTAACAAATTTGGGATTCAATGCAAATGTGTTGAATATCCAGCGATGTGTTTCCGCTGTGATTAGGCAACGTTCATTCCGCCCATCAACACATTCAATAATGTGTTTCCACTGTGATTGGGCGATGTTCATTCTTCCCAGCGATGTTTATTCCGCCGATTAATGAAATCAAGTTTAAGGGGAGATGTTGGACAGTAAAATTCATCTCATACTTGGTCCGGAATCCCACATTTCTAATATTGAAAAGAATAGAGTATATATAAGTGTGAACATCCATCGACTAGTAAGAGGCCTTTTGGAAATGTACCAAAATCAAAAGTGTGCGGGACTGATTACCCAAATCTACTGTTGAATCAAATTTATTTTTGATAGTCCGTGAGACACACTTATATATTCTAACAATACCATTTCAGAGGTCTAATTTGACAAATCAAATCTATTGTTGAATCAAATTTATTGTTGAAGTTTTATGGATACCAAAAATTTGTTGTTGAAGTTTTATCCATAAAAAGAAGTTGAAACAATTCTAAAGAAAATCAAAACTTTAATAATCAAATAAACAACATAATATAATTCATAAATAAAATAATGAATTAGAAGCATTAATATTTTTTCAATTTCAACCATTCATATTTAACATTTTATTTTATTTTATTTTTTGAGTAAAAGAACAAAAATCTTTCATTAGCCAACTTGTTATATGGTAAAGCTAGAAAAAAGTGATTATAATATATGTATAATTTACTAAAGAAGTTTATGATGCTATCTCAATATCAAATCATCAATATGCGACCTTTTTTATAAGCATCACGACCTTTTTTCGTCATTAAATTTAGTTGGTAACACTTCTTCCGAGATTTTATGGAGTTTTCTTTACATACCTTCATTTTATAATAAAGCTTTTTTCTCATGTATAATTTTTTTAGAGTACATAAAACATTATTACTAACTTTTCAACCCATAATATGATTATATAACATATTTTTCTAAATCATAAGTATTTTTTAAAACTTTCGAAAAATTCTTAAGAGTTTTGTTTATATTATAACTTCATATTAATATGTATTTGATTGTCTTTATTTCTCGACCGTAGAGGTTTCGATTTAGTTACGATGGAGAAGAACATTTGGATACACAAAATCAGGGACGGATCTAAGGGGTGGCCATGTATGCCATGGACCACCCTAAATTCTAAAAATAATTTTAGTGTAGTGGTAAGAGTGTTCATTTCTTAACCTTGAGCTCAAGAGTTCAAACTTTGGACCACCCTAAATTTTTCTTTTTTTTCCTTTCTTATTTTGTCCCCAACTAAACCCTAAATCTACACAAATATTCCTTTCTTATTTTGTCCCCAACTAAACCCTAAATCTACACAAATATAAAAAATCTTTAAAATACGCAGCAGTCCTCTTTTGTCTCTCTCCCCAAACGCAGCAATATTTTTCTTCCTTCTTTTTTTTCTTAATTTTTTTTCCTTTTCTTTCTTTACTTTTTTTTCCTTCCTTATTTCCCCCCAACTAAACCCTAAATCTACACAAATACAAAATACGCAGCAACCCTCTTTTGTCTATCTCCCCAAACGCAGCAACCCCTATCTCTATCTCCCTCCAAACGCATCAACTTCTCTCTTTCTCTATCCTCAAAGGCAACAACCTCCTCTACCCTCTTCTCCTCAATCAAAATCACATATTTTGTTTTACAAACATAAAAAACGCAGCACTGAAGCAGTGGAATCCGCTTCTCTCTTTCTCTCTCCTCAAACGCAGCAGCCTCCTCTACCCTCTCCTCCTCAATCAAAATCACCTATTCTCCCTTACAAACATAAAAAACGCAGCACTGAAGCAGTGGAATCCTTTGATTTTAGGTATGTCAATGTGCTTTTAGTATTTTCTACTATATTAAGAAATCAATTTGAGAATCGAGTATGTTAATGTGCTTTTAGCATTTCCTACAAAGTATGTTAAGAAATCAATTTAAGAATTAGTGGAATCCTAGTAGGTTGGTTGATTTGTTTACTCCCATTATTGAAGTGCTTGAAGATTTGAAAGTGATAGATATTCAAAGGGTGAACCAAAAAGTTTGTTATTTGTTATGCAAACTTTTGGTTTTGTTTTTATGCTGCACTTAGTGGTTGAGGTTTTGTCGTTAACAAATGATTTATCTCAAGCATTACAAAAAGGGGATCAAATTATTGTGACCACTATGCAACTTGTTCAAGTAAGTAAGAAAAAAATTCAACAAATGAGAGATAGTGGATGACAACCATTTTATGAAAAGTTGCGGGTTCTTGTGGTAATCTTGAAGTTGATGTGCCCGACAAGGAGTTTAGGTATGTGCAAGGTAATAAATCCAAAAGACTTGCTACGTTTTTGACAAATCACAATCATTTCAAGAATGATTGTTTTTACATGTCATAGATTGTGTAATGCAAGAGTTGAATGATCGATTTACACCCGAAAACGTTGACTTGTTGAATTGTGTGGCATGTTTGAATCCTTGTTCTTCATTTCAAGGTTTTGACACTAACTCACTTGTGAAGTTGGTAAGATTATACTCAAATGACTTTGTGGATCTTAGTGATAAAGAGTTGTCTAGCCAACTTGAAACTTATATTGAGTGTGTGAAGATGGACGATAATTTTTCCGACTTGAAGAGTATCTCAGATCTATGTAGGATTCTTGTGCGTACAAAAAAGCACAGAACGTTTGGATTTGTGTACAAGCTTTTAAAGGTAGCTTTGTTATTACCGGTGGCCACCGCAAGTGTTGAGCGAGTATTTTCTAGTATGAAATATGTGAATAATGAGTTGAGAAATCGAATGTCCAATCCATGGCTTAATGATAGCTTAGTGACATTGGTGAATAAAGAAGTGTTTGCTACAAACGATGATCAAGATATTATCAAGCGCTTTCAAGGCAGGAATAAGAGAAGAATGCAATTACGTTTAGACTAGAAATTGATTTTCATTTTTAGTTGTAATAGTATATTAATGTATTTTGACTATATATTACTCAGACTTTTTTTAGTTCAATGATATTTTTGGCACACCCTAAATTCTAATCCCGGATCCGCCAAAATATAATTATTTTTCATTACTTCTAAATATAGATAGAATGTTCTAAATGTATTTATGAGTTGCCAAATTAAAATTCAAATATATACAAAAATACAACACAAACAAATAATTCAAATCGAAAATAAAATTAAGAAAATACATCAATAAATATGTAATAAAAGAACAAAAAATAAAGTCAAAACGGAAAAGGAAGAATTTTATTTAGAGAAAAATTAAAAAAATAAAAAGTTTCAAATAAACAAATGCTAAACTAAATTTTTACCTTATTTTTTTAGTTTTGGGTGTAACAGAAATAAAAAATGATGAAAGAGAAAAAGAGATTTGATTTTTTAATATATTTTGAGAAAAATGAATATAAATTAAATACGTAAAAGATGGGCAAGGCTATATCTAGACCCCATTTAGCTATAATGAGATCTTAAATCAAACTTTTTATTTTATTTTATGTAAAAAGACTATTTTATCCATCACATAAAATCAAGTTTCATACCAAAAATCTAAACAATTTTCTTCCTCTTCTCCAACCAAATTTCTCTCTAAAACTAATTTAATACCCAAAGAATGAATTACATTAAAATCTAACTATTTTCTTCCTCTTCTTTAACAAAACTTCTCTCTATTTTAATTATATTTTAATATCGCCTTGTGGAACTTTCCGACTTTTCATTAGCGTAAAAAGAATGAATCATACTAGTCGAAGAACCATTTTAAAAAAATATATATTACAATGAAGTAATATGTGGACCCGGTAATTTGTATAATTTAATATTAAGAAATAAACTAGTAATTGTGAAAATATTTCTCAGCCTGATAGTAATATAAATCTTGTTCGAAACCCGATCATCTTGATGGCAAGATAAAAAAATCAAAGAAATCAATATTTGAAATCAAGATCTTTGATTAATAGCGAAATCAGAAACATCAATCAGATAACAAAACCACAATTAAAAAAAAACAACACATCGATTTCTAAGTTTAAATTAAATTAACAACCAGAAACCCTAAATCCCCAAATTCTATAAGCTAAGAACTTGTAAACTTTGTAACATCGTTCGTTCCTTCAGATACAGCATGTTCAGCCAATTCACCAGACAACACCAACCTCACCACAGTCTGGATTTCCCTTGAAGTGATAGTCGGTTTCTTGTTGTACCTCGCAAGCTTCGCAGACTTACCAGCCAATTTCTCGAAGATATCGTTGATGAAATTATTCATGATTCCCATAGCTTTGCTGGAAATACTGATATCGGAACGAACCAGCTTCAAGATCTTGAAGATGTAGATCTTGTAGGTCTCGACACTTTTCTTGGATCGTTTCTTCTTTTTATCAGCTCCGGCGCAAGCTTCTTTTGGTAGCTTCTTTCTAGGCTTTGGTTTCTTCTCAGCTGCTACGACGGCCAAAGGATATTTCTCGGCGACCTTCTTCTCAGTCGGCTTCTTTTGAGCTTGGCTGTTATTCTTAATTTTGATTAGGAAATGAGTTCTCTAGAGAGTGAGATTAATTGGAGAAGAGAAATAATTTTCTCATTTTGATTGGTGAGATGTGAGCTGCAACTTGAATTTGATAAAAAAGAAAAAAAAAGAAAAGGGAAAAGAGAAAAGAGAAAAGAGAGAAGAGAGATAGTCGGCTCAAAAAGGTTTATATATTAAGGATATTTTAGTAAAATTTAGGGTCTCATTGTAGCTGAAGAAGTTCTCATTATAACGGGGTCTCATTATAACCAAAACGGGTCTCGATTTAGCATTGCCCGTAAAAGATATAAATGTATCAAACTAAAAAAAAGATAACTCTAATATTGAATGTATCAAACGTAAAGGAAAGGAAAGAAGAAAGATACGGTAGTCAGAATAAAATACAGTTTACTTATTATCTTTTAACAATAAATCCTTCTTGTTTTTCTAAAGAAACCACAAATTAATAAAGAATAAATGTTTACATAGACTACGGGCATTCCCCCGATAATTTGATTTGCAAAAATTACAAATAATAATGCTTTTAAATAGGGAAGTCCCCAAAAGGAATAAAAGACAAGACAGACAATAACTAGAAAGCGAGTTTACCTTTCACTTGCCCTAGAAAGCGACTGTAAAGATGTGGAAATTGAATAAGAAAAAACATGGTAAGTGGAAAATATTCACTTGCCCTAGCAAAAAAGAACATAAGAAAAGTCCTTTTGAAACTAATTAAATAGATCAATTACCTAGGCTCAAAGATAAGGCTCGTAGGGCACATGTTGCTAGGGTAACTAGGAGGAGAAATATGAACGTATGCACCTGCAACCTCTATGGTGACTCCTAAAACTTGTCCAAACCTGCGTTAAATAAGGAATACATAGGATAAAATGAGATATAGATTTAAATAATGAAGACCAGACTGGACACATAGATGAGACCGAACAAAAGAGGATCAATAAATACATCGGAAAAACCTTAAAACACAAGAACCTTGGAAGTACCGCATATACTTTTTCAACAATGGGGTCATAAAGAGAACCCACCCAACAATAGGAAACGAAACATATGATTATAAGCAGAAGACCTCAGGGAACATACTAGGAACTAAATCAAGAATAATCGATAGGTCCAACACCAACCGATTGAAGTAAGGGCCTCCACCTAAACAAGAGAAACTGTAACGACAGATCTATACTCAACACAAAGAGGTTAATTCTATAAGAGATGGGGTAGTCAATTTGGAGGTTGAACAAGGAGAAGGAAGCCAGATGATCTGAGATCGTCAAGGTCACAAGTGCGGCATCAATCATTGAAGGAGGAGATAGAACTATTCCAGCGGTTTTCATTACTGGAGCACTCAAAAGGGTTGCGAATTGCATTGAAATCCCCAATGACAATCTAGGGATTGAAAGCATGTGATTGGGAAATGGTGGAAATATCCCTCTAAACGCCCCATTGAAGTCATAAACTACGACGAATTTTATGGTTAGGTTGTTAGGGATCCAAGTGATATTACAATCCATAATTATAGGAGAGGTGAATCACACAGTGATATTGCAAACACTTGAGTTCCAAGTAATCCAAATCCTACCATAATGGTGGTTCTCTTGGTTTGTTTTAAAGTTGTAGGGCCTGCTCACTTCTCTCTTACATTTGATATTATAGGCCTACCTTTTGGTTTCTTACAAGAAACAACTAAAAATTAAATGAAGGGTGACTTACAAACAACCTCATTTCATTTAATGCAAGTGGGTTTCTTGCAAGTAACCATTAGCTTCATTTGGAAGCTAAAGTGGCTTCCTTTGTAAGCCTTATTTTGCTATAAATAGGACCATTAGTTGGTCTTGGATAGAATCACTTGAAGCACTTGAAAGCAACATTCTAGAGTGCAATATTGTGTGTGACACATTTTAGAGAGAAATACTTTGAGTGAGAGAGAAATAGGGGTAGTGTTTAGGAGAATTTGTTTGAGTGATCAGTGAGGTTACCATTCGCGTTTGGGGTATAATATTTGTCTGAGAAAAGTGAGTGTATATCTCTTTAGTGTATGGAGTGAGACTCCAATCTTTGTAATATTTTGAGTTATAATGATTCTTATTTTTTCTCTCGTGGACGTAGGCAAATTAGCCGAACCACGTTAAATTCTTTTCCTCTTGTTTGTTCTTATTTCCGCATTCGTGGGATTATTTTTCCCTACAACTGGTATCAGAGCACTGGTTGCAGTTCCATATCCTTCTTCGTACAAAAATGGAGGAACATACGAATATTGGTGGCAATTCCATGATCATACTCACAGAAACAAATTATTCAATTTGGAAAACCATGATGGAAGATTTGTTGTATTGTAAAGACTTGTTTGATCCTATTGAATTAAAAGGAGTCAAACAATGTGCAACAAGTGAAGCAGATTGGAAGAAACTCAACCATAAAGCTGTTAGTGTGATTCGACAGTGGGTTGAAACAAGGGCGATTCGCGACACCGCAAAAGAAACTGATGCTTTCAAATTATGGAAGCATTTAGAAGAAATGTATGAGCCCAAAAATGCTCAAAATAAAGCTTTCATCATAAGGAGAGTTGTGACCCTTAAACTTTATGATGGGCAAAGTGTATCTGACCACTTGGCGAAATTTGACGAGATTCTCGACAATTTGACGAACATGGAGCTGGCCCTAGCTGAAGAAATCCAAGCGTTGATTTTGTTAAGCTCTTTACCAGATAGCTGGGAAACACTTGTGGTAGCTCTTAGCAATTCAGCACCACAAGGAAAGGTGACGTTAAGCATGGTAAAGGAAAGTATCAACAGAGAAGGCAAAAGAAGAGCGGAGCAAATCTCTTTCAGCCACCCTCAAGGACAAGCACTAGTCACGGAGAGAGAAAGAACTAGAAACAAAAATTTCTCCAGAGAGAGGAGAAACAAAAGCAAGTTCAGAGCCAGATCAAAGTCAAGAGGCGACTTCACTTGCAACTAATGTCATAAACTTGGACATTTCAAAAAGGATTGTTGGAAGCTGAGAGAAAAAGAAGCTAAGGAAAATAATGAAGACAATAGAGGAAATATAGCCGCCGTATCCAACGATGGTGAAAATACCTAATTTTTTATGATGGACGTGTCAACCTCGCATGTCAATACACATGGATGATTGATTCTGGAGCATCATTCCACGTAACAGCCGATAGAAGCCTTTTGACCACTTACACAAGTGGTGAGTTCGGTTTTGTCAAGATGGGAAATGAAGCAAGATGTGAAATTGTTGGTCGAGGTGATGCCATAGTGGAAACTAGCAGCGGTTGCAAGCTGTTATTAAAAGATGTTCGACATGTTCCACATATTTGTATCAATTTGATCTCTACTGGTTAGCTTGATGACATGGAATACAAAAACATATTTGGAAATGGAGTTTGGAAACTTAAGAAAGGAAATCTGGTCCTGGCCAGAGGTAAGAAGATTGATCGTTTGTACTATATGAAAACAAAACAATCAAGTGGAGTAGAAGCAAATGTGATCAAGCATGAAGACTCGACGAATTTGTGGCATGCCAGACTTGGTCATATAAGTGAGAAGGGACTTAAAATTCTCACGAAAGAAAATCTTCTGCCGAATCTTCCAAATATTCATTTAAAATAATGCACTCATTGTTTGGCAGGAAAATAACATAGAGTCGTATTTCGAGCACTTGATCTAATACATACAGATGTATGTTCTATGGGTGACAGAAGAATCGGAGGATCGTTATACTTTGTCACATTCATTGACGATCATTCCAGAAAGGTGTGGGCTTATCCTTTGAAGACCAAAGGTCAGGTGTTAGAAGTATTCAAGAAGTTTCATGCCAACGTTGAAAGGCAAACTGGAAAACTTTTGAAATGTATCCGCTCCGACAATGGTGGTGAATACATTGGACCATTTGAAGAATATTGCAGATTTCATAGTATCAGGCTTGAGAGATCGGTGCCCAAGACCCCGCAACATAATGTGTTACAGAAAGAATGAATAGAACTATTTGTAACAAGATCGTGTGCATGCTCTCCCATTCCAGATTGTCAAAGTCCTTTTGGGGTGAAGCATTGATGATGGCGGTAGATCTTGTCAACTTATCCCCTTCAGTTCCTTTAGATGGTGCAATTCCCGAAAGAATATGGACCGGGAAAGACATAAGTTACAAACACTTAAAGGTGTTTGGTTGTAAGGCGTTCGTACATGTCCCTCGAGATGAAAGATCCAAGCTGGATGAGAAAACCAAAGAATGCATATTTCTTGGTTACGGACATGATGAGTTTGGTTATAGACTTTAGAATCCAAGAAGTAGAAAAGTCGTTCGAAGTAAAGACGTTGTGTTCTTCGAACACCAAACTCTTGGAGATATGAAGGGCGTCGAGAATACAAAATCAGATGTCAATACTAAAATTGACTTAGTTCCGGGTGCACCATTTCCAATTGAGTATGAGGATCATGGCGAGGCTCCCGACCATGAAGAAACAGTTGATGTTGAAGGAAATCATATTGAAGAACCCCATTTGAGAAGATCCATTAGATATCGTCGACCTTCGACTAGATACCCAACAAATGAGTACGTGTTACTTACTGACGGGGGAGAACCTGAATGTTTTGAAGAAGTTGTGATGCACATTCAAAAGAAGGAGTGGTGGAAAGCCATGCAAGAAGAGATGAAGTCATTGCATGAGAACCACACATACGATTTGGTAGATTTACCGAAAGGGAAGAAAGCATTCAACAATAAATGGGTGTTTAAGCTGAAGAATGAAGAAGGAAATCCACAACCAAGATACAAGGCGCGGCTGGTTGTCAAAGGATTTGGTCAGAGAAAAGGTATTGATTTTGAAGAAATATTTTCACCTGTAGTAAAATTGTCATCTATTCGTGTTGTTCTTGGAATAGTTGCTAGCTTGAATTTGGAAGTTGAACAACTTGATGTGAAAACTGCTTTTCTCTATGGTGATTTGGAAGAAGAAATTTACATGAAGCAACCTGAAGGGTTTGAGACTAAAGATAAAGAGCATTTGGTCTGCAAACTAAAGAAGAGTTTGTACGGTCTCAAACAAGCCCTACGACAGTGGTATAAAAGGTTCGATTCCTTAATGGTGGAACACAAGTATAATAAGACTTCATGTGACCATTGTGTTTTCATTAAGATATTTTCTGAAAATATTTTTATCATCTTTATGCTCTACGTGGATGATATGTTGATTGTTGGTTGTGATATTGGAAAGATATAGAAGTTGAAGATGGAGCTCAGCAAATCTTTCGCAATGAAGAATTTGGGTCCCGCAAAGCAAATTCTTGGGATAAAAATCACTCGAGATAGGGTGAACAACAAATTATGGTTGTCCCAGGAAAAATATATTGAGAAGATTTTAGAAAGATTCAGCATGAGCAAAGAGAAACTTGTTACTTCCCCACTTGCAGGATATTTTAAACTTTCTTCCAAGCAATCACCTACAAAAGAAAGTGAGATGGAAGAAATGAATAAAATACCTTACTCTTCAGCTGTTGGCAGTTTGATGTATGCCATGGTTTGTACAATACCTGATATTGCTCATGCCGTCGGAGTAGTCGGCCGATTTTTATCTAACCCTGGAAAAGAGCATTGGGAAGCTGTAAAATGGATATTCATGTATCTTCGAGGAACATCTCAATTATGTTTATGTTTTGGCAATGGTAAACCTATTCTTGAAGGCTACACGGATTCAGATTTGGCTGGTGATGTTGATAGTAGGAAATCTATATCGGGATGTTTGATGACGTTTTCAGGGGGAGCAATTTCGTGGCAATCAAGATTACAAAAATGCGTTGCATTATCCACTACCGGGGCTGAATATATTTCCATTACTGAAGCTAGTAAAGAACTTTTATGGTTAAAGAAGTTTCTTATAGAGTTGGGCCTCAATCAAGAAAACTATACTCTCCACTGCGATAGTCAAAGCGCCATTAATCTTAGCAAAAATCCAAGTCTGCATTCGAGATCAAAACATATTGATGTTCGATACCATTGGATTCGTGAAACCTTAGAGTCAAAGCAGCTGAGTATTGAGAAGATCCATGATGATTACAATGGATCAGATATGATGACAAAGTCACTACCGAAACAAAAGCTTGATGTGTGCATAGAGATTGTCGGACTGGTAACACTCTCCTCCTGAGCAGGCGGGGGAGATTTGTAGGGCCTGCTCACTTCTCTCTCACATTTGATATTATGGGCCCTACCTTTTGGTTTCTTACAAGAAACAACTAAGCATTATATGAAGGGTGACTTACAAGCAACCTCCTTTCATTTAATGCAAGTGGGTTTCTTGCAAGTAACCATTAGCTTCATTTGGAAGCTAAAGTGGCTTCCTTTGTAAGCCCTATTTTGCTATAAATAGGACCATTATTTGGTCTTGGACAGATCACTTGAAGCAGTTGAAAGAAACATTCTAGAGTGCAATATTGTGTGTGACACATTTTAGAGAGAAATACTTTGAGTGAGAGAGAAATACGGGTAGTGTTTAGGAGAATTTGTTTGAGTGATCTGTGAGGTTACCATTCTCTTTTGGGGTATAATATTTGTGTGAGAAAAGTGAGTGTATAACTCTTTAGTATATGGAGTGAGACTCCAATCTCTGTAATATTTTGAGTTATAGTGATTCTTATTTTTTTCTCCCGTGGACGTAGGCAAATTAGCCGAACCACGTTAAATTCTTTTCCTCTTGTTTGTTCTTATTTCCGCATTCGTGGGATTATTTTTTCCTACAAGAGCCACCGTGGTAATAATTTTTTCATAATGAGGTTAACATTTTCGATATTCACTTTGGTTTCAAAAAAACTCTAACTTTTAATAGAAAACTACGAAGAATGTTTGAAAACCATATGACATAGAGAGGGTAGAAAAGAAGATAAGTTTAGAAGATACTTAACTAAATCAATTAATGATTCTGATAAACGAAAATGGAAGTGCGAGACTAAGTTAGATACATTGGTTATAGAAGTTGAAGATCGATTTGATAGAGGAGTACCAACCATTAATAACCTAGTTCAAAATCAAAGGCTTGCTTGAACAATCACTAAAGTCAAATTGGTCACATACACCCCTTATTGATCTCAAGAACTTAAGATACTTGGCCAAGTGAGACCAAGAAAAGCCCAAAATAAGTCAATGCAATTACTTTGCAAAATGTGAAACAAGTTGGACATCATAAAAACTGAACGAGTTCTAAAACGAAACAAAATAGAATGCTACCACAAGTTGGAATACAATTGCTTTTTCCAGACTAATTTAGCACCCTAATTACATGTACTTTTATTAATTATTATTTTCAACACAAAAAAATGCACATATTTTTGCGACTACAAAAGGTTAGTTGTTTCACACTCAATTAAAATTTATTTCGACAAAAATAATTGTATGTTGTTTTTCATACAATTAGACTTATTTAACAACCAAAGTCCTATTTCTGTCACTATTTTTTTCTTATTTTTGCAATATATTTTTCCGCAACCAAGTTAAACCTAGTTCTGCAACTAAAACATAGTTATTTTTTCTCAACCTGATTATACATAATTTCACAACGAGAACACAATTCCTATTTCAGAACTAATTTTGCACTCTAATTACACGTATTTTCGCACTTGGAACACAATCCAATTTGTTTTGTAAAAAAATATTTTTCATGGTTGTAGTTTTGTTCGTTTTAAAAAAAACAAAAGTAATGGTATTTTCGCCTATATTTGTTTTCGAATTACGGTTTTGAAAGATATGACTTTTGAAAAACAAGAGAAAAAAATGGTTAAAGGTATTTTCAGAGTACTATGTGGTTTTCTGTAAATACTCATTTATCGTGAGGTGATTATCTGTACATAATCAAATCTTCTCTCTAAAAAAAATTAAAAAACCTAATCTAAATAAACCACCGAAATTAAAACGGAAAACTAAAGCAATACTAAATTAAAACTAAACTATTTATTAAAACTAAATTAAACCTAAACCTGTCACCCACCCTCACCTCCTACCCTTAACAACTCTCTCACTCCCTCGCAACAGCTAAACCTATTTTAAATCATTCAACAACTCCAAAACCTATCGGGATACACCAAAAACCGCTGAAGGACTTAATCGGAAGCACCCACCGCAAATGAATAAAAACCGGCGAGCATAATTGGCGACCAGTTTCTGAAACCCATAGCACTCTCACTCCATTTTTCCTGAAACACAAAAAAAAAAAACAAATCAGAACTTTGATTTTGGAACGTATCAGATAATATAAAAAGAAGAACAACCAAAATTGGAATCAGAAAAAAATCTGATATAAGTATTAATTTTGAGAATTTTATAAACTAAATTAAAAATTATATTCGCATGTATTGTGTTCTTCGCGAGTTAATGACGAAGAACATCAGGTTTTTTCCAAACATGAGCGGAAACCAGACATCCTATGCATACGTGAAGGATAAGTCGCACGCCAAGCCTCGGACGTGGGATGCCTGGTTTCCGTCCGTGTTTGGCGGAAACCAAATGTACTTTGCCATTAACTGACGAAAAACACACTATGTGCAAATTAACTTTTAATAGGGATTGAAAATATTGTCTAAGATAGGTCAAAAAAATTGTGATCATATACATTCCAAAGTTTCGTATCTCTCCCTTCTATTTTTTTTACTTCTTCGATTAAACAGAAATTTATAAAGTAAAAGAAGGGCAAACTTTAAAAAGTAAAAGGAGGGCTTTTGGATGATATGAGTATGGTGGACTGTCAGAAATGGTGTTAATGACTGAGAAGACGATGGTTCCAATATGTATGTGTCTTTTGAAATTTGTATAAGAACTCGTCAAGTCTGAAATATAATTATTTAATATTTTTGAAATTTTAAAATTTTAGCGAGTTTTAAAAGATAAAAGATTAGTTTTTATTAGATTTTTTGTTTTGCAACTTTATTTAGTAAATAATAACATAAACACATAAATAAATAATAGAGTTCAAATAGGTTTTTGGATTTTTTGTTAAATAGTAGTTTTGTAAATATCAAAAAATTAAAATCTGCGAATTGGTGGAGTAATTTCGACGGTCTTTTAGCAATTTTATGTAAATGAATTTCCGTATATAGGTTTTGAAACCGAACATTAAAGAACGTTCTCTAAATACTTTATGTCAAAGCATATATTACAGCATTTTATTGATATCATTTGGTGAATAAACCTATGCACTATATAGTATATATCCATTAAAATTAAAAGCGTACCATTGTACCATTTCATATTCTATTTGTAGAATGTATAAATAGCAAACATAAAATAAAAAAATAAAAATATTCTAATAAAACAACTAACTCCTCTAGCTAGGGTTTAGAAATCTTAAATAAAAATCGTTCAAACCCGTAATGAAAAAATAACGTAAACATAGTAAAATCAAATGTAGTTAGATTTTATTTGCTATTTTAGTTAGATACTTAAAATATCAAAAAAAAAATTAATGAAATACTTTTTATTGTGTGCCATCTACTTTATTATTCCGCTCACTTCAATTTAATTTTTCGGTTTTTTATATTTTATTTTATTTTGCAATAATTGCTTAGTGACATGCTGAGAAATATTTTTAAAGCTATAAACAACATGCTACAGAATCTTCGATATGAAAGCATATGTTTTCTTAGGTATAAAAAGTTATATATATATATAGAAAAAAGGTTTACAAAGCTAAATCTAGTTAGAAAAACTGGAAAACATGATAGACTTTCACCATTAAAATAAAGGAGAGGAACTCACAAAATATTACAAAAGAGATACTAAGTTACAAGAGAGGTGACTAAGTTAAATGCACCAAGTAATCTTGGAGCCGAAGTAACAATATCGAAGGTCGGAGAAAACATAGTGGGTGATTGTCGAGCTAAGGGATTGAGTCTTCTTGAAAACTTTTGTGTTTCTTTCCATCCAGATGTTATAGATGACCGAGCAGACTTCCAAGCACCAGACATGACCGATGCTAGTAGAGGAGGGAGACCAAGAGCTTGCTTTGGCAAGTTAGGAAGTCCAAAAGAAGGGGGATGAAGTGATGTTTAATTTTCTGGTAATGGCCTCCCAGATGGAGGAGGAGAAGAAACAATTGCCAATGATGTTTTTCAAATTCTCTGAGTAGTTTTGATAGAGGACGCATTCCGGAAGAGAATCCAGACCCATACTGATAAGTTTGTCACGAGTGATTAGCTTATTGTCGATGTCGATCCATGTAATAAAAGAGTGTCTTGGGATGCTGAATTTATTCCAGACAAGAAGTGTCGAGAACCTTTTTTTTTATTCGAATAGCTTCGTAGGTGCTGCTACTGGTAAAGAAAAGGCGAGAGTTATTTGGGATAAAAAAGTATTGTCTACGTCTGAAACAAGAGGAAAGCATTTATAGTATCTCTAATATCAACAAGATGGGGTTGAAGAAGTCTACGACCAGCCCTGGCGTGGGGTGGCCAAATCCAACGCCCATTGCACTATAAATCTGAGACACGTGAGATATTTCGCATGCGAGCGAAGTTGATGATGATATGGCCTAAACAGTCCACACGGGATGTTGGGAAGAGTCAGGAGTCATGCCAGATGGACGTGGTGGAGTCATTTCCAATAATGAATTTATAATGACCCGCAGCTTGGCTACAAAGCTTAAATATTTTTCTCCATCACAGTTGGAAGATGAGAGAATGAGCAAGGTCCGTACACGTTTGTCCTTAATCTTTTCAGCGAGTGTCCATTTACTCCAAATAAAATTTTGACTTTGGTGAGGATGGACCAAAATATTTTTAAGGCAGTCGCCTAATTTTAAATTTTGAGATTGGGAATCCCAAGGCCGCCCTTGTCTGCAGGTAAGGTGAGCTTGTCTCAAGTGATCTTAGCCCCCGTAATCTTCATCTCCAATCCAGACCCGATGAATCAACGGAAAATTTGTGAGAGTTCATTTAGAACTCTTACATGGAGGATAAATCAAGACTAGTAGATTTGATTGACAAAGAGCACCGATTTGATCAATTGAAGACATTTTGTCGTATGAGAGATGGTTGGAGGTCCACGAGTTTATGCAATTTGTAACTTTTAGGAAAACAGCTTTACAGTCATTGTAAGAGAACCTAGAGGTGATCAGCGGGACACTGAGGTAGCGAGTAGGTAATGTACTTTCCTTAAAACCTAGAATGTCCAAAATGTTGACCATAGCAGCCCCCGAGACCCTTGAAAGATAAACATGTCTTTTCTTCGGGTTAAGCCGGAGGCCAAAGATGACAACGAATTCGTTGAGACTTTCCTTGATGAGACATATTGAAGATTTAGCACGACAGATGATCATCAGGTCGTCTGCAAAGAAGAGGTTAATGATCTTGATCTTGTGGCATTTCCAGTGGAAGGCAAAAGATATATCCTGACTTTTTTTCTGGAGAATGCAAGATAGTACATGTGTGACAATAACAAAAGGGCAACTGGTAGAGGTACCATTGATTCAAACCGCAAAGAATGGCGTTTTAATGCACTGGATGATCCAATTGATCATCTTGGCAGGGAAATCCATAACGTATAGAAAATAATTAAATACGAACGCATATTATTGAAACCCTTCATGAGGTCAATCTTAAGGGAACATCTAGGGCCCTTTAGATTGATATGATAACCATTCATGAGTTCTTGGGTAACTAGAATATTATCGGAAATTGAGCGGCCATGCACAAAGGCCGACTGTGAGGGATCAATCAAGGAATGAAGGGTAGCTTTGAATCTATTTGCAAGAATTCTGGAGATAATCTTATAAATTACATTGCAACATAAGATAGGTCTAAAGTTTGAATGAGATGAGGGGCATTCAGTTTTAAGGATAAGAGAGATAAGGGTTTTATTCGAGTGTGGGCTCATTTTTCCTATACAGAAAAAATGATTGGCCGCATCAAAAATATTTTCCCCAAATGTGGGCCAACACGCTTTGAAGATTCCAGAATTAAATCCATCAAGATCGGGGGCTTTGTCACTATCGATGCCAAACAAGGCTTTCTTTATTTCCTCTTTTGTAGTAGGTTTAGTCATATTGGACTTGTCAGAGGGATATATCGAGGATATAATAAGAGCCTTAATCTTATCAAGTCCTAGATAATTGTGGGGCTGCGAGAACCTAGGAGGCCCTCAAAGTACTTGATAGGCTGCGAGTTATCGGTGCCGTTAGGGTTTACAACTGAGAAAGTTTTATTTCGAGCCCATCGGGCTCTGATGCTGTTGTGGAAGAATTTGGAGTTTCTATTACCCCAACTTAAGCCAAGTTTCTCTGAATTTCTTCTTGAGGAATGATTCATCAGCGCGACTATAATATATATAGGATTTGGAGGCCTCATCTTCAAGAGCGATGAGCGAGCTATTAGACAGGTTTGAGGCAAGGTTTAACCGGGCCTGGGCCAGGTAATATTGTTAATTTTTGTTGAATTCATGCTTGTTGAGGCTAACCATAAAAGGGGTGAGGCAAGATAATTTGATTATAATATCATTAATGGGATCATCCCCGCATGGAGCATTCCAGCTATCAACAACCAAGATTTAAAAGCTCGGGTGAAAACTCTACATATTAAAGAATGTAAAAGGTTTGTGACCCAAAATAAAAGGGGAGTTAAATTGGGGGACAATGGGAAAGTCTTCTGATGTTCTCGGGAGGTCAAAATGAGCAAAACAATTAAGGAAGGTATCATCTTATATGCCATTAATGAAGGCCCTATCAATTCTAGAATAGATGGGGTTGTCAATTTGGTGGTTGGACAACGAGAATCGGAAACCAGAGTATCTGAGATCGTCCCCGCATGGAGCATTCTAGCTATCAACAACCAAGATTTAAAAGCTCGGGTGAAAACTCTACATATTAAAGAATGTAAAAGGTTTGTGACCCAAAATAAAAGGGGAGTTAAATTGGGGGATAATGGGAAAGTGTTCTGATGTTCTAGGGAGGTCAAAATGAGCCAAACAATTAAGGAATGTATCATCTTATATGCCATTAATGAAGGCCCTATCAATTCTAGAATAGATGGGGTTGTCAATTTGGTGGTTGGACAACGAGAATCGGAAACCAGAGTATCTAAGATCGTCAAGGCCAAAAGTACGGCATCAATCATTGAAGAAGCAGATAGAACTATTCTAGTGGTTTTCGTTACTGGAGCACTGAGAAGGGTTGCGAATTGCATTGAAATCCCCAATGACAATCCATTGATTGAAAGCATTTGATTGGGAAATTGTGGTAATATCCCTCCAAAGACAATTTGTAGTTGTCTTGTTTTTCACTCACCATAAACGTGAAACCAATACAAAATGTTTTGTTGGCCGATGTCACCCCGACTACTTCAAACAAAGGCACCTCGTAACGAATAACTTTATACGTGCTATCCATGATTAGCAAGCGTGGGAAGGTCCGTAGTAAATTAATACTAAACGGATGTGCAAAAAACAAATGGGGTATAACTTTAGAGCCGTCATTACCCGTTTGTACCCAATACTTGTACTTGTACAATTGTAATTTAACTAACAAGCATTGCATTTGGAATCGACCACCATTTTCAACCATCATCGTTCTTTGACGGTGATTGTAAACGTGACAGATATTTAAAGCATTATTCGGATCGGCCTTCTTCAAAGCACCAAATATTTTTAGCGGACTTGTTTCGTTCGCCGTCAAAAGATCAACGAGCTCTTTTTCCTTCCTTTTTAACTTGGACCATTGCAAATGTCCTTGGGCATACTTAATCGGTTCGTGTTTGTGCATCCCGAAAAGGACACTAAGAGCCCACTTATCATCTCTTTTTACCGGATTGCCTATGAAATGAAAAGGGAAATATTTGTTTTTGCTACCGGTAGCCTTACGCTTACGGTCGCACTCTTTAATGACCGACTTAAAAATTCTGGATCACTCGCACCGAGAATCTACTCGGTGTTCTCCCTCTTTTCACAACCTCCTTAGATGCTATGTTAATCGAAACACCTAACGACTACCCTGTACTTTTTACCCGCTCGCCATCGAATCTAAGTTATACTCCTCGTGAGTGGTGAAATGGTGAGCATAGTCCGAAACAAACGAAATATCGCATTAGGTCACCTCCTGCAATATGTAAGAAGTAGAGAAACCAATTAAACCGGCATTCCGTATTAGTTTAAGAAATTCCACCAACGTAATGGCGTACACCACCATCACCACGCCACCCGATGGCGTAGAACACCCTTCACACGCCACACGTGTGGCGGCTAAAAGCTGTCAACGCCAACATATGGCGTGGTGATGTTGTTGTACGTACTATTGTGCACGCCAATGAGTGGCGACGAACACCAAAACGGGTTTTTTACAAAAATCTGTTTTTTCGCGAAAATGAGAGAATGGAATGCAATGTACCGCCTTGGCGTCCATGCTGCTCTGCATGGGAAGTGGTTCCGATTCTTTTCCGGCCATGTTTCAAAGATTTTGAAGTTTTTGAGAAAATGGGTTTTGTTGGTTGTTGAGTTTCTATTTTTAGTAGTTTTGAGAATATGAATATAATGAGTGTTTGAAATTATGTTTGCAACTTCATGGAGTAGTTTGAAGTTCTAAATGGCATGGATCGTTATTTATATGAGTTTTAAGAGATTTTTGGATTTTTTTGTCTAATGATAATTTTGTAAATATTGAAAAACAGAAATAACCGACTTCGGAGTTTTGGCCCTTTTTTTTTAACAATTCCCAATTTTTAGACCATCAGGTGTTTCAGTTTTCAAATCCAGAGAAAACATATTCGCATTCCACCAAAAACTGCTGAGGTTTATCTTCTCTTTACTGCCTTAATATCTATGTTTTAATTTATAAAGTTGCTCAACCCAGTTATAAAAAATTTAGCGCGTAGTTGGAAAATTTTCGAGGAGTTTTGATTCGCAAGTAGAGTAAGGATCAATCATAAATATATACTGGATGTTGGCTTTAAAAGTTATACAAAATAAAAATTGTCTATTCCCCTTAAAGAAAACAAAGACTACCGATGGAAGAATAATTATCGAAGCTTACCGGTGGCTTGGACTTTATATAGCCTTGCATGGTAAATAAAAGAAAACAGTGCAAAAGTATTGCCGGGCAAATCTCCTTTGGCAGGAGGGAGAGTAGAGCAAAACTTAGGGCGCAGTAAACCTTATGCATGTCCTAGCCGCCGCCTGCCTAAAGAGAACTTGCCCTGTAATGCAGCTGCACCAACTTTGATTGGTTGCTTGCTTGCTTGCTTGAGTCATAATAAGTTAGGAAACCTACTTGTTTATTTATACGGCCTTAGATAAAGCATATGCTATAGAACTATACCATTTATTAGTTGTCTGGTTCCATTCTCGTTTGTTGGTTTATTCCACAATTACCTAGTACAAAATTCACGGTGTACATTGTATAACGCGTTCCGCTATTTCATTGGCCCAACTATTGATTCGTAAAAAACCAATCTATAGGGGATCAATTTCACTCATTAGTTTTACAAAGTGTTGTATGTGTGGTCTACTCTAAACTTCAATTTTCAAGCAACAAGTTAATTCAAAATTATACTTGGAAAAAGTGATTTGGTTGGTGAGAAAGTGGAGCTGAATAGACCGCAATATATGCTTTAAAATGGAAGATCATGTACCATGTTATTTAGAGCTTAAAAAATGTGTCTCCGTAAATGTCACCGCCTTTTGTGTCTGCCGAAAGCTGTTTAATCACGTAAATTGTTGAGGACGAGCACAAGTCGAATCAGTTAACAATGTATGGTGCAATCTTGTGTTATTGACAATATATTTTGTATGCCTTAAGTATTATTTATTATTTATCAATAGATGACTAGAATTAAAAAAAATTGAACATCTATACTCTTTCTGTCTTATAATATTAGTCGTTTAAAGTTTTTTCGTCAATATTAAGAAAAATAATCATGATTTTGAAAGAATAAAAGAAAGTAAATTTGATTGGTGGAGTTAATAACTTGTGCAATAGGCTAACTATTTTATTGGTTGAAAGTAGAATATATGTAATGAATATTGCGTTGGAAAATGGAAAAAACAAATATTATGAGACAAAATATATCTTTTAGAAAGACACATATTACGAGACAAAGGGAGTATCAACCCTTTACTCTAACCTAACCGTTCCGGTAAACCTAGACACGATAAAATTTTATGTGTTTCTTTTTCTATTTTCTTCATTTTGCTTTGTTGTTTAGCTATCGGTAATACATTCATATATAACAAAAAAACCAGAATAGTTGGATATTGAGATAAACGTTTCCTCTTCGTAATCATAAATATTTTAATTAATAATTCATAAGGTTAGTGAAGTTAGGTCTTATAAAACTAAAATAAAAATTATAAAATACACATTCACTATATAACTATTTTACTATTTTTCAACGGATATTATGAATAATAACCTCTATTTCTATATTTATATTCAAAGTAGTGACAATTGGATTTTATGACCATCACCACCTTTCTTTGTTATTAAATTTAGTTGTTAACACTTTTTAACCAAGATTTTTTATGGAGTTTTTCTAAACCTACAGAATTGACAACTAATATTATCTAGAAAATTCAACAAAAATATAAAAAAACTCATTTTTTTACATACCTTCCTTTCATAATGAAACTTTTTTCTCAGGTATAAATTCTTTTTATAGTACATAAAAGATTATTACTAACTTTTCAACCCAGAATCTCATTATATAATGAACCTTCACCTTATGAAACGTTTTAAGAACATATTTTCCTAAATTATAAGTATTTTTGAAAACTTCTAAAAAATTTGTTGAGTTTGATTTAAGAATGAGAGAGGAGAGAATAGATTTGTATATAAATTTCTCTATTTTCTTAGAATTCTTGTACAGCACATGTTATAGTTTATATAGTAGAGATAATGTGTAACAACCTTGGGAATATTCCCATGTGAGGTTGTTACACAATCTTATCCACTGTACAACATGTTTGGATACATTTATATAATAAAACCCGATGTTAAACTTTGATGGACTTGGACTGTAGATGGTCCATCAACATCTTCTGGACCTATGCTTGTGAACTAACCCGGTCTAACACCAAGACAAGAAACACAACCTCAGTGCACCGTTTTGTGTTTAGACCTAAGTGAGGAGCTAAGACCAGTGTTGTCTTCGACTAGCTCCTCACCTCCTCTCTTGTCGGTTTCCATGGTGGTCTTATGACCAGCCATACTTCTGACACCCCCACCCCCTCAAATGCAGCGGCGACTCTAAAAGCCAAAGTTTGTCGCAAAGATAAATGAACCGAGAAGACGTTAGGGCTTTGGTGAGAAAATCACTAATTTGATCGAGTGAAGGTACGTACCAAATCTGAACTAATCCTTGTGAAACCTGGTCCCTAATGAAGTGTACATCTAACTCTATGTGTTTGGTGCGAACGTGGAAGACATGATTTGATGCTAACGAGTTGGCCCTCAAATTGTCACACCACATGACTAAAGGCGGTATGAGAAGGATCTGAATTTCAGTGAGCAAAGACTTCAGCCATGTGAGTTCAGCAGACAAATTGGCTAAGGCACGATACTCTGATTCAGTAGAGGAGCGAGCCACAACATTCTGTTTCTTGGAGGACCAAAAAATTAGGGTTTCGCCAAGGAACATATAATACGCACCCACACTGCGACGGTCATCAGGAGACGAGGCCCAATCGGCATCAGAATAGCCATGGCACTGCAATTGATAGCAGGGTTTCATATGAAGACCCAGCCAACGTGACCTAGATAAATACCTTAACACCCGTTTAAGACTTTGCCAGTGTAGTGATGTAGGATTCTGTTAGTGTTGACTAAGACTGCTTACTGTAAAAGCTATATTAGGTCTTGTGTGAGTCAAGTACTGTAAGGCTCCTAACAGGCTTCTGTACTGTGTAGGGCAAATAAAAGGAGAACCATCACGTGTGGAGTGCTGAGTACCAGCCACCATGGGAGGGGGACAAGGCTTGGACATGGACAGACCCTGTGCAAGCAGTAAGTTTTTGATATAGTTGTGTTGTGTTAGGTAGATACCTGTCTGGTCACGATGAACCTCTATTCTTAGGAATATATGGAGTGGCCCTATGTTCTTAAGAGCAAAAATTGCATTAAGGTTGGGGATAAACTGTGTGAGACATGCTGTGTTGTTCTCTGTTACTAAGATGTCATCAACATATACAAGGATTAGAAGTATAGTTATCTTAGAAACCAAGTAAAAGAGAGAACAATCAGCCTTTGAGTTGCAGAATCCCTAGCTAAGTAAGATGTCCCTCAGTCTAGAGTACCAAGCTCTAGGGGCTTGTTTTAAGCCATAAATAGCTTTGTGCAACTTGCAGATGTGTGTAGGGTGATTAGGATAAAAAAATCCTAAGGTTGTGTCATATACACAGCTTCTTGTAAGACCCCATTAAGAAAAGCATTATTGATATCTAGTTTTCTCACTAGCCAACACTTAGACACAACACATGTTAGGATCAGTCTGACTGTGGAAGCTTTAATAAATGGACTGAATGTCTCATAGAAGTCAACCACAGGTGTTTGATGGAAACCTTTAGCCACCAGACGTGCCTTGTACCTCTGAACAAACCATTCAACTCATACTTGACCTTATACACCCATTTGTAACCAATGACATTAGAAGAGGTAGACACTGGTACCAGAGACCATGTGTTATTAGCCATCAACGCTTTGTACTCACTAACCATGGCCTCTTGCCACTCAGAATTCCCAACAGCCTCAAAAAAAAGAGTAGGTTCAAACACACATTTTTCAGTAGTAACAAGAGACCCTACATAAGGAACTTTAGGCTTATAAATGCCACTTTTCAGTCTGGTTTGCATGGTGTGTGTGTGTGTGTGTGTTGGGTGATGTGTGAGAAGTGGGAGTGTTCAGAGTTAGGGAAATGTAGGTCTATTGTTAAACTAGGTGTATGATGTAGGTGTGAATGGTTAATGGAATCCGTGTGATTAGAGACTAAAGTTGTGTCTGTTGATTGTGAATTAGAAGATGGTTAAGTAGTTACCTTATGGTGAACATTAGGAGAGTCTGGAGTGGAAATTTGATGCTGCAAATGAGTAGAACACAGAGATGTGGTATGTTCAGTTGGAGATTTAGAGTTAGACACCACAGAGGATACCCTTTCATCTCTCACAAGACCTGTAAGAAGCTTAGGTAACGAGAGACTGACGGGCAGACTATACACTAGTTCATTTTGATGTGTGTTAAGAATCATAGTGCTAAAAAGAAACCCATCCTCATTAAAAACCACATTTCTAGAAATACAAATCCTACCATTAGAACTGAGACATTTATAGTCTTTGTGACCCTGACTATACCCAAGAAAGACACACTTAATAGTGTGAAATTGGAACTTGTGACTTTGATAAGGCCTGAGGCAAGGATAACATAAGCACCCAAAAACTTTCAGGACTAGATAGTTAGGTGTTTTGTGAAATAGAGTTTCAAATGGAGATTTATGATGAAGAGTATGTGTTGAGAGTCTGTTGATTAGATAGACACTAGTTTCAAAGGTTTCAACCCAGTATCTGTAACATAGATGAGATTGAGCTAAGGGAGTGAGCCCAGTTTCAACCATATTCCTGTGTTTTCTCTCAGCCCTACCATTCTGGGCTAAGGTATGAGGACGGGACCTACACAATAGAAAACCACTTTCATTAGTTAAAGACAACAGATGTCTAAACTCTCTCCCCCCCAGTCACTCTGAACAACTTTTATAGACCTTTCAAACTGAGTTTCAACTAAAGCCTTAAAGTTTTTGAATACTTCTAACACTTGGCTTTTGTCCCTAATAGGATATAACCAAGTATACCTAGAAACGCCATCTAGGAATAGCACATAGTACTTAGACCCCCAATGGACTGAATAGGTACAGGCCCCCAAACATCAGTGTGAATTAGGTTAAGCACATTTGTAGCATGAGAAGTAGACAAGGAATAAGGTAGACTGTGGGATTTTCCCAACTGGAAAGCCTCACAAAATTTAATTGAATTGCTTAACACAGAATGAAGTTTAGAAACACTTTGAGATAGATGGCCAAGCTTTCTATACCATCCATCTTTGACATACTCAGATACAACATCAGATAAAGCCCTAGAGACACCTAGATTTAGACCAAATTGTGACTTAGATAAGGTATTCATCTTGTAGATCCCATCTTCAGACCTCTTTCCGAGCAGAATACTCCATGTTGCCTTATCTTTTACACAATAGAAAATTTTATGAAATTCCACAAACACATTGTTGTGGTTGGTTAGTTGAAAAACAAACAACAAGTTATTATTAATTCTAGGAACATGTAGTATAGGATTTAAGAAAATAGGCTGTTTGGTAAAAGAGTTTAAGGTAGATTGGCCAATGTGTGATATAGGAAGCCTCTCACCACTACCAACAAATATGTATTTAGTACCTGAATACTCAGATTTCTGAGTCATCTGACTAGTGTTACCTGTAACATGGTGACTGGTACTACTGTCATCAAACCAGACCCCGTCACCTGTTGAGTCTTGTGTGGCAAGCAAAGCATTATGGTCTCCCTCAAACCTTGGTTGTTCTGAAGGTGAAGAACCCATGATTGAAGGATCATCCATGCAACAGAAAACTGCAGCAGAATGCCCATACCTATTTCAAATTTGACAAGTTCGTTTATTCTGTGAGAAGTTGCTCCTACCTCTTGTATTGTAGTTGTTAGAGTTGTACCTAGATCTTCCTCTGTAGCCTTTGTTTGAGCCTTTGTTTTGACCATAGAAACCTTTCTGATTAGAGCTGGAGAACTGCTGCTTTGAATCACTTTTGTGAGTGATGTTAGCACTAGAAATGTTAACAGTAGATATACAGTTCTGCAAACTAATAAGTTGTTCAAGTCTGCTTTCATAGGTGAGCAAGCTGGTTTACAGATCAAGCCATCCCAGTCCTTCATTGTCAGCTAAGCTAACTATAATATGTGTGTACTCTAAATCCAGTCCTGCAAGGACTTGTGTTAGCTAGTCATCTATAGAAGTAAGACAACCTGCTAGAATTAGGTAATCATAGATCATCTTCATCTTGTTTAGGTATTCAAACATTGAAGTAGTCCATTTACGAGTTCTTTCGAACTCAGCCTTGTAGTATGTGATTCTAGATCTAGTCTGTGAGCCAGAAAAGTTACCAGCAGCTTCCCAGAGACCCTTAGCAGACTTTTTTTCCATCAACGGAGTTGCTATCTCATGGCTCATAGTGGAGTAAAACCACCCAAGCAGAAGTTGATCCTTAGCAACCCATTCTTCAAACTCTGGGTTATCAGTAACATTTCCCTCAGTGTTTGTGACAAACTTAGAAGGAAAAATCTTCTCTCCAGTAACAAAGCCCCGCAGTTTATTACCTTTGATCATAGGTAACATAACACTTTTCCATAGTAGATAATTGTTTCTGTCAAGACGAATGTTATTAACACTACTAATTGAATGTCGATGCAGGTTCTTTGTTGAGATGGATGAGCTACTTGAGAGAATGGATCCAACAGATTATGAGCTCAAGGATGGAGAATCATTCAGATTTTCCATTGAAGGCTTGAAAAAGCTCTGATACGAAGTTTGATTTAAGAAGAATTGAGAAGAGAATAGATTTGTATATAAATTTCTCTATTTCCTTAAAATTCTTGTACAGCACATGTTACAGTTTATATAGTAGAGAGAATGTGTAACAACCTTGGGAATATTCCATGTGAGGTTGTTATACAATCTTATCCACTATACATCGTGTTTGGATACACTTATATAATAAAATCTGATATTAAACTTTGATGGACTTGGACAGTAAATGGTCCATCAACATCTTCTGGACCTATGCTTGTGAACTGACCCGGTCCAACACCAAGACAAGAAACGCAACCTCAGTGCACCGTTTTGTGTTTAGACCTAAGTGAGGAGCTAAGACCAGTGTTGTCTTCGACTAGCTCCTCGCCTCCTCTCTTGCCGGTTTCCATGGTGGTTTTGTGACCAGCTTCTGACATGTTGATATTATTAATTTGTGTTATTCTCTTTCTTGCTTGGTTGGAAAAGTTTTGATTTAGTGACTATAGAGAAGCAAAATTCAGATACGTTAGATATAATTATTTTTCATTACTTCTAAATATGAATATAATGTTGTATATTTTTTTATAAATTACTAAATTGAAATCAAGCGCAAATTAAAATAATCAATAGTCTACCCATCAGATAAATAAACAGTAAACCAAATCTTTGCCTTCGTTTTTCTTTTGTTTCAGTGAAAGAAAAATAAAAAGGATGAAAGAGAAATGAGATTTTATTTTTAATATACTTTGAGAAAAATAAAGATAAAGTAAACGCATAAAAAATATAAACGTATCAAACTAAAAAAAGATAACAACTCTAACATTGAATAAATATCAAACGTAAACGTAAATAATATAAAAAAGCTAAGGTAATGAGATGAAATGAATTTTACTTCTTATTAAACAATAAATCCTTTTTTATTTGTTAAGAAACTATAAATTAATAAAGAATAAATGTTTACATATATTGTGGGTATTCACGGATAATTTGTTTTCCAAAAATTACAAAAAGTGTTTTAGATACGAGAAGTATCCAGAATAACAAAAGACAAGACAAACAATAACTAGAAAGCGAGATTACCTTTGAAAAGATAAATATGTGGAAGTTGAATAAGAAAAAAATATGGTTTATTTGAAAGACTATTTAAATAGATCAAACACATAGGCCCAAATTCAAGGCTCCTAAAATGCATGCTACTAAGGTATCTAGAAGGAGAGACATAAACTTAGTTACCATCAACCTCTATGGTGACCCTTAAGATCTAATACTTCAAGTTTCACTATTAGTTTATATATATTTATAAATTAAATATGAAAATATAAGCAAATAAATCTATCAATAATATTTAGTTTCATTTAATACTTCAAGTTTCACTATTACATATCTAATATTAATGTTATGTACTTAACTTGAACATGATGCTAAGGACCAAATTCTCCGAAGCGCAGTTCAAACAAATGAATTATCAAACCAAAATTTATTTTATATGTTGGGAATATGCGGGTCAAATTTATTTTATATGTTGGGAATATGCGGGTCCGTATAACCAAAATTTATTTTATATGTTGGGAATATGCGGGTCAAATTTATTTTATATGTTGGGAATATGCGGGTCCGGTCCGTATATTCTGCCTCCGTATATAAGCAAGAACACAACCGATCTCAACACTAGTATGATATTGTCCGCTTTGGCACCCGAAGGCCCTCACGGCTTTGCATTTGGTCCACTACCAAAAGGCCTCATCCTAGTTGAGGTATGTTCTTACTTATATACCGTTGATCCTTCCCATGTTTAACCGATGTGGGATGTGGGACTTTGGTCGCCACCCTAACAAATCCTCCTCTCGAACAAAGTACCACTTAGCCTCCTCTCAATTGACTTTCATCCGCTCACGTTAATCAGAGAATGCTCCTCCACCTGAGCAATAGAGCTTTTACAGCGGATCTATCTACTCACTCGATCATCCTGCGCTTGTTCCTTAGCTCCACTATCCACTCCAATCAAGTACCACCGCTTGATGAGTCATGGACGCTCTAGCTCCACTATCCACTCCAATCAAGTACCACCGCTTGATGAGTCATGGACGCTCTAGCTCCACTATCCACTCCAATCAAGTACTACCGCTTGATGAGTCATGGACGCTCCGAACTGGGATGTATAGAGTAGATCATTCACCTTGAGCATGACTACTGGTTCATCATGTTCGACCTCCGCCGAGAATATTACCACCATCGCGTTCCGTCTAGGCCTAACGCTCTGATACCACGTGTTGGGAATATGGGTGTTGTGAATTAGGGGTCTGGTCCACATATTCCGCCTTCGTATATAAGTAAGAACACAACCGATCTCAACACTAGTATGATATTGTCCGCTTTGGCACCCGAAGGCCCTCACGGCTTTGCATTTGGTCCACTACCAAAAGGCCTCATTCTAGTTGAGGTATGTTCTTACTTATATACCGCTGATCATTCCCATGTTTAACCGATGTGGGATGTGGGACTTTGGTCGCCACCCTAACATTATATATGTTGATGTAATAAAGTATAATAATTAGAGGTGTTTTATATGCTAATGGCATTCAGATATATATGGGCTTGGGTTACCAAAATTGGCCTATGGACCATGTAAACTCACTACCCTATTACACTATATATAGCTTTGTTGGTATTAATGAGAGTTAAGAAAAAATTATTGTTGAACTATCTTGTGAGAGCATATATCTCTAAAATTATACCATGTAGCTCAATCATCTTACTATAGCTCATCTAAAGTTTAATTGTTACCATTTTTATTACAGAAATACCCTCAAAACATCGTTGACACCGTGAGAATATTTCCAATTTTTTAATAGTACCTCAAATACTCATGTTTCATCACCAACCACGTAATCACTTCTCTCCTTTTTGAATCAAAGCTTCTCTTTCTTATTTTTTATTTTTATTTTATTTTTTAAAAGGCTGAATTTTTCAAATCAGAGCTCAAAATAATCTGTAAGTATAATTAGATTTGGTGTTTTAAGACAAGGAAAACTAGATTCACTAATGATATTTTTTGAATATTTTTTGCCATAAATCATGTGAAACAATGCATAATAATGTTAAGAGACCAAGCATTATTAAATGATGTGAGACTATGCATGATAAAGTTAAGATAACATACATTATTAAACCATATAAGACCAGTTATAATAAAATTGAGAGATCAATCACTATTAAATCATGCGAGACCAGTCATGATAAAGCTGAGATATCATATATTATTAAATCATGTCATACCAGACATGATAAAATTGAGAGACCAAACATGATAAAATTGAAAGACCATGCATTATTAAATCATATGAGACCAGCCATGATAAAGTTGAGAGACCGTGTATTATTAAATCATGTGAGACCATGCATGATAGGAGTGGATAAATACGAGACTATGCATAATGAAGCGGAGAGATAAAAGATATATACTACTTGATGATAAAGATGCGAGACGAGGATTACTGGGTCTCGTAAAAAATAAAAAAATATCATCAATGGATCTAGTTTGTTCTTCTTTAAAAATCAAAATTGATGACACTTTCACATATATATTTTTTCCGAGCTACGATTTGAAAGATAAAGAATTAGAAAAAAAAATAGTTTAGAGAAGGTTTGGTCCAAAGTAGGGAAATATGTTTATTTGTGATTTTTCACTTTGGTTCAGATATCTATTGATAGTTTACCCTCTGGGATATTATAAGATAATGAAAAGCTCGGTTAGATATTTATGTGTAATTTGTTTACTTATATTATAAATATGAATAAAAAATTAAATATATTAAAAAATTGAAATAATATTCAAAAGGATTTTTATAACAATTAAAGTAAATAAGTAAAATAGTCACATTTTTATAAAGCGATTAAATTCGTCTTAATATATTCAAAAATATAAAAGGATCAATTGATTAGGTAAAAAAACTGGTTGTCACCATTCATACCAACATATAAAGATGAAGAGTAAAATTTGAAGAAAAAAATTAATACATTAAAAATTTCTAGTGAAGAAACCATAAAAAAAACAAAACTTATAAAATACATAGCCAAAATTATAAGAAAATAAAAGTGTATATTTACGTATAAAGAAGTTAATAAACTTTTATTTAGAAACAAAAAGTGTTCATCGCATTTAAAACCAAATATTAATAATTGATCAAAAATAAATTTACAAAAAAATACCAAAACAAAATCTTATGACTATGCTACAAAAATTGGTAAAAAAAAGACATAGTTATAAATTTTAGAAATGGAAGGGTAAAACAAAAAAAGTTATTGTTTATAGGAACAATAATATGTAATTTACTTTCTTTTAGTATATATTAAAAACAACTTTCTCTCTCTACTTAGTCTAACTCTCACTTTTTCTCTCTAAAAAGGTACTTTCACGAAGTATTTGTTCTTTACTGGTTGGACCCCCGAACAATCATATAACACAAAATCACCCTAGAGCTATTTCTTAACTCTTCATAACTTATAACAGCAAAACTTATATAGATATGATATGAATGTATCTTACTGTATTGGAGAATAAGATATTTAAAAATGGTTTTTAGATTTTACTTTGGAATAAACCTTTCAAGCGTAATAGAAATTAGATTTTAATAATGTAAAAAATATTAAATTAAAATAAATAAATATTAAATATATGTAAAAGCTTTCTAAGATAACAGTACAGTAGATGTAATTGAACTTTTATGTGACTGTTCAGAATTTCAGAGAAGAATTGTGAATTTAAATTTTATTTAATTGTTCAGATGTTCATAGTAAACTATAACTCACTTCGAAAACTTTTCCCTCAAGTTTTTTCCGTACGATGGTCTTTCACAGTTACAATAACTGGATACTCAAATACAGTGAATGTGTGTTACAAGTTAAAATTGACGTTGTGTTTTCTCAATAACTTTATCAGCCTCTATTTCTGATAAAAAAATATTAAATTCTATAATGTGATAATATAAAATAAATCAGAGCATTGTAACTGTTAAAGGTATAAGGTCCAATCATGTTAGTTCATATGTTTTATCTATGAATAAAAGCATACACATTATGTAATAGATACGCTTTTTAAATAAACGTAATCCATAACCACTTCTTGGCGACTACTTCTCTCTTTGTTTATTAACATTGTATTAGAGCATGTTTCAACATTGGAGTAATATAAGTGATATATTCGCCAGGTATTGTGCTTCAATTTAATTTTTTTGATGTTATTTTGGATCTACTTTTGTTTAGTCATTTAGACTTGTTTGGAGTTGTTTTGTTTCAAATATATTACTACTGTGTTTCGATCTGCTTTGTTTGATGTTACTACCGTGCTTCAATTTGATAATTATTTGTACAATAATCAGGTCATAAAATCATTAAAAGGGATACAGTTTTCGGTTTTCGGATCTGTTGTGTGCAACCACAATCAAACGATCCGATTGAAAGGAAAATAGTGTCCGTTTTTGTTGAATTTTGAATAGTGTGTTCATGAAATCCAATCCTTCAATCTAACTGGTTGGATTATGATTCGGTGCTACGTTTTGGGAGAAATAGCTAGTGGAACAATGCAACAGTTTTGTTGGTAAAACCGTGAATTCAATTTTTATTTTGGTTTTGGTTTTAATTTTTATTTAATTTTTATTTTTATTATAATTTTTATTATAATTTTTATTTTTATTTTTATTTTTATTTTTATTGGAAATTTTTATTTTTATTTTTATTGGAAATTATAAATTGGAAATTAGAAATTGAAAAATTGGAAACATTGCTTCTTCTATTTCTTTGTTTGATATTATTTTTTCTTATGTTTGGGGTCCATCTATTGTCTCTGCAAAGGGTTGTTTATCATATTATGTATCGTTTATTGATGATTATAATCGATACACGTGGATTTATCTGATAAACCGAAGGTCTGATTTCCTTGGAATTTATAGAGAATTTCGAGCACTAGTTAAAACCTAATATTCTGTTGTGATAAAATACTTCAGGAGTGTATATACCACAAGTGATTTCAAATATATACTTGCATATGATGGTACCATACATCAATCATCTTGTACTGACACCCCTCAACATAATAGTATTGCAGAAAGAAAACATCGTCACCTTGTTGAGACTTCTCGTTCTTTCTTTTTATCAACTGAAGTTGCAACTGTTATTTGGGAAAAAACAATTTTGATTGTTTTTTATGTGATTAATCGAATTTCCACTGCTCATAATGCGGGAATGTCTTCATTTCAGAAGTTATACTGAAAACTTCCAAATTATTCTTTCTTACGAGTGTTTGGATATACATGTTTTATTCTTCTTCCTCATGTTGAACACAACAAACTAGGTCCTAAAAGAGCTATTTGTATTTTTCTAGGGTATGGTGTGAGATATAAAGGTTATCGTTGTTATAATCCCACCAGCCATTAGCTATATGGATCTCCTCATGTCACATTTCTTGAGTATATCCCATTGAAACTGATAAGGATGCATCTTTTAACATTAATATTCCAACACATAAGACATCTACAAGAGTTGATATTACTTCTGCTCTATTAATGCCTGAGTCAGCTTCATCAATGCCAGCAAACTCATATCTCTAGTAGAACAACAGATCCTCCACCTGTCAGGAGAACCACTCGTATAAGGAAGTCTATTAAACTACCATATTTTGCATACTCTTCCTACCTTAGATCATTTTGCTTCTTTCATAGAAATGATTCATGATTTTTATGAACCTCAACTATTTAAATAAGTTGTTTGTGATCCTCATTAGTAAAATGATATAGTCGAAGAGCTTAATGGTCTTTACCATACTCATACATGAGATATAGTTAAACCTCCATCCGGTAAGCATATAATCGATTCTCGTTGGGTATTTAAAATTAAAACAAAGTCTGATGGGTTTATTGAAAGATATAAGGCTCGTCTTTTAGAAAAAATGATATTCAAAGAATTATGATTTGGATTATGATGAGATATTTTCCCCAATGGAAAAAATGACGACAGTTTGTACTCTTATTGCAGTTAAATCTGTTCGCTAGTGGAAGATCTTCCGACTAGATGTCAAAAATGCGTTTTAGAATGGTGATCTTCATGAGGAGGTTTACATGACTCCCCCTCTAGGTGTTGCTCACCAACCATGTGAATTTTGTCGACTTAGAAAATCTCTATATGGTCTCGAATATGCTCATCGTGCTTGGTTTGGAAAATTCTCTACGAGTAGTACGTCACTTGATTTCCTTGCTAGTAATCATGATTCAGCCTTATTTATTACATGCACGCGTGCAGGATGAATTATTTTATCCCTATGTATAGATGATATGATTATTATATGTGATGATATTGATGGAATTGATGCACTAAAACTTGATTTGGATCAGCGTTTTGCAATGAAGGACTTGGGACTATTACGTTATTTTCTAGGTATTAAGGTGACACACTCTCCAAAAGGGTATATTTTCTCATAGAAAAATATATATCTGATTTATTCGAGCGAGCGCAACTTTCTTATAACAGGACGGTAGATACCATCTTGAAACTAATGTTCGGTACTCTCCGACTGATGGTGTTTCTTTGTCAGACCCAACTCTATATCGAACTCTTGTAGGGAGCTTGGTCTATATTATAGTTATTCGGCCATATATAGCTTATGCTGTAAATGTAGTTATTCAATTTGTTACTCCTCATACATCCATCCATTGGGATATTTTTCTTCGAATATTGAGATATTTCTGTGGCACTCAATCCAGAGTATTTTGTTTCTTTTGACCTCTTCACTTGAACTGCGTGCGTATATCGATGATGATTAGGATATTGATCCTCATGACCGAAAATCTACTACTGGTTTCTATATTTTTCTTGAAGATTCATTAATCTCATAGAAAAGTAAGAAACAAGAAGTTATTTCTAGATCTTCTTTTGAAGCTAAGTACCGTAATATGGTCGTGACCACATGTGAGATTATTTGGTTACGATGGCTTCTTACATATATAATGGTTAATGTTACCAAACCCATTTCTTTACATTGTGATAAAAAAAAGTGCCATAACACATTGAAATAGATTGTCACTTCACTTAGCATCATCTTCAGATCAGCATCATCTCGCTTCCATACGTTCCATCTGATATGGAACAAATCTGATTCTTAGAGAGAAATGGTGAAATGTAACTTTTAGAGAGAAAGTATTAGAGAGCGGTTTAATCAGCAGTCAAAATCCCTTTCATTTCAGCCTTGGCCATTATATATAGGCACAAGGACTTAAGTTCAACAGATTTTGTTACTAAAACGGCTGTATTGCATACTAGCCCTTTACGTTTACATAAAATACAAAATCTCTCCATAACTATATAACTTACATAAAGCAAACATGGTTTTGTTATTGCATCCCCTGTATATACTACTATCTCTCTGACTTCACAGTCCATCAGAGTTTATGAATGGATGGGAATCCTCATCTTAACTGACTCAGGAAATCCCCATTTTTTCCTAACCATATCCAGTTCAGAAATATGTGTATATACATAAGAGATGTTATGAAGGGCCAGTAAGTATTTCACACTAACCTTGCCAAAGTGGGGCCCGTACTCTCTCCTCTCGACACTCCGGAAGTGCTTTGGTACTAGGCATACCCACCTTACCTCTAGAAGTCTGAATCACTATTCTGTATTCAGTATTTCTGGACGTCTCCAATGGGATATCTTCCCCACAGTCTTCCATGTTATCCTCCATCATACTTGGCCGTTGATCGGGTGACTTAGCACCTTCAGCTTCTTTTGTGATTTGAGTAGCTTCACTGGGATGAGGTGACAGATTCGGATCCGAAGAAACTTAGCCTTAGGTTGACAATGTTTATGGATAGAGGGGTGTTTTTAGCCTTGGAGAGTCGAGTGACCCTTCAGGGTGTAGTATTTTCAGCATCTTATCCCATAGTAATGAATGGTGATGATTTCTTGATACTTAAAACGGTTTTGTCTTTAAACTTGGGATGAAAAGAGTCTTTTTATTATCGATTTTTTTGATGAAGACGAATGTTTTTTTTTGCTCTTGTTTTGTCTGGCTAATCACTCCACCAGAAGAATTAGGGAGTCCAGCAGCGATTATTGCTTCCTTCTTCTCTTTTTCCAATTCGGACATGTTCAACCAGCCTCCTTTGATTAGTGTAGTTCTGACTCTGAATATAAAATATCTCAAACCTAGAACAACTTGAAGTTTTAAGCTTTATCTCTCTATAAGCTTAGATTTGAAATTTTTTCTCAATCTAGAAGTAGTAAAACAGTCAAGTATATAAAGGTGAAAAAACACTTGAGTATTTACCTAGGAGAGATAAATCATCTAAACCATAATTAGGGGCTAATAACCTAGTCTAATTACTTTCTCAAATAATAGGTGCAAAAATTGTTCATTAAAACTGACTTTTGGATTTCTTTATGCCAAGAAAAAAACACTTCGGATCCGATCCAAAGTCTTCTTTTAGCTACTCAACTATTCGAAAACAATCTGATCCAAGTCTTCTCTTATACAGTTAGCTCTTCCAAAACATTTTTCGAAAGAACTAAAGGGGCTACTAATCTGGTCGGATATTACTGTATCGGGGATTGGGACAAAATCTGAAGGGGTAATTCAGACACCTTCTAGACCATAATTTCAATGAACAGTAGATATGAGTGGATTATGACTCAGTTGTGTGCTAAACCCTTTTTCGTTTTGGGCTTTGAAGGTTAGACTTTCTCTAAAGAAATTAATTGCTACCACACACCTCTATTATCTCTCTACCCTTTATTCAAAAATTCAGTATCCAGTTGATATATTACCTAGGATACCATTTGATAAAAATCACCCCCACCAAATGATATACTTTATAGATCACTAGTATGACCTAGTCTGGAGTGCATTTGTCTAATCAAACAATGTGGCTTGGTTGGAGTCTATCAAGACGGTGTGACTTGATTGTAGTGGGTCTAAAGAACATGCAATGTGGTGTCATAATAGTGAGTAGATAGATTTCTTCTGAATGGCTCAGCTAATGAATGATGACTCAATCTCGTTAGAGTTATCGGATGGAAGACAATTAAGAATAGGCTAAAATGGTCCATTATTCGAGAGAAAGATTGGTTAGATACGATCTAAATCCTACATCTGTTAGATATGAGAAGGATCAATAGTATATAAATATATCTCAACTGATATAAAAAATTTAAAAATAAACCAAAAACCAAACCGTATTAACTCTCGGATCCAAAACGAATATACTCAAAATATGTGCCACCAACCATATATTTCAGCTAAGACGGTTAGGTATTATTCTAATTTGTATTTCATTTTTAATATTTGCATTATTTTAACTACTAAAATGGTTTTGTAATAATTTTAAAAAGGGGAAAAGTACTGGTCAGTACCTTTTCAAGTATAATATTCCGTTTCAGCACCCAAATACTAGATACTATTTTGGACAAAAATAACCCTGAGGGTATATCGCGTTATGTTTAAAATTGTAAGTCGTAAATTGCGTGACCAAAATATCATGATCTGTTACACATAAATCTCATGATCTGTTACAAATAAATCTCATGATCTATTACACACAAATCGCATGATCTGTTTTTACACATAAATCTCATGATCTGTTACACACAAATCTCATGATTTGTTACACATAAATCTCATGATCTGTTACACATAAATCTCATGATCTGTTTTTACACATAAATCTCATGATCCGTTACACATAAATCTCATGATCTGTTACACACAAATCGCATGATCTGTTTTTACACATAAATCTCATGATCTGTTACACACAAATCTCATGATCTGTTATACACAAATCTCATGATCTGTTACACATAAATCTCATGATCTGTTTTTACACATAAATCTCATGATCTGTTACACATAAATCTCATGATATGTTACATACAAATTGCAATTAGGAACCCTCATGAGTGATCCAATTCTGACCCTCGTTGGAATAACTCTATTGATGCTTTTAATGACTGCTACCGGAGATGCAGTCTTGATGATCTCCATGCTACGGGTTTTCAATTCTCTTGGTTCAACCGCCAAGAAAACAATCCCATTTCCTCCCGCATTGATAGAGCTCTTGTTAACGCTGTCTGGGATGACATTTTTCCTAACTCCTTCGCCCATTTTGATCTCCCCAGAACCTCCGACCATACTCCCATTATTGTCCATCTCTCGACCCCTTTTATCGCATCCTCTAGACCTTTTAAATTTTTCAATATGTAGAAATCCCACCCTGCCTACCATTCCATTATCTCGGATAATTGGTCCCTCGCTTGCTCCATTAGCCCTATGCAAGCGATCGTTCACAAGCTAGCTAGGTTAACCCCTGCTCTCTCTTCCCTGAACAGAACAGAATTTAGTGACATTAATTAACGGGTTGAGGATGCTAGATCCTCGCTCGCCACGGCCCATGAAAACGTTTTCTCAGACCCTTCAAATAGGACCCTTATTATTGTTGAGAAGGAAGCTTCCTCATCGTTCATCTTTTTTAGTCGTGCGGAGGAATCCTTCCTCAAGCAAAAATCTAGAGAAACCTGGCTCAAGCTCGGGGACAGGAACTCCAAATTCTTTCATAACATCATAAGGGCCCGCAGGGCCCTAAATAAAATCCTTGTGACTTCCACCTCTGAGGGTCCCTCCTCAAACCCCCATACCATCTTTTCCACCTTTCAAAACTTCTTCCTTAAGCATTTAGGCTCCCCAAGCAAAGCAAACTACCCCGGCTCTGATAGGATTAAGTCTTTAATCCACTCTACCGCCCCCCTGACCTTAGTTCTGAGATGATTAAGCCCATCTCTATCGCTAAAATCAAGGAAGCTCTCTTTGATATTGATAGTGACAAAGCCCCGGGCCTTGACGGCTTTAGCGCGGGCTTCTTTAAGTCCAACTAGCCTCTCATCGGTGATGACATTTGCCTGAGTGTAAAAACATTCTTTGAGAAGGGCCGGATGGACCCCGATTGGAATAAAACCCCGATCGCCCTCATCCCTAAAACAGACTCCCCATCCTTCCCCTCTGACTTTCGGCCAATTGCCTGCTGCAACGTTATTTATAAAATCATCTCCAAAATCATTGCCACCAGTATTAAACTAGCTCTGCCGACCCTTATCGACCCCTGTCAATCCGCTTTTGTCCCGGGTCGCTCAATCGTTGACAATATTTTGCTCACCCAAAACCTCTTGCATGGCTATCAAACCAACCGCAAAAGCCCTAGATGTGCCCTCAAAATCGACCTCATGAAAGCTTTTGAAAATATTAGATGGGAGGTTATTATGATATCCTCTTAGCCATACGCTTCCTTATGCCTATGATTAATTGGATTATCCAATGCATCACCTCCGTCTCTTATTCTGTTTGTATAAATGGAAAGCCGATGAGCCCGTTCCCAGGAAAAAAAGGGCTTCGTCAGGGTGACCCCATTTCCCAGTATCTTTTTGTTATTGTTATGCAGGTACTCTCTAGAATCCTTTAGGAGAAAAGCTAAAACCCTTCCTTCGGGTTCCACTGGAAATGCCACAAACTCAAGATTATCAACCTCTCCTTCGCGGATGACCTAATGATCCTCTACAGGGCCAACCTCCCGTCAATCAAGCTAATCCAAGAAGGACTGACTGAATTCGCTGCTATATATGGCGTCCTTCTCAACCCCACCAAGAGCTCCATCTTCTTTTTAGGCACCTCCCACAGTGTCAAGCTCAGGATTCTTCAATTCCTCAACTTCTCTGAGGGCTCCCTCCCTGTCAAATACTTGGGCGTGCCTCTCATCTCTTCTCGCCTCTCATATAATGACTGTCGCCCTCTTTTCCAAAGTATAATCAATCGTATCAACTCTTGGACCTCCAAGCACCTCTCTTACGCTGGCAGACTCCAGCTCATCAACTCCGTGCTCTTTGCCAGCAAGGTTTACTGGTCTTCCATTTTCATCCTCCCGGCTCATGTACTCAAAGAACTTTCCCAGTTACTCTGTCGCTTTCTTTTGTCAGGACCGGAGATGAAGCTTACTGGAGCAAAGATAGCCTGGAATAAGCTGACCGTGTCCAAAGATGAGGGCGGCCTTGGGATCCCAGACCTAAGAATCTAGAATGAGGCGGCCGCCATGAAGCTCCTCTGGTCTATCCTCACAAGGAACCAAAACTCTCTTTGGACTCAATGGATTCTTTCGGAAAATATTAAATCAAACTGTTTCTGGTCTCTTCCCCTCCCAGCTTCAGCAAGCTGGAGTTGGAAGAAAATCCTGAACCTCAGAAGCAAAGCGGCAAACCTCTATCAGGTAATTATTGGAAATGGAGCGCACACCTCCATCTGGCATGACCCTTGGTTATTCCCCACATCTTTTGTCAATCGTTTTGGTCCCCAAATCCTGAATCTCTTCCGCCTCCGAAAGCTAAAGACAATAAAAGATATTAGCTCAAATGGGACTTGGGCTTGGCCCCCCCATGCTAGAGCCCCAAACCGCCACCTCCAAGACCACCTGCGAGAAATTTCCTCAGCCCTAAATGACCTCCCCCCTGTCTCCTCAGACCCTGATACCTTCATCTGGATCCCGAATAATTCAAAACCGGAATTCACCATCAGCAGCGCTTACTCTGCTCTTAAGCCTTCAAACGCCAAAGTCCGATGGGCCTCCCTCGTTTGGCATAAATTCTCCATCCCCAGACATTATTTCATCACATGGCTAGCTATCCTCAACAAGATCTCCACCCGAGACAGAATTATCTCTTGGGGCCTTGACTGCCCCGCAACCTGTGTCCTCTGTAATAGTGCCCCTGAAACCCTGGACCATCTCCTCATCCTCTGCCCCTTCTCCTATGCCATTTGGGAAGCCCTATCCCAAAAGATCCTCCTCCCTCCCCCGCCGCCATCATGGAATCAATGGTACGAGACTGCAAGCTCCTGGCCCCCCACTGAAAATAGCCGTCGACTGCACTGGAACACTACTTTCTGCGCTACAGTTTACTACATCTGGAAAGAAAAGAACAACAAAATATACAATGACAAGATTTCCCGCTTCACTAGCACCTTCCACTTGGTCCTCTCCGACCTTCGCTACCATTTTAAAGGAACGGAATACCCATACCTAGGCTAATCTCTTTGTAATTCTAGTTTTAGATCTGTATTCCTTGTACCCAACTGGTCCTAGAATTCTTGTAAAGGGTGCCCTACCGCATGAACCTCTGTACCTTTTATTATATTAAATTTAAAGCTCTTTACACCAAAAAAAATTATATAATTTTGTTTGATCCATTTGTTTATTCAAATTATAACACATAATAACACATAACACATACCGTATGACTTTTTTTTACAATAAATCTCAACAAGCTTGATCAACTAAAACATTAATATAAAGATAATAAAGAGAAGCGAAATATCGATTTTTAATTGAATACGGATAATTTTACGAAGTGGAAGTTAGAAGAAAAAAAGATATCCGAAAAGCTAATTTAGGGTTTGAAAACCACACGGGTTTTTTAGACTCAAAGTCTGAAATTGACTTCACTACTCATCCAAAACTTAGGTAACGGATGTTTTAACAACTTCGCAAAACCCCAAACTCGGAGTATGAAAATTATTTAATGTTTTAACCAATAAATATATAAAAAAAGTGCATCAACTTTTTGTTCTAGATCAACTAGTTGGTGATGAATTTTTATATTGAAATAAAAGGTTTTAACTGTATAGACGAATTGCTAAGCTTATCGGTACAGATCTTATCATATTGTTAAATTTTTTTTTTTTTTTTTGAACTGGACCAAACTGTTAAATTTTTGGTTCGGTTTGATCATGTACAATTCCGTCCGTTATTAATTTTGTTTGATCCATTTATAAAAAATATAATTATAATTCGAATTTTAAATTTTAAAATTTTTTTACTTAAACAAACAATATAAGAACTAAAGTTTATAAGTTAATTTTTTATTTTGTTTTCTAAATTAATTATTACCTAATAATTTTAGAAATATAATCTATAAGAGAATATTTTATTTTTAAAACAATTGGTGGTTTTACTGGTTCGATTCTCTGTCGGCTATATCTGTTTATTAGTTTTATCGTTTTACCAATTTATTGGTTTGGTTCCGAATCAATTTTATCGTTTTGATTTTTTGTCGATTTTAATATTTAAAATAAAACCACTAACGGAACCTTTTGATTTTTATCGGGTTCAGTTTTTATAAAATTTTCACATCGGTGCCCATAAGGAGTATAAAAAAATTAATAAAAAATATCTGACTCAAAATTATGGGTAAGTTAAATCTAGAACGTTAAATATTATGGGTAAGTTAGTATATAATTTGGCTCAAAATTTTAGTTATGGCATGGATAATAAATATTTGCAAGCAACGTTAAATACTATTAGTATCAATAATGGGGGTAATATTTTTTACATAAAATATTTTTATTACTAGTTTTGGATAATAAATATAATAATATATATATATTTTTTGGTAAAAAAATGTAGACCGATAGATATGGAAATCAGTTGAAAGGAATAATGAAGATTATGTTTCTTTTCCAAGAAACAAAGAATGAAGACTCCTGAATTTCAAGATCTCAAGCTCCATTCATTCTCTCACCATCAATCTGTTGTTTTTCAGAAAACAGAGCATCATCAATTCAGTCTCTTCTCACATTCAACAACGCAACCTCATTATGTGAGATCCAATTATAGACATTGAAGAATTTCCACTTAATGAAACCAAAAATCAGAAAGAGAAACCTCGCAAAATCTTTGTTGAAATCCTTTAAGAGCCAACTGCAGGTACAACATGGGAAAAACTTGAGCCATCAAGCACAATATACCCTAAATCTCACATATCAATACAGTTTAGCGATGAAGCCAAAGAAATACTAGAAAATTCCACTGAATATACGCTAATCGCTAAGTTTTCCCAAGGTATTCCTAAAAGACAGATCTTTAATAATTTATTGCACACAAGAAAATTTGAAGGAGAAGTTAGCATCAAAAGCTGGGACTCAAGGCACTTACTGCTAGAGTTCTCGAAGATTGAAGATATATGCAAGCTTTCGATGAGGCCATCATATTCTGTTGGAGACAAAATGATGCGTCTGTTAAAGTGGAATCCAAAGTTCAATCCAAGAATCAAAAATCCAATTGTCCTTATTTGGATCAAAATAGAGAAGACACTTGAATACATGATAACGATCAGATAATTAACAGCATTGCTAAAACCATTGGCAAACCTCTCAAATACTGGATTCCACCAAAAAATTGGGCATTATTGAATGCTTGTTTTGCCTTGGTAGAACTGGACATTACTCAAGACCTTCAACGTGACACTTGGGTTGGTTTTGGCTCAAATGAAGGAAGTTGGTTAAAAATAAGTTACAAAGATTATCCAGCCTATTGCAACTGCTGTAATCACATAGGTCATGAAAAAGAAAATTGCATAAATGAAGTCTCAATGACTAAAGAAAATGATGCTGAAAAAACCTCAAAGAATCAGCAAACGCAGTAATATGATACTAAAACTGTTAACAAGGAAAACATAAATTTCCAAGACAGACAAGACCCTCAAACCATTCCAAACAAGAAGACTAATCAAGATCACAACTATGCTGATAGGAAAATATTAGTTTCTTCAATAAAAAATTACTGATAGTAATGAAAGAACAGAATAAATTGTTGAAGTAATAAGAAACCTAACAACTGATTACATGAAGAACAAAGACAAAGACCTGGATATGATATATAAATCACACTACTCTTCAAATCATAACAATTTCGGCAGCCTTCCTGAAACTCTTATCCTGAAGAACAAATAAACAGATAGAAGCTTTACTGATCTCCTGAATAAAAGATTAAAAGCTGCTAAATACAGATCCCAATTCTAAAATGATAAAATGATATACAAGCCCATCTCTGGAGCCAACCAACACATCCCAATTCTAAAAATGATTAACATCCTCTGTTGGAATATAAGAGGTGTGGCAAATAATTCTTTTTTAAGAAGAATAAAAAACATCATTTCTAACAACAATATTAGTTTAATCATAATCCAAGAGCCTATGGTCTCATCTGATCAGATCTTTTCCATGGCTGCCAAAATTGGTTTCCTAACTTCTATTCTAACTGTAATAACAAAATTTGGATTTTTTAGAGCAGCTGGTTCAACATCAATGTCATTATTGATAATGCTCAGTTGATTCATGAAGATGTTAGTTATGTTAACCTGAATAAAACCTTCCATCTTACCTCTTTTATGCCAAATGCCAAAGGCATAATAGGAAAGATCTTTGGGAATCCCATATCAACATTGTGCCTACTATTAAGGAGTGGATTGTTCTCGGTGATTTCAACTCAATATCTAATCCCACTGGAAAAAATGATGTCTTCATTACTGCACCAGAAGCTCTGAAGATCTAAATGATACAATCAATCAATGTAACTTATAAGATGTAGGCTATATTGGAAGTAGATTCACATGGACAAACAACACCAATTAGAGACACCTAGACAGATTTCTTCTCAGATCTAATTGGATGGAATACTTCCAAAAGACCAGAGTCAAACACCTTCCAAGAATTTGCTCTGATCACATACCCCTACTTGTCTCAATCTAGAATGAAAAATTAAAAACTAAATCTTGTTTTAGATTTTTAAACATATGGTGTTTAAGTGAGGACTTCTTTTCTTTTGTGGAAACTAACTGGAAAACTTATATGCAGGGCACTCCTCTGATAAGATTCTAGAACAAACAAAAGAGACTCAAAGATGCTTTAAAAGATTTGAATGCTTCAGTGTTTAGGAATGTCTTTGACAAAGTCAAAGAGGTTGAGGAGGAATTTAGTAACATGGAAATATATTTAAAGAAGACAGTACTGGCCTTAATAAATTAAACTGGGATTCTGTAAATGAAAAGCTTCATCCGGCTTTAGCTCAGGAAGAAAGTTACTGGCACCAAAAAACATTCACCAGTTGGATCAAGGACGGAGATAAAAAATACTAAGATATTTCAAAATTTTATTAAAAATAGAAGAAGAAAGAACAGAATCAATAAAATCAAAGATAATTCCTCATGCCCTACTGAAGATGATCAAATCAACAATTTTATTGAAATGTTCTTCAAGAACACTCTATCTTCTAATCTTTATTATAATAATGAAACTGAAACTAATTTCTTAAATAGTTTCATCTTTAATGTTATTCCTAATATAGTTTCTGAATAGGACAACAAATATCTTTTAAATTATCCCAATGAAGAAGAGATTCTCAAGCAATCCAGGGTCTCAACTCTGCCAGCGCAGCTGGATTGGGTGGTTTCAATGTAATCTTTTACACAAAGTACTTGAATATCATAAAATCATACCTAAAAGATGTTGTGATTGCTTTCTTCCAAGGCTCCCCACTTCCCCAATGTGAATTAGTCACATGTCTATGTCGCATTCCTAAAAATAACCAACCTTCAAGCTTGAAAGAGTATAGGCCAATCAGCCTCTGCTCTATGTTGAAGATAATCATTTCCAAGCTTATAAGTAATAGAATGTCTATCATATTGTCTAATTAATCTCTGAGAATCAGTAAGCTTTTGTTCCTAATAAATCAATTCAAGACAACATTATTCTTGCTAAGGAATTGGTCTTTGATTTAAACGAAAAAAGTAAGGATAGCAACATTATGTTCAAGATCGATATGGCCAAGGCTTTTGACAGAATGTCCCATAGTTACCTCAAGAAAGTTCTGGCAACCTTTGGGTTTAACATATCTTTCATAAACCTTGTTTATACTATTATAGGAAATGTTAAAGCCTATGTTCTCATAAATAGAAGCATTATAGGTTATTTCAAGGTTAATAGAGGCCTAAGACATTGAGACCTTCTATCTTCGTGCCTTTTTATTTTAGCAGAAGAAACTCTCTTAAGAGGTCTTAACCTCATTTTCTACAATAACAAGCAAATCCAATTTAAAACCAGAAGTAACATATGCATTTCATCTCTTGCATTTGCTGATAACATATTGATTTTCACAAATGCTTCTAACTAAGCTATAGTTACCCTTAGCAACTTTTTTCATGAATACCAAGACGGTTTCAGGCCAAATGATAAACAAGGACAAAACATCCATAATCACTACATCAAATATCCCTGCCAACAAGATCATATCTATAGTGACTGATACCGGGTTCAGAAATGAGACTCTCATTGTGGTCTACTTGGGTATTAGTCTAAACAAGAATAACTTGAGCATTAACTACGAAACTTTAATCAAGAAGATTAGAGCTAAGATCAATGAGTGGGAAGATAAAAGGTTCTCCTATGTTGGTAGACTTAACCTCATTAACACTGTTCACATGCCTATTCCTAGTTTCTGGATTCTTAGCAATGAGAATCTAGAATCTAAAAAGGTTTCTCTATTGAAGAAAGTAGATTGAAGACAATGAAGGAATTTACAGCTGAATAAGCCAGAAAAAAAATTCTTCGTCTCTTTGTTTTTCAAACGTTGGAGGGAATTGAAAAAAAATCAATTTCCCTCTCGCGCCTAACATTGTAATACGTTTTATATTAAACTAGTGTACTATGTAGCCTTGTGCTTTATTAAATTTACATGACTTTATCAAAAAAAATTAAAATTTTATATGCTTTTTAGTCATCAATCCTCGTCCTTCTCTCCAGTCAAGATATTACTCTAGATCCTCGTCCTTCTCTCTGGTCAAGATATTACATTAAACAACAAGTAAAACTATTTTTATTTAATTTAGTTCATGTAAGATAAACATGTTTACATAAAATAAATAACCAATTAAAATCCATAAATAAATGAGAGACAAAGAAACGTGCGAGCAAGTTATTTTCAATTTAGGAATTGAAAATATGTTCATAAGTTATGATAAGAAAATAGAACTTTGAGGACAAAAATGTAAAGGAATAATACCTTTTATGATAGATTGTATAATCATAGAAGAGATTTAAAGCCTTATGTTTTGATGAAAGACTAATATGCAATTAGATCTTTTTTTGTAACTGTTTCAGTTAAAGATCAAGTCTTTGTGCCTTTATATAAAGGTCAGGCTGAACTAAGAAAGCTCTCTAACTTTTGAGATAATCCATTCTTACCTCTTGACTTTCCCTCTCTAGAATCTACTTCTCTCTATTTCACTTTGATAAACCAGATAAATACTTCAAGTTATATTAGGGTTAGGGTTTTAAAAATCAATTAATTTTAGGATTAAAGTGGTGTTAATTTATTTTATGTTTTCATTATTTTTATAAAATATGGGCTTTGTGAGGTTTGAATTCAAAGAGGTTTCAAAATTTAAACAAAAGAAGTAACATTAGACCTACTCGTATTATACAAAATGTCATTACTATCGCTTTGTTATTTTTTATTTACAAAAAAAAGATAAGAGAGTGAAAAGAAAAGTAATAAACTAAAACGGATTTGAATAGGTTGTTTGGTTAAAATAAATATTTCTATATAGTCAATAAAAGTATTTGGTGTATAAAAAATATCGTGTAGTATGAACATAAATAACAAAATTAGACGAGTATTATATTGTTATAACTTGTGATCGCTAGAATAGTAAAGGAGAATATGTTTGTTTTTGGATAATTATTGAGACTTAACCATAATATTATTTTTCATTTTTGGTTTTAAATTGTTTTTCGAGCTTTTTTTAAGCGAAAAGAATACTTTTATTGATATGAAAATGAGATACAAACTTTAGGCGCCTAAATTTACCACAATAAAGGTCCAAATTTGAACACCAAAAAGAGAGAAATATAGAGTATTTGAAATGACCTAAAATATTGAAAAGAAAATTCCAACTACTCTAATCCAGATTTTAAAAATCATTGTGCTAAGAATAAGAACAGACGAAATCTTCTAAAAAATCTGAAATCGAAGAGGAAAGCCAAGCTATAGATGATGATTTCCAGCATCTGAAGAAAAGCTTTTTGAACAACAGCAGCACATCAGAATCTCTTCTTAATAACGATTTTAAGAAGACAAAATATCCAAGACCACTTCTTCTTGAACCTGAAATTATAAATAATATAGCCAGTAATTTGCGTCTCTTAAAGAAAACAGCACATTGAGACCTCTTGAGAAAACAACAGCACATCTCAGAGTCCACAAGAAGAAAATTCTTTCGAACAACAGCAACACATCGAGACCTCATCTGAATAACGATTTAGGAAGTCGAAATGTTCTAGACCACTCCTTCTCTAACCTGAAAATAGAAACAATAGAGCCACCAGTCTGCGTCTTCAATGAATGAAATCGATTAGTCAATATTAGTGTTATAGTAGCCAAGACTCAATCTTTCCAACAGTATTATAGCCAGAAGATAGTTGGGAGCTTGGAACTCAGAAAATTCGAGCTTTTTCTTACATCTCAGAGTCAACTTGGCAAGCCAATAGGTTGCTTGATTTTAGAATCTATAGATGAACTTTATACTCATCTCAACAGTAAACAACTTCTTACAAATAGAAAGTAAGTGAGTGAGATACCAAGAAGAGTTTCCAGAAGCTATATAGTTAACTAATATTTGACAATTTGATTTGATATCAACCTTACTACAATTATTTTTCTTACAGATAAGGAGACGTTCGAGCAGGGCCTTGGATTTAGCTAAGATATGAGTTGATTTTCCAAAGGTGTTGCTCGAACCTGCGATTAGATTTCTTTGACAATCTTTGAAAATGAAAGCTCTCCTTGATTCACCGCTTTTGTTACACGCTGCGTCAATGTTCAGCTTTCTTCTATTACATTTTGGAGGCATCCACTTCAGGTACAGAAGATTATTATTGTCTTTTTGGAACAAAAGACAACCTAACTTAAGACGTGGATCTTTCACATAAGTCCAATGCTTACTAGAAAAAGAGTTAGCTTTGTCTAAATCAACGATAATATTATTTATATAATTGATAGAAGTTAGAATATAGTCACATTTTTCTTTATATTTGGCTTTGTTACGGTTCTTTCAAATAGTCCAGCAGATTAAAGCAAGGATGACATGAGTTATATGAACCTTCTTAGTAGAAAACCAGAACCAGTTTCTTATAATATGAGTTAGAGACATGAATTTCTCCACCTTAATCATGAACATGTTTGACAAATAAAACCAGATTTCCCAGGCATATCTGCAATGAACAAAAAGGTGATTAGTGTCTTCAACATTACTGAAAATAGACATTTAAAAGTGAGATATAAATGTATTTTTTGCATAACTAAATCAATATGGATATAGTTCTTGATAAGCTTCCAAAGTAAAACGAAAACTTTCTTGAGGTTAATGCATTCCAGATTTTTATGAATAGGCTTGAATAGTTGTGTTGAATCTTTAAGTTGTTCCAGGTATGCTTAATGTTAAAGTTAGAATCATGAGAGAGCTTCTATATAATGCATTCTTTCTTATTAGGACTGATGTGATAGTCTTTGATGATGTTAATTCTGTCAGTAGTGAAAAAACCATCCATGGCTTCAATGTTTCACGAAATATTATTCCAGTAGGTGTTAACTTTAACATATGAGAACCAAGAGTCACTTTGAAAGTCTAGTAAGGGAGTGTAATTGCGCCAGTCATCAGCCCAAAAATCAACCTCACCTTTCCCTAGGACCTATCTGATATTACTTTCAGCAGGAAATTTTATGTCAGACAACCTTTTCCAAATAATAAAGTCAGATTTTCTGTAAGTAGTCTTGATATGGTGAGCATTATTGTTATAGATGACATGCATAATATTAGCCCACAGGGTGTCATTCTTCCTGTAATTGAACCAAATATTTTGGGAGAAAGTTTTTTGGAGATCACTTAAGCTTCTGTTGTTAAGACCTCCCTCCCCAAAAGGCTTGCATAGAGAAGACCACTTAGACCAGTGGATACTATTCTCAGCGTGATTAGTTCACCAAAGAAATTTGTTCAAAATGAGGTCCAGCTTGGAGATAATGCAGTGAGGAATCATACTGTTCTGCACCTAATAAATAGGAATAGTAGAAATAATTGAATATATTAATGTTATATCCCCCTGTAAGATAGTTTTTTACTCTCATATTGCAAAATTATAGAGTTGACTGTGTCCAACAAGGATCTGTATTTAATGGACGTGTTATTGTTACTTAAGGTAATGCCGAGATAATCAGAGGGAATGTTATCCTCTTTAAATCCAGTCTGGTCAATAAGAGATGAAATTTTACTATGATGAAAGCGTTTGGAGACAATAATCTTGGTCTTCTCAGAGGTGATAAATTGCCTTGAAACTTGCTGATAAATGTCAAGAAAGCTACTTAACTTGTTAATAGATGAATGTAAATTGTTAGTAAAAATCAAAATATCGTATGCAAAAGCAAGAAAATGGACTAAGACAATAGTTCTAGAAGCAAATCTCATCTTGCTGTTTAAACTTAAAAGGGTTTCAAGCCCTCTGGTAAGCACTTACTCACCTAAGATAAAGAGACTGGAGGATAAAGGATCCCCTGTCTTAGACCTCTCTTGGAGTTTAAATATACATTAACACATCCATTTACTAACATAGATTTATGAACTTCTTTAATTAGCTTGTTGATCTGACTAATGAAACCTTTGGAGAAACCAAAAGTATGGAGGACTTTAGATAAGAAAGAAAAGAACATTATGTTGAAAGCCTTTATCATATCCAATTGAAGGACAATATTCCCAGATTTAGGCTTCTGATTCAAATCATGAATATACTCCTTGTCAATAAGGATATTATCATGAATGGATCGATCTTTAACATAGGAGTCTTGGTAAGGAGATATAATCTTGGGAAGAATATTAGCAAGCCTGGTGTTAATTAATTTGGAAATGATCCTGTTAGTAATAGTACAGAGACTGATAGGTGTATAGTTTCTCCAACAAGTAGGATTAGAGGTTTTGGGTATTAAACAGAGACCAGTTGCGAATATACCCTTAGGGATTACAATTTCCTTGAAAAATATAGTTGATAGCTCTGCATAAGTCATCCTTAATAATGTTCCAGCACACTTTGTAAAATCAGATGTTATACCCATCTATACCAGCAGCACTCGAGGGATTCATAGTGCCAATGATCATTCTGATGTCCTCCACATTAGTAAACTTGAGAAGAGATAAATTGTCTTTATTCGAAACCAACTTAGGAATATTATCAAAAATTATATTCTGCACCAATCTCCTCAAGATCACAAATCCACTTGTTGTTTTCTTTGATTTTTTAATAGTGTTTCTTCTTCTTTTCCTAGAGACGTAATAGTGGTAAAGTTTAGTGTTATGGTCACCATCTTTTGCCAGTTGCTGTAACACTTATGTTTCCAAAAGTCCTCATTCATCCTCAGAGCTTGAAATTATACTTTCATCATTAAAATTAATAATAGCTCTTCTTTCATCATTAAAATAAATAAAAAATAGAATTATACTTCCGTTGAAAATAATAAGCGATGTCAAACGTTTGAACCATTGCATTATTGTTCCTCCTAAAGTCATGGAAAAGGCTCGACAATTCATCATGTCATCCTCTTCGTATTACACTATATCGGTGTTAAATTGAGACACTTCATCCCGTCATCCTCTCTGTATTGCATTATATCGTTGTTAAATTGTTGGATGTGGTATTTTATATCCCCTTTTTTCCATCGCAATCATCCATTTTGTGGTTATCATAATGCGGTAGCATGATTCGATATAATATCTCTAAGATTAATAAGGATTCATTATCTAGTCGAGGTTGTTGTTTCTTATAAAGATCATTTATCACATCCATGAACTAGATAAGCCTATTGGAACCCTGGAATATTCAATGTCACGCTCTTTGATCATCTTCCCACACTGTATGACTTGGGTGTATGTATCTCGGTAGATATATATCAGTGCGTCGTGCATCCATCCATATAAATTGTATGGTTGTTGCCCATGAGCTTGGTACAGTGAATATCCTGGTGAGACTCGTTTTGCGTTTTGAGGCATGCCTAGTTGAGTTGTTAAACATGGAGAGTTAAATTGAACATAAATCTGATATAGATTGTAACCTCGTTAGAGTATAAAGATTTTTTGTGGTCGTGGTGTATATCTTCTTGCTCCCCTAGCTGGTTTTCTTCTCTTGGCTTCCTCAATCAGTTGGATGATCATATTATTCCTCTTCGCTTCTATCATTCATTATGATCTGCTCTTTCGTCTTCTTGATTGGCTAGACGTTGGACTTCCGCTCTTCCTTCTAGACTTGTGGTATTTACGTTAAATATTTCCCTCTTGCTTTCACGTATCCTTCTCCTATTTCTTTTTTTTCACGATTTGTTTCTTTATACATGTCACGCAATGACTTTCAGATAGCATTGTCACCTTCTTTCTCGTCTTTAGTATCAGCCGTCCAGACAAAAGACTAGATCTTGCACATAAGGTTGGAGTTTCTCCTGTAGATGAAGACAATACTTTACTTGTTCACTTCTTAACATTTAAGCTAGATGTTCGATCTCATTTGGCGAATGTAAATTCACCTCATTTTCTTTTTGTATGAATTCGACCACATGGGAGTTTTGTTGTTCATTCGTTAGAAATATTATTTCGATCTCCTTGTCGGCTAACACATTTATGTTTTCGACCACGTTCGACGTCTAAATTTTAGGTTATTTTAGTTTTAATGGAAAAAAAAATAAAGTTCTCATAGACTGTTTCAATTGGTGTCGATATATTTGGCTGCTAAGCTTAGTCGAAGCAGAGACTACTCTAAGTATAAATGGATTAAATGCTTAAGACTATTGATAAGAATGAATAGTGTAAATGAGTAAAATAATAAGGAAAGATTATAAAGAATGTGTTAGATTTATTGATTAAAAGTGGTCATTTATATAGATCGTATTACAACGTGAGTATTTACCAGATATTTGGGAGATAATAAATAATATTTTTATAATTATTAAGATATACAGTTAAATAGATTTAATTTAAAAACTATTTACTTTTGGCTAAACTAATTACATCATTATCAATAATTATTATTATTATTATTATTATTATTATTATTATTATTATTATTATTATTATTATTATTATTATTATTATTATTATAATATGAAACAAAAATAATAAACGTTGTTAAACTTTTTTAAAATCTATTAAAAGGAAAAAAAAAGTTAATTGTAATCAAATTTTTTATTTTTTTTGCTAATAAAACTAATAACTATATAATATAAGTTTATATTTAATCATAAAATAAAATTATATAATATACTTATGCAAAATAAAGTTTCAAACTTACAAATTATTCATTAGTAGTTATTAAAGCATGTACATTGAACATTTTAAAACACACTTTAAAGTACATGTTACTTTTTTTAATAAAAATTGTCTCCAAAGAACGTGTTAGTGCTAATGTTAACTAACACGATCATAAAAATACTACCATTTTTGCTAATTTTGCATAGTGAGTTTGCAAAGTCACGTCATCTATGTTATCAATTTGGCAGAGTTTTTTTTATCATCTTCTTCATTTTCATAATTATTTTCCATCATCTTTTGTATTATTCATCTTTTTTATTTTTATTTTTTTCATCACTGTCTTATTCATGTTCTTTGTTTTTTTTATCTTTTCAATTATTATTATTTTAATACAACAAAAATTGATTTCCATCCACTATTTCCAAACCTTTTATTTAATATGTATCTCATGTCTCATATTCCTTACTCATAGTTTGAAGTTATATCTGATTGAGTCACACTATAGAATGATTGAGTCATATATGTTTGGTAAGTCTTTTGGTAACCTTCGTATATATATAATAGTGTATGTTCCCCTTGGATGTAGGATTTTGTAACAATCTGAACCACGTTAAATACTCTCTTGTGTGCTTGGTTTATTACTTTTTCTTATATATTTTTTCCCTTACAAGTGGTGCGATGAGCATTGAGAAATTATAGAAGGAGTAGATATATTGTTAATCTAAAGGTTTGACAAAAGTATATCACTTAGAAACCATAAAGCCACCAAAAATAAGTTCTAGAAAATATTTAACGGATTTAATGGTATAAACCTATGGAGAAATAAGGTTAAGGCTGACCTAGTACATAAGGGATTGGTTGCTGCTATCAATGTTAAATTTACGAAAATTGGTGTTGTAGTATTGTCTAAAGCTCATAGTACCCTAATACTGAGCTTGGGAGATGAAGTGGTACAAGAGGTGTCTGAAGAACCTACAAAAATATGGATATAGAATCGGCTGAAGGCGATTTACATGAAGAAGTCCTTAACAAACAGATTATATCTCCATAAACAACTTTGCACGTTGTCTATGGATAGTAGCACAGACATCCGGAGGTAAGTAGATGATTACAATCAAATCATAATTGACTTGAATGCAGTTTATGTGAATGTGGATGAGGAGGACCAAGCAATCATCATTCTAAGTGCGCTGTAAAAGGAGTATGAACACTTCATCGACACCATGATGTACATGATAGACTCTCTTACGATGTCTGAAGTCAAGAGCGTCTTGACCTCCAAAGATCTTTAAAGAAAAATATTCAAAATAGTGACTCCAAAAGGTACAGAATGAGTGTGAGGGATCGATCGGGGAACAGAGATTCGAGTGAAAGGAGAAGAAAATTTTGGTCAAAGTCCAAAGGTGTTGGTATGGGTTCAAAAATAATATGTTGGACATGCAAGAAGAAATGACAAATCAGTCAGAATTTCCCAGAGAAGGAAAATGACAACAACCATCAAAAGACCAAAACCGGAGATGTTGTAATGGTGTCTGATGCCTGTGAGTAAGTTGATCACATAATAGTTTCTTATTCTTGCAGGTATAACGATAAGTGGGTGTTGGATTTGGGTGTGTCGTTTCACATGACTTCCAATAAGCATTGGTTTGAAGAACTGAGAATGCTTGATGATGGAAGAGTCATCCTCAGGAATGACAAATCCTTCAATGTCAAAGGGATTAGAACGGTTTGACCCAAGTTGTCTACATGACTTGAGAGAGTATTTAACAATGTAAGATATGTACCCGAAGTTAAATGTAATTTTATTTCTATTGGGATGGTAAATGAGAAAAGGTTTACTTATAGGGGTGAATATGGTAAACTTAGGGGTTTACAAGGCTCCCTTGTTGTTATAAAAGTCAATATGATTAATGGGGTGTTAGTTCTCGAAGGGTCTGTAGTATTATGGGTGTGTCTAATGTGGTGAAGGATTCTTTCAGGTTGTGGCATCATCTTCTGGGGCATTTAAGTGAGAAAGGACTCGGTGAAATAAGTAAACATGGGTTGTTAGATGGTACAATAGTTCGTAAGTTGAGCTTTTATGAAAGTTGGGTATTAGGTATGAGCAAAAGAGTGAAGTTTATGCCCAACAATCAGACATGCAATGGAGTACTTAACTATGTTCATTCATACCTTTTCGAGTCCACCACATAAGCCCACAAAATGTGTGAATAGACACACAACCTAAGTTGAAACATTTGAGAGTGTTCAAATTAGATTAAAATGAAAATGAAAACCTTTGTAAAGTTTGGATACATGTTTCAAAAGATACAAAGAGAGTTAAAAAAAATAATTCACAATATAAATGAATAATTTTATTGAAAAACTGTTCGTGGTCGAAATTGGTATGCAACTTTATATAGATGGTATAATTTTTCTAAAACATGCAACGTTTGCTTTTCTTGGTCGGCCGACAATTTACACTTTGTGTTGGTAGATAAACTCTTCTCTGTGTACAGTGCAAACTTAGAAAATATTGGGATACAGCCAATCAAATGTTATAAAAGCCAATAATTTCGTAGTATAAATAGAACCATACATTACACACAGAGGAATGGGAAGAAAGAAACAAATTAGAATTCTAATAATTTCATAGTGACCCATTTATGGTGAATCAAAGGTCTATTAGTAGTATATAGTAGTATAATTGCACATACATAATTAGAAAGGAGAAGACACAAGTGTCCTACAATTATAAGGATGTATGTTGACTTCTGTTCATATGCGTCTTCTACTTATAAAATATCATACGATTCTTCTAGCTCTAACACGTATTAATTAGTTTAAAACATTCTAAAGCATTACACATGTTATATTGATTGAAGTCAAACAATATTATATTTTTAGTTTTTTTAAGCTAGCGAATTTTATTTATTTGGATATAAATTGAACTTTTACAAAGCGTAGAGTATAATTGAGATAATTTCATAAACCTATTAGAAAATTTAAATTTTGGAAGGTGTTAAGTGTTCCCTCTTTTGATTTCAGAATCTCAGACTTCATCTTCTTCTTTTTCCTTTCGCTTGCTTCAGTTTCAGCTCTTCCTTTTGTTTCTTCCATAATAAAACTTTTACTGTCTACCTCCTCCTTAAAACTAATTCCTTCCTCTGCATTTGATTCATCAGTTACGGTCTCAAGAAAGCTACAAAGGTTATAAAAAGAGTTTAAGTCATTTCTCTATTCTAATGTAACCAAACTGTAACTTTTCTAAATGAGTTATAGATTCCAGTTCTTTCGGAGATTTAAAATCTTTATAGTCCAATTTCATTTCGCATTTTAAGGTCCAGCGAGCTAGCCAATCAGTTGCTCTGTCCTGTTCTCCGAAAATGAATCGGAAGTGATAAGGAAGAATAAGAGACAAGGGTGAAATTTCAAAGAAGCAACAAAGCTAGGGCCAAATTGTAAAGTAAATATTGAAATAGGATTAACTGTCATTAAATAATAAAAGTAGGGATCAAGTTTGTAATTATAAAGTAGTTAGGCTCGTGGGGCCCATAACTTGTACTATAAAAGGACCCCACCTGATTTGGGAAATGGGGGATTAATATAATATTACTTTCTCTCTCTACGCTGGTAGACTTTCTCTCTCGACTACTTTAACCACTCAAGAAATCTATTCACGAATTAGTCCTTCTAAGTATTGTTTGACACAGAAAAATCCTCTTGAAGTGCATATCTCATCAATCGCGCCGTCTGTGGGAACGAAAATCGGTTTGTAGGTTTTATTTTTCCCAAACTTTTGCTTGAATCCAAGCAGGATGATGGATGAGCAAGGGGATTTGGATGTGAACAATTGTGAGGAAAATCTCATCGGCAATGATTTCCGAAGGGGTGAAGACTTTGGAAGGCACGATGGACAATGTTTTGGAGAAGTTATGGATGAGTCAGCCTTAGTGGCCCGGAGAAACGAGCTGCTGATGGAAATCAAGAAACCAAAAGCAGAAAAAGAAGCTATTCAGGGGAATCTTCGTTCGGAAGTTCGAAGAGAAAATGACAACGGAAAGGAGGAGCGTGAGACATATCATCGTCCTAGTGAAAAAGATGATCGGTATAGAAGGCGAGGTCGGTGTTCTTCGAGGAGGAAGGGAAAGCGCCACTTCGATTCTTCTGACTCAAGTGATTATCCTCACAATAGTTCACCAGATTCGTCTCCTGAAATGAGTCATCGAAAGAAGAAACACAGGAAAAACATGTAGAGTATCGCAGAGGAAGAAGTTCGAAAAGGAAAGCTCCAAGGGAAAAGAATCTTCATGCTGGGGAGCAAGTCTATAACCAGTGAAATTTTCATGCTGGGAATCAAAATGTTGACCAGCAGAATTCAGAGTGGCAGCATCAATATACCTTGCCATCTGAGGGAGGGCTTTAATTTCCAAACCATGAAGATTCGAGGCTAATGTTTACAAGACAGGGAGAGCTTCCCCTTTGTCTTCAGAAATTTTTTCAGGCAATCTCCCAAACATTTTTGATATATCGAAGCTAGAAAAGTTCGATGGAACACATGATCCTGATAATCATATCGAGCAGTTTAAAATTTTCATGATCAACTTCGATGATGATGATAAATTGTTGTGTCGGGCATTTTCTCAAACCTTCAAGGGAGTTGCTTCTAAGTGGTACAACAGGCTACCTCAGGGTTTTATTAAAAATTTTGATATGTTCAGGAATATCTTCAGGAAACATTTTGTGGGAAGCAAGAAATTCTGAGCTAATGGTGATACGGTAATTTACTGCAGGCAAAGAGTTGGGGAGAGTTTGAAAAATTACACTAACCGGTTTGTCAAAACAAAGACGGATATGGAATATTACAAAGATTCGGTGGCTTTGGCAGCCTCCAGAATGGGACTTCTCCCCGAAATTTTGAAGGATACAGTGGTTGAGAGTCAAGCGATGACTTTTGGAGCTCTATTTGATCAAGTGGAGAAGAGGATTTTAGTTGAAGAAACTTAAGCGTCTGAGAAGGGATCAAGTGATCAGTTAGAGCAGAATCAGCTTCAGAGATCTGAGTCTAGTAGCCAAGCGCCTCGGATTAATGTGCAACCTAAAGCGGTGGGTCAGTATTCACCGAGCCCCCGAACGAATCAGCAAAATTATAACATGCAACAGGGAGCAAGGCCTATTTCGAACAAATGGATTCGTCCAGATTATTCTGCTGAGTGGACAGAAAATGTAGCTACAATATTTGACAAGGCAAAGTCAACCGTGCAATTCTGAAAGACTTTTCCTATCCAAACTCCAAGGGAAAGCAGAAGGGCTAATAGGTTTTGTAAGTACCATGATGATATTGGGCATGAAACTAAGGAGTGCATCGCGTTGAAGAAAGAGGTGCAAGCTTTGATTGAAAACGGCATGCTATTGGATTTTGTGAAAAAACACACTCAGAAAAATACGGCAGTGAAAACTGCTCCAAAGAATGCTGACACAACAATGATGATTTCCGAGAAAGTAGATGCTTTTGACATTGCAACAGAATATTTGGATCCCAATGTGGGAAGAAACAATGTTAACATGATAGATGAAGTGATTCTGAGAGGAAAAGACAATGATCTTTATCTGTTTTTTGAGTCGCTAGTTATTTTTGGGGGAGATACTATGGCAGGAAATTCAAATATTTCGTGAAAAAGACACATGGTAAATTTGACCACGCAATTGGAAGTTGGGGTTTTAGCACAGATGCATCGTTTTCCCTCCCTAATTATTTGTTTTGATGATGATGACATAAGGAACGTAGTAGGCATGCATGAGGATGCGGTGGTAATTGCTGCAGGGATAGCCGGTGATCAAGTACAAAAAATATTGATTGATACAGAAAGTTCTGCAAATATTTTGTTCATGAGTACGTACGGGAGAATTTCCGACCCACTAGTTATACGACGGTCATAAAGAACTATAGTAGGCTTTACAGGATCAACATCAATAGTTATGGGGGACTTTGAATGCTTGGTGGAACTTGGTCGAGGACCATTCAAAAAGAAATTTGAAGTTCTGTTTATAGTGGTTGATGCACCGACATCTTATAATGCGATTTTGGGCCGTTCCTGGTTGCCAAGGATGCATGGCGTTATCTCTACAGTGCACTAATGTTTAAAATATGTAGTAGGAAACAATATCGGAACAGTTAGGAGCAGCCAGAATATGGCTAGAGAATATTATCAGATAGCTTTGTCCACAAAGAAAATTCGAGGAGAAACATCGGGAAAAGCATATTAGCTAAAGGGGACTCTCTCAACAATAACTCCATTTGATGATCCGAGGGAGTCCCCCGGGTTTCTAGTTCCGGATGATGATCATAAAGAGCACAAGTTTCATGATGGAAAATACTGAAAATATGAGTAAAAATTTCTTTTGAGTTCAGAGAAAAGTTGATTTTATTTTTGTCAACGAAGTTGAATATATTTGCTTGGTGTGCGGAATACGTTATAGGTGTGCCTCCGGAAATAATTTGTCATAAACTAGCAGTGCATAATGATATTCGGCCCATCGTACAAAAAAGACGTCCTATCTCTCAAGAGAAATTTGCAGCTATAGTTTCAGAGGTCGAGCGGTTATTAAGCATAGGCCATATTAGAGAGTCGCAATACCCTGTATGGGCCTCGGATCCTGTTTTAGTAAGGAAGAAGAATGGCAAGTGGAGAATGTGCGTGGACTTCACGGATCTGAATAGAGCATGTCCGAAGGATCCGTTCCCAGTACCTCGAATTGATCAGTTAGTGGATTCTACATCGGGTAATCAATTATTGTCTTTTATGGATGCTTATTCAGGTTATAATAAGATCAGATTAGATATGAGGGATGAAGAAAGTATATCCTTCATTACTGGGAGATGATTATATTGCTACAATGTAATGCCGTTTGGCATGAAAAATGCGGGGACGACTTATCAGCGCTTGGTAAACAAAACCTTTGAGGATCAGATTGGGTGGAATGTAGAAGTATATGTCGACGACATGCTGGTAAAAAGTTTGCGGGACGAAGACCATTTTTTTTAACTTGGAAGAAACTTTTAACAATTTGAAAAAGGTCAATTTGAAATTGAACCCGGAGAAGTGTATTTTTGGTGTTTGATCTGGAACGTTTTTCGGATATATGGTGAGTGAAAAGGGGATTGAGGCTGACCCGGAATAGATAAGAGCTTTGACAACAATGACTCATCCTCGGAATATTAAGGAAGTCCAGATTTTAACATGAAAATTGGCGATGTTGAACAGATTTATCTCTAGCTCTTTGGATAAATGTGTGCCTTTCTTTAAAGTGCTTAGAAATCTAGTACATTTAGTTGGACTGAATAATGTTCTAAAGCATTTCGTCAGATTCAAGAGTATTTGTTGTCCTCAAAAATACTTTCTAAACCTGTGATGAGAGAGAAGTTGATTGTTTACGTGTCAGTATCAGATTTTGCAGTCAGCGCTGTGTTACTTCGGGAAGAGTTTGATGTTTTAAATCTGGTATATTATGTTAGCAAGAGTTTGCTAGATGCAAAGAAACGGTATATGAAGTTGGAAAATGTAGCTTTGGATTCGTTAATAGCTGCTCAAAAAATGAGACCGTATTTTCAAGCCCACTCCGTAGTAGTTCGAACAACATTCCCTCTAAAAGGTTTGTTGCTGAGGCCGGATATATCAGGAAGAATGACGAAGTGGTTAGTCGAATTGGGATATTTTGACATAATCTTTGAGCTTTGGAGAGCTATAAAGGCTCAGGATTTGGCTGACGTTTTGGTCGAATTTCACTCAGAGAGAGAAGATATGGAAATTATTGATCAACAAGCTAAGACAGATTGGTTGGTTCGAACTAATGGGGGTCGAATATTTCTGGAAGTGGTGCTGGAGTTCAGCTAATTTCCCCTGATGGGATATCGATGTTTCAGGCTATACGTTTTGGTTTTAAAGTAACTAATAACGAGGCGGAGTATGAGGCAGCATTAACAAGGTTGAGATTGGCTCGACTGTGTGGGGCTAGAAGGGTTAAAGTAATCAGCGATTCACAATTGGTGATCAACTAAGCTTTTGGAGAGTCAGAGGCAAGAAAGGATCAGTTAATCAAATACTTAAAAGTGTTGAAGGATCTGGTTTTAACTTTCGATGAAGTTAAGTATGAGCATGCTCGAAGATAAGAAAATATGATCCCCGATTCCTTAGCATATGATTCACGATCGGAAAATCATCCTTGGGTCATAACTAAGGAGTGTTGTTCGGTTACGAGAGATATAGAGCAATTGATGGCAGTGGAGGACGAAAGAAATGTTGTTACAGACGATTGGAGGTAAAAAATTGTGGATTTTTTGGAAAAGAATATCTTACCAACAGATAAGACAGAGGCTAGAAGAATCCGGTTTAAGTCTCATGGCTATATCCTTTTGGGAGGAGTTTTATACAAGAAATCTTTAAGTAAACCATTGCTTAGATGTTTGGCTAAGGACGAGTCGCAATTTGTCTTATCAGAGCTGCATGAGGGGGAAGGATCGGCCCATTGTGGATATAAAGCATTAATTCGACGATTATTTCTGGCCGGTTATTATTGGCCGACTATTTCCAATGATGCAAAAGAGTTGGTAAAAAGGTGTGACACATGCCAAAGATATGCCAATATAATTCACAAGCCAGGGGTTCTGTTTGAAAGTGTTTCCGAAGCAGTGTCATTCGGTAGGTGGGGTATTGATTTGGTTGGACCCTTACCAATGGTGTCTGGGGGACGCCAAACGATCATAGTAGCAGTTGACTATTTTTCCAAGTGGGTGGAAGCAGAACCTCTAGCGGGGACGAAGGCAAAAGATGTTATCAAGTTTTTTGTCTCGAATATTTGTTGTCATTTTGGGGTGCTAATAAAAATCAAAACAGATAATGGACCCCAATTTGATAACAATGAGATTAAGAGCTTTTGCGTTTCCAGGGGCATGCAGCAATATTTTTCTGCTCCATTCTCTCTCCAAGTTAATGGTCAGGTGGAGGTGACCAATAGAACATCCTCGACGGATTAAAGAAGAATTTGTAGGGGAAGGCTGGAAAATGGCCAGATTATTTACAGGAAGTATTGTGGGCTTATAGAACAACGCCGTGAACTGAAACTTCGATATCTCTGTTTGCTTTGGTATACGGAATGGATGCGGTGGCCCCATTGAAGATTATTTTCCCATCATACCGTGTGACAGCTTATACAGAGGACTTGAATGATCAAAGCAGGGCTATAGAACTTGATTTGGTGGAGGAGAAAATACGACGTGCACAATTGAAGTCTCTACACTATCAAACATTAATGAGGAGTAGATACGCTTCGCAAGTGACACAGAGAAATTTCAAGGTGGGGGACAAGGTATTACAAAAAAATTATCTTCACACCAAAGAAAAAAGCCTCAGAAAGTTGGGACCGAATTGGGAAGGCCCTTACGAAGTAACAGAGAAAGTGAAGCAGGAAATATATCGGTTAAAAGATGAGGAGAGGAGATACCTCAAGCATCCGTGGAACATAGAGCATCTAAAGTTGTATCTAGACTAAGAATGCAAATTTTCACATGTAATGGTTTTTTTTCTACTTTCAGGTTTGAAAAAAACAGCAAAGGCATACTCTTTCATATCTTGTTAGGCACCGGAAGGTTTTAACGAGGTGCCATTATTAGCTAATCAATATATTTGAACTCTTGCCTCGAATTATTGTTTCTGATTTATAAGTTGTGATCGGATAAGTAGGTTAACAGTTATGGAAATCATAAACATGCCTAAGATCACCATACAATGATTATTATGACGAATAAAAGTTGGCATAAAGCAATTATTTTATTCAAGACAAGTTGACATACAATCATTTTCATACCCAATATGAAGTTGCAAAGTTTATAAAATTAAAGTGTTCTAAAAAATGGCATACATGCAAAGTTGAGATAACTGTTCTTCAAAACATATTGATGCCATTACAAAAACTTCCTCGAAGTTGACAAGGACTTATACAAAAAGGGGTGAAATAAAAAAAACAAGACTGGCCTACTCCGAATGTTTCGAGGAGTCACTCTCCTCGAAATCTGACGAGTCACTTTCACTTACAAAAATGTTAGGTGGGCGAAGTTCGGGGGAGACAAGTTTCTAGAAACTTCCTAAGTCATACTCAGGATACTTTTCGTGAATTTGGATGATCAATCCTGCTCAGGTAGTAACATCCCGAGCATTGAGCTTATCCACACATTTTGTTGCATAAGCATTCACGGCTGCTTCTTTCTTTGTCTCAATCTGTTGAGGAAATTCTGCAATCTTCTTCACCAAATGTCTCTTTTCTTCTATAATAGTTTCAAAGTCTTCCAGGCAATCTTTAAAACATTTTATGAAGCTTTGAATTTGTAGTGGTTTTTCCTGTCTTCTAGATGTTGCATTTTTCTTCCCATGTTGACAGAGGCATGAAGTAGGTTTCGAAAACACTTAGAGAAAATTCATCGCCCTGAGGAATTTCGAAGGAACTGGCGGGAGAAGCTATTGCAGTAGAATCAAAGTTCAAAGACTCACCAATTAAAATGATGGGATCAACAGTTTGGGGAGGATCACTTTGAGGAATTGGGAGAGGTGCTAATTTTGGGATATCATTATTCGATGATGGACTTGCAGATATGGTAAGTGGAGAGTTTGACATTTGACCTGAATTTTCTTTATCTTTATCTTCATCTTCAGTTGCAGCATCTTGTACTCCAGTGTCCTTGGAGATTTCCTGGATGGGATCCAAAATAACTTTCTTCTTGATTTCTTTCTTCTTGGTTTCTTTCTTATTGGTTTCTTTCTTCTTGATGGGATGGACTATTTTCCGAGGAGGGGAAATTGAGGAGGTTGTTACAGTATTGTTCGAGGAGATCATCTCTTGGTTAGTAGCTAATCCTTATGAGTCTGATTGAAGATCTTTAGTTGATACTTCCTCTTCAAAATCATCCAGATGACTTTTGGCTCGGGAGCGCTTCGGAAGGTAAATAATGATATCCTTCTTTTCCACTCGATCGAGGAATTCTTGTTGAGAGGGAGGAGTCATCAACTCTTTCATAGTCAGTCTGTCGAGGGGGTTTAGCCTCCAGAGTCGACTCTTGGCCAAGTTATTGTTCATAAAGCAAAGGCGAAATTTGTTTTCCGAGTTTTCTTTGGCCCATTCACTGAGTTTGGTTTGCACCATACATTCTAAAACTATATATATCATAAATTCTTTCAACAATATCTCTAAAACTATAAACATTTAATGACATTTAGTTATTAGTTATTTTTAAATTTTAAAACTTCATATATTTCAAACCATGACTTAAATGTTTTTACAAAAACACATATATTTTTATTTTTTAAAGATGAACAAAACGAAATTCATGAATGATATATTTAGATATTTTTTTAAATGTAAAATTCGCAACCAAATTATTTCTAAATTCACAAATATAAATTAATTACTTTTCCGAAACCAAATTTCGTATAATTTCACAAATTATTTTTTCTAAAAATTTAGTTTGCACCGAAATGTAATTTAGAGCAGGATTTCTCCTAACTCACTACAATTTTTATTTTTCAAGTTACATGCAGGACTATAATTTATGGGGAGGTTGTTCACAAATGGATGAAAACCTTAACATCAAGACGTAATACACTCCTAGGGCTGTTATCGGTCCGGATTTTGAAGGAATCGGACCGACCGCTAAGCTTATCAGTTCGGACGTAACACACTCCTAGGTCTGTTATCGGTCCGGGTTTTGAAGAAACCGGACCGGACCGCTAAGCTTATTAGTTAGGACCGGACCGGACTGCCAAGCTTTCGGTTCTAATTTTTTGAAACCGCACCGAACTGCTAAGCTGTAATTCAAAAAATAAACAAGATTTTTTTTTTGCAATCAAATTATACTTAATTAAAAAAATAAAACCAATAATATTCTTAATATTTTTTAAAAACTAGATTTAAAAGATGTGATATTCTAAAACAAACAAAAAGAATAAAAACGAAAACATGGTTAGTATTATTTCAAACTCCAAGTTGGATTTGTGTAATACTGATTTATTACTCAATGGTTATCCGTATTTTATTATTGGTAAATAAATTTAATACAGAATCCATATATTAGTATAGTTCCGTGGTACACATATTTGTAGTTTACAAGCATCCCTCTTTTCATCACCAAATGTTAACGGTCCAAATTACCATTTTGTTTGATTGTTTTCATTATAATATAATAGTTAGTTAAGATATGCCCTATGTTTCAGAATCAAAATTCATCACTAATCAGATGTTTGCTTTCCAATCCAGAGAAAAGTATTCACATTCAGATATTTTTCTTTGCTTTATTGCCTTAATATCTATGTTTTAATTTATAAAGTTGCTCAACCTACTTATAAAAAATTTAGGTATACTTGGAAATCCTTTGAGCAGTTATAATTCGCAAGTAGAGTAAGGATCAATCAGATATATGAACTGGTTGATAACTCTATAAGTTTATTAAAAAACATTGTAGCTTGAAAAGGTTTATCTCTATTCCTTATGCATACTAGCTTGAAGTTTTTTTATTGAACAAAATAAAAATTGTCTGTCACCCTTAAAGAACACAAATACGAAGTATAGAATTGAGTATCGAAGCTTACCGGTGGCTTGGACTTTTGTATTGCATTGCATGGTTTAAACGAAAGAAAACAGTGCAAAAGAATTGCCGGGCAAATCTCCTTTGGCAGGAGGGTGACTAGAGCAAAACTTAGGGCATGGTTAACCCTTATGCATGTCCTAGCCGCCGCCTGCCTAAAGAGAACTTGCCCTGTAATGAAGCTGCACCAACCTTGATTGCTTGCTTGAGCCATAAGTTAGTAAACCAACTTGTTTATTTATACTGCCTTAGATAAAGCATATGCTATAGAACTATACCTGCTATTAGTTGTCTGATTCCATTCTCTTTTCGTGGTTTATTCCACAACTTCCTTGTACAAAAGTGACGGTCGTATTGGGGTAGCCGAGTTGGTTGAGTATGGCATGCTTGTGACCAAAGGTCATGAGTTCGAGTCCGTCTACATACGCTTTGTCGGCTGAGCCTGTCACCTTGTGTGGTTTACCTTCTGGCGTTAGTTTGCAGACTATCGCGTCAGACTGAGGGTTTACCTTGTGCGCACTCATTGCACTCTGAGTAGCGGCTGAGGGTACTTCCAAAAAAGAATGACAGTCGTATACTGCATAACGGCCTTCACTATTTTACCGGCCCAACTACTGATTAGTAAAAAAAGTATTGATCTAAACTTTAACATATATGCTTTCAAATTGAAGATTCTGCTCTTTGCCTATGTCATATTGGGGATATGGACCTCCGTATACGATCTCAACACTAGTATGATATTGTCCGTTTTGGCATCCGAATGCCCTCACGGCTTTGCATTTGGTCCACTAACGAAAGACTTCGTACTAGTTGAGGTATGTTTTTACTTATATACCACTGATCCTTCCCATGTTTAAATTAACCGATGTAGGATGTGGGACTTTGTTCGCCACCCTAACCTGTCACTACCTTTCGTGTCTACCAAGAGCTGCTTAATCATGTAATTATACCAAAAAAAAAGGTATAAAATAAAGAAAACCTAAAAGGCTGGCTGAAGTGAACGGAACAATCATGAAAAATGGCACACAATTTAATTTAGTTTAGGGGAAAACTCACAAAATATTTTATCAGCAATCTTTTTGTACTTAGGTATAATTTTGTTTACACTATAATTCGTTATGTTTAATTTTTAATAAGTGTGCGAATTCCCCGTTAATGATGTAATAAGTTTCCATCTTGGTCCGATTTTTTTCAACCCTCTTTGACATCATTTAAGGTCCTAGGTATTGTTCTTAACTTAACCTGTAGTAATCATCAGATCCAGGAGTTCTTATACGATATTCATCCATCCGTTGTACAAAAGTTTGCAGCGTAAGAATCAATTTAGAAGCAGGATCTGTACTTAGTTATTAACCGACTTAGTCCAGCTGGTCTGACATGACATATTTCAAATGTCTGGCCGGTAATGCGTTCAAAGTTCAAACTAAGTAGTCCGTTTGCTATAATATAACGGATATATTTTCGTTCAGTTTGATCCACTTCACTTCTAAATGCAAAATTGTTGGATTTATTAATCTAAATTTATTTATTCTCTTTTGGTTATTTATTTGATATTTGAAAATAGTTATTTGCTTTGATTTGGTCTTTCACGTAGTTGAGAGAATGTAGGAGTGGTGGAACAAAGCGTTACGTGACTGAGTAGTCATAGGAAGTCAGTTACTATTTTTTTAGTAACCGTCTTGTATGTGTTTTACTATTTATCTTGTACTGCATTCATTTGATCAATATCAGAACGTTTTAAACCCAACTTTGTTTTGTCTTGTTGTTAAAGTAAACATCTATATCTATATATTTGTGAGAACAGGTACTGGAGTTATCAACATTTGGTATCAGAGCTATGGAAAACAACAAATCAAAGGATGGAACGTTTGGTCTGAGCTATCCCATGCTGAACAGAGGAAACTACACAGCGTGGGCACTCAAAATGAAAGTATACATGCAAGCACAAGGAGTATGGAGTGCTATAGAATCAAATGCGGTGGTGGAAGATAGAACAGACAAGATAGCCCTTGCTGCGATCTACCAGGGGATTCCGGAAGATATTTTGTTGTCTGTTGCTGAGAAGAAGAGTGCAAAAGAAGCTTGGGAGTCTGTTAAAACCATGTGTTTGGGAGCTGATCGAGTCAAGACAGCAAGAATTCAGACTCTTAAGGCAGAGTTTGAAACATTGAGAATGAAAGAAACCGAGCCCCTCGATGACTTTTGTATGAAACTAAATGGACTAGTTGCAAATATAAGAACTCTGGGAGGGAAGGTTAAGGAGAGTTATGTCTTAAAAAAGTTATTACGAGCTGTCCCTAACAAATTTTTGCAGATAGCCTCTACCATTGAACAATTTGGAGATTTAGAGATCATGACTATTGATGAGACGGCTGGATCCCTAAAGGCTCATGAGGAGCGATTGCGAGGTCAGGTTGAGACCAGTGGTGGCCAACTCCTATTGACAGAGGAAGAGTGGTCAAGAAGGGAGAAAGATGAAGGGAAACTTCTGCTGACAAGGGAAGAGTGGCTGAAGCGTGCAGAAAAAGGAGGAACAGACACATCGTCCTGGCAAAGGTCTCGAAATAACAAGGAGGCTGGACGTGGATGGCGCGAGAAGTTTGATAAGAGTAAGGTAAGATGCTTTAATTGTCAAGATTATGGACATTACGCAGCGAAGTGCAAAAGGCCAAGACGTGAAAGAGAACACAGAGGAGAAGTGAACATTACCCAGATGCAAGACGAGGAACCTGCTCTGTTAATTACTGAAAAAACAGAAGAAAATGATGACAAAGTCATGTTGATTAATGAAGAAAAGGTGTCACCAAAGTTAATTCAGAATGGTGAAGGTGTGCAGATGAATTCGAATTTGTGGTACTTAGACAACGGTGCTAGCAACCATATGACGGGACAATTATCAAAGTTTCGAGAGTTGGATGAAGGTGTAAGGGGTAAAGTCAGATTCGGAGATGGCTCGACTGTGCTTATTAAAGGGAAAGGAACGATTGTGATGAAGTGTCAGAATGGAGAGGAAAGGCTGCTAAAAGATGTTTATTATATACCTATGTTATGCAACAACATTGTCAGCTTAGGACAATTGGCTGAAGAAGGTAACAGGGTGATCTTAAATGGTGCACACTTGTGGGTTTATGACAAAGGCGGAAAACTTATCATGAAGGTGAAGAGATCCATGAACCGTCTGTACAAGATCATTATAGAAAGTGGTAGTCCATAGTGTTTGCTGTCAAAGTCTGATGAGAACGCTTGGTTGTGGCATGCCCGACTTGGGCATGTCAATTTCAACGCTATGAAGTTGATGTGTTCAGCTAAGATGGTGCATGGTCTGCCGGAAATTAAAACGCAAAATGAGGTGTGCCCGGGCTGCCTAATGTCAAAACAGAGCAGAAAGTCTTTCCCAGGTCAGGCGAACTACAGTGCAAAAGGAGTGTTGGAGCTCGTTCACGGCGATATATGTGGACCAATATCTCCTGCTACCACTGCCGGTAATAAATTCTTCTTCTTGCTAGTCGATGATTATAGTCGTGTAATGTGGGTGTATATGTTGAAGAGCAAGGACGAAGCATTTGATGCGTTCAAAAAATTCCGAGCATTGGTGGAAAATGGCAAAGAAAAGAAAGTGAAAATTTTCAGAACCGATAGAGGGGGTGAATTTTGTTCTAAACAATTTAATTCCTATTGTGAGGAAGCAGGGATCACTAGACAATACACGGCACCATACTCTCCTCAACAGAACGGTGTGGTAGAAAGGAGAAATAGAACGGTGGTAGAGATGGCGCGGAGTTTTCTAAAGGAAAAACAGTTACCCTTGACATTGTGGGGTGAGGCAATTCGACACTCGGTGTATGTGTTAAATCGCCTGCCAACTAGAGCTATTTCTGGAGTGACCCCTTATGAGGCCTGGTCGGAAAGCAAACCAAATATTGGGCATATTAGAGTTTTTGGGTGTTTGGCGCACATGAAACTCCCATCTGTTCATACAACAAAACTGGATGACAGAAGCAAACCGGTAATTAATCTAGGCAAAGAACCTGGAACGAAGGCGTATAGATTGTTTGACCCGGAGCACAATTCAGTTCATGTCAGCCGTGATGTTGTGTTTGAGGAAGGAAAAACATGGTCTTGGAAGCATAATGAGGGTGTTCTCGAAGAGCATCAAGGTACTTTCTCTGTTTTTAGCATACCAGTAGGAGAAGCTAACAACAATACCGAAAGAGGAGAACAATATAATTCTCAGAACGAGAGTTCGCAGATGGAGGAACTTTTAGATGAAGATGTTTCGGGCGCTGCCTATACGCCACAGTCGTCCCAGAATTCACAGTCCCCGTCCAACACAAGTTCAGGTAGTGAGACAGACAGCGGACCCAGACGCTACAGAACTTTAACTGAGATTTATGCTGAAACTCAGGAGATTGAGTTAGGAGATGACGAGCTGATGCTCACTGGAGTAGATGAAACCACGAGCTACAGCAAAGCAGAAACTGTTCAAGCTTGGAGAAAAGCTATGAAGTGCGAGATAGATGCAGTTGAAAGAAACAATACATGGAAACTAACTGAGCTTCCACCCGGTCAAAAGGCTATTGGATTAAAGTGGGTTTTCAAGCTGAAGAAAGATACAAATGGGAATGTCATCAAGCACAAAGCAAGGATTGTTGCAAAAGGGTATGTGCAGAAACAAGGGAGAGATTTTGATGAGATTTTTGCACCGGTTGCACGCCTCGAAACTGTCCGGATTTTGTTGGCTCTTGCTGCTAAGCACGGTTGGGAGGTACACCACCTTGACGTAAAATCGGCATTTTTGAATGGAGAAATTGAGGAGGAAGTTTACGTTACTCAGCCGGAGGGTTTTGTTAAAGAAGGTCAAGAACATCTTGTGTACAAATTAATAAAGGCGCTCTATGGCTTGAGACAAGCACCTCGTGCTTGGTACACTAAGTTGAGTAAATATCTTGAAGAGCTTGGTTTTGTGAGATGTCCTTACGAACACGCAGTGTATACAAAGAAGATGGGCAACGAAGTTTTGATAATCGGGGTTTATGTTGACGATCTTTTGGTGACAGGAACAAATGTTACAATAATAGATGAGTTTAAAGTACAGATGAACAAGAAATTTGAGATGAGCAATCTGGGAACTTTGGCGTACTATTTGGGCCTGGAAGTCAAACAAGAAATGGGGAGGATTGAACTAAGTCAAGCAGCTTATGCAAAGAAAATATTAGAAAAGGCTGGTATGTGGGATTGCAACCCTACGAAATTCCCGATGGACCCCAAGGAGTGCATTGGCAAAGACGAAGGAGGAAAACCAGTGGATGCTACAAAGTTTAAGAGCATGGTTGGAGGTTTGCGTTATTTAGTCCACACCAGGCCAGATATAGCTTATTCTGTTGGAATTGTAAGTAGGTATATGGAGAAACCCACTATGATGCATCAGCTGGCTGCAAAGCGTATCTTACGTTATGTCAAAGGTACCTTAAATCTTGGTTTAGTTTATACGAAAGGAAATGGCAGTGATTTGTTGACAGGTTACTCCGATAGTGATCTGGCTGGGCATATTGATGATCGAAGGAGTACAGCAGGTATGGTTTTTTATTTGAATGATGGGCTAGTAACATGGACCTCGCAGAAACAGAGGTGTGTGGCACTCTCTTCATGTGAAGCAGAATTCATGGCAGCAACTGCAGCTGCGTGCCAAGCTATTTGGTTGAGGAAATTGGTGGGTCAGGTGACTGGTAACTATATTGAACCTGTAGTTCTTTATATCGACAACAGATCAGCAATTGACTTGGCTAAAAATCCTGTATTTCATGGGCGAAGTAAGCACATTGATATCCGCTACCATTTCATTATAGAATGTGTCGAGAATGGTGAGATTGTTGTCAAGCATATCAGTTCGGATCTTCAGAAAGCAGATTTGTTAACAAAAGCCTTGCCAACTGCTAAGTTTGAGAAGATGAGGTCTTTGCTGGGTGTGAGAGTTCTTCAGGCATGAGTTTAGATTAAAGGGGAGAATGTTGGATTTATTAATCTAAACTTATTTATTCTCTTTTGGTTATTTATTTGATATTTGAAAATAGTTATTTGCTTTGATTTGGTCTTTCACGTAGTTGAGAGAATGTAGGAGTGGTGGAACAAAGCGTTACGTGACTGAGTAGTCATAGGAAGTCAGTTACTATTTTTTTAGTAACCGTCTTGTATGTGTTTTACTATTTATCTTGTACTGCATTCATTTGATCAATATCAGAACGTTTTAAACCCAACTTTGTTTTGTCTTGTTGTTAAAGTAAACATCTATATCTATATATTTGTGAGAACAGGTACTGGAGTTATCAACAAAAATCACATTGCACAGCGTTTGAAGAAAGGTATATATATATATATATATATATATATATATATAGTTGGTAGTTTTAGAAACTTTTCTAAGATAGGCGCAAATATATATAGTAGAGAGCCATAAGTATGATAGTAGGTCAGAGGCTGTTTATGGAACGACAACAAATGATAGAGAAGAATTGCGGGGCAAATCTCCTTTGGCAGTGAGTTCAATTAAGTTGAGGATCAAGCGAATAATAGAACTGCCTGCCAATAAAGATCTCGCCCGGTAATGCAACTGCACCGCGTGCCTTGTTTACAGACATCATTTTATGTTTGCTATTTATACCATTCTACAAATAGCATATTCAATGGTACAATCCTTTTTATTTTAATGGATATATACCTATACAGTGCATAGGTTTATTCTCTAAACTCACATTCACCCGCATGGTATCAATCAAATGCTGTAATATATGCTTTGACATAAAAAGATTTAGAGAATGTTCTTTAATGTTCGGTTTCAAGACCTATATACGGAAACTAATACATATAATCGATAAGGACATACAAAGTAGAGTACACAGAGGAATCTATAACACAAACTGATACAATGACTTCTCGAATTCTTAAATAAACTAGGTTGTTTGCTTGATATTATCCCATTTCAATGTTAGTTATAGATCGAGAAACTAATAGTGGATTTATGAGATAAACACAAATTTAGGATGTAGTTCATAACGCTGTGGCTGCTCATTAATTTTAGCCAGACCAAAAGGAGTCATGTCTCTACGGTCTCAATGCCTTTTACTAGGTCAGATAAGTTGCTATGTTTAGAAATCACCTCTTCAAAAAAAAAGATCCAAGTTGAAAGATTGAGATTCTTGTACATGTAAAAGGACAAACGAAGTTAGATACTGCAATACAAAGACGAGCCTATATCTTTTAGATGTGAAGTTGAAAAGAAGAGGCAAAGTGGAAAAAGGCAAATATATTGGAGACTTGTCAAATACATATGCCTAGGATATACACAGCATATCCAACATGACAACTTTTATACACGAGACATCACATAGGGAATTATATTCCTACTGCCTGGCACGGCAGGAACCTCCCAGGAAAGCTATTTCTATGCCGATTGGCCACATAAATATGGTTTTCCTTATCACGGAGGGAGCCGACGAAAGAAACATGTGCTTCCAAATTACCTATTTATTCACTTAGACCAACAAATTTTAGGGTCTATATTGTTTCGGTCTAGCCCCAGCCCTATGACTGTGAAGCAGTGTATTTACGATTTGAAGCTACAATTTGATATGCACATTGATTATTAAATAGTTGAAGTGGACCTATTTTATAGTGTTTATTATATCGGAGAGAGGTTATATAAAATGTAATATAGTCTTTTCATTCGTGTTTTTGTTGTTACGAGAATGAGACAAAGATACATTAAAAACGAAAAAAAAAACAATTATCATATATTTGACTTTTGGATCTAGTAGTAAATGATACGTATTTTTGCTGATTTTTGAAATAGTATCACGAGTATCTAAAGCTTCATTTTGACCGAATGAATTTCGAATTTTGGATCTACAAGTTTTTGTGATATTTTTTGTTTTGTGCTTCTCTTCTTGTTATCCACTACTATTTTAATAGTTGGTGGATCGGTAGATCTTTGTGAGATCGATTCAGATATACTTGTACCCTCCCTTCAATATAATAATAGAAGTGTTCAGGGTGGAGTTCTCATCAATCAGTGGTGTTTTACTCTTCATAGTGAAGGGGGTTTTCAACGTATAAATCTTGCATGTTGGTTTTTTGTTTCCGCTTATATACTATTGTTTGGGACCTTCAGTTGGTATCAGAGCTACTTGTTTGTTTAGCGAATATGAATGATAGTAATGGTAACTCCATGATTAAGTTAGAATCAACAAACTATTATATTTCGGGACCAATGATATGAGATCTTTTATACTGCATAAAATGGTTGATCTGATTGAGTTAGTAAAAGATTGTCATGGTAACTTCATGCCTCTCTCAATATGGGAAAGAATATGCAACATCTAGAAGACAAGAAAAATCACTATAAATTCAAAGTTTCCCTTGCTTCCTCCAAACTTGAAGAAATAAAGAAACAACACTCCAATATCGAAAGGCAGACTCATGCAATTTGGGAAAAATTGGTTGCCTCGACTGACCACTTCGTCATTCTTCCTGATATATTCGGCCTCTGCAACAAAACTTTTAACGCGAATGTAGTTCGAACTACTATGGAATGCGCTTGAAAGTACGGTCTCATTTTACGAGCAGATGTTACTAAGGCCAAAAGTAACTTCTCTAAATTCAAATATCGCTTCTCGGCATCCAACAAACTCTTGCTAATGTAGTATATTGGCTTTAAAACATCAAGCTCTTCATGGAGTAGCACAGTGCTGACAGCAAAACCTAACACCGACAAATAAATAATCAACTTTTCTCCCAGCAAAAAGTTTAGAAAGTATTTTCGGAGACAATAAATAATCCTAAATCTGGCAAAACGCTTCAGAACATTCTTCGGTCCAAGTAAACTTACTCGCATTTCTGAGAACATTAAAGAAAGGCGCACATTTATCCGAAGAACGAGAGATAAATTTTTACACGATTAACTTTAATAGTTTGTTAGTAAAAAAAATTGAATAATTTTGAATTATTATTGATTTCTATACTAATTATTATTAGTATGGATTATTGTTAACCATTCACTTAGAATAGTTACGTGTTGTTAGGATGGCGACCAAAGTCCCACATCCCATATCGGTTAAACATGGGAAGGATCAGTGGTATATAAGTAAGAACATACCTCAACTAGTATGAGGCCTTTTGGTAGTGGACCAAATGCAAAGCCGTGAGGGCCTTTGGGTGCCAAAGCGGACAATATCATACTAGTGTTGAGATTGTGTTGTTCCGTACTTATATACGGAGGCGGAATATGCGGAACCCCATATTCACAACACCCATATTTTCCCAACACGTGGTATCAGAGCGTCAAGCCCAGACGGAACGCGATGGTGGTGAAATTATCGGAGGTCGAACATGATGAACCAGTAGTCATGCTCAAGGTGAATGTTCTACTCCATACATCCTAGTTCAAGAGCGTCCCCGACTCATCAACCGGTGGTACTTGATTGGAGTGGATAATGGAGCTAAGGAACAGGCGCAGGATAGTCGAGTGAGTCGATAGATCCGCTGTAAAAAGCTCTATTGCTCAGGTGGAGCAGTCTCTGATTAGAGTGAGCGGATGAAAGTCAATTGAGAGGAGGCTAAGTGGTACTTTGTTCGAGAGGAGGATTTGTTAGGATGGCGACCAAAGTCCCACATCCCACATCGGTTAAACATGGGAAGGATCAGTGGTATATAAGTAAGAACATACCTCAACTAGTATGAGGCCTTTTAGTAGTGGACCAAATGCAAAGCCATGAGGACCTTCGGGTGCCAAAGCAAATGATAAATTGTTAGATGTTGATGTAATAAATGTATAATAATTAGAGGTGTTTTACATGCTAATGACATTCAGTTTTATATGGGCTTGGATTACCAAAATTGGCCTCTGGACCATGTAAACTCACTGCCCTATTACACTATATATAGCTTTGTTGGTATTAATGAGTGTTAAGAAAAAATTATTGTTGAACTATCTTGTGAGAGCATCTATCTCTAAAATTATACCATGTAGCTCAATTATCTTATTATAGCTCATCCAAAGTTTAATTGTTACTATTTTTATTACGGAAATACCCTCAAAAAATCTTTGACACCATGAGAATATATCAAAATTTTTAATAGTACCTCAAATACTCATGTTTCATCACCAGCCACGTAACCACTTCTCTCCTTTTTGAATCAAAGCTTCTCTTTCTTTCTTTTTTCTTTTTTTTAAAGGCTGAATCTTTCAAACTAGAGCTCAAAACAATTTGTAAGTATAATTAGATTTGGTGTTTTAAGACAAAGAAAACTAGTTTCACTCATGATATTTTTTGAATATTTTTTGCCATAAATCATGTGAAACAATGCATAATAATGTTAAGAGACCAAGCATTATTAAATGATGTGAGACCATGCATGATAAAGTTAAGATATCATACATTATTAAATCATAAAAGACCAGTCATAATAAAATTGATAGATCAATCACTATTAAATCATGTAAGACCAGTCATGATAAAGCTGAGATATCATGTATTATTAAATCATGTCATACAAGACATGATAAAATTGAGATACCAAACATGATAAAATTGAGATACCATGCATTATTAAATCATATGAGACCAGCCATGATAAAGTTGAGAGACCATGTATTATTAAATTATGTGAGACCATGTGTGATAGGAGTGCATAAATACGAGACCATGCATAATGAAGCGGAGAGATACGAGATATATACTACTTGATGATAAAGATGCGAGACAAGGGTTATTGGGTCTGGTAAAAAAATAAAAATAAAATATCATCAATGGATCTAGTTTGTTCTTCTTAAAAAATCAAAATTGATGATACTTTCAGATTTTATTTTTTCCAAGCTACGATTTGAAAGATAAAAAATTAAAAAAAAAATAGTTTATTAAAGGTTTGGTCCAAAGTAGGAAAATATGTTAATTTGTGGTTTTTCACTTTAGTTAAGATATCCATTAATAGTTTACTAATTTTGGATATTATATGATAATAAAAAACTTGGTTCGGTATTTATGTGCAATTGTTCTACTTATATTATAAAAATGAATAAAATATTAAATATATTATAAAATTAAAATAATATTTAAAAACATTTATATAACAATTAATCAAGTAAATAAGGCGACTAAAAGAAATACATTAAAACAAATACATTATAAGTCAACATATAAAATATGTAGTCAAAAAACCAAAAAAAAACAAAACTTATAAAATATGTAGCCAAATTTATAAGGAAATAGAAATGTATATTTAATTATAAAGAAGTTAATAAACTTTTATTTTAAAAAAAATGTGTTCATCACATTTAAAACAAAATATTAATAATTGATTAAAAATAAATTTACAAATAAATAATTTTGTAGACTAAAAAATACCAAAAAAATATTTTAGGACTATATTACAGAAAATGGTATAGCGGATCCACATGAAGACGTTATGGTGATAGGAGGGTCGGTTGGGGGAAATAACATACGAAGAATCTAGATTGACAATGGTAGTTCAAGAAAATGTGTTATTTCTAACCACTTATAGCCAGATAAAAAACACTTCGGTTATCCAACGATCGAACAAAACTATTGTGGGGTTCACTATAATTTCAGCCAATGTCATCGGAAAATTCGAAGACGAAGTATTATTGGGAAAACGACCAAAAAATAGTAAGAGTATTATTTGTTGTTGTTGATTGTCCAACATCTTATAACGATATATTTGGAAGATCTTGGCTCTCTAGGATGCATGTTGTGGCCTCTACTATTCACCAATGTTTTAAGTATGTTGTGGAAGGAAAAGTGGGTGTCGTACGAAGCAGCCAGAAAATTGTTATGGAGTGCTATGTAACAGCTCTTGCCTCAAAATCACTGGAGGTAGTTAAGATTAACAAGGAATAGCAACTATTGGAGCCTTCCACTTATCAGAATAAAATAGATGATCCAGGAGAGGCTCCTAGTTCTGTGATACCCATTGAAAGGGTTGAAATCCATTCCCTGGCAGAAGGAAAAAGTGTTAGGATTGGAACTAAGTTACCATCGAGTTTGAAACAAGAGTTATTATCCTTATTATCTAACAATTTACATGTGTTTTCATGGTGAAATGATGATGTCAATAGAGTCCTAGCCGAGGAAATTAGTAAAACATTATCAGTCGGATCTGATGCTGGACCAGTAGTACAAAGAAAAATGATATTTTCCACAGAAAAAACCGATGTGATAGTGCAAAAAGTAGATCGGTTGACCAAGATAGGCCATATCAAAGAATCTCAATACCCTTTGTGGACAGCTAATCCCGTTTTAGTTAAGAAAAAGAATGGGAAATGGCACATGTGTATTGACTTCACCGATCTTAACAGAGCATGTCCTAAAGATTCTTTTTCTAGTGCCTCGTATAGATCAATTAGTGGATTCCACATCAGGAAACAAGTTGTTGTCCTTCATGGATGTCTTTTCATGGTATAATCAGATACATGTGGATCCGAACGATCAGGATCATACTACCTTTATTAGTGATAGAGGGATTCATTGTTATAAGGTGTTGTCATTTAGTTTGAAGAATGTTGGAGCTACCTATAAGCGTTTGGTAAATAAAACTTTTGCTAATCAAATTGGCAAAAATATTGAGGTATATATAGATGACATGATGGTAAAAATCCTAAAGAAAGAAGATTACATATCTAATCTTTAAGAAACGTTTTCTAACTTAAATGATATCAACTTGGAGTTAAACCCTGAAAAGTGTACTTTTAGAGTCCGATCTGGCAAGTTTCTAGGATATGTCATAAGTGAAAAAAGGATTCAGACCGATCTGAATCAGCTAAATGCTTTATTAGCCATGACCCCCCCCCCCTCTCGGGGTACTAAAGAAGTCTAGAGACTAACTGGACGATTGGCTGCATTGAATCGGTTTATTTCAAGATCATCAGACAAGTGTGTTCAGTTTTTTTATGTTTTGAGGAATGCTAAGAATTTTAATTGGTCACCATAATGTAACCGAGCCTTTCTTCAAATTAAAAAGCACTTCTCATCGGCCAATACATTGTTCAAACACATTCAAGGAGAGACGATTTATATGTACTTAGTTGTATCGTAGTATGTTGTGAGTGTTGTACTGATAATGGGAGTGGGTAATTACCCTCGTCCGGTATACTACATAAGCAAGAGTTTGTTGAAAGCAGAAAAAAAGTATTTAAAGTTAGAAAAGTTATCCTTGGTATTGGTAATAGCAGCCATGAAAAAGACACCATATTTTCAAGCACATTCAGTCCCAATACGAACATATTTTCCTTTAAATAATGCTCTACAAAAAGCTAATATATAAAAAAGAATGATTAAGTGGTTTGTTAACCTTGGAGACTATGATACTGACTTTGCACCTCGAACTACAATCAAGGCTCAAGTTATAGCTGATTTCCTCGTAGAATTTCATGCTAAAAGCCCCTATGAAGAAGTTCAAGAAAACAAGTGTAAGAAAGAGTGGATAATCAAGGCTCAAGTTATAGCTGGTTTAAGATTAGCTCAAATATGTGGAGCAAATAGGGTCTGGTTAGTAATTGATTCCCAATTACTTATCAATCAGGCTCAGGGACAATCTAAAACTAAAAAAGACCAGTTGATGAAGTATCTACATGTTATGAAAGAAGTAGCCATGAGTTTTAAAAGCGTTCAGTGTGAGCATGTCCTTAGATCAGAGAATATTATGGCAGATTCTTTAGCTACTATAGCCTACTGTAACAGATATCCTTGGATCCTTATGCATGAATGTCCATCTATAAGCTCAGTACGAGGGGTTGAAAAACTGAAGAAAATATGAACATATATATTGCACAATCCAAATATTTAAGGTATAAAATTCAACAATTCATTATTAATGGATTTCTACCTTCAGATAAAAGTTTGGCTAAAAAATGAAATACAAAGCTCGTGGTTTCCTCGCATTGAGAGAAAAAAATTTACAAAAAACATTTACGAGACCTCTCCTATGTTTCCTAGGATTCGATGAGTCCCAAAATGTTCTATTTGAATTTCACGATGAAGAGGAGTCAGCACATTGTGGCTATAAAGCTTTAACCATGAGAGTTTTATTAGTCGGATACAACTAGCCCACTATAATGGCAGATGTTAAAGATATCGTCAGAAGATCTGATTATTTCAAAAAATATGAGAATGTGATCCACGTGCCAACAGTTCCCATAGATTCAATATTTGAACCCATACATTTTGATAGATGGGGTTTGGATTTAGTTGGACCTCTACCAATGGCCTCTGGAGGGTATTGAACAATAATCATGGAAATAAAATATTTCTCTAAATAGGTCAAGGCTACCCCACTAGTTGGATACACTTCCAAGGCAGTTATAAAGTTTATCATATTTAACATATGTCGTCGATTTGAAATTCCCAAGGTATTACTACAGACAATGGGCCGCAGTTTGACAATAAAGACATGGAAACATTTTTCACTTTTAGAGGAATTCAACATTGTTTTTCTTCCCCTTTCCATCCTCAGGAAAATGGGCAGGTTGAGGTTGCTAATCGGAAAATCTTAACAGAGTTGAAAAAAACCTTAAAGGAGTTGCAGGGAAATGGCCAAGCTACTTACAAAAATTATTGTGGGCCTACCGAACTACTCCTCACACAACTACTCAAGAGTCTCATTTAGCTCTTGTCTATGGTATGGATGCAATCACACTTGTAGAAGCTACTTTTCTTTCATTCTGGATACAAAACTATTTAGAATAAGCTAATAGTACGGTAATAAGGAATCAGTTGGATCTGATTGAAGAAAGAACAAAAAGGCGCATTTGAAAACAGCACGTTATCGGGGTCTAATGAGAACTAGGTTTGAAGCTAAAGTAAAAAAAAACGATTTCCAGATAGGGGACAAAGTATTAAGAAAAGTATTTCGACATACCAAGGAGAAACAATTTGGGAAACTTCCTCCAAACTAAGAAGGCACATATATGGTATGTGAGACAATCAAGCAAGGAACATACAAACTTCAAGATAGATAAGGCAACATGTTGAAACACCCGTGGAACATTGAACATCTCAGGTTGTATTTAAAGTAAAATCGTCTGGTAAATATTTAATTTGTTATACTTTAGTGTAAATATTATGGGGTATACTCTTTCCTACCTTGGTGGCGCAGGGATTAAAATATTATGGGGTATATTCTTTCCTACCCTAGTGACGCAGGGACGTTTTAATGAAGTATTTCGTTCTAAATAAATAGTATTTTATGCTTTTTCAAAGAATTATAGTTGATGTGAAGAGATTCGATGAATTAAAACACATATTAAACACCTTTGTGTTCACTTTGTTACGAAGAAGGTGAATATCTCCAAGATAATGTAATGTATAGTATATATAGTTTTACAAGTGTCCATCATAGTCCCATTTTTTTCAACATTTGCGGATAAGTTAACTATCTTACACGCTAGTTAAGGTCTTATGGACTATTTTTGAGTCAGATCCAAGAGTTCTTATAAAGTATTTTTGAGTCAGATATGTAATGAATATATCTGAACCGATTTCTGCCCCCAAAAAAGAGAATTTATATATGACTTAACTTTCAAGAGAGTTAACATCGAAATAACATAAAGCAAAATAATTAAAATGCAAAATCATATTGCACGGGATTTGAAGTAAAATCAATAGGTTATAAGTTATAGTGATTGTGTTAGTGTTAGAAACTTGTTCTAAGAGAGGAGTAAAGGTATATAGAGGGTTATAGATAAGTCATTGTTGACGGCAACATGTGATACAGACGAATTGCCGGGCAAATCTCCTTTGGCAGTGAACCCACTACATACAATTAAGTTGAGGATGAAGCCAGTAATGGAACTGCCTGCCAATAGAGATTCTGCCCGGTAATGAAACTGCACCTAGTTCTTTATTCTTAAAATGAAGAACACATCATATTATGTTTGTTATTGTTTCTATTTCTAGAGTGGGAATTTTTTTCAAAGATAAGCTTATAGAGAGATAAAACTTAAAACTTCAAGTTGTTCTAGGTTTGAGAAATTTTATATTCACAGCCAGAATTGCTAAGATCATAGGAGGCTGGTTGAACCTGTCCAAATTCGAAAAAGAGAAGAAGGAAGCAAGAATCGCTGTCGGACTCCCTGATTCTTCTGGTGGAGTGATTAGCCAGACAGTACCGGAGCCAAAAAAAGTCTGACTTCATCAAAAATATCGTTAATAAAAAAAGACTCATTTTATCCCAACTTTATCTACACTAAATTCAGAATGTTCGGTTCAGATACTCTTGAAATCTTTTTTTCTAAAGTCAAAATTGTTTCAAGTATCAAGAAATTGCCACCATTAATTGCTATGGGATATGATGATGAAAATACTACACCTTGAAGGGTCAATCGACTCTCCAAGGCTAAAATACCCCTCTATCCTTAAAAATTATCAACCCATGGGTCATAGAAATTTCTATTCAAGTTTCTTCGGAGCCGAATCTGCCACCTCCTCCTAGTGAAGCTACTCAATCACAAAAGAAGCTGAAGGTGCTAAGTCAGCCCATCAAAGGCCAAGTATGACGGAGGATAGCATGGAAGAGTGTGGGAAAGACATCCCATTGGAGACATCCGGAAATACCGGAGACACCACAACAATTTGGACTTCTAGAGATAAGGTGGGTATGCCTAATACTAAAGCACTTCCGGAGTGTCTAAAGGGGAGAGTAAGGCCTAAATTTGGCAAGGTTAGTGTGAAATAATTACTGGCCGTTCATAAAATATCTTATGTATATACACATACTACGGAACTGGATAAGATTAGGAAAAAAATGGGGCTTTCCTGATTCAGTTAAAATGTGGATTCCCATTCATCCAGAAATTCTCATGGACTGTAAAGTCGGGGAGATAATAGTATATAATGAGGTGTTAAACATGGGTCTTCGTTTCCTTTTAGATCGAGAGGTTGTAAGATATTTTTACCTGATAAATCTTCGCCCAAGCCAATTGAGTCACAATGCAAGGTACACTCTGGTAGCCAACATTATTGCTTCAATATTGTCAAAAACTCCAATGCCTATGGAGCAGTTTGCTATTGTGGCTAGCTTATATAGAAACCACCACATCCTCTTATATAATTATAATATGGGGAATGACTATAACGTGGTCAACGACCTGTTGGAAGCAGAGAATCCATGAAGGACTCGGATTCTCTACATAAGTGGGGTTTGGGAGAATGGAAAAACAATAACCACCAAAGGAAACCCAAGTCAGCTCACCAAATATTGGAAGAGCTCAGGTAACTTCAGTACAGGCTTTTACTTAATATTTATATTCTATTTTGTTTTACCAAACTGATTATGGTGTCTTTGTTGTAGTATTCTCAAAAATGTTTTCAGAGCATTGGAGGCTGGAAGGACTACATTCACCCAGCTAAACCAATGAGCCTTAGATAAGTAGGGTATTACCTTTCACAATTATTTTAATGCTGCAAACATGGTGAGGGCTCACATGTGGAACACAAGTGGGATTAGAGATCTTACATTGGAACAACTTACTGTTCCTCCTTCATTGGATGCCATCCTCAAAAGAAATAAGGCAAAATATGGCAAACTCTATTTGTCAGCCCGAAACAAAGCCCATAGCTATTTGGACAAAATAAAGAAGAAGCATAAGAAAAAAAAGGGAGTTAACCCATCGTATCAGATTCTTGAAGAGGGTGGTTCGAATAATCCATAAAGGATCAATGATGTTTTGTTAGAGGCAGTTGCGGTAACAGTAGGTGAAACCGAAGGGTCAGAACATCCACCTCCAATCCATAAAAAAAAGTCACAAAATACGCAAGAAAGGTAGTGATCTTAGGGATGAGAAGAAGAAGAAGGGCATCATAGGATCATTGATAATACTCCGGCCTACAGTTTCTCCTTCTACTCTTCCAATTGATGTTCCTCCACATGAAGATGTTCAAGATGATCCTCTCTTCCCGGTATTTCCTACAGTCGATCAGCCTACTACTGAAGGTGATGTTAATCTAGATGACCTTGGCAACATGTACTTCAACGAGTTTGATAAAATGGACTTTGATCTGACTTTTCCCAGTCAACCACCATAGCCAATGTTGTGATCTTTGATAGTGAATCATTCAAAGTATCCAACGAGCATGATAACTTATGCCATGCAGTCTTAGGCTACATTAGGCCAATAAATGATTTGAAAAGACAAGTTAGGGCTCAAGTCGAACAACAGAAAGTAGAGGATTTAGGTAAACTGAATAAGGAGCTAAGTACCAAATTGGAATTGTCCAAGACTGCACAAGAAAACCTTCAAACTAAATATTCTGAATTGGAAACAACTACCTCTAGAGAGATAAACTATTTGAAGGATCATAAATTTACCAATGCAGGCACCATTACCACATTATCCGAGGAGAAAGAGAAGCTAAAAAAGCTTCTTAAAGAGAAAGAAGATGAAATTACTTCTCTCAAGCAAAATCAAACTCAAGAGATAGCTACGACAGTGGAGAAGTATGCTGCTAGTGTGGTGGATTCTATAAAAAAGAGGGATGAGGGTATTAAATCATACATGGTTGTGTTATTCCATGAAACCTTTCCAAGAAAGAATCTTGGACCCCTGTGGAATTTTGTACCATATGACGAAATACATACCATGCCATATGGTGATAAATATGGTGTTTCTTCACCAAGTGGGTTTGATTTCGATCAGGGATCTGATAAGAGTTCAAGATTTGATGAAAGTTCAAGCATTGATGCTAAGAGTCCCAACCAGGATGAAGATAAAAAGAAAGAACAAGAGAGAGATGAAGGTAAGGAAAGAACCGAAAAGAACGAGCCCTAAGATTGTTGTACTGTTAATTTTGTGTGTAAAACTAAAATCCTTGGATGGCCAAGGAATTTTGTTAAAGTCTTTGGATGGACAAGATATTTAATGTTCGAAACTAAAGTCCTTGCATGGCCAAGGAATTTTTTTATAATGGTGGATCAGACATCTTTTGATGATTCGAACAGTTTTCAAAGTTGCATTTCCTTCATATGCATTTCTCTCTCTTGGATTTTTAATAAATATTTTATTTTTTCTGATGTGTTTATCAAAATTTTAATTTATCCAATCACTTCAAAGAAATTTCACTTGAATACCCAAGGTGTTAATTATGTGTTTAATTCCTCGAACACTTCAAAGATATTTCATTTGAAGGTTGGATGTGTTTGATAAGAAAAAACAAAATTATATTCGATTATAACAAGACTACTAATAAAATATTAAAGTTTTATCCGTTAGGTGAAGCTTTGGACCGAAGGCGGATGACAGAGAATAAAGCGTATGAATTTCTGAAGCCTTAAATAGTTCGGTCGTGTCTCAAATTAGAATTTAGATGCAGATACTTAAGCTGAATCTAAGAATGAGTTTATCAACGAAAAGTGTAATGTTCCTGCTAGTACGGAAGATATTGGTTGATTTCCTGTTGGACCAAAGGTGCAACAATATATTATCAAAGACTTTTAGATATGATTCAATGTTCTTGTAAAACAATTGATCGCTTGTTATGGAAGATTATAAATTGGATGAATGATTTGGTACTAATGTGATTCACATACATTGTACACTTCATTTTTTATTCTATATAAAGTCATAAAGAAGTTTGAAGCTTAGCCGCTCATTGATTGAAACATATAGAAGATTTTTAAAGAGATAAAACATGTTTCTTGTTTGGTTTTAGAGAGAGAAACGAGGTAGAAGATCAACACTTTTATTCATAGTTCTTTGTTTAAAACGATTGTGCTTTTTAAGGAAAAAAGAAGTAATTAAGTTAGGTCTATCTCAGAGAGTCTTCTCGTAACCTTCTCATACACAAAATCAACGCAAGTTATCCTGGATATAGAATTTGTCCAAATTAGATTAAGTTTGTTATATGTGATTGAGTTTGATTGGTATATGTTTTCTTTTTCTCATCTATCTTTGTTCAAGTGTAAAGTTAAAAAATAGAAGTTCTTTACCTTTTTGTTATCAAACGAACAACTGTTTATCAAATATCAAGTCTCCAATGTCTATGATTAAGTTTCGACTAACCTTTCCTTAACCTCGGCTATGGCACCCGTAGTTTAAATCATCTAGCTTGCCGTAAATTGTTAAGTTGTCTATACGATAGTTATCAATCACGAATGACTAACCAATCCGATTTTTCCTTAGATTAAATCAAATTGTGTGCAATTTTTCTGATTTATTTTATTCAATTTAGTTCTTCTTCAGTTTATTTTGTACTTTATCCCCCTTTTATATTTTGTTTGGCGCACGTGTGACCTCTAAAATTGGATGTTTAAGTAGTTATTGGTAGACAAGGAAGATAGTGAGATATACGGATTAACATTTTTTAAGCTTGAAAGAACATGCTACTGGATCTTCCATTTCAAAGCATATCTTACTATTTATTTGAAAATCCATCTTTTTTTCGGAGGGAACCCTCAGCCGCTATTCAGATTGCAACAAGTGCGCACAGGGTAAACCCTCAGTCTGACGCAATAACCTGCAAACCAACGCCAGAAGGTAAACCACATAAGATGATAGGCTCAGCCGAGAAAGCGTATGTAGAGGGACTCGAACTCATGATCTTTAGTCATGAACATGCCTTACTCAACCAACTCGCTTACCCCACTAGAGTTTGAAAATCCATCTTTATAATACTAATGAATGGAATTGATTGCAACGTGAACACTTTCTATTTATGAATTAAAATTTGGGTCAATATGCGTTATGCAAAGTACACACTCAATTGAATTCATGTTGTTTTTTTTAGACTCAAGGTCTGAAATTGAATTCACTACTCATCCAAAACTTAGATAGTTTTAACAACTTCCCAAAACCCCAAACTTGGAGTATGAAAATTATTTAATATTTAAAAAAATAAATATATAAAAAATAAATATATAAAAAATATTGCATCAACTTTGTGTTCCAGATCAAACTAGTTGGTGATGAATTTTTATATGAAAATAAAGGGTTTTGACTGTATTGATGAACCGCTTAATTTATCGGTACAAAGCGGATCATATTGTTAAATTTTCAATTTTATTTTTCGGAACTGGACAAAACTGTTAAGTTTTCGGTTCAGTTTGATCATGTAAAATTTCGTATAATTTGATTTTTGATTTTTTTTTACTTAAACAAACAATATAAAACTAAAGCTTATAAGTTAATTTTTTATTTTATTTTCTAAATTGATTATTACCTAATAATTTTAGAAATATAATCTATAAAAAAATATATTTTTTAAAACAATTGGCTCTAACAATTTTACTAGTTTGATTATCTGTCGGTTTTATGTGTTTATTGATTTTATCGTTTTACCAATTTATTGGTTCGGTTCCAAACCAATTTTATCGTTTTAATATTTTATCGATTTCGATGTTTAAAATGGAACGATAGAAGGACTCATTCGATTTTTATCGATTTAGTTCGGATAAGATTTTCACATCGGTACTGATATGGAGTATAAAAATAAAAAAAAAAAATATATATGACTTGTTGGAAATTACACACATACTTATTCTTCAAGTCCGCCTGATATTAGCTTACTTCTTTAAGCCTTATTTATTTATAAATTTTGAACTTTTAAATTTTAATACTATATATTTTAACTTATGGTAAAAGTAATTTTTTTATTAAATTTTTTTATTTTAATTATAGTCAATTTTGGAATTTCACCGGATTTCATGCCATGCCAACTCAGATTTCAAATAAGGCGATATGATATCAGCATAATTTTTCAGTTTGTATCCAGCCTTTTTCTTTACTAATTAAAAGGGCCACATGGTATCGTTTGAAGCTTCTGGGCTTGGCCCATTAGACTACGAAAATTTGCAAGCAACTTTTTGAAATCTACAACGTTAAATATTATGGGTAAGTTGGTATATAATTTGGCTCAAAATTTTAGTTATGGCATGGATAATAAATATTTGCAAGCAACGTTAAATACTATCAGTATTAATAATGAGGGTAATATTTTTTATTACTACTTTTGGATAATAAATATAATAATATATTTCTTTCGGTAAAAAGATGTAGACCAATAGATATGGAAATCAGTTGGAAGGAATAATGAAGATTATTTTTCTTTTCCAAGAAACAAAGAATGAAGACTCTCGAATTTCAAGATCTCAAGCTTCATTCATTCTCTCATCATCAATCTGTTGTTTTTCAGAAAACAGAGCATCATCAATTGAGTCCCTTCTCACATTCAACAACGCAACCTCATTATGTGAGATCCAATTATAGACATTGAAGAATTTCCGGTTCTTAATGAAACCAAAAATTAGAAAGAGAAACCTCGCCAAATCTTTGTTGAAATCCTTTAAGAGCCAACTGCAGGTACAACATGGGAAAAACTTGAGCCATCAAGCACAATATACCATAAATCTCACATATCAATACAGTTTAGCGATGAAGCCAAAGAAATACTAGAAAATTCCACTAAATATACGTTAATCGCTAAGTTCTCCCAAGGTATTCCTAAAAGGCAGATCTTTAATAATTTCTTGCACACAAGAAAATTTGAAGGAGAAGTTAGCATCAGCAGTTGGGACTCAAGGCACTTACTGCTAGAGTTCTCGAAGATTGAAGATATATGCAAGCTTTCGATGAGGCCATCATATTCTGTTGGAGACAAAATGATGCGTCTGTTAAAGTGGAATCCAAAGTTCAATCCAAGAATCAAAAATCCAATTGTCCTTATTTGGATCAAAATAGAGAAGACACTTGAATACATGATAACGATCAGATAATTAACAGCATTGCTAAAACCATTGGCAAACCTCTCAAATACTAGATTCCACCAAAAAATTAGGCATTATTCAATGCCTGTTTTGCCTTGGTAGAACTGAACATTACTCAAGACCTTCAACGTGACACCTGGGTTGGTTTTGGCTGAAATGAAGGAAGTTGGTTAAAAATAAGTTACAAAGATGTTCCAGCCTACTGCAACTGCTGTAATCACATAGGTCATGAAAAAGAAAATTGCAGAAAGGAAGTCTCAATGACTAAAGAAAATGATGTTGAAAAAACCTCAAAGAATCAGCAAATGCAGAAATATGATATTAAAACTGTTAACAAGGAAAACATAAATTTCCAAGACAGACAAGACCGTCAAACCATTCCAAACAAGAAGGCTAATCAAGATCACAACTACGCTGATAGGAAAATATTAGTTTCTTCAATAAAAAATTACTGATAGTAATGAAAGAACAGAAGAAATTGTTGAAGTAATATGAAACCTAACAACTGATTACATGAAGAACAAAGACAAAGACCTGGATATGATATATAAATCACACTACTCTCCAAATCATAACAATTTTGGCAGCCTTCCTGAAACTTTTATCCTGAAGAACAAAGAAACAGATAGAAGCTTTAATGATCTTCTGAATAAAAGATTAAAAGCTGCTAAATACAGAAGTAAGAAAGAAAAAATGATATACAAGCCCATCCATGAAGCCAACCAACACATCCCAATTCTGACAATGATTAACATCCTCTGTTGGAATATAAGAGGTGTGGCAAATAATTCTTTTTTAAGAAGAATAAAAAACATCATTTCTAACAACAATATTAGTTTAATCATAATCCAAGAGCCTATGGTCTCCTCTGATCAGATCTCTTCCATGGCTACCAAAATTGGTTTTCCTAACTTATATTCTAACTGTAATAACAAAATTTGAATTTTTTGGAGCAGCTGGTTCAACATCAATGTCATTATTGATAATGCTCAGTTGATTCATGAATATGTTAGCTATGTTAACCTGAATAAAACCTTTCATCTTACCTCTTTTATGCCAAATGCCAAAGGCATAATAGGAAAGATCTTTGGGAATCCCATATCAACATTGCGCCTACTATTAAGGAGTGGATAGTTCTCGGTGATTTCAACTCAATATCTAATCCCACTGAAAAAAAAGGATGTCTTCATTACTGCACCAGAAGCGCTGAAGATCTAAATGATATAATCAATCAATGTAACTTATAAGATGTAGGCTATATTGGAAGTAGATTAACCTGGAAAAACAACACCAATTAGAGACACCTAGATAGAGTTCTTCTCAGATCTGATTGGATGGAATACTTCCAAAAGACCAGTATCAAACACCTTCCAAGAATTTGCTCTGATCGTATGCCCCTGCTTGTCTCAATCTAGAATGAAAAATTAAAAACTAAATCTTGTTTTAGATTTTTAAACATGTGGTGTTTAAGTGAGGACTTCTTTTCTTTTGCGGAAACTAACTGGAAAACTTATATGCAGGGCACTCCTCTGATAAGATTCTAGAACAAACAAAAGAGACTCAAAGATGCTTTAAAAGATTTGAATGCTTCAGTGATGGAGAGTGAAACGCAGTAGAAGCCATAAGGGATAAAACCCTAATTTTTATTAAACAAAAAAACAACTCCCAGAACAATGAATAGAAGATAGGTTTATATAAGGGTTCAAGCGAAACCCTAAAACTAAAAAAATATGAAAATTACAAAAATAACCTAAAGTATTAAAATTGCGAAAAAAGAGGATACATGAGCCCGAATGCCCAAAAAAGCCCATAGCTCACGAGCAAAGCTCGTGACTTGCGTTCGTGACGTCGTTTCCTTCGAAACAAGGTGCTGTGGGTCAAAATCTAACACCGGAGCTCCAAACTGTCAATTCACCGGACTGTCTACATCATTCCCACCGGGGAAGAGAAGATTCGTCCTCGAATCATAACCGGTCTCCCCATCAGAAGAGTCATTTGCATAAGGAATCGCTGACGAAGATGCTGGAGTCGCTCGAAGTTGTAAGGAAGGAAAGCCTTGCGGGTTTTTCTTTTGAATTTCTCCCAGCTGCGGACTTTATCCTTGCCTTCACGCGCGCGGTTCTTCTTCACCTGCTGCCACCAAGCCTGTGCCCTACCGCATAGGTGAATGGTGACTAATACGACCCTTATCTCCTCAGGAACTTCCTTGAAGTCCAGGACTTTTTCAATCTGGGATAACCAATCGATAAGTGCCTCTGCCTTAAGGCTGCCATCAAAGTCCGGGATGTCTATCTTGAATCCAAGCTCCCAGCAGCGGGTGTGAGAAGTATTCTGGTCGATCCCCTCCCCAAAAGGGTTATCCATACCCTCAACCTCTGTGCCTTGTTGCCTGGTGTTCAGATCAGCCATCTGACGGGTAAGATCGGCTACCTGACGGCGTAGGTCAGCAACTTCACGATCATCTACATCACTTGTATCTCTAGTCACTCTAGCACCACCGCGACCGCTGGTTCTTCCTCGTACCATCGCGCAGGACTGCGTGTGTCTGATACCACTATGATGGAGAGTGAAACGCAGTAGAAGCCATAAGGGATAAAACCCTAATTTTTATTAAACAAAAAAACAACTCCCAGAACAATGAATAGAAGATAGGTTTATATAAGGGTTCAAGCGAAACCCTAAAACTAAAAAAATATGAAAATTACAAAAATAACCTAAAGTATTAAAATTGCGAAAAAAGAGGATAGATGAGCCCGAATGCCCAAAAAATCCCATAGTTCACGAGCAAAGCTCGTGACTTGCGTTCGTGACGTCGTTTCCTTCGAAACAAGGTGCTGTGGGTCAAAATCTGACACCGGAGCTCCAAACTGTCAATTCACCGGACTGTCTACATCATTCAGTGTTTAGGAATGTCTTTGACAAAGTCAAAGAGGCTGAGGAGGAAGTTAGCAACATGGAAATATATTTAAAGAAGACAGTACTAGCCTTAATAAATTAAACTAGGATTCTGTAAATGAAAAGCTTTATCAGGCTTTAGCTCAGGAAGAAAGTTACTGGCACCAAAAAACATTCACCAGTTGGATCAAGGACGGAGATAAAAATACTAAGATATTTCACAATTTTGTTAAAAATAGAAGAAGAAAGAACATAATCAATAAAATCAAAGATAATTCCTCATGTTCTACTGAAGATGATCAAATCAACAATATTACTCAAATGTTCTTCAAGAACACTCTATCTTCTAATCTTTATTCTAATAATGAAACTGAAACTAATTGCTTAAATAGTTTCATCTTTAATGTTATTCCTAATATAGTTTCTGAATAGGACAACAAAGATCTTTTAAATGAGCCCAATGAAGAAGAGATTCTTAAGCAATCCAGGGTCTCAACTCTGCCAGCGCAGCTGGATTGGGTGGTTTCAACGTAATCTTTTACACAAAGTACTAGAATGTCATAAAATCATACCTAAAAGATGTTGTGATTGCTTTATTCCAAGGTTCCCCACTTCCCCAATGTGTATTAGCCACATGTCTATGTCTCATTCCTAAAAATAACCAGCCTTCAAGCTGGAAAGAGTATAGGTCAATCAGCTCTGCTCTATGTTGAACATAATCATTTCCAAGCTTATAAGTAATAGAATATCTATCATATTGCCTAATTAATCTCTGAGAATCAATGAGCTTTTGTTCCTAATAAATCAATTCAAGACAAAATTATTATTGCTAAGGAATTGGTCTTTGATTTAAACGAAAAAAGTAAGGATAGCAACATTATGTTCAAGATCGATATGTCCAAGGCTTTTGACAGAATGTCCCATAGTTACCTCAAGAACGTTCTGGCAACCTTTGGGTTTAACATATCTTTCATAAACCTTGTTTGTGCTATTATAGGAAATGTTAAAGCCTATGTTCTCATAAATAGAAGCATTTTAGGTTATTTCAAGGTTAATAAAGGCCTAAGACATTGAGACCCTCTATCTCCCTGCCTTTTTATTTTAGCAGAAAAAACTCTCTTAAGAGGTCTTAACCTCATTTTCTACAATAACAAGAAAATCCAATTTAAAACTAGAAGTAACATATGCATTTCATCTCTTGCATTTGCTGATGACATATTGATTTTCACAAATGCTTCTAACTACGCTATAGTTACCCTTAACAACGTTTTGCATGAATACCAAGACGGTTTCAGGCCAAATGATAAACAAGGACAAAACATCCATAATCACTACATTAAATATCCCTACCAACAAGATCATATCTATAGTGGCTGATACCGGGTTCAGAAATGAGACTCTCATTGTGGTCTACTTGGGTATTAGTCTAAACAAGAATAACTGGAGCATGAACTACGAAGCTTTAATCATGAAGATTAGAGCTAAGATCAATGAGTGGGAAGATAAAAGGTTATCCTATGTTGGTAGACTTAACCTCATTAACACTGTTCACATGCCTATTCCTAGTTTCTGGATTATTGGCAATGAGAATCTAGAATCTAAAAAGGTTTCTCTATTGAAGAAAGTAGATTGAAGACGATGAAGGAATTTGCAGCTGAATAAGCCAGAAGAAAAAAAAATTCTTCGTCTCTTTGTTTTTCAAACATTGGAGGGAATTGAAAATATTTTAATTTCCCTCTCGCGCCTAACATTGTAATAAGTTTTATATTAAACTAGTGTACTATGTAGCCTTGAGCTTTATTAAATTTACATGACTTTATCAAAAAAATTAAAAAAATTAAAATTTTATATGCCTTTTAGTCATCAATCCTCGTCCTTCTCTCCAGTCAAGATATTGCTCTAGATCCTCGTCCTTCTCTATGGTCAAGATATTACATTAAACAACAAGCAAAACTATTTTTATTTAATTTAGTTCATGTAAGATAAACGTGTTTACGTAAAATAAATAACCAATTAAAATCCATAAATAAATAAGAGACAAAGAAACGTGCGAGCAAGTTATTTTCAATTTATGAATTGAAAATATGTTCATAAGTTATGATAAGAAAATAGAACTTTGAGGACAAAAATGTAAAGGAATAATACCTTTTATGATAGATCGTATAATCATAGAAGAGATTTAAAGCCTTATGTTTTGATGAAAGACTAATATGCAATTAGATCCTTTTTTGTAACTGTTTCACTTAAAGATCAAGTCTTTGTGTTTATCAAGTTATATTAGGGTTAGGGTTTTAAATCAATTAATTTTAGGATTAAAGTGATGTTAATTTATTTTATGTTTTCATTATTTTTATAAAATATGGGTTTTGTGAGGTTTGAATTCAAAGAGGTTTCAAAATTTAAATAAAAGAAGTAACATCAGACCTATTCGTATTATACAAAATGTCAATACTATCGCTTTTTTATTTTTTATTTACAAAAAAAAGATAAGAGAGTGAAAAGAAAAGTAATAAACTAAAACGGATTTCAATAGGTTGTTTGGTTAAAATAAATATTTCTATATAGTCAATAAAAGTATTTGGTGTATAAAAAATACCGTGTAGTATGAACATAAATAACAAAATTAGACGAGTATTAGATTGTTATAACTTGTGATCGTTAGAATAGTAAAGGAGAATATGTTTGTTTTTGGATAATTATTGAGACTTAACCATAATATTATTTTTCATTTTTGGTTTTAAATTGTTTTTCAAACTTTTTTTAAGCGAAAAGAATACTTTTATTGATATGAAAATGAGATACAAACTTTAGGCGCCTAAATTTACCACAATAAAGGTCCAAATTTGAACACCAAAAAGAGAGAAATATAGAGTATTTGAAATGACCTAAAATATTGAAAAGAAAGTTCCAACTACTCTAATCCAGATTTTACAAATACTTGTGCTAAGAATAAGAACAGACGAAATCTTCTAAAAAATCTGAAAATCGAAGAGGAAAGCCATGCTATAGATGATGATTTCCAGCATCTGAAGAAAAGCTTTTTGAACAACAGCAGAACATCGGAATCTCTTCTTAATAACGATTTTAAGAAGACAAAATGTCCAACACCACTCCTTCTTGAACCTGAAATTATAAATAATATAGCCACTAGTTTGTGTCTCTTAAAGAAAACAGCACATTGAGACCTCTTGAGAAAAACAGCAGCACATCTCAAAGTCCACAAGAAGAAAAATCTTTCGAACAACAGCAACACATCGAGACCTCATCTGAATAACGATTTAGGAAGTCGAAATGTCCAAGACCACTCTTTCTCTAACCTGAAAATAGAAACAATAGAGCCATCAGTCTGCGTCTTCAATGAATGAAATCGATTAGTCAGTATTAGTGTTGAAGTATCCAAAACTCAAGCTTTCCAACAGGATTATAGCCAGAAGATAGTTGGGAGCTTGGAACTTAGAGAATTCGAGATTTTTCTTACATCTCAGAGTCAACTTGGCAAGCCAATCGGCTGCTTGATTTTGGAATCTATAGATGAACTTTATACTCATCTCAAAAGTAAACAACTTCTTACAAATAGAAACTAAGTGAGTGAGATACCAAGAAGAGTTTCCAGAAGCTATATATTTCACTAATATTTGACAATTTGATTCGATATCAACCTTACTACAATTATGTTTCTTACAGATAAGGAGACGTTCGAGCAGCGCCTTTGATATAGCTAAGATATGAGTTGATTTTCCAAAGGTGTTGCTCGAACCTGCGATTAGATTTCTTTGATAATCTTTGAAAATTAAAGCTCCACTTGATTCACCGCTTCTGTTACACGCTGCGTCAATGTTCAGCTTTCTTCTATTACATTTTGGAGGCATTCACTTCAGGTACACAAGATTATTATTGTCTTTTTGGAACGAAAGACAACCTAACTTAAGACCTGGATTTTTCACATAAGTCCAATGCTTACTAGAAAAGGAGTTAGCTTTGTCTAAATCAACGATAATATTATTTATATAATTGATTTATATTTGGCTTTGTTACGGTTCTTTCAAATAGTCCAACAGATTAAAGCAAGGATGACATGAGTTATATGAACCTTCTTAGTAGAAAACCAGAACCAGTTTCTTATAATATGAGTTAGAGACATGAATTTCTCCACCTTAATCATGAACATGCTTGACAAATAAAACCAGATTTCCCAGGCATAGCTGTAATGAACAAAAAGGTGATTAGTGTCTTCAACATTATTGAAAATAGACGTTTAAAAGTGAGATATAAATGTATTTTTTGCATAACTAAATCAACATGGATATAGTTCTTGATAAGCTTCCAAAGTGAAACGAAAACTTTTTTGAGGTTAATGCATTCTAGATTTTTATAAAAAGGGTTGAATAGTTGTGTTGAATCTTTAAGTTGTTCCAGGTATGCTTGGTGTTGAAGTTATAATCATGAGAGACCTTCTATATAATTCATTCTTTCTCATTAGGATTGATGTGATAGTCTTTGATGATGTTAATTCTGTCAGTAGTGAAAAATCCATCCATGGCTTCAATGTTCCACGAGATATTATTCCACTCGATTCAATAAAAATGCACCTATATTACCTATAACACCCCTAGACAAACAAAGGAAAATATCCGCAGGCCTCTCTCTCCCCAAAAGCCCATATGCTTCTATAAATACTTCTACTTCTCATTTACAATCCAAACTATTCAATTCTAAACTTTCTAGAGAGAGAAAGCTAGCTTATGCCCCCTAGGCCTCGTCGAATTCCAGAGTGGTTATTTATTAATAAAAAATTCGAAGAGAAACTTGCTGCTGGTACCTATGTTGAGCCTCAACCCAAACCTCATGTAACCACTTTTTACGGTTCCTGACCTCGATTGGAAAATTCTTCTGCCATCATACCCTTCAACATTTCTTGTCAAAACCAAACTTCCAATCTCAGTCCCCTCAAATTTATGGGTAAAGATAAACACCACAAACATTCTTCTTGAAAAAGGAAAAGACATCAAAAAGAAAAGAAAATTTCTCAAGAACGCAAAGTGCTAAAGAAACCTCTTCGGAACTCCAATAATTAACAATCCTCCTCGAAAGGTTGACACCTCTGGATCAGAATTTTCAGCCATCCCCTCGATGACAGGGCAAGGAAGTCCAAGATTCTCTCCTTATAGAATTACAATAACTGACAAGGAGGTACAATCAGCAAGAAACGAAGCCTTAAAAAATAAAAGAAAAGCAATCGCTTCAGAAAACCCTGACTCAGAGCCAAAAGAAACTCCCAATGTAGAGAAAAGTAAATCCGATGGTCCTTCCTTGGCCTTTTCTAGTCAAGTATCTATAGCTCCTCCGGTAACTTCCGAAGAGAAATCTCTGAGAATTTCTCCAAAGTCCAAAGGTGATATCACTCTTCCTTTGGAATTTGACACAATCGTTGGCAACAACATCCGAGGTATCGAAAATAAGCATCTAGTCACACTCCAAAATATATCCTACAAATACTTCCTACCATCGGAAGAAACCATGCTAAGGACTCGATGATGCATCCCCTCGTACATTACCATCCGATTCCCTATAGAAGGTGAAACTTCTTTATTTGTTAGGGACAATAAATTGATCGTCTATACAGAGATTATGAATATCCCTTAGCCCCGTTCTTCATCGAATATTTTGCCAAAATCGATCTATGCCCTACACAAGTTGGTCCAAACATGTTGTTCATGCTCATAGCATGCATCATGGCTTCTCAGATTTCTGGAAAAGAATTTTTTTTAGAGGAGCTCATCGGATTGTCTGGCTTGGCAAAAAATCCATTTCTCCCTTTTTACTCACTAACCTTTGGATGAGGACAAAAAATAGTGAAGGACTTACTCGAAGCTGACAAGAAATGGAGGCAACAATTTCTCTTCTTCTCTGGACATTAGGAGACAGGATCTGAGTCCACCCCCTCGTATCCACATAAACTGTCTCTTTTGTGGACTAACAGATGTAATTCTTTCAACTCCTACTTTTAGTCTTCCTCGTACAATAGTTCACTAATTTTATTCCTCGAACTTTTGTACAGACATGACTGGGATTTCGAAACCCTATGCTGACTATGTGGAATGTGCCACCAAGGTCTTCACCAAACTCAGTTAATGGGTCAAAGAAAACTTGGAAAACAAATTTCGCCTCTGCTTTATGAATAACAATCTAGCCAAGAGTTGACTTTGGAGGCTGAACCCCTTCGACAGGCTAACTATAAAAGAGTTGACGACTCCTCCCTCAACAAGAAGTCATTGATCAAGTTCAAAATAAATATCAATATTTACCTTCCAAAGCGCACTCGAGCCAAAAGTCATTTGGATGATTCCAAAGAAGAAGTATCAGCCAAAGATCTTCAGTCTGATTTTGAAGGACTAACTACTAACCAAGAGCCATCCTCTTCTAAAAACACCACAACAACCACCTCAGTTTCTCCTTCTTGAAAAACAGACCATCCCATCAAGAAGAAAGAACCTAAGAAACAACAAGTCATGTTGGAGCCTATCCAAGAAATATCTGAGGGCACTGGAGCCCAAGATACTGCATTTGAAGATGAAGATAAAGATAGAGAAAATTTAGGTCAAGTTCCAACCTCCCCACTTACCATATCTTCAAGTACCTAATTTAATAATTACCCTCTCCCAAAATTAGCACCTCTTACAATTCTTTAAAGTGACCCTCTCCAAACTGTTGATCCCATTATATTAACTGGGGAATCCTCGAACTTTGATTCCACTGAAATAGGATCTCCCAGCAGTTCCTTCGAAATTCCTTAGGGAGATGAGTTTTCTCTAAGCGTTCGAAGATTACTCCATGCCTCTGTCAATATGGGAAATAATATGCAACATCTAGAAGAAGGGAAAAACCACTCTAAATTTAAAGCTTCCCTTGCTTCCTCCAAACGTGAAGAAATAAAGAAACAACACTCCAATCTAGAAAGGCAAGCTGATGCAATTTGGGAAAAATTGGTTGCCTCAGAAAACTATGTTCTTCTTTTAAAAAAGTGATGTCAATAAGAAAGGGATCTCTACCAAAAAAAGACCGATGCTCAAGAAAGACTCCTTACAGAACTTAACAAAGCTCACCAACTTTCAACAAAAAGCTTTAAGGATTGTTTGGCAGACTTTGAGACGATGGTAGAAAAAATATCTTCTGAGGAATCTTGAGACAGAGAAAGAAAAAGTTATGAATGCCTATGCAGCAAAATGCGTAGACAAGCTCAATGTTAGGGATGCTACCACCCGAGTAGGATTGATTACCCAAATTCACGAGAAGTATCCTGAGTATAACTTAGGGAGTTTCCGGAAAGTTGTCTCCCCCGAACTTTGCCCACCTAACATTTTTCTGAGTGAAACTGACTCATCGGAGGAGAGTGACTCCTCGAAACATTCTAAGTAGGCAAATCTCTTTTATTCCAACCTTTTTTGTACAAGTCCTTGTTAATTTCGAGGCTGTTTTTTGTAATGGTATCAACATGTTTCGAATTTTTTTTATCTCAATTCTCCGTGTATGCCATTGTTTAGAATACTTTATCAATTTATAAAATTCGCAACTTCATATTGGGTATAAAAATGATTGTATGTCAACTTGCGTTGAACAAAATAATTACTTTATCCCAACTTTTGTTGGACATAATAATCATTGTATGCTGACCTTAGGCATGTTTATAATTTTCATAATTGTTAACCTACTTATCCGATCATAACTTATGAATCAGAAACAATAATTTGAGGCAAAAGTTCAAATGTATTTATCAGCTAATAATGGCACCTCGTTAAAACCTTATTGTGCCTAACAGGATAGGAAAGAGTTTGCCTTCACTATTTTTCCAAACCTAAAAATAGAAAAGAACCATAACATGTCAAGATTTTAATTCTTACTCAAGATAGAACTTTAGATGCTCTATGTTCCACGACTCTCCTTTTTTTTTATCCTTTAACTGATACGTTCCATGTTTCACTTTCTCTGTTACTTCATAAGGGCCTTCCCAATTTGGTCTCAACTTTCCGAGGCTTTTTTCTTTGGTATGAAGAAAAAAAATTCTCTGCTTCACCTGTGAAGCGTATCCACTCCTCATTAATGTTTGATTTCAACTGTGCACGCCGGCTTTTTCCCTCCACCAAATCAAGTTCTATAACCCTGCTTTGATCATTCAAATCCTCTGTATAAGCTGCCACACGCTATGATGTGAAAATAATCTCTGAAGGGACCACCAGATGTTGGCTGGAAGGTAAAGTCTAGAGTTTTAGATTAGGATAAATTGAAAAAGTTTTGGATAAGGGTAAATTAGTATCTTTACTTTATTATCGGAGGTATAGATAAATACCATATGTATCTATGTTTAATTTGAACCTATTTTGGTATTAATGGATGAGTCTCCCTTTAACTTATAAAATTGCTCAACCTAATTATAAAATATTTAGGTGTGGTTCGGATTTTTTGAGGAGTTATCACTCACAAGTAGAGTAAGGATTGAGAATACCTAATGTTCAGATATAGGAATTCAAGTGAAAAAGACAAGTGTCTCCTTCAAAGAATCCAGCTTTTTTATATATCGGGTCACACCAACTCAAAACCCATTCATGGGTTTCATCCAACTATGAATCCATACACAACAAACAAGTCTATGACACTTCACATTATAAAACGAAATAATTTTACATAGCTTGTTACACACATATGTGAGTCTGTTTTTCAAATTCGTTACACTTTGGATGAATTTGTACAACTAGATACCTTATGTACTCCTCCATATATATATATATACCTGCATGATATGTAAAATGTATGAAAATAAAAAGCAGAAATATAGATTCATTCAAATACTTATTCAAATTATCATAAATATAAACTGGACGTTAGCTTTAAAAGTTATACAAAACTTTGTTAAAAAGACTTGTAGTACATTAGTTTTGGAATGAAAACTTATCTTTCTTCTGTTAGAGATATAAGGCCTAAGCCCATTAGTCCATATATATTTAGACTATATGTAATATATACTTTTGAAGTAATACAAAACCATAGCCGTTCTTTTTTCTCTCTTTTGTTCACTATTTAAGATGGTATTAGAGCCAGGTTGATCTGACCGGGGAACCGTCGCGATCCCCCTGTTTTGTAGATCTACCAGGTATTCAATTTCGTGGTAGTATTGGATTTCGGTTTGGAATTGGATTTATTTGGAAATCTTGGATCTGTTCGACAATTTTTGGATTATGTGTTGGTATTGATCTTGACAGGGCATGTTAAAATCCGATAGAGAGTTATATTATTGTTGTACTTTGATATTGTTTTGGATCTGCTTTTGTGTGATTTCCAATTTTTTATCTTGTTTTTCGATTCGATTTGTGTTGAAAATTTTGATCTGCTTTTCGTTAGAATAGATATAGTTTTCAGTTTTCGGATCTGTTGTGTGCAGCTCCAATAAAACGGTCCGATCGAAAGGAAAACGTTGTCCGTTTTTATTGAATTTTGGAGAGCATATTCGGGACATCCAACCCTTCAATATGACCGGTCGGATTATGATTCGGTTCTACGGTTTGGGAGAAATCGCAACTGGAACAGTGCATCAGTCTTGTTGGTAAAACCGTGAATTTAAATTGATTTTGATTTTGATTTTGATTTTTGAAATTTAAAATTGGAAATTAGAAATTGGAAATTAAATTTAGTTTGGTTTTTGGATATTAGTTTGGTATTTGAATTTGATTTTGCTGGACCACTGAGATTTGGAATTCGGACCTGGTTTGATTTTGGATTTTGGGTTTGATTGGATTTATAATTTGGATTTAGTATTTGATTTGGCATTTGGATTTTTTTTTGTGTTTAGATTTTGTTTGACGTTTGGACTTTGTCTGACGTTTGCTTAGATCGACGTTTGTCGTTTTGGTGTTTAGATTTCTTTCTTCGTTTAGATTTAGATTTGGTATAGATTTAGTTTGGATTTGGTTGGACTTGGTTGGACTTCTTTGGATTCGTTTGGTTTCGTTTGGATTTGTTTGGTTCCGCTTGGTTTCGTTTGGATTAGTTTGGCTTCGTTTGGATTAGTTTGACTTCGTTTGGACTTGTTTGGCTTTGTTTTGGATTCGTTTGGATTTGTTATGGCTTCGTTTGGCTTGGTTTGGCTTCGTTTGGATTCGTTTGGACTTGTTTGGATTAGTTTGGACTTGTTTGGTTTTGTTTTGGCTTTGTTTGGCTTTGCTTGACTTCGTTTAGATTCGTTTGGTGTTTGGATTTCGTTTGGATTAGTTATAAGTTTTAGAGTTTGGAGATTGGAGTTTGAAGATTGGAGTTTGAAGATTGGAGCTTGAAGATTGGAGTTTGAAGATTGGAGTTTGAAGATTGGAGTTTGATTTTTGGGTTTTGACGTTTCGATTGGAGTTTGATTTTTGGGTTTTGACGTTTCGATTTTGGTTTTGATGTTTTGTTTTGATTCGTTGATGTTTCAATTTTGGTTTTTATTTTGTGTAACAAACACACAATGCAAGAATAAGCATCGCTAGTTTGAGAGAGGATGTTAGAGATATAAAGCCTAAGCCCATTAGCCCATATAATTTATCTATAAATAATAGATTTAGACTATATGTAATATATACTTTCTAAGTAATACAAAATTCTAGCCGATCTATTTTCTCTCTTTTGTTCACTATTTAACATCTTCGTCATAGAAGTTTATCTTTATTCATTATGCATGCTAAGTCGAACTTTTTTTGTTGAACAAAATTAAAATTGTCTGTTTCGCTTACAGAAAACAAATACGAACGATGGAATAATAATTATCGAAACTTACCGATGGCTTGGACTTCATATAGCATTGCATGGTAAATAAAAGAAAACAGTACAAAAGAATTGCCGGGCAAATCTCCTTTGGCAGGAGGACAAGTAGAGCAACACTTAGGGCACAGTAACCCTTATGCATGTCCTAGCCGCCGCCTGCCTAAAGAGAACTTGCCCTGTAATGCAGCTGCACCAATTTTGATGGCTTTAGGAAACGAACTTGCTTATATATACGGCCTTAGACAAAGCATATGCTATAGGACTATAGCATTTAGTAGTTGTGGTTCCATTCGTTTGTTCGTTTATTCGACAATTACCTAGTACAAATTTCACCGTGTACATTGTATAACGCGTACCGCTATTTCATTGGCCCAACTATTGATTCGTAAAGAAACAATGCATACGGGAATTAGTTTCACTCATTAGCTTTACAAAGTGTTGTATGTTTGGTCTACTCTAAACTTCAATTTTCAACCAACATGTTAAATCAAAATTATACTTGGAAAAAGTGATTGGGTAAATGAGAAAATGAAGCAGAATAGACCGCAGTATATGCTTAAAATGGAAGTTCATGTACCATGTTATTTAGAGCTTCAAAAATGTGTCTCCGTTCACCGCTTTCCGTATGTGCCGAGATCTGTTTAATCACGTAAATTGAGGACGAGGATGAGTCGAATCAGTTAACAATGTAAGGTGCAATTTTGTGTTGTTAACGATGTATTATGTATAGATTTTTAGTATTATTTATTCTTTATAAATTGATAACTAAAAATAAAATAAAAATTTGAAAATTTATAACCTTTTCTATTCTAGTAACGGTTTGCGTAGACATAGATATTTGTTGAACCACTATAAATTTTTTTTTTTTTTTTTTTTTCTTATTTTGCTTTGTCTTCCAGCCATATGTAATACATTGATATATAACAAAAAGAAAAACCACCATCGTTGGATATTAATTATAAATATTGTAATTAATGATTCATAAGATTAGTCAAGTTAGGTCTTATAAAACTAAAATAAAAATTATAAAATACACATTTATTATATAACTTTTTTACTATTTTTCAAATGATATTATGAAATAACCTCAATTACTATATTCAAAGCGATGATAATTTACCCTGTCAATAAAATAAGTTTGTGATCAAAGATCATGAGTTCGAGTCCTTTTACAAACGTTTTTAGCTGAATATGTCGCCTTGTGTGGTTATCTTCTAGTATTGGTTTGCAAACTACTGCTGGTTCCCTCCGAAAAAATATATTAACAATTCGATATTATGAGAAACCCCAACATTTCTTTGTTATCAAATTTAGTTGTCAACACTTTCTATCCAAGATTTTACTGAGTTTTTCTCAACCTACGAAATTGGCAACTATCAAATATTAGATATCTAGAAAATTCAACAAAAATATAAAAAAAAAAACTCAATTTTTTTAACATATCTTCATTTCATAATGAAACATTTTTCTCATATATAAATTTTCTGTATAGTACATAAAAGATTATTACTAACTTTCCAACCAAGAATCTGATTATATAATATACCTTCACCTTATGAAACATTTTAAGAAGATATTTTCCTAAATTATAAATACTTTAGAAAAACTTCTAAAATTTTTGTTGGTACTATTAATTTCATATTAATTTGTGTTATTCTCTTTGTTGCTTGGTTGGAGAAGTTTTGATTTAGCGATTATGAAGAAGAAAATTCAGATACGTAGATATAATTGTTGTTTATTATTTCTAAATATGAATAATAATGTTGTATATCTTTTTATGAATTACCAAATTGAAATCAAACGCAAGTTAGGATAAACAAGTTTCATAATCACATAAATAAACAGTAAACCAAATCCTTGCCTTCGTTTTTTTTAGTTTCGGTGAAACAAAAAATCAAAAAGGATGAAAGAGAAATGAGATTTGATTTTTAATATATTTTGAGAAAAATAAGATAAAGTAAACGTATAAAAAGCATAAAAAATATAAACATATCAAACCAAAAATGGATAACAACTCCAACATTGAATAAATATCAAACGTAAACGTAAATGATATAAGAGAGATAGGGTAATGGGATTAAATGAATCGTACTTTTTATTTTTTAACAATAAATCCTTCTTTATTTGTTAAGAAAACGTAACTTAATAAAAAAATAAATGTTTACATATGTTGTGGGCATTTCCGGATAATTTGGTTTCCAAAGATTACAAAAAGTGTTTTAGATATGAGGAATATTGAATAACAAAAGATGAGACAAACAATAACTAGAAACCGAAAGTACCTTTGAAAAAATAAATATGCGGAAGTCGAATAAGAAAAAACCTGGTTTATTTGAAAGACTATTTAAATAGATCAAACACATATGTCCAAATTCAAGGCTCATAAGACACATGGTACTAAGGTATATAGGAGGAGAGACATAAAATTCGTTACCATCAACCTCTATGGTGACCCTTGAGACCTCTTTAAAACTTGCACTATTAAAGGAATATATACGATAAAATAAGATATGGATCTAAATAATGAAGATCGGACTAAGCTCATAGATGATACTGAATAAAACAGGATCAATAAATACACCAGAAAAAACCTAAAACACAGGAACCATGGAAGAAGAAGTCGCGCATACATTGTTTCAATAATGAGGTCATAAAGAGAACCCATCCATAAATAAGAAATGTAACGGAATATCAGAAGCAGACTACCTCGGGAGATACACAAGGAACGGAATCGAGAACAATCGATAGATTCAACACCAACCGATCAAAGCAGGAGCCTTCATCCAAACAAGAGAAACTGCAACGATAGATATTGAACAAGAAAGGGTTAATAGCCTGAAACATAAAAGTAGGACATGCAGAACCACTATGTTCGAGATATGCGATAATAAACTAGAAACAAATACATTAAACAACTAGATACTCTGACGTTGGTGGCGAATGAGAGACCCACATGCCTAAGACATAACCAAAAAGGTTACATTTAGTAAACCATCTGCATGTTGAGAATAGTTAGAAGAAGCAAAAAAAAAAGTGAAGAATCAAAAAAATTATTTTGTAAATCTTAACCATGTAACAATACAAGATCGCCTTTTATAAGTTGTTAGTGGTAGCTAGAGAATCAAGTTTGTTAGGCAGTTTTTCCAGCTACACAATTAGTTACATTTTCATATTTAATGTATTTACAAGAGTAACACTAGACTGATGTGACTTAGTAACGTGTGATATAAACCAATTGGACTTAGACCGGTTTTGTAACCTTTATTCGCTCGTGCCTTTAATTCGGGTAGACCCGAATCCATGCTTCATATGCACGATACACACCATTTCACCATAGGACCAAAAACACTGTCTGAAACCCTAAACTTGTTACTTTCCTTTTTCACAAAACACAGAGAGAAACCAAAAGCTTGAAACCTCCATTGATGAAATTAGTCTTCACACATTCTTCACATCCCCCCGCAAACGAAGAGGCGAAGAAATGAGACTGAGTTTGTCTCGAAGAAAGGAGAAACGATGATGGGTCAGAGGTTTTGTGAGGCAATTAGCCAATTGATCCTAAGAAGGCACGAATCGAATTTGAAGCAAGCCTGGAAGAACTTGATCACGAACGAAGTGGTTGTCGATCTCGATATGCTTTGTTCGTCCACGAAAGACATGATTCAAGGCTAGAGAGTTGGCTCCTAAATTGTCATACCAAATTACATATGGGGGTGTGACATGGAACTAAATTTTAGTGAGAATAGAGCGAAGCCAGATGAGTTCAGTAGAAAAATTAGCTAACGCCCGATACTCGGACTCATTAGAAGACCTAGCCACCACATTCTGCTTTTTCGAAAACCAGGAGATGAGGGAATCCTCAAGATAGACACAATAAGCATGCCCAATCAGCATCAGAGAAGCCATGTAACTGAAAATTACAGCTGGGTTTGATATGAAGACCAACCCGACTAGAGCCAGATAAGTAACAAAAAATCCTCTTTAAATTCTGCTAATGTATTGTAGTCGGCGCCTGCTGATATTGACTGAGTTTATTCACAACAAAGGAAATATCAGGCTGGGTGTGAGTTAAATATTGCAGTGTACCTAACAGGCTACGATATGATGTAGGGTCTGACAAAGGACTACCAGAAGTGCTGGAGAGCTGAACATCAGCAGCAATGGGAGTGGGAAAAGGCTTGGACAAAGACATTCCTTGAGCTAACAGTGAGTTTTTAATATATTGGTGCTGCGTCAAATACATTCCTGTAGCGTCACGATGAATCTTTATTCCAAGGAATAGAGGGAGTGGCCCCATATCCTTTAAGGAAATCTTGGCATTGAGTTTGTGAATAAATTGTTATAGACAGCTTGTTTGTGACCCTGTAAGTAGGATATCGTCCACATATACCAATATTAGAATGAAAGTAGAATAAAGAGAAATCGGCTCTTCAATTCTTAAAACCCCACTCAAGTAGAGTATCCCTTAGTCTAGAATATCAGGTCCTTGGATCCTGCTTGAGGCCATACAGGGCTTTGCGAAGTTTACACACATGTGTAGATTTCTTAATGTGTTGGAACCCTTCTGGTTGACTCATATACACATCTTCAGAGATGAACCCATTCAGAAACGTATTATTTATGTCAATTTGTCTCACGTCCCACACATGAGAGACAACAAAAGTTAGAATAAGTTGAACAATAGAGGGCTTAATAACGGGACTAAAGGTTTCTGGGAAATCTATGCCATGGGTTTGATGGAACCCCTTGGCCACCAACCTTGACTTGTACCTCTGAATAGAGCCATCAATATGGTGTTTGATCTTGTATACCCACTTTCATCCAACAGCATTTTGGATGGAAGACCAGGTAACAAGAGTCTAAGTGTCATTTGCAATAAGTGCCTTATACTCTGCTTCCATACCATTGACCTAGTGAGGACTTAACACAGCCTTAGAATAAGTAGTAGGTTCAATAATAGACAGGCCAGTAGTGGTCAGTGAGCCAATATAGGGAACCTTAGGTTTAATATTTCCATCTTGAGTTCTAGTTTGCATAGGATGGGTGTTGAGATGAGATGAGAGTTTAGGTGCATGGCCAGAGTGTGGTAAAGGTAGACAGATAGTAATCTTGGGCTGAGAAGTGGGATTGATATTCTGTGAGGTGTCTGTGATAGTATGAGGTGAAGAATCAGGACTAGTATTAGGTGCAATGTCACAATTAACAGACTGACACTGAGTAGGTAATGTAGGAGGACTAGTTTGGGTTATAGGGTCAGTAAACTTAGTAGCAACAAGATTAAAATAGGAAGAATCAGTATCTTGTGAGGGCATAGGCTGCAGAGAACTAGTTGCTTTAGATGAACCACTGAGGTGAGTAGTTGGAGCTGAGAGACTTTCACTAGTCACAAGTCTTGTAGGCAAGTTAGGAAGCCACAACTCCATAAGATAGTGTTTAGATGACTCAGAATGATGAGTGTTTAATAACCCTTTTTGGAAAGGAAAATCAAACTCATTAAATACAACATCACGAGAGATATAGGTTCTTCCGGTAGAGCTATGACAAACATACCCTTTGTATAACTGACTATAACCCAAGAACACACACATTGTAGAGTGAAACTGAAATTTATAGGATTGATAAGCCCTTAGGTAGGGAAAACAAACACCCAAAGGTTTTCAGACTTAGGTAATTAGGTTTTTTATGAAACAGAAGCTCATAAGGAGACTTATTGATCAGGGTAGATGTAAGTAACCTATTGATGAGATATATAGCAGTTTCAAAAGGTTGTACCCAGTATTTGTAGGGCAGACTGGCTTGTGCTAGAAGGGTTAAGCCTGTCTCTACAAGATGCCTATGTTTTCTCTCAGCCCTCCCATTTTGGGCTGAGGTATGAGGGCATGACCTCCTCAAAATAAAACCTTGGTCTAGTTCTATATTAGACAAAGGCCTGTACTCTCCTCTCCAATCACACTGAACCACCTTGGTAGCCATTTCAAACTGTTTTTCAACCACATACTTAAAGTGTTTGAAGATACTAAACACTTGGCTTTTATCTTTGATAGGGTAGAACCATGTATACCTAGTGTGATCATCAAAAAATATCACATAATACTTATAACCTTCAGTAGAAAGAGTAGGAGAAGGCCCAAAACATCTGTATGCACAAGATCTAACACACTACTTGTATAAGAACTAGAAACAAAATAGGATAAGCTGTGAGATTTTCCAAGTTGACAAGCTTCACAGAAAGTATAGTCACTTTTAGAACAGAATTGAGGTTACAAGATCTTAGGACTATGTTTAGAACATCCTGAGATGGATGGCCAAACTTCCTATGTCATCCATATTTTAAGGAACTAGAAATACTAACAGACAAAACATTAGGAAATGATGAATTGGTGACTGAAGATTGTGTGGTAGCAGTGAAATAAGTTGTCCCTTTTGCCTGTGACTTAGGAAGATCTTCCAGCTTGTACACTCCACTCTCAGTAGTCGCTCTGAAAAGCACAGTACCTAACTTCTTGTCCTTTACAAGACAAAAACCCTTATGAAATTCAATGAAAATATTATTATGGCTAGTGAGTTGTGAGACAGAGAGTAAGTTTTTGTTTATCATAGGTACATGTAAGACATTGTTGAGTGAGATAGGTGCATTGGTAGATGTATGCAAACTAGAATGCCCAACATGTTCAATTTTTAGCCTCTGACCATTACCAACAAGAATACCTTTGTTACATGCATACTCATTCTTTTGAGTCAGTAAGTTAAGGTTGCCTGTGACATGGTGACTAGGACCATTTTCAGCATACCAGGAATTGTCCCATGTTGAGTCTTGAGTTGCTAGATAGGCCGACTGCTCTCCCTCTCCTTTAGGTTGTTCTCAAAAGGTTGATCCCATGACATAATGGTTATCCTTATAATAACAAAGAGGTGCAATATGGCCATACCTATTGCATATCTGACATGTTGGTTTATTCTGAGAGAAGCGTCCTCTTCTCCCTCTATAGAAACTGTTTTTGCCTCTGTTCTTGTTGTAGAAACCATTCCTTCCTCTGTTAATTTTGTAACCTCCTCTATTATGTCCACATGATGATCTATGACCAGTGAAATTGTCTTAAGACTTATAGTCTGCCTTTTGAGTGAAATTAGTTGATGCTACATTGAGATTAGCTACACTGTTTTGTAGATTCATTAACTGGTCTAGTCTGCTTTCAAATGTAAGCATACTAGTTTAAAGATCTAGCCATCCAAGAGACTCTTTATCAGCTAGACTGACAACAATTAGAGTGTACTCAGAGTCCAATCCAACCAGAACCTGAGTCACCAGATCCTCCATAGTCACTCTACTTCCAGCTAACACTAAATTATCAGTTATGTTTTCATTTTACCTAGGTAATCAGTCATACTAGAAGTACCTTTGCGTGTCCTCTGAAATTCAGATTTATAGTAGGTAATTCTGGCTCTTGTATGTGAGCGAGAGAGTTTGCTAGGTGCATCCCATAAGTCTTTAAAAGTGTATTCTTCCATCAACTAAGGAGCCACATCAAGACTCATTGTACAGTATAGCCAACCAAGAAGGAGTTGATCCTTCGCAATCCAGTCTTCATGACCTGGATTCTCAGCAGTATTACCTTCTGAATAACTGATAAACTTAGGAGGACAGGGTTTGTCCCCTATGATTAAACCTCCTAGTTTGTTACCTTTCAACATAGGTAACATCATAGTTCTCCATAGCAAGTAGTTATTCCTGTCAAGTTTAATCTGACTATTGTTATTGTTGCTGATTGTTTGCGTGTGCATGCCTTTACCAGCATTGGAGAAGCTGCCAGGAAGAACTGAGCGTAAGGACTCACTGCTTTGGGTGGGTGATCCAGGATTTTCCATTGAAGGCTTTGAGAAGATCAGATACCAAGTTAGAACAAGCAAAAAAGAGAGAGTGAAGAATCAGAATTTTTATTTTGTAAATCTTAACCATGTAACAATACAAGGTAGCCTTTTATAAGCTGTTAGTGGTAGCTAGAGAATCAATTTTGTTAGGCAGTTTTGCCAACTACACAATTAGTTACATTTGCATATTTAATGTATTTACAAGAGTAACACTAGACTGTTGTGACTTATTAACGACCAACAACAACAACATCAGACCCTCTGTGGCATGAACAACAGCGCAACCTTGATTGATATAATCTTGAGATATGGTAATTGCTTAAGCTAATCGTTGGTTTAAAATATCTCTCTACCATTTTTTTAGAATACTCTCTGCTCTCTCACTCTAACGAGGGCTCTCTTAAAATTGTGACTATGAATGTCTTACGAATAAATTTTTACACGATTAACTTTAATAGTTTGTTAATAATAAAAATGAATAGTTTTGAATTATTATTGCTTTCTATAGTAATTATTATTAGTATGGATTATTGTTAACCATTCACTTAGAATAGTTATATGTTTTTTTTATTATGTATATTTTTTTAAAGTTATAAAATACCATATAACCATAAATATTTTTGTTATAAAATTAGTCTTTTATATATATTTATAAATTAAATAGGGAAATATAAGCAAAGGAATCCAACACTAATATTTTGTTTCATCTAGTACCTCAAGTTTCACTATTACATATCTAATATTAATTTTATGTACTTACCTTGAACATGATGCTAATGACCAAATTCTCCGAAGCGCAGTTCAAACAAATGAATTATCAAACCAAATTTTATTGTATACATGTTGATGTAATAAAGTATAATAATTAGAGGTGTCTTATATTCTAATGGTATTCAAATGTATATGGGCTTAGGTTACCAAAATTGGCCTATGGACCATGTAAATCCATTGGCCATTTACACTATATATAGCCTTGCTGGTATTAATCAGAGTTAAGAATATTTTATTGCTAAACTACCTTGTGAGAGCATCTATCTCTAAAATTATACGAGGTAGCTCAATTATCTCACTATAGCTCATCTAAATTTTAATTGTTACTATTTTTTATTACGAAAATACCCTCCAAAAATCTTTGACACCATCTAGAGATACCTAATTTTTTAATAGTACCTCAAATACTCATGTTTCATCACCAGTCACGTAATCACTTCTCTTTCTTAGATTTTATTTTTATTTTATTTTTTAAAATGCTGCATCTTTCAGATCAGAGCTTAAAATAATCTGTAAGTATAATTGGATTTGGTGTTTTAAGACAAATAAAACTAGATCCATTGATGATATATTTTGAATATTCTTTGCTAGAAATCATGTGAAACAATGCATAATAGTGTTTAGAGACCAAGAATTATTAAAGCATGTGAGACCATGCATGATAAAGTTAAGATATCATACATTATTAAATCATACAAGACCAGTCATAATAAAATTGAGAGATCAATCATTATTAAATCATGTGAGACCAGTCATGATAAAGCTGAGTATCATGTATTATTAAATCATGTCATATGAAACATGATAAAATTAAGATACCAAACATGATAAAATTGAAAGACCATTATTAAATCATATGAGACCAACCATGATAAAGTTGAGAAACCATGTATTATTAAATCATGTGAGACCATATGTGATAGGAGTGGATAAGTGCGAGACTATGCATAATGAAGCGGAGAGATACGAGATATATACTACTTGATGATAAAGATGCGAGACGAGGGTTACTGGGTGTGGTAAAAAAAATCAAAAAATATCATCAATGGATCTAGTTTGTTCTTCTTAAAAAATCAAAATTGATAATACTTTCAATTTTTTTTCCGAACTACGATTTGAAAGATAAAGAATTAAAAAAAAGTAGTTTAGAGAAAGTTTGGTCTAAAGTAAGAAAATATGTTTATTTGTGTTTTTTCACTTTGGTTCAAGTATACATTGGCAGTTTACCAATTTTAGATATTGTATGATAATGAAAAACTTGGTTTGGTATTTATGTTCAATTGGTCTACTTATATTATAAAAATAAATAAAATATGAAATATATTAAAAAATTAAAATAATATTTAAAAACCTTTTTATAACAATTAACCAAGTAAATAAGTAAAATAGTCACATTTTATAAAGAGATTAAAAAAAATATATTATAAGTCAATATGTAACAAAAATAAAGAGTAAAATTTTAAGAAATAAATTAATACATTAAAAGTTTCTTCTAGTGAAAAAACCAAAGAAAAAGAAAACTTATAAAATTTATACCCAAAATTATAAGGAAATAAAACTGTATATTTAAGTATAAAGAAGTTAATAAACATTTATTTAAAAAAAGGGTTCATCAAATTTAAAACAAAATATTAATAATTGATCAAAAATAAATTTACAAAAAAATAATTTTGTAAATTAAAAAATACCAAAAAAATATTTTATGACTATACTATTGAAAATGATAAATAAAAGACATAGTTATAAATTTTAGGGATGAAAAGGTAAAACAAAAATTTGTTATTCATATGAACAATAAATATATAATTTACTTTACTTAAGTATATATCAAAAAGTTATCTCCGCATTGCGGAGGATTATATATATAAATTATATATTTGATATGGTTGGTGTTGTTTTTTTTCACTTTCACGCTTAAAAGTTATGATTCGTACTAAAACCAACTTCTCAGGAGAACCACTAAAGAGAATCACTCGTATACTCTTTCTTACTTAGCTCATTTTGCTTCTTTCATAGTAAAGGTGCGTGATTTTTATGAATCTCAACCGTTTAAATAAGTTGTTTGTGATCCTCATTGGAAAAATGCTATACTCGAAGAGCTTACTAAACTTTATCATACTCATACATGGGATATAGTTATACTTCCATCCGGTAAGCATATAATTGATTCTCGTTGGGTTTTTAAAATTAAAACAAAGTCTGATGGGTCTATTGAAAGATATAAGGCTCGCCTTTTATCAAAATGATATTCAAAGAATTATGGTTTCGATTATGATGAGACATTTTCCCCAGTGGAAAAAATGACGACAATTTGTACTCTTATTACGTTTACATCCATTCGCTAGTGGAAGATCTTCCAACTAGATGTCAAAAATGTGTTTTAGAATGGTGATCTTCATGAGGAGGTTTACATGACCCCCTCTCTAGGTGTTGCTCACCAACCATGTGAGGTTTGTCGATTAGAAAAGCTCTATATGGTCTCAAATAAGCTCATCGTGCTTGGTTTCAAAAATTCTCTACGAGTAGTATGTCACTTAATTTCCTTGTTAGTAATAATGATTCGGCCTTATTTATTAAATGTACGCGTGCAAGATGAATTATTTTATCCCTATATATAAATGATATGATCATTACAGACGATGATATTGATGGCATTGATGCACTAAAACGTGATTTGGCTCAGCATTTTGTAATGACAGACTTAGGACTGTTACGTTATTTTCTAGGTATTATGGTGACACACTCTCCAAAAGGTTATATTGTCTCATAGACAAGATATATATCGTATTTGTTCAAGCGAGCGCGACTTTCTGGTACTCTCCGACCAATGGTTTTCCTTTGTCAGACCCAACTCTATACCAAACTGTTGTCATGAGCTTGGTCTATCTTATAGTTACTCGTCCATATATAGGTTATACTCTTAATGTAGTTATTCAATTTGTTACTCCTCATACATCCGTCCATTGGGGAGTTGTTCTTCGAATATTGAGATATCTTTGTGGCACTCAGTTCCAAAGCATTTTGTTTCTTTTGACCTCTTCACTTGAACTGCGTGCCTATATCAATGATGATTGGGATAGTGATCCTCATGACCGGAAATTTAGTACTGGTTTCTATATTTTTCTTGGAGATTCATTAATCTCATAGAAAAGTAAGAAACAAGATGTTATTTATAGATATTCTATTGAAGCTGAGTACCGTGATATGGTCGTGACCACATGTGAGATTATTTGGTTACGATGGCTTCTTACATATATGATGGTTAATGTTACTAAACCCACTTCTTTACATTGTGATAACAAAAGTGTCATGCAAATAACAAATAATTATGGTTTTCATAAGACGACGAAGCACATTGAAATAGATTGTCACTTCACTTAGCTTCATCTTCGGATCAGCACCATCACGCTTCCATACGTTCCATCTGATCCAGAACAAATCTGATTCTTAAAGAGAAATAGGGAAATGTAACTTTTAGAGAGAAAGTATTAGAGAGCATTTAATCAGAAGTCAGAATCCCTTTCATTTCAGCCCTACCCGTTATATACAGGTGCAAGGACTTAAGTTCAACCGATTTTGCTACTAAAATGGTCGTATTGCATACTAGCTCTTTACTTTTACATAAAAGTCTAAATCTCCCCACGACTATATAACTTATCACACAAAGTCTTATCTATTACATATTGAACCTCAATATTATATTTTCTTATCAGGAGCCCCTTAGTTCTTATGAAAGTCAATGAATAAGAACTAATTATCATCAGAAATATTTAGTACTGAAAATAAAATCTATTCAGCCAAGGTTCCAACTGCTTTGAGTTTATTGTCCCCGTATTTTTGGTAAAATCTTGTCCTCGAATTGAAGCAATTTTTTATAACCCTTCGGACATTTTAATACGAGAACTTTTCCTTCTAACGGTCATAAATGTTCAAAGTGGAAAACGAATAGATGATGATGCCCTAGGTGCTAGGTCTGCCACTAGGCATATCAGATGGCAAGTGTCAAATTCTCATTTACGCAGCCGTTTGGAATTCTACCTAATTACTTTCTCTACCTCTTCCACTTCCCTCTTTCTTAGATTTTTCCATAAGTACCTCTTTGCGCCTCATTTTACTTCACAACACATTTTTAGAGAGAGAAATAGAGTATATTTGTTCTTAAGATTTATTGGCTACCTTCATCTGAGTCTTAAAATTTTAAGCTACCTTCGCCAGAAAACACAAATCCACAACCCATCCTTTAAGTCTGTTTATGAGAAAACACTCAAAACTCAAAAAGCCAAGAGCAAAAAAACCCAGAACTTCATCCTCCCCAGATAAATAGAAACCTCACTTTGGAGCATACAACTACTTCTACATAAGTGAAAGGGCAGATGAATATTGAGCAGCTTGATTGATAAGCAACGCCTCTCGATTTTCTACAAAGACAATATATTATGGTAACTTTGTTCAGAATCTAAATCCTCCTTTCTTTTCAAATTCTTCTTTTCCAGAAGAAATTCAATCATCCAAAACTCAAACACTGAAAACACCTCGAATTTTCAATATCTAGCAAGATCATCACTATGAATCCCATCTACAAATTCAACTCCCCGAATCAATCGTATAGTAACCCAAACCACATTTACTTCAAGAATATTAGAAGAAACTCATTCTCCACTTAGCTTTGAGTTCCCTCGACAACTGTACAATAAAACCCTTCCAGTTTATTCAAAAACTCTGCTTCCTCAAACTCTTAAAAGAAAAACCTTCATAGCTATGGGGGATGATGCTGACAATACTTCGAATCCTACATCATCTTCTCCTCCCTAGAGGGAAGTTGTTGAGACAATTCTAGAATCTTAGCATAATCCCTCAATTAATGACAATACAAGAGCAACCTCGAATCCTAATCCAACTCAACTTGTAGATGAGGCATCTAAGGAGGAAGTTGAGTCTGAAGCTACCCAATTAAATGTTGAAGCTGATACAGAGGATGATGCTTCAAAATAAACTAATAGTGAAACGATGAAGGGTGTTTCAAAGAAAAAAACACTAATGAGAAGGAAAAATATATCTTGTTGAGCTCTCCGAAAATTAGGCTGCTTCAATTGGTGAGAACCTGAGACCACTCAATCCAGAATATATATTGGCACTAAATAATGTGCCATATATTTACTATCCAAAATCCTAGGCTACCTATTTAAAAACGAAATGGTGAATGCCATCTAACATTATGATTAGACTTCCAAAACAAGAAGAAACTCTGTTTGATTGTGGAAATGGTGAACTAGTAGTCTACCCAGAGATCATCAACTAGGGTCTTCGGTTTCTGTTAGACCCAATGATAGTGGAGTACTACGAACTCCTAGACCTGTATCATACACAAGCCACTCTCAACCAATGGTTCACCCTTTGATCTGTAATTATGGCTTCCAGACTTTCCCAAATTCTCCTCTCTATTTGAGATTTCATTCCCCAGACTAAACTTAAGAAAAGGCCAGTTTTTCGCTTCTAATACCTTACTTAAGATGATGACCTCAAAATTATCGATGACTTGCTCGAGGCTGACAAATTTTAGAGAAAGAGACATATGAGGAGATCCCATGAAGACTTAATCTTGTCTAGAGGAGTAACAGTAAGTTCATTTGCTTCTATTTTTTGTTATTACTTCAACTATCTTACTTTTATCTCTTGCTTATATTTTTTAATTCATGTAGAAATTCCCAGAAGATATAAAATTCGTCAAAAAGATGCTAAAGATATTTTTTCCCAGTTGGCAACTTGGGCAGAAAAGGAGTGGAGAAATGGTTCCACTCAACCTTTATGCCTATCAACTTCATCAACAACCACTTGTGGTGAATCAAGTTGGGTGCTAACGTTCCTGAAAATCTGATGGACCCCCATATATGATCCTAGCTGTGAAAAGACTAGTACAGTCTGATGGTAAGGTGCTTCTTCTAGTTCAAAATAGGTCATGGAGTCATCTTTCTTCAAAGAAGGAAAGTAAAAAGAATAAAAAAGTGGTTAGTGATAAGGAAGGATATTCTTTAGGGACTAAAGTGATAAATTCTGTAATTATAGGATTAAATTAGGCTTTAGGCGAAACCGAAGGGTTAAATTGTAAATATGACAATATGTAACCGTTTCTCTAACTAACTCACCTTGCCTATTTAAAGAGGCTGAGAGAGTTATTTTGACCTATGAAATATTCAGAGGTACTTTTCACTATTTGAAATTCTCACTGTGGATTCTCTGTTCTTAATTCACTCATTACAACTTAAATTCTCACCAAATTGGCGCTAGAAAGAGGGGCGAGGATACCTTGATCAACAGATCAAAAATCAACGTTCGAGTTCTCGTTTTTTAAGTTTTTTGTTCGAATTTTCATATTTCGTTTGATTTTTCGCTGTTTGAAGATGAATCCAGAGGAAGGTGACAATCCATCTGTTCGCAAGGCGATAGAGACGCTGAAATCCGATTTGCAAGAGGCAGGTAAATCTGTTCCAATTCAATCAGTCCAATTTGACTTTGAAGGAAAAATGAATGAAATGATTAGGAAGGTGGCTGAGCTTGACGAATTGGTAAAAAAGAAAGGAGATAATAATGGTGCTAGGCTTAGGTCTAAGATAGCAGGAGGCGATCGTAATGATCAGTCTGATTAGTCGATGGATGAGGGTGATGATCACTATGAGCTGCGTAGGGCACGGTCTGAGAAAAAAGAAGAGTATAGCGGGATAAAGAAGAGGAAGGAAAAGTTACAAAGGCGACTGTATGAAAACTCTAGTGATGAGGAGGATTTTGAAGATTCTGAATCTGATGAAACACCGAGGTACGAACGTTCTCGAGGCCGTTCAAGAGGAACAGAGCGTGAGTTCCGGCCAGCTAAGTCGTTTAAGGAGGGAAGGAAGAAGAAAGAGAGGCGAGTATACTCACCTCGGAAATACTCGCCTCGGAGGTGTTCGCCTCGGAAATATGAAGGTGAGTCCAGCTTGTATGCAACTGTGGGGATGAGAAATGAGGACCAGTATGTCCAGGGGGTTGATTGGAGGGACTCACCACTGGTCAGGGAGATCAGATCTGTACCGCTACCGAGGCGGTTTGATATTTCCAAAGTTGAAAAGTTCGATGGGACTCAAGATCCCGATGACCACATAGAACAATTTAAAAACTACATGACTAATTTTGAAGATGATGATAGATTGGTGTGTAGAGCTTTTTCTCAAACGTTTAAGGGAACTGCGCTAAAATGGTTTAATAAGATTCCTAAGGAATCGATTGCAAATTTTAGAAGTTTCTACACTGCTTTTCGGAGGCAGTTTGTGGGAAGCAAGGAAATGAGAGCCAATGGAGACACAATAATACAGTGCAAGCAGGCTGTGGGAGAGAAGTTGAAGGATTATACCAAGAGGTTTGTGTCAACAAAGGCAGAATTGGATGACTGTGAAGAAAGTGTGGCTATGGCAGCGTTCAGGCAAGGGCTGTTGCCTGGGGATTTAGCCGATGAGACTACGAGGCGCAGGGCGTTAACTTTTGGAGCTCTTATGGCCCAAGTTGAGGACCAGATTAAGGTCGAAGAATCGATGAGGGTTCGAGGAGGTGCTAGTACTGTTCAGAAGGGGAGTGGACAATCTAACGTCTCAAACAACAATACCTCGCGTCCGAAGAACAATCAAAATGTTTCTAACCGAGGAACCTCGAACTCGTATCAAGGGGGATATAATCAACATAATTCTAACAATCAGCAGCAATTTAGGTCCAGGTCGAATGTGTGGGTAAGGCCGGATTACTATGCAGATTTAACTGAGAGCGTGGCTTCAATATATGAAAAAACAAGAGGAACAATAAATTTTAGAAAGCCACCAGCTATCAACAAGCCAAGAGAGGAGCGCAATAATAAATTTTGTAGGTATCATGAGGACATTGGCCATGATACAAATGATTGCATTGCTCTAAAGAAGGAGATGCAGATTCTGATCGAAAATGGAAAATTGTTGGAATATGTCAGGAAGAATGCTAAGGCAACAGCTCCTAAAGGAGGTAATCCTAATTCCAAGCAGGAAACTGCATTAACGATTTTAGATGTTGCAGGTGAGGCAGATGGTTTCGATGTAGCCTCGGAATATGTTGAACCAGACCCCAGTCGACTTTTGTTAATGTCGATAGATGAGCCGATGCGTCAGGGACGTGTTCGAGATTTATGTGCCTTTTTCGAATCACTAACTATATTTGGAGGGGATTCGATGACGAATAACACCAATAATTCGAGGAAGAGGCATATAGTAAACTTAACACGACAAATTGAGGGAAGCGCATCGGCACATCTAAGCAGCAGAAAGGATGTGCCCTTTATAATATTCGATGGAGATGATTTGAGGGGCATTACTGGGCCACATGAGGATGCGGTGGTCATTGGAGCAGAAGTATGTGGGGTGGAGATTCGACGAGTGCTGATCGACACAGGAAGTTCTGCTAATGTGCTTTTTAAGTCAACGTATGATAGGTTGACTGCACCACCTCGAATAGAAAAATCAGAGAGGACTATCATTGGGTTTACCGGCGCATCAGCAATTGTAATAGGTGAATTCGAAGGTGAAATTTCCTTGGGAAAAGGGCCTTTCAAGAAGAAAGTACAGGTACTTTTTGTGGTGGTGGATTGTCCATCAAGTTACAACGCTATTCTTGGGAGGTCATGGTTGGCCAAAATGTACGCTGTAGTTTCTACAGTTCATCAGTGTCTGAAGTATGTGGTCGAGGACAGAGTCGGCGTAGTCCGAAGTGACCAAAAGGTGGCAAGAGAATGTTATGCTGCTGCATTTAGGTTACGTGGTAAAAGTTCTGATGATCTCATGGAGAGTTAGCAGTTTGGGGGGTTGTCTTGTGGTGAAACGGACGAGGGAATTGATGATCCGAGGTCAACCCCGAGTTCTGTAGTAGTCAATGAAGAAATAGAGGAATTTATTTTTAATAATGGCAGGGTACTTCGAATTGGCACTCTGTTATCTTTGTCGATGCGGGAAAAGTTGTTGAATTTTTTGTCTGAAAACTTGGATGTGTTTGCCTGGAGATCTGAAGATGTAGTAGGGGTCCCAAGCAATATCATATGTCATAGCCTAGCGGTTGATCCGAAGGTCAAACCAATTATCCAAAAAAGAAGGGCTTTTTCATTGGAGAAATCTGAGGCCATAGTTGCCGAAGTGGATCGGTTATACAAGATGGGGCACATTAGGGAGGCCAATTATCCGAGGTGGACGGCTAATCTGGTGGTAGTAAAAAAGAAAAATGGAAAATGGCGAATGTGTGTGGACTTCACAGATTTGAATAGAGCCTGTCCAAAAGATCCTTTTCCAGTGCCTCGAATAGATCAGTTAGTGGATTCCACTTCGGGAAATAAAATTCTGACTTTCATGGATGCGTTTTCGGGGTATAATCAAATTCGAATGAATCCAGATGATGAAGAAAGCACAACTTTTATTACTGATAGAGGTTTGCATTGCTATAAAGTAATGCCATTTGGATTGAAGAATGCTGGATCAACATATCAGAGGCTGATGAATAAGGCGTTTGCTTCACAGATTGGGAGAAATATTGAAGTGTACATCGATGACATGCTTGTTAAAAGCAAAGGTGATGATGAACATATTGATGATTTAGAAGAAACGTTTTTGAATCTTAGAGCCATTCAATTGAAGTTGAATCCAGAAAAATGCACGTTTGGAGTCCGATCTGGCAAATTTTTGGGGTATATGATTAGTGAAAAAGGAATCGAGGTGGATCCAGAACAGTTGAAGGCCCTGATATCGATGTCTTCACCTCGGAATATCAAAGAAGTGCAAATGTTAACAGGCAGGTTAGCAGCTCTGAATAGATTCATTTCTCGTTTTTCAGATAAGTGCTTGCCTTTTTTCCAGGTGCTGCGTAAACCTAATAATTTTGAGTGGACTTCGGATTGTGAAGAAGCCTTTTTGAAGATAAAAAATCTTTTGTCTTCTCCTGAAATATTATCAAAGCCTCGGAAAGGAGAGCAGTTATTTTTGTATATAGCAGTGTCAGATTATGCAATGAGCGCAGTTTTGATCAGTGAAGACACAAAAATTTCGAAGCCTGTTTACTATGTCAGCAAAAGTTTGGTTGATGCTGAGAAACGTTATTTGAAGCTCGAAAAATTGGCACTGTGTATAGTAGTTGCAGCAAGAAAGATGCGCCCTTACTTTCAGGCACATACGATTGTAGTTCGAACTTCATATCCATTAAAGAATGTTTTACAAAAGCCAGACATTTCAGGAAGAATGACCAAGTGGTCTGTGGAATTGGGAGATTTCGATGTGCTATTTTCTCCTCGAACAGCTATCAAAGCTCAAGCTTTAGCAGATTTTTTGGTGGAATTTCACTCAAGCAGATCCGAGGAGAAAGATGCAGAAAAGGTGAATGAGAATCTGACGTGGACAATTCGAACTGATGGGGGATCCAGTAGTAAAGGGTCAAGTGCAGGAGTTGAATTGGTGGCACCAACGGGGGAATTTATGTTTCAAGCTATAAAATTTGGCTTTCATGCTTCAAATAACGAAGCTGAATATGAGGCTGTGCTAGCAGGGTTGCGCTTGGCGAAGATTTGTGGAGCAATGTTTGTACGCTTGGAAACAGATTCACAGTTGGTAGTTAACCACGTTAAAGGGGTGTCAGAAGCTAAAAAGGAGCGTTTGGTTTTGTACCTACAAGAGCTTCGGGGGATGATGGCGCAGTTTGAAAATGTCGAAGTGGAGCATATTCGAAGAGGGAATAACACTATGGCTGATTCTTTGGCAACAATGGCTTATTCAGAAGAATACCCATGGATTGTAACACAACCATCGCCTTCGATCATACCAAATTCTGAGCAATGTGAAGTTCTTGATGAGGTGGTAAATAATCCGATGTGCGCTCGAGGAGATTGGAGGTTTGACTTGTTAAACTTTATTTCAAATGGAATACTACCTATGGATAAACGCTTGCTCAAGAAAATAAAGTACAAATCCCTTGGCTATGTGGTACTGGATGGAGTATTGTACAAAAGGTCTGCTTCGAGACCTTTACTTCGATGTTTAAGCAAGCATGAGTCTCAGAACGTTCTGTCCGAACGGCATGATGGGGATGGGTCAGCTCATTGTGGGTTTAGAGCTTTAACGCGTAGGGTATTGTTGGCAGGGTATTATTGGCCTACCATTTTGCAAGATGCCAAGTCATTAGTTCGAAGTTGTGACACTTGCCAAAGGTATGCAAATTTAATACACAAACCAGCTGTACCCCTAATGACAATTTCAGAGGCGGTTCCTTTCGACAGGTGGGGAATTGATTTAGTGGGACCATTACCTATGGCTTCTGGTGGAAGACAAATGATTATTGTTGCGGTTGATTATTTTTCGAAGTGGGCAGAAGCAGAGCCCTTAACTGGGACAAAAGCTAAGGATGTAATCAAATTTATTCAAAGTAACATTTGTTACCGTTTTGGAGTACCTCGGAAAATAACAACTGATAATGGTCCTCAATTTAATAACAAAGAAATGGACTCTTTTTGTTCTTCGAAAGGGATACAACAATGTTTTTCCACTCCTTTTCACCCCCAGGCAAATGGACAGGTAGAAGTTACGAATAGATCTATTTTGGATGGCTTGAAGAAAAATTTGGCAGGAGCAGCAGGGAAATGGCCAAATTTTCTTCAAGAAGTATTATGGGCATATAGAACAACTCCTAGAGAGGCTACAAAAGAGACCCCCTTTTCTTTAGTATATGGGATGGACGCTGTGTGCCCTGCTGAATCTACGTTGCCCTCTTATAGACTCCTACAATATTCCGATGCAGATAACGATGAGGCTAGAAGGGTGGAACTTGATTTGTTGGAAGAAAAAAGAGTCAAGGCACATTGAAATGTGATCCATTATCAAACGTTAATGAGAAGCAGGTATGATGCTAAAGTTAAGAGAAGGGAATTCAAAATTGGCGATCTAGTGTTGCGAAAAGTGTTTCTTCACACTAAGGATAAAGACCTCGGAAAATTGGCTCCGAATTGGGAAGGTCCTTACGAAGTTACAATGAGGGTCAAACCAGGTTCTTACAGGTTATCAGATCGAGAAGGGAGGATGCTCAAGCACCCTTGGAACATAGAGCATTTGAAATTGTACTGTGAGTAAAACTAAACTTTGAATTTTTGTAAAACAGACATACTCTTTCCTTATCTGTTGGCCCAGAAAGGTTTTAACGAGGTGTCTGATTAATATTGAATTCTTTAATAAAATTTCTTTTGGCCATTGGTTGTTTGCTATGATGTGTGATTTATTATTTTGGTAATTTGGCAAAGACTGATCATCTTTGAAAGTTGACCAAGAATAATTTTCCGAAGCGATAGCTTTGAAGAAACAACCAAATTTTCGAGGTGCCACGTCTTATGAGTGCATCTATTTTTCGAGGTGCCACGTCTTATGAGTGCATCTATTTTTCGAGGTGCCACGTCTTATGAGTGCATCTATTTTTCGAGGTGCCACGTCTTATGAGTGCATCTATTTTTCGAGGTGCCACGTCTTATGAGTGCATCTATTTTTCGAGGTGCCACGTCTTATGAGTGCATCTATTTTTCGAGGTGACATGACTTAAGCATCTATATTTAAGAATAACCAGTTTAAACAAGTGCGCCAGAAGTTTAAGATATAAAAAAAAAAAAGATAAGTGATTTCCTCGTGGAATAAAATACGAAGTTTACAAAAAGTAAAGGAGGGAGAACTTAATCAAATACACAAAAAACAAAAACAAGTTGCTTAGCCTATTAAGCATCATCTTCTTCTCCTTCTGATGATTCCTCTTCGGAACTATTTCCTTCTTCTGAGGAGGAGCTTGGTGGTGCTTCGAAAGCTTCCTTGGGGCGCTGATCTTCTGGAACTCGTTTCCAAAGGTTTGATAAGTCTAGTCTTGGACAAGCAGCATGAACTTCTCGAAGAAGCTGAATAGATGTATCAATTTGAGTTTTCTTCATGCCTTCGAGCATCACAGAACTAACTTTGGTTTCAGCCTTTTTGACTGCAGCTTTCTTTTCTTCTTCGAATCCTGTTCGAAGTGTAGTAATCTCATTTTGGCTTTTTTCTAGTTTATCTTTTGTTTCCTTAATAAGTGCCGTAGCATCGGAGATGGCAGTAGAATGTTCAGCCTTCAGACTTTCAAGAGCTTGCAGATGAGTAGTTTTAAGAGTTTCGACTTCCTCTTTGTGTTTTTTAAGAAGCTGATCTTTCTCAGCTTCGAATTTTTGGAGTGCTTCATTTTTCGAAGTCTTTTCAGACTCTGTTTCTTTTCTGCTTCTAACTAACTCTTGGGCAAGACGCTCCAATTGGCTTTGAGATTTGCTCACCTCTTCGTATAATTTTGTGACTGCAGTAATTAAATTTGGGAAAGGTTGAAGAATCGAAGTTACCTCATCGGATTTCTTTGAGTGAGGAAAGACTAATGGCTGATGAACAGGAGCGAAGGGGTTAGATGCTGAAGTTGTAGCAGCCTCGGTAAAAATTGGTGGAACAACGTTGGCAGGTTGAGAGCCAGAAAGTACAAAATCTCCACTTGAGTTGAAATCATCAAAGTTTAGATAATCATCTACTTGTTTATCTCCAAGGGTTATTCCTCCTTCAGGATTTTCCTCAACAAAAGTTTTACCTTGTGCTTCGGAAGCTAGCACAGCTTCTAATATATCAGCCTCATTCTTTTCATTGGGCTTTTTAGACTTATTCCCTTTCTTTTTTGGAGAAGTGTCCTTTTTCTTTTTCTTCTTCAGGGTAGGCTGGTCTTCTTCGGTTATGGTGGGAAGTGAAGGTGCAGACGTTTTTCTTTTCCTTGTACTCTTCGAAGTCAGGGAAGGCTTAGCTCTGCTTGTGCTGGCTTTCTGGGTCATTTTCCTTTTCTTTTTCAAAGGTAGATGGCTATCGCTTCGGTTCCGAAGAGGAAGATAGCATTTCCCATCTGGTGCAAGAATCCTCTCAACTGCCAGAAGGGGATCTGGTGGTGTCATCGGATCCTGAGGGAAGTCGGCCCCTAAAGATATACGCCAGAGATGGCTATTAACGAAGTTGATGGGCTCGAATGCTGAATGAAAACCATTGCCCCAAGATTTTTCAGCCCACTCAGCCATCTTTTGGAAGATAAGCTTAGCTTCTTTTCGACGACCCTTAAACCGCCTCGGAATTTCTAAAGAGAGAAGAATAGTTAGCTAAGTGGATTGATTCAAAAACAACTAGATAAACAAGGGAAGGTATCACTTACTACTGTCTCTCCAGGTAAGGGTGAGTCTGGAAGGATTGGCATCGGAAATTTCTTTGCCATTTTCCCAGGCGCCTGACAGAAAGACAAACCTTTGTTTCCAGAATTTATCGGCTTCGAGGAGATCGTCGATAATTTTCAAGTCATCTTCAAGGGTTAAATAATAAAATGGCAGAACAGGGCCATTTGACACTTTAGTTACTGAGATGAAGTCCTCGATTTCGAGGGGAATACCTCCAAGCCTTGATACCATAATTGCTGAGAACAAGGTGAAGAGCAAGTTGGGAGTAACTTGTGTTGGGCATAGTCTGTGGATTTCGAAGAACTTTACGATCATCGGATCCAGGGGAAACCGAAGTCCCCAGTTAAAGAGCTCAGGGTACACTACCAACTCATCTTTTTGGCAGTTCAAGGGTGTCTCTCCTTCCACTGGTAGTCGAAGTGTCATATTATCAGTTAACCCCCATAGCTTTCTGAGGTGCTCTTTCTCTGATTCGAGGTAGTAGCTGTAAGGTACATTCTTCAAGGCAAGAATGTACCAAGCAGAAAGAGGCTTGAGATTTTCTTGAACTAAGGAGGCAACGTTCTCAGGCAGTGTAATGAGACCTTTTTTCCCTCGAGTTTTCTTTGGAGGAGCTACACCATCAGCCTCGGATTCCTCCTCGGCATCAGATTCAGTAGCTTCTGAATCGTCTTTTTTGTGACTTTCCTCGGAGTGACTTCGAATTTGTGTCTCTTGTTGAGTCACAGGAATTGGCTGACTACACTCTGGTGTAGTATCATCCACTTCTTGTGGGGGAGGAGGAGAGTGTTGAGGAGTAGAAGAGATTTTTGCTTCTTCACCCATTACTAAGAAAGGTGATTTTTTGGAACGTTTAGCTCTGATAGCCTCGAATTGGGGAGGAAGTGTTTTGGAATGAGAGTTTTTTGTCTCTTCGACTTGAAGGACAGGTGATTTGAGTTGTGGTTTGTTATAAGTGGGTGGCTTGTCTAAAGTAACTACTTTAGATTTTCGATGAGGTCTTAGCAATGAAGATTTGGCTGGATTTTGGAGAGAAGAGTTTGTTGAGCTATTTTCTGGGTTAGAAGCTAGAGGTGAAGACGAAGTGGCAAGGTTTGGATTGAAGTTACCGTATTTAAAAGTGGTGCAGGAAGAGTGAGGACCGTTATAGATCAACCCAGCAGCTTTGTATTCTTTGGCCCTTCGAGAAATACAAAGATAATCGTAGGCTCCGAAGACTTGGTTACTGGAACCAGGAAAAATATTTTTCTTTGATCTTACTGGTCTTCTGGGTTTAAATCTATTGTATCTAGGGTATCTTCTCATACAATGGGTTTTGGTATGAGAGATTGCTTGGGTAGACAAGAAAAGATGAACAGGTTGAAGATGAACAGGTTGAAGATAGACAAGAGAAGATGAACTGGTTGAAGATGAGCAGGTTGAAGATGAAGAACAGATGGGAGAAGGTTCAAAAGGTGGATTCTCTAAAAAACTCTTACTGAATGAATAACTGAGTATTTATAGGGTAAAGAGTAACGTCGAGAATGTGAAAGTGTGGAACAAGTAATCTGTTTTCATTGGGTGGAATATGGAACGAAAAGGAAACTAGTGATGTCACAGGTCTACTACTAGAAGTCTAATCAGTCCATCAAGTAGGGTTTAGAAATTTCGAAGTGTTATTAAACTATGTGTGAAGTAATAATGTTTGAAAACCAAAGGCAAAGCAGTACCACAAGAAGTCAAATTCGATGAGGAGTTAAATTCGAGGCAGTTAAGAAATTCGTTTACACTTACTCACCAATTCGAAGAGAGTCCTAGTTCATTGAATTTAATCATAATAAAGAGGAAAAACGATGCTGATCCGAGGAAGGATTCGAAGAGCTAATAGTTCTTATATATTAATATATAAGAACTAGGGGGGCTACTGATAAGGAAGGATATTCTTTAGGGACTAAAGTGATAAATTCTGTAATTATAGGATTAAATTAGGCTTTAGGCGAAACCGAAGGGTTAAATTGTAAATATGACAATATGTAACCGTTTCTCTAACTAACTCACCTTGCCTATTTAAAGAGGCTGAGAGAGTTATTTTGACCTATGAAATATTCAGAGGTACTTTTCACTATTTGAAATTCTCACTGTGGATTCTCTGTTCTTAATTCACTCATTACAACTTAAATTCTCACCAGTTAGCACATCTGTTGCTAGCCCTTCAGAGGTTCTGACGAAGCAGCCAAAATCAAAGAGAAACAAAACAAAAAAGAGCCTCCCCAACATCGAAGAGGGAGAAGAGTTTGAGCATTCCCCAAAAAGAAAGAAGATTGTTACTTCGAAGAAAAAGAAGAACACTTCTAAAACGCCTCCACAAAAAAAGTAAAAAAGAAAATTGTACAAACCCCTCAAGAGGTGTTGCCTTCTGAATCTGAAAAAGTCATTGTGGTGGAAGATCAACAAAGAGAAGCTGGAGCAGGTAATGAAGTAGGAGACAATCAACAAGGAGAAGTGCAGCAATAATGATCGAGGAGACGGTCACTTTGATCCTGATAGCTTCAACAACATCGATCAATCTCAAGAGATTGATAGAGATGAAGATCCATACATCCAACAGCAACATTCTGGTTAAAAGCCTACTCATGTTCTTCCCGAGGTAACTGAGTTAGAGATCTCTTTACCTCCGTCTTCCTCCGCTCTCATGCCTTACCCTAGTCTATTATTCATACATAATGAAGAGCCATCTGAAGATGTTGCACTTGCTCTTCAACCATTTACCAACTTTGGCGCTGCAACACAAAAATTATGCCAAAAGGTTGACTATGCTCGAGGCCACTTACAGAGTATGAAGAAGGAAATTGTTCGCCAATAAAAAATGATGCTGCTAAGTAGAGAAAGAAGGAATCTTTGGTTATACAGTAAAGAAGAAATATCACGGATTTGAATCTGCCAGATTAGAATTCCTCAGAGAAATCATTTATCTTAAAAATCATCTCAGATTTGTGAACAAAAAAGAGACAGAAGACCTTAACACCTCTCACAAAAATGAGATAGAAGAGCTCAAATCTAAACATGCTCAAGAGTTATCTATGGATAAACAATGATACTCTACTCTTCATCTTTCACTAAACAAGTGTGAGAATGAAAATAAAAATTCGATAGAGAACACGGATGCTCTTAAGATTCAGTTCGAAGAAGAGAAAAAGCTTGTTGTGGCTGCTGCTGAAAATGAATATGGGAACGACATGCTAGCAGCCATAAAAAACTGTTAACCTTCTTCGTGAAATTCATGACGCATTTCCAAAGGCTGATCTTTCAAACTTTTGGGAGTTGATCCCATTGAAAATCGCCCTAGCAAAGTTTTTGATCATATACCTATTTCTTCATCCGAAGAGGCAGAATCAGAGGACAGTGCTTCTTACCAAGGAGAATCTACTGAAAATCGCCCTAGCAAACTTTACTCTCATTTTTCTTACATTTCATCCAACTGTTATAGGATGACTTGACTTTGGTGAATGTTATTTGACTTAGCATTAAAAACGTTTTGTGTGTCATTATATTAATGCAATAGTATTTTGTTTTTCTTCATACTTTCATTATTTTTTCATTTATAAGGCATATTTACCTCGAAATATTATGTTCACTATAATGAAACTTTGAATTTCATAGGTGTATTTAAAAAAATTTAACACCTTTAACACAAATATATAGTGCATTGAAAGAACGTAATACTTCGAAGATTATAGTGTGTTTAAAGAGTGTAGCACTTCGAATATTATAGTGGGTTTAGAGAACGCAGCACTTCGAATATGGTTGTTTCTTCGCAAAATGTATACAATACTTCAGAATAGTTACTCTTTGTCAACTTCAAACATGATCATTCTTTGACTAGTTAATCGGTATACGTAAACAACCATTAGCAAAAAACAATTATTGATAACATTGAATATCTACATAGCACCTCATTAAAACCTCCTTGGGCCAACAGGGTAGGAAAGAGTGAGTCAATTATTCAAAAGATTTCAAAAGAAATAGTTACTTCCAATACAATTTTAGATGTTGTATATTCCAAAAATGTTCCCTGGTCATCCCAAAGACGATAAGAACCCGACTTCATTCTTTCCACAACCATATAAGGACCCTCACAATTCAGGGGAATCTTGCCGAGGCTCTTTTCCTTAGTATAAAGGAATACATTTCTTAGAACTTTATCACCAACTTTGAAATCTTTTATTCTTACCTTTGAATTATCTCTAATCTTCACAAGAGTTTGATAAGGAATTATATTCAGATGAGCTCTAGTTCGTTTGTCCTCAATGAGGTCCAAATTTGCTATATTTGCTTCGCAATTCAGGTCCTCGGAATACTGAAGTACTGTATAAGAATGTAATGTAGATTCTGTAGGACTAACAGCATCAATTCCATACGCCACGGAAAAAGGAGTTTCTGTAGTGGCCTCTATAGAGAGCTGTTTGATAAGCCTATAATACCTCTTGCAAATAGTTAGGCCATTTTCTTGCAACCCCTGTCAAATTATTTTTTAGACCTTTTAAAATAGATCTATTTGTCACCTCCACCTCACCATTTGCTTGGGGATGAAAAGGTGTAGAAACATATTGTGTAACTCCCCTCGAATCACTAAAAGAAGCCATTTTCGATTGTTAAATTAAGGATCGTTATTCGTGGTAATTTTTCGAGCTACCCCAAAACGGAAAACAATATTGCTCACAATAAACTTAATAACATCCTTGGCTTTTGTTCCAAACAATGGTTCAGCCTCTGCCCACTTCGAAAAATAGTCCACCGCCACAATAACCATTTGGTGTCCTCCGAAATCCATGGGCAATGGTCCTCCTAAGTTTATTCCTCATACATCAAAAAATAATAGCTTCAATAATTGACTTGAGCAGGACTACAAGTTTTTGAATAGAATTGGAAAATCGTTGACAAGTATCACAGCCTCGAACTAAACTATTATCCATCTTATCTAACAATTTACACATGTTTTCATGGTGAAATGATGATGTAAATGAGTCCCAACCGAGGTGATCTGGCACAAATTATCAGTCGAATCTGATGATGGACCAATAGAACAGAGAAGAAGGATATTTTTCAAATAAAAAACCGATGTGACAGTGCAAGAAGTAGATCGGTTGACCAAGATGGGCCATATCAAAGAATCCCAATACCCTTTGTGGACATATAATCCCGTTTTAGTTAAGAAAAAGAATGTGAAATGGCGCATGTGTATTGACTTCACCGATCTTAACAGAGCATCTCCTAAAGATCCTTTTTTTCCAGTGCCTCGTATAGATCAATTAGTTGATTACACATCAGGAAACAAGTTGTTGTCCTTCATGGACGCCCTTTCAGGGTATAATCAGATACATGTGGATCTGAACGATCAAGATCATACTACCTTTATTACTGATAGAGGGATTCATTGTTATAGGGTGATGTCATTTAGGTTGACGAATGTTAGAGCTACCTATCAGCTGTTGGTAAATAAAACTTTTGCTAACCAGATTGGCAGAAATATGAAGGTATATATAGATGACATGATGGTAAAAATCCTAAAGGAAGAAGATAGCATATCTAATCGTCAAAAAATGTTTTCTAACTTAAATGATATCAACTTGAAGTTAACCCCTGAATAGTGTATTTTTGGAGTCCGATCTGGCAAGTTTCTAGGATATGTGATAAGTGAAAAAAGGATTGAGGTTGATCCGGATCAGCTAAATGCTTTATTAGCCATGGACCTCCCCCCCTCGGAGTACTAAAGAAGTCCACAGACTAACCGGACGATTAGGATTGAATCGGTTTATTTCAAGATCATCGGACAAGTGTGTTCAGGTTTTTTATGTTTTGAGGAATGCTAAGAATTTTAATTGGTCAACACAATATAACCAAGCCTTTCTTCAAATTAAAAAGCACTTTTCATTGCCCAATATATTGTTCAAACCCATTCAAGGAGAGAAGCTTTATATGTGCTTAGTTGTATCGTAGTATGTTGTGAGTGTTGTATTGGTAAGGGGAGTGGATAATTACCCTCTTACGGTATATTATATAAGCAAGAGTCTGTTGGAAGCAGAAAAGAAGTATATAAAGTTAGAAAAGTTAGCCTTAGCATTGGTAATAGCAGCCAGAAAAAAGACCTCGTATTTTCAAGCACATCCAGTCACAATACAAACATCTTTTCCTTTAAAGAATATTCTACAAAAAGGTGATATATAAAAAAGAATGACTAAGTGGTCTGTTGAGCTTGGAGACTATGATAATTACTTTGCACCTTGAACTGCACTCAAGGCTCAAACTAGATGTGATTTCTTGGTGGGATTTCATACTAAAAGCCCCTATGAAGAAGCTCAAGAAAACAAGTGTAAGAAAGAGTGGATAATCCGAATAGACGGTAGATCTAGTATAATGGGATGTGGATCTGGACTTTGTCTAACCTCCCCTTATGATGATACTGTGTACCGAGCTATATGTTTTGGTTTCAGGGAATCCAATAATGAATCAAAATATGAAGCCGAACTAGCTGGTTTAAGATTAGCTCAAATATGTGGAGCAAAGAGGGTCCGGTTAGTAATTGATTCTCAGTTACTTATCCATCTGGCTCAGGGACTATCTAAAACTAAAAAAACCAGTTGACGAAGTATCTACAAGTTCTAAAAGAAGTAGCCATGAGTTTCAAAAGCGTTCAGTATGAGCATGTGTTTTAGATCGGAGAATACTAAGGTAGATTATTTAGCTACTATAGCCTACTCTGACAGATATCCCTGGATCCTTATGCAAGAATGTTCATCTATAAGTTCAGTACGAGAGGGTGAAACTAAAGAAAATATGAACATATCTGTTGTAAGATCTAAAGATTAGAGGTATGAAATACAACAATTCATTATTAATGGATTTCTACCTTCATATAAAATTTTGGCTAAAAAAGAGAAATACAAAGCTCGTGGTTTCTTAGTATTGAGAGAAATTCTTTACAAAAAAACTTTTACGAGACCTCTCCTACATTTCCTAGGATTCGATGAGTCCCAAAATGTTCTATCTGAATTTCACGATGGAGAGCGGTCAGCATATTGTGGCTATAAAGCTTTAACCATGAGATTTTTGTTAGCTGGATACCACTGGCCCACTATAATGGCAGATGTTAAAGATATCGTTATAAGATCTGATCCTTTACAAAAATATGGGAATGTGATCCACGTGCCAACAGTTCCCATAAAGTCAATATATGAACCCATACCTATTGATAGATGGGATTTGGATTTAGTTTGACCTCTGCCAATGGCCTCCAGAGGGTATTGAAGAATAATCATGGAAATAAAATATTTTTCTAAATTGGTCAAGGTTGCCCCACTAGTTGGAACCACTTCCAAGGAAGTTATAAAATTTTCATATCTAACATATGTTGTTGATTTTGAATTCCCAAAGGTATTACTACACACAATGGGCCGCAGACTGACAATAAAGATATGGAAATATTTTTTGCTTCTCAAAGGAATTCAAAATAGTTTTTCTTCCCCTTTCCATCCTCAGGAAAATGGGCAGGTTGAGGTTGCTAATCATAAAATCTTAACAGAGTTGAAAAAAACCTTGAAGGAGCTGCAGAGAAATGGCCAAGCTACTTACAAGAAGTATTGTGGGCATACCGAACTACTCCTCACACGGCTACTCGAGAGTCTCCTTTTTCTCTTGTCTATGGTATGGATGCAATCACACATGTGGAAGCTAATCTGCCTTCATTCTGGATACAAAACTATTCTGAACAAGCTAATAGTACGGTAATAAGGAATCGGTTGGATCTGATTGAAGAAAGAAGAAAAAGGAACATTTGAGAACAGCACGATATTAGGGTTTGATGAGAACTAGGTTTGCAGCTAAAGTAAAACAAAATTCCAGATAGGTGACAACGTATTAAGAAAAGGCTTTCTACATACCAAGGAGAAACAACTTGGAAAACAACCTCCAAACTGGGAAGGCCCATACATGGTATGTGAGAGAATCAAGCAAGAAAAATACAAACTTCAAGACAGATAAGACAACATGTTGAAACACCCGTGGAACATTGAGCATCTCAGGATGTATTTAGAGTAAAATTGTCTTGTAAATATTTAATTTTTTATACTTCAATAAAAATATTATGGGGTATATTCTTTCCTACCCTAGTGGCGCATCGACGTTTTAATGAGGTGTTCGGTTCTAAATAAACACTATTTTATGTTTTTTCAAAGAATTATAGTGGATGCGAAGAGATCTGATGAATTAATACACATGTTAAACACCTCCGGCCTTCAAATGAAATATCTTTGAAGAGATGTGATGAATTAAACACCTATTAAAAACCTCCAACCTTCAAATAAAATATATTTGAAGTGTTCGAGGAATTAAACACATAATTAACACCTTGGGTATTCAAGTGATATTTCTTTGGAGTGATTGGATAAATTAAAATTTTGGTAAACACATCAGAGAAATTAAATATTTATTAAAAATACAAAAGAGAAATGCATATGAAGGAAAATGCAACTTTAAAACTGTTCGAATCATCAAAAGATGTCTGATCCACCATTACACAAAATGCCTTGGCCATCCAAGGACTTTAATTACAAACATAAAATGTCTTATCCATCCAAAGACTTTAACAAAATTCCTTGGCCATCCAAGGACTTTAGTTTTACACACAAAATTAAAAGTACAACAACCTTAGGGCTAGTTCCTTTCGGTTCTTTCGTTACCTTCATCTTTCCCTTGTTCTTTCTATTTATCTTCATTCTGCTTGGGAGTCTTAGCATCAATGCTTGTACTTTCAGCGTATCTTGAACTTTTTTTAATATCCCTCATCGAAATCAAACCCACTTGGTGAAGAAACACCATATTTATCACCATATGGCATGGTATGAAAGGGTATTTTGTTATATGGTACGAACTTCCACAGGGGTCCAAGATTCTTTTTTGGAGGGGTTCATGGAATAACAGAATCATGTCTTCTTTAATACCCTCATCCATCTTTTCCATAGAATCCACTACACTAGGAGCATACTTCTCCATTGTCGTAGCTATCTCTTGAGTTTGATTCTCCTTCAGAGAAGTAATTTCATTTTTTTTCTCTTTAAAAAGATTTTTCAGCTTACTTTCTCCTCGGATAATGTGGTAATGGTTCCTGCATCAGTAACTTGTTGATCCTTCAAATATTTTATCCCTCTAGAGGTAGTTTTTTCCAATTCGGAATATTTAGTTTGAAGGTTTTCTTGGGCAGTCTTGGACAGTTCCAATTTGGTACTCAGCTTCTTATTATGTTTACCTAAAGCCTCTACTTTCTGTTCTTCGGCTGAAAGGGAGTTCTTCAAGTCTTGATTAGTGGTGCCAAGAGAAGTAATTTCTTTAGCTTGATCCCTGACTTGTCTTTCCAAATGAGTTATTGGCCAAATGTAGCCTAAGACTGCATGGCCTAAGGTATCCTGCTCGTTGGATACTTTGAAGGATTTTACCATCAAAGATCACAGCATTAGCTATGATGGTTGACCAGGGAAAAGTCTGATCAAAGTCCTTTTCATCAAACTCATTGAAGTACATGTTGCCAAGGTCATTCAGAGAACATCACCTTCAATAGTAGGCTGATCGACTGTAGGAAATACCGAGTAGAAAGGATCAGCTTGAACATCTTCATGTGAAGGAACATCAGTTGGAAGAGTAGAAGGAGAAACTGTAGGTCGGAGTATTATCTATGACTCTATGTTGCCCTTCTTCTTCTTCTTCCCATCCCTAAGATCACTACCTTTCTTGCGTCTCTTGTGACTTTTTTTTTTGGATTGGAAGTGGATGTTCTGACCCTTTGGTTTCACCTACTGTTACTACAACTTCTTCTCACAAAGAAACATTGATCCTTTCAAGATTACTCAAACCACCCTCCTCATGAATCTGATACGATGGGTTAACTCCCTTCTTTTTCTTCTGCTTCTTCTTTATTTTGTCCAAATTGCTAGGGGATTTGTTTCGGGCTAGCAAGTGGAGTTTGCTATCTTTCGCCTCATTTCTTTTGAGGATGACCTCCGGTGAAGGGGGAACAATAAGTTGTTCCAATGTAATTTCCCTAATCCCACTTGTGTTCCACAAGTGAGCCCTCACCATGTTTGCAGCAGTGAAACAATTGTGGAAGGCAAGACCCTACTTCTCTAAGGCTCATTGGCTTAGCTGGGTGAATGTAATCCTTCCAGGCTCCACTGCTCTGAAAATATTTTCGAGAATACTACAACAAAGACACCGTAATCAGTTTGGTATAACAAAATATAATTTAAATATTAACTAAAAGTCTGAACTAAAGTTACCTGAGCTCTTCCAGTATATGGTCAGCTGACTTGGGTTTCCTTTGGTGGTTATCTTTTTTCCATTCTCCCAAGCCCCACTTATGTAGAGAAACTCAGTCCTCCATGGTTTCTCTGCTTCCAACAGACCGTTAACCACGTTATAGTCATTCCCTATATTATAATAATATAAGGCAATGTGGTTGTTCCTACATAAGCTAGCCACAACAGCAAACTTCTCCATAGCCATTGGAGTGTTTGACAATATTGAACCAATAATGATGGCTAACAGAGTGTAACATGCATTGGGACTCAAATGGCTTGGGCAAAGCTTTATCAGATAAAAATACCTTACAACCTCTGGATCTAAAGGGAAACGAAGACCCTCGTTTAACACCTCAGTATATACTATTATCTCCCCAACTTTACAGTCCATCGAAGTTTCTAGATGGATGGGAATCCTCATCTTAACTGACTCAGGAAAGCCCCATTTTTTCCTAATCCTATCCAGTTCGGTAGTATGTGTATATACATAAGAGATTTTATGAAGAGCCAATAAGTATTTCCCACTAACCTTACTAAATTTAGGCCTTACTCTTCCCTCTAGACACTCCGAAAGTGTTTTCGTATTAGGCATACCCACCTTATCTCTAGAAGTCCGAATTGTTGTGGTGTCTCCGGTATTTCCAAACATCTCCAATGGGACCATCCGTTGATATCATAAATACTCGTTTGTTTAGCGAATATGATTTATAGTAATGGTAACTTCATGATTAAGTTAACATCAACAAACGAGCATATATCTTTTAGATGTGAAGTTGAAAAGAAGAGGCAAAGTGAAAAAGGAGAATATATTTGAGATTTGTCAAATATATATGCCTAGGATATACAACGCATATCCAACAAGACATTTGTCCCTTTCTTTTTACACGAGACATCACATAGGGAATTATATTCATACTGTCTGGCACAATAGGAAACTTCCTTACCAGGGAGCCGAAGAAAAAATCACGTGCTTTTAAAATACATTCTTATTTTACTTAGATCAACAAATTTTAGGGTCTATATTGTTAGGGTCCAGCCCAATCAGTCGGAAGTGGTGTACTTAAGATTTGAATATTTTATTGTGCTATCATTTGATATTTGATATGTAATATAATCTTTTTATTTATGATTTTGTTATTAGGAGAGAATGAGAGAAAGATACATTACACAGAAGAGAAGAGAAACAACTATCATATATTTAATTTTCATCTCTTTTGTGTGCTTCAAAATCCAAAATTCTGGTTAAGTAGTACACGACATCCATTTTTTCCTGATTTTTGGACATCTTGTACGGGGGTATCTAAGGCTTTATTTTGACTGAATGGATTTTGATTTAAACCTACGATTGGGGAGAAATCACTATTGAAACCAGTGGAGTGTTTTTGTGATATTTGTTCCTTGTACTTCTCTTCTTAATATCTATTACTTTTTTTAATTTTTAACGGATTGGTTATCTTTATGAGATCGATTCAGATTTATGTGTACCCTATATTCAATATAATAATATAATTATTTAGGATGAATTTCTCGTCAATCCATGTTTTTTTACATTTCATATTGAAGGGGGTTTTCAACGTATATATATCTTGTATGTTGATTTTTTGTTTCGTCTTATTGACTATTGCTTTGGACCTTCAGTTGGTATCAGAGCTACTAGGGTTTCTTAACGAATATGAATTATAGTAACTATAACTCCATGAGTAAGTTAAAATCAACAAACTATTTCATTTGGAGACCAATCGTAGAAGATCTTCTATACTGTAAGAATTGGTCTGATGTGAATGAGTCAGTTAAAGATGGTGATGATAACTTTGTTAAACTGCTATAACCGCAAGACATGAAAGAAAGGTATTTGGAAAAGTTTAGAAGAAACATTTTATGAACTATTAGACAATGGGTTGATCTTATCACCTTCAATCATGTTTCTCAAGAGTCCCACCTGTATGATCTTTGAAAGACATCAGAAGGTATATATGAAAGAAATACCGTTCATAACAACATATTTTATTAAAGACTTGTTAATTTGAAATTAAAACGTTGTAAATAAGTTTTTGAATATCCCAGACTTCCAAGATATCATTAACAAGTTCAGTACTTTGAAGATTTCTCTTTACCACACAATTGGGGGACTTTTATTGTAATTATTAGTAACTCTACGCTAGACATATTTTTTATCTTTGAACTTTATCAAAGAAAACATATTTCATGAAGATATTAGAAGAAAATAGATGAGAGTTTAAAATTTACAAACTTTTGTTTTTTTTATAATAGAGAAAAATACAAGAGTGTAAGTTCTAAATTTTGTGGTAAATCAAAAGAATATCGAAGTCCATATATGGGAAAGAGATTAAGGCATGCAACTATTGTAGCAAGCCTGATCCTATACAAAATTATTATTATCAATGGAAGAAAGAATAAGTTAATAAGATAGATTCACAAAATAAAGGTGATAATAAATTTACTACATATGTTACTTTTACTAGTAATGATGATGCATCATTGATTTGTGTTATTGGTGGTTATTATCACGTTGGTGGTTTAGATTCAGGATCTTGATAATGTCAATATGGAAAATCATAGCTCAACTAGTATTGTTGTGTTAGGAGATATTCATGTGAATAAATACGTTATTTACATACTTATATTAAAGGAAGTGCGTCGTCTGAATTTGTTGTCTGTAAATGGCTTTGATCAAGAAATTTTGTGCCACCTTTTTTATGGTGGTAAATGAAAATTGTTATAAAGTTAAATGATATTTTCTCGAGGTGATCTAAGTTGTTCGTTGTATAGGAAATATTATGGTATATGTTATGGTAAGTTGAATACAGTTGAGGAAATGAATTCGCATCACTTATGGAATCGAAGACTATGATGCATGTTTGACAAGAAAATAAAAACCTTGCCAAGTAAGTCATTCATTCTTATTGATAAAGATATGATTATTGACCCATGTGACCATTATTTGTCAGGAAAACAGCATATAGCGTTGTATTCGAAGAAGTTCACTTGAAAACATAGAAATTTAAAGTTAGTATACTTTGATCTTTGTGGTCATATGGAAGTGGATTCTATTGGCATAAAAGTATTTTGTTACATTTATTGATGATGCTACTCGACTAAGAAATAAACATTGTAGACAGATAGCTAAGTGTTCGAGATATTTCATAAATTCTATGTCACAGTAGAAATATAGAGAGTGAGAAAGTTAAAATGTATTCGATCGGATAACAGTGGTGAGTATCATTTGAGTGAGTTCAAAACTTATAACTCATGTCATGGCATTATAAATAAGATGACAACACCAAGTACCATACAATACAATGGATTTTTAAAGAGACTGAACTAAACCATTATATAGTAAGTGAGATGTATGCAAGAAATTTCTAAGCTTCCTAAAACATTTTGGGTCGAAGTAGTTGATTATGTTTTGTACTTGATTAATAAAAATCCATCAACAACTCTTTATTTTGATATTATTAAGAGAGTATGGAAATGAAATTATCCTACACATTCACATATCAGAGCTTTGGGATGCAAGGCATACATGTATGTTCCAAAGAAACAAAGGCTCGAACTTCATTAGAAGACTAATCCTTGTGCATTTTGTTGGATATGGTGATGAATAATATGGCTTTAGATTATATGATCGTAAGAATAAGAAAGTAGTGAGAAGTAGAGATGTGGTATTCTTTTACCACGAGAATGGTGTAGATATTTTGAGTACAAGTTGAAATTCTACTTATGATTACAAGAATTGGAAACACATTTTAAAAAACTAGAGTTTCTTTTTTGGCTCAAAAAAGAAACTGAAAGAATATTTTCAACGATTGGAGAAATTATAGCTTCGATAACATCAGATCAGTGAGTTTGGATTAATACACCAAGGTGGACTGATAATAGAATTTTCTCCCTTTTATCATTATTAGAAGAATAACTAGTATTACAATTATTTTTCTCCTCAAGTTCTTATAAACTATCGGCTACAAAATAGCTTTCTTTCATTGATATAATTAGAGGCTCATCAGAATTATTCCAAATATTTGTGTGGTCTTGGAAAAATAAAATTTATAACTAATCATGACTATGATAGCATCAATGTGTCCCCGCATAAACCCTACACAAATGTTAGTATTTCCCAATTAAGACTTTTATGGGACTCAAGGTATTTTAACCGATATCACCTATATTATATTAAGGAGTAAATTCTCACTCAAAATCCTTCACACGAACTAACATCTTCAAGCCGAGACTTCGAATGTCTTTCTAGCGAGATATTTTGAAAAAAAGTCTTTTCCTTGAAAACCTGTTAAAGGATCGACATCTTCAACATATTTCGGTCGAAACCCTTTTTGGGAGTCAACATGTTCATGCCCAAACTATGTTAGATATTTTAGTGTAATTGGATTGACTAGTTGACCAATGTAGCCATGATACATTATCAAACAAGTTGTTGAGTGCAGAATGCCCACTTGTTAGAATATATTATGATTAGTGGGGTCAATGAGCGAATCCCTTTGTGGGATTCAAATAGAGGAGCCCCATACGGGATCTAAATTTCAAATTTTGGCCACTTTTCTCATTTAAAATACTTAGACCGTTTTATTTGTTGGACCATAACCGGAAACCTATTTCTTTGGTCGAAATACTTATATTAAGTCATCTGTTGAAAAATAAACACGGATTATTAATTTCATTCTCATTGTTCAATTGGAAAAACTCTCTAATGTTATCTGATTGGAAACTTTTGGAGAACCTCATAATAATTTCAATATGAAATTGTTTAACAAGACTTCAAAGTATATAAAAAATCTACAAAACTTCCCTACAAATTATTGAAATTATATGTTCTAGTTTTATGAAGATTAAGATGACATACGTAGGAGAATCAACAAAGTAAATGACGAGTAATTTTTCTAAACTGGATACGTTTGAAGGCCATGATTTTAGAAACTGACCGAAAAATGCATTTTCTATTAACTACCATCAATATTTTTTATATCATGAGTACTCTATGCCCGAAGATCATTAAATCAAAACGTTGGAGTAAACTAGGAGGCACATCAAGTGGAAGAATGATGATTACATTCATCGCGACCACATATTAAGCGGTATGTGTGATACTTTGTTTGATGTAAACCAAAATACTGAATCTGAAAAATAATTATGGGATTCTATTGAATCAAATATATGATCAAATATTCTTCAAGTATTAATTACAAAATGGTTGATTCTCGACATGTGATGGAACAATACAATGAATTATTAAGAATTATTGGTCAATTCTTTCAACACAATATACAAATAAATGAATATATTTAAATTTCTTATATTATTGATAAATTTTCTCATTCATGGAAGGATTTCAAACACACTTTGAAACACAACAAGAAAGAAATGACTTAAGTAGAACTTGGTAGTCATTTTAAGATTGAGGAGTCTCTAAGGGCTCAAGAAGAAATCAGTAATCCTAAGGGTAAAAACCAAGTAGGAAACCTATCTATAAACACGGATGAAAACAATGGATTCTTTAAGAATGAAAATATAAAAAAATGGGGATAAACGAAAGTTTAAAAGGAATAACAACAACAACAATTATTCGAATAAAAACCTAAAATGTTTTGTTGGATATATTAAAAACCTTGTCACTTTATGAAGGATTGTCGAGTTGGAAAAAGAAAAATTAATGTTGGTTCAAGTAGGAACAATGTTGGTCCTAGTGGAAACTATGTTGATTCAAGTGGATCTAAGGATCCTGAAAAACAACAATGTTAGATTTTATTTTAGAATTTTAATTCTAGTCATAATTATATATCCCTAATATCTGATGCATGTTATGTGCAGGATGACGATGTTGCATGGTAGGTTGATTCGGGAACAACAAATCATGTATATAAGGATTTTCGATGGTTTAGTAATTTTCAACATATTGAAAATGGATCTTCACTTAACATGGGAAATGTTGCAACCGGAAAAATTAAAGTACTAGGAAATGTTAATATATCGTTTACTTCTGGAAAAGACATATTATTAAATAGTGTATTGTATGTTCCTAAGCTTTGAAAGAATCTATGTGTGGTGTCGTTTAAAAAAATTATGGTTTCAAACAAGTGTAAGAAAGTGGAAAGTATATATTATCTAAACATGGTGTATTTATGGGATTCAGATATTTGTATAATCGTATGTTTATGTTAAGTATAAATGTTTCGTTCCAAAATGGTTATGTTTGCATGACTTCTACTAGTATGTGTAGAAATTTGAATAAAATAAAATTATAGCACGGTAGATTAGGACATATTTATTATGGAAGATTAAAATACATGTACAAACTGAGCTTTATATCTCATATTGATGCAAATAATGAAAAATGTAAGACTTGCATGTTAACAAAGATAACTAGAAAACCTTTTAATAATATTAACCGAGTTTCTAAAATATTGGAACTAGTATATAGTGATTTATGTGATTTTAATTCTACACCTTCGTTAGAAATTTAAATATATGTTATTACTTTTATTGATGATGCAAATAGATATTTCTACATACATTTCTTACATGTTATGATTGAAGCTTGATAAATTTAAAATATATAAGGAAGAAGTAGAGCTATATAAGAATGATTTGATTAAAAATCTACATAAAGATACAAGAGGTGAATATTATGATAAGATATTTATGTCCAATCTACTAATATAATTTATCAAACCACAACTACTTATACACCACAATAAAATAGTATAGAGAGAGAGAGAGAAAGAATAGGATTTCGAAATGAATGGTTTCATATTTTCCTATTCGGTTTTGAGTGAAGGATTCTAGGATGAGGCTATAGTAACAACCCGTTATTTATTTAATTGAGTTCCTACTAAAAGGAATAAGATAACCCCATATGAGATTTGGTTTAAGAAGGCTCCAATATTGAGTTTTCTAAAAGTCCGGGGTTGTTGAGCAATTATAAGGCTCAATGAACCCAAAAGGTAAAAACTTGGGTGAAATAGGTATATATTGTATCTTCATTGGGTATGCTGGGCATTCCATAGTGTATGTGTTCTATATGTTTGAATCTAATGACTATGTGTCAGTGAACACGGTTATAGAGTTAAGAGATGCAATATTTGATGAAGAGAGATTTACTTTTATACATATACCTAGAGGTGTGATTCAAAACTCTTTGAATCAGAACTCAATTCAAAATAAAAATATATCAGGTGGTCTTGTTTATTTAGCAGAACCTTCTGAACCAATGCGAAGTACAATAGCTAGAAAAGCTAAGTTGTTCAAATCTAATTTTCAACTTTATTTAGTTGAAGGGTCAAGAGATAAGATTGACTATCAATATTTTTTTTATTGAGGATGATTCAAGGACTTTTAATGATGTTATGGCGTCAAGGGATGTTGCATTCTGGAAAGAAGTTATCCAAGATGAGATAAAGTCTATTATGCAGAATAATACATGGTAATTGGCTGATTTAACTCATGGTTGCAAATCATTGGAAAATAGATGGATTTTTAAATGAAAAATGAAAGCAGATGGTATTATTCAAAAGTTATAAATCTAGGTTGGTTATCTAAGGGTTTTAGACAAAGAGAAGAAATTGACTTCTTTAATATTTATGCTCCGTTTTTAGGAATTCTACTATTAGATTGTTTCTTGCACTTGCATCTGTATACAATCTTGTAATTCGTCAAATGGATGTGAAAACTGGATGTGAAAACTGCATTCCTAAATGGAGATTTAGATGAGGAGATTTATATGAAATAGGGTTTGTCATGCCTGGTTGTGAAAACAAAGTGTGTAGTTGAAAAAATATTTTTATGGTTTGAAACAAGCACCAAAAGATTGGCATAATAAAATTGATAATGTGATATTGTCTAATGGCTTTATTCTTAATCAAGTGGGCCAAGTGTGTATATAATTTTTTGTTGATAATTCTGGTAAATGTTTTATGACTCATCTATGTGTTGATGCTATGTTGATTTTTGGTACTAGTCAAAATCAGGTTGATTAAATTATGCAACATATTTACACGTAATTCCGCAACTCCAAATTTTCTTTCACCATAAAAAACACACATATTTTCATAATTATAAAAAAAAATAAGTTGTTTCACACACAATTAATACTTGTTTTCACAATAACAATGTTATTTAATTATTGTCGAACAATTAAACTTATTTAACTACTAAAGTCCTATTTTACAACTTTTTTTTTCGCAACACATTTCATGTATTTCCGCAACTAAACAACAGTTTTTTTACAACCATGTTACACGTAATTCCGTAATTAAACAACAATTACTTTTTTCGCAACAAATTTATACGTCCTTTCACAACTAAAAAAACATATTTTATCGATCTAGTTTTGTTCGTGGTAAAAAATACCGATGATATTTTTAGATATTTTTTTAGATACGTTTTGAAAACTATAATATTTTTCATTTTTGAAAAAAAGTTAAAAAATACTACGATATATTATCAATAAATAATAAATTTATCACCGAATAGTGATCCGTTCTTTTGAAAAATAAATAATGGATTATTAGTAGATAAATTTGATACGGGATGAGTATACTATCAAGCAGATTTAGTGCATACCAAAGTATTGTTCTTTACTACACGTTTGTAGTTTACCAGCACGCCCTGTTCTCATCACCAAATGTTAACAGTCCAAATTAGCATTTTGTTTGATTGTTTTCCTTATAGTAGTTAGTTGACATATGCCCTATGTTTCAAAATAAAAAATCATCACCAACTAATTGGACCTAATTTTTGGATCATCATGTGTTTCGGTTCCAATCCAGAGAAAACATATTCACATTCAACCAAAAACTTCTGAGGTTTATCTTCTCTTTATTGCCTTAATATCTATGTTTTAAACTCTTTTTTCTCTTACAAAAAACGGCTAGTTTTTCTAGAGAGAGAAACTCTCTAGAAATCAAACCAAGCTCATCATCTTCTTCCCAAATCCCCAGTCTGATCTCCTTTGTTAAGCATTTTCTCTCCCCACTACAAGCTTTTTGGCTTGCAGATGGGGAAGAAAACTTTTTGCTCTTCTTAACTCTAGACTCTCAAAATCTCTATCCCTCTCCTTTTCAAGCTCCATTAATGGAGTTCTTAAGTCCTCCAATGAGAACTCAGACAACCATGACAAGAAACACCTCCCACCGCTTCATCGTTAGCATGCAAAAATTAATTGCATTACTCCCCTCTAGAACAATAACTCATCCAGGCGACTTTTCGCTTTTCCACTCTTGCGCATTAAAGGCAAGTCGGTTCCGCACGCTCAGCAGCCTCCCGATTTTAATGCGAGCAGCGCCGGCAGTGAAGGCAACCCCGAGGCACTCATCCTTGACGCTTTGCACCCCTCCTCGATCACAACACTCTCCTTCTGACCTCACCCTTAATTCCTTTTGCAGCCAAGTTCTCTCTCCTCTCACAGCCAATCACAGCATCATTGTCTGCAGTGCTGCATTAATGGCGCCTGCCTCTCTCCTCCTCCCTCTCTCCTCATTAATGAAAATACAAACCGTGCAAGAAACCTTAGGCCTCCTCTCGACTACCTCCTCCTCCTCGACCCTCTCACCTTCCTTTTACTCTCCCCTCCTCTATAAAACCAGACCTATAAACATCTCCCTCTCACACCACTACTCCAAAAAACTTAAACCACCTTCTCTTCCTTGTAGAAAACTGCTCTCTTGGCAGTTCCCTCACTCTCACCAAAACCGCTCCTTTTCGCCACTACTCGCTCCCCTCCCGCACTTCACACAATCCATCTTCCCCATACCTCTCTGTAAAAACTCTCTCGAACCCACCCACCTTTATCCTCCCGCCTCTTGCTCACTGTTTTTACAGTATTCCTCATTCTCCTCGCACATCCCAAGCAACCTCTCCCTTTCACCTAATCACTCAAACCAAAAAATATCTCCTGCTCTCCTCCTCACTCACCAACACCTAACCCCGACCCCCTCTTTTCTCTCAACCGAAACTCCTACCATGGTGGAAACTAGGAGAAGCTCCTCCTCAAGGCGGCCAAACCGGAAAATCACCCCTAGATTCAATGAGAAAGCAGCGCCACCACAGCCAGCCGCCTCCTCGAGACCGTCCAGCCCCAGCACGTCGTTATCTTTAGAAACCAGGTCCTCATCCCCCTCCTCCTCTTCCCCGTCGATGTCTTCCGGCATGCATGGACTGCCGCTCTCCATCCATGGCTCACCCCCTCGCCTCTCTCCTATCCGTAAATCGCCACCCAAGCCGGCCTCTGACTCTGAGATGAGGGAGAGAGATGTATCCCCGCTGTCCCTCTCTCCACCCGGAACTAAAATCATCCCAGTGGAGAGTTCGGAAGAAGAAGATCCCTCCGAATTCGGCCCCTCTCCTTCTCCGACCAAAGACCAACAATTGAAAGCCATTTTTGAAAGCAACGATCGGCTCCTTAAGGCCATAACAGCCTTAGAAGACTCGCCCCACCACTCCTTACTCTCTCCGAACTCCCTTGCTAAACCCAACCGTCACGGTAGGGACTCAGCCCAAATCCCAGGTCTTCTCCGGTCATCCTCCTCTGCCGCCTCAAACCCTCCTCCATGCGCTGCTCAAGTCTCTCCGACGCAAAAATCTCCTCGATCCAGTCTGTCGGCTTCATCGACGCTTCCAAACCCTAACCCTATCTCGTTAGCCTCGTGCATGCACGCTGCCAACTTTACCATGCATGCAATCAATAATCCCAACAACCAACTAATCCCCTCCTTAACCAATTTCCTAACCCTAGCCCCCCCTCCATCCCTTGTCGAAACCACCTCGGTGACAAACCGCTATCTCTTCAACAACGCTCAACCCTCAACCCTCCACCCGGTTACTTCCCTCACACCTCAAACTAGCGTCATATCATCAGCCATCCTCTCGCTCCAACATGCAACCCAAGCCAGCAAGCCCCCGCCCCCAACCAACCAAAACCAGACCTCCACAATAGTCCACACTGCTGGCCACCCCTCTGCTCAAACACCCAGACTAAACCCCATACCGAGCCCCCCCTCCTTCCCGGAATCGTACCCGGGCCGTAACAGCAAAGGCCACGCTTTCTCAAGACCCTCCAAAGCTCACCGCCCGCTTGGTATCAGACCCGACCTGTCAGGTCCCTGGAAACCAAACAGCGCCTTCCGTCACGTCCGGGGAAACCCCAGCAACATTTCCCCTCACCTCGCCGCTGAATCTGCCTCCATGGTCAACATCCATCACCCTGGAGCTTCCTCCAAGTCATGGGCCCACATAGTCGCCCAATCGGACCCTCGCTCCACAATGAAGATTCAAAAAATTGAAGATCTCCAAGTAGATAACGGCACCTTGATATTCCCCGATGATGCTCTAACAGGAGGAAGAGAGGACTGGGCTAGATGTCTCTCGGGCTATTTTCTCTCAAAAAAAGAGCCGTTTCCCATGTCCAAACCCTGGCTAATCAAGTTTGGAGCACCTATGGACTCCAGGAATGCAAACCGACTCCTTCAGGACACTATTTTTTCAAGTTCTCTACTGCCGACAATGCCACGGAAGTCCTGGAGAAAGCTCCTTGGTTTTTCAGCAGCCACCCAGTATTCTTGAAGAGATGGGAACCGATGGAAACCTTGACCAGAGAGGCTCTAAAATCCATCCCTCTCTGGGTCAATTTCCACGGAATGCCCCACGAGCTTTGGTCGGAGAAAGGATTAGGAATTTTGGGAAGCTACCTGGGAACGCCAATCTACGTTGACAGCCAGACAGCAGACAGAACTAGACTAAACTATGCCCGGATATGCATCTTAATGCATGCGACATCAAACTTCCCATCCGCCATCACCATTCGCTGTCTTGGAAAAGACCATGTCATCCAAGTCGAATTCCAAGGCCTGCCGACAATATGCAACAGATGCTTTTCCTTTGGACATGCGGCAGCAGCATGTCACCTGACCATAGACCCACCCCTCTCTTCAGGTATCCCGGCCCACCGACCTGGAAAAGAACCAATGATCAACCCTCCTCATATCACTATATCCGACTCCAGTAACAGTGAAACGCCCACCCCGGACACCCTCAGACAAATGACAGTCCAGAATAGTTGGACTAAAAGCTTCATCATTTCCAGCAACACTCCTGCACCAGCCCAAATAGGACATGAAGAAGGAGAACCATCCTCGACCGAGATCACTTCGCCAAGACCAAAAGCAACCGTATCGACTGCCCCAAGTATGTATGGGGAACACCCCAAGATGTATTAATTTTTCCTTTTCCTTACTTTATCTTATCTTAATGAAAGTAGCTTGTTGGAATGTCCGTGGGTTAAACGACCCGGCGCGTCAAAAAGACGTGCGTCATTTAGTTTTTTCGAACAATATAAATGTTCTTTGCCTCCTGGAAACTAAGGTCAAAGCACCAAATGCTGAGACCATAATGCGGACCATGCTTCCTTATTGGCATTTCCGCACGAATTATGACCACCACCATCTAGGTAGAATTTGGATAGCTTGGAACCCAAGTGTTTACAAATTGAATATTCTAAACACAACGGCCCAAACCATTCACTGTTCGCTAACTTGGACCGCCAGAAATACTCATTTCTTTCTTACTGCCTGTTATGGATTCAATGACCACTCGGACCGGCTTCCGCTCTGGAACAATCTAAGATCCACAGCGCACAGCGTCGCCTCCTCCCCCTGGATTGTTCCAGGGGATTTCAATGCCATCAGAAATCCCCGAGAGAGAACCAGCCATGACCCCAGATGGAATTGCTCCATAGAAGCTTTCAATGACTGTCGTACGGCCTGTAACCTGGATGACCTCCGCTCCTCAGGTTTCCAGTTCTCTTGGTTTAACAAACAAGAGAACAACCCAATCTCTTCTAGAATTGACAGGGCGCTGATTAATGCAGAGTGGGACGACTGTTTCCCTAACTCTTTCGCCCACTACGACCTCCCGTTCACCTCGGACCACACCCCGATCATTATACACCTTTCCACACCCTATGTTAGTAGCCCAAGCCCTTTTAAGTATTTTAATATGTGGAAGCTCCATCCCACTTTCAAGGACCTGGTCCTCAATAACTGGAGCCCCCCCTCACACCTGAACCCAATGGCAAATCTAGTATTCAAGTTAGCTAGATTGGTCCCCTCTCTTACTTCCCTAAACAAATCCGCTTTTAGTGATATTAGCGACCGTGTTGAGAAGGCTAGAAATGCTCTAGCCCTTGCTCAGGAGAACCTCCTTAGCTTCCCCTCGAATCGAAATTTCATCTCTCTTGAAAAATCGGCTTCTGACTCCTACATTTTCTTCAGCCGCGCGGAGGAATCTTTCCTAAAGCAAAAATCTAGAGAAACCTGGCTTCAACTTGGGGACAAGAACACGAAGTATTTCCATAATAGCATCCGAGCCCATAGAGCTAGAAATAAGATTCTCTCTATACTTAAGGAGGACGGCTCTTTAAGCTCTAACCCCCGAACTATCGCCTCCACCTTCACCAATTATTTCCGTAATCAGCTAGGAACACCCAGTTCAAAAAACTACCCAGGCCCTGATCGAATTAAGAATCTGATCAAATCCTCGGTTCCTCTGCATTTAATCCCGAACATGACTAATCCGATTACCAATGAAGAAATCAAGCAAGCCCTTTTCTCTATTAACAGTGAAAAGGCCCCTGGACCTGATGGCTACAGTGCAGATTTTTTCAAAACCTGCTGGTCTACAGTAGGCCATGACGTCTGCGATGGGATTAAATCTTTCTTCTCTGAAGGAAAATTGGATCCTAGGTGGAACAGAACCCTCATAGCCCTCATACCCAAAATAGACTCTCTCACTCACCCCTCGGACTTCAGACCTATAGCCTGCTGCAATGTTATCTACAAAACAATCTCAAAGATCATTGCGAATCGGATTAAGCCAGCGCTCCCATTCATTATAGATCCCTCCCAATCCGCTTTTGTCCCGGGTAGATCAATAGTGGACAACATTCTTCTCTCTCAAAATCTTCTTCATGGGTACCACACTAACCGTAAAGGACCCAGGTGTGCCCTTAAGATAGACCTAAAAAAAGTTTTTGACAATGTCAGATGGGAACTCGTTCTTGACATCTTGCTTGCCATGAACTTCCCCATTGACATGATAAACTGGATCATTCAATGTATTACCACCCCCTCCTATGCAGTTAGCATAAACGGAAAGTCTTCGGAATTCTTCCCAGGGGCTAAGGGACTCAGACAAGGAGACCCCCTGTCCCCGTATATTTTTGTTATTGTAATGGAGGTACTCTCCAGCATCCTCCAGGAAAAAAGCCGCCACCCAGATTTCGGATTTCACTGGAAATGTCAAAAACTCTGTATCATCAACTTGTGCTTTGCAGACGACCTCCTAATCCTTTGCAGATCCAACCTTCCCTCCGTTAAGCTCATCCTTGAAGGATTGCAAGAATTTGCAACCCTCTCAGGCCTCCAGCTCAACCCCTCCAAAAGCCACATCTTCTTCTCTGGTACTTCCACGAGCACTAAACAAGAAATCCTCTCCCTCATCAACTTCGTAGAAGGCTCCCTCCCTGTCCGCTACTTGGGAGTTCCCCTCATCACCTCCCGCCTAACCTACAACGACTGTAGACCCCTTTTCCTCAAAATAACCAACCGAATTAACTCCTGGACCTCAAAGCACCTCTCTTATGCCGGGCGCCTTCAGCTCATCAACTCTGTTCTTTTTGCGAGCCAAGTTTACTCGTCCTCAATTTTCATTCTCCCAGTCAGAGTCCTCAAAGAGCTATCCCATCTCATCCGTAGATTTCTCTGGTCCGGGTCAGAAATGAAGATAACAGGAGCAAGGGTAGCAGTGTCCAAAGAGGAGGGTGGCCTTGGGATCCCAGATTTAAAATCCTGGAATCAGGCGGCCGCCCTAAAACTCCTCTGGTCAATTCTCACAAAAAATGAGAACTCCATTTGGACCCAATGGATTCTGATGGAAAAGATAAAGAACAACTGCTTTTGGACCATCCCCACTCCATCAAATGGTAGCTGGAGCTGGAGGAAAATACTCAACCTTCGGAAAGTAGCAGCAAACCTCTACAAAGTCATAATTGGCAACGGTGCAGACACATCCATCTGGCATGACCCTTGGTTATTCACCACCTCCCTGACCAACCGATATGGCCCCTCCATCCAAAATCTTTCCCGCCTTCGGAACATTCAAAAGGTGAAAGACCTCATTCAAAATGGCAGATGGGCATGGCCCTCCCAAGCAAGAGCCCCTAACTGAAACCTCAACCCCCATTTGACTGAAATTATAACCGCCGTCCAAAATCTCCCCCCCCCCTCATCCTCAAAGGACTCTTTCATATGGCTCCCCAACAAACCCCATCATTTTTTCACCATCAGCAGCACCTACAAATCCCTCAAGCCCACCAGAAGTAAACTTTCCTGGTCTGACCTTGTCTGGCACAAGTTTTCGATTCCCAGACACTCCTTCATCACTTGGCTAGAAATTCATCACAAGCTCTCTACAAGAGATAAGCTTATTTCATGGGGACTGGATTCCCCCCCAACGTGTGTTCTATGTGAAACCTCAGCGGAAAATTTGGTACACCTCCTAACCCAATGCCATTACTCCACTGCAATTTGGGAATCTCTATCCCAGAAACTATTATTCCCCTCCCCCCTAGCCCCCTGGCCGCAATGGTTACATCAAGCCAGTACATGGACGAATTCAAAGGATAATAGAAAGCCACACTGGAAAACAGCCTTCTGCGCCACAATCTACTACATTTGGAAGGAAAGCAATGATAGAATCTACAACAACAGGCAATCCCCCTTCTCCAGTATCGCACACCATGTGCTATCAGACCTCAGATACCGTTTTAGAGGAACAAAAGCCAACTTCACTGGATAATCCGGCCAACCAATCTCCCTCATCTTTTACATTGTAACTTAATCTTGGGATCGTCCCACTAGAATTCTTGTATCTATACTTGTAAGAGGCATCCGCCTCCTGAAAACCCATGTAAATTTTACTCATTAATTTAAGCGCTTTTTATACCAAAAAAAAAATATCTATGTTTTAATGTATAAAGTTTCTCAACCTAGTTATAAAAAATTTACTGTGTAGTTGGAAATTTTCGATGAGTTTTAAATCCCAAGTAGAGTAAGGATCAATCATAAATATAAACTGGATGTTAGCTTTAAAATGAAGACCTATTCATTATAGTGAGTTTTAAAATGAAATTTTTGAAGTATAAACTTGATCCAATAGAAGACCTCCAATCCCACGTTGATAAGATCCAAAAATAGTGAGCGTATATAATTGTAACTCCATCTTAACTAGTAAGAAGTCTTTTGGGAGTGTCATCCCAAAAACCAAACCGGTGAAGGTTGAAAGTGCATATTATTCTGCTGGAAGTCTTGACTTTTCTGATTCATCCGCATCTGTGAGCAGGGACTCAACGTTGCATTCATCTCAGGTCCGAAACTCGGGTACAGTATCAGAGAAATACTCTGGCCTTTACGAGAACTAATCTCGCTAGTCTGTGAGAACTTCATAGAAGTTTATCTCTATTCATTATACATGCTAAGTCGAACTTTTTTTGTTGAACAAAATAAAAATTGTCTGTTTCCCTTAAAGAAAACAAATACGAACGTTGGAATAATAATTATCGAAACTTACTGATGGCTTGGACTTCATATAGCATTGCATGGTAAATAAAAGAAAACAGTGCAAAAGAATCGCCGGGCAAATCTCCTTTGGCAGGAGGGCGACTAGAGCAAAACTTAGGGCACAGTTAACATTTATGCATGTCCTAGCTGCCGCCTGCCTAAAGAGAACTTGCCCTGTAATGCAGCTGGACCAATCTTGATTGCTGTCGGAAATCAACTTGTCTATTTATACGGCCTTAGATAAAGCATATGCTATAGAACTATACCTGCTATTACTTGTGGCTCCATTCTTTTGTTCGTTTATTCCACAATGACCTAGTACAAAATTCACGGTGTACATTGTATAACGCGTTCGGCTATTTCATTGGCCCGACTATTGATAAAAATAGTGATTGGGTATAGGAGGGAATAACACAATATTGCACCATATATCGTAAAAATACAATGCATAGGAGGGAATAAGTTTCACTCATTAGCTTTACAAATTGTATGTTTGGTCTACTCTAAACTTCAATTTTCAACCAACAAGTTAAATCAAAATTATACTTGGAAAAAATGATTGGGTAAATGAGAAAGTGAAGCTGAATAGACCGCAATATATGATTTAAAATGGAAGATCATGTACCATCTTATTTAGAGCTTAAAAAATGTGTCTATGTAGATGTCACCGTCTTCCGTGTCTACCGAAAGCTGTTTAATCACGTAAATTGTTGAGGACGAGGATGAGTCGAATCAGTTAGCAATATATGGTGCAATATTGTGTTATTGACGATGTATTTTGTATAATTGACGATGTATTTTGTATAGACTTTTAGTATTATTTATGCTTTATAAATAGATAACTAGAAAAAAAATCTGAAAATCTATAACCCTTCTTTCTATTTTAGTGAAATATTTTTCTCAAACGGTTTCTGTGTAGACGTAGACATTTGTCGACCCATTATAAAATTTTATATACTTTTTTTCCTTTGTTTTTTAACCATATGTAATAAATTAATATATAACCAAAAAAACAACCATCGTTGGATATTAAGATAATAGCTGCCACATCAGGACTCATGGTTGAGTACAGCCAACCAAGGAGCAGTTAATCTTTAGCAATCCACTCTTCATATTAAGGATTTTCAGTTACATTCCCTTCAGAACTAGTGATAAACCTCCCTGGACAGGGTTTATCTCCTGTAATATATCCACCTAGTTTATTTCCTTTGATCATAGGAAGGACCTTGGTTTTCCGTAGCAGGTAGTTGTTTCTGTCAAGTCTAACACTGTGATTGTTGTTGTTCATGGTGTGCAGGTTTGAGTTTTTGGTGCTGCTGGTGAGGTTGCTTGGAAGGACAGATCCTAGAGAGTCACAACTAAGTGATGGAGAATCAGGATTTTCCATTGATGGCTTAGTGTGCTCTGATACCAAGTAAAGTTTGAAGAAAGATGGAGAGAGTAGACTAGAGGAAAAGATCTGTATTAATTTTTTCTTTCCTTTTTCTTTTCTTGAACATTTGTGATTCCCACTGCTGCTATTTATACACAGTTAGTGCAGTAGTGAGGAATCTTTTCAGTTACAACAATATTGTGGATAAGTTAGTACATTTAGTTACAATTTATTGAATTGAGCATGTGACAAAACATTTGTGTGTAGCCTGATTAATATCATTTGGTCACACAACTTATTCCCGTGTTATAAGCTGGTCGATGGGCTTGGATTAGCCTGGTTGGTTGGATTACTCGATCCAGGCCCAAGACTTATAAGGATGAGAAACGACTCTTGGGACAGTCGTTTCTACAGAGAGAAGAGAGATTCTGATCTCAACTCAAAGGCCTAGACCAGCTTCTCCCTCTTCACCTTTTCTTATTCCTTTCACCGTTTGTTATCATCGTTCCAGTGACAACCCTAGGAGAGGCCATAGCTTTAGTCTTGACATCCCCCTGCAACGAAGGGGTGAGTTTACGAGACCGAGTTTGCCTCGAAGAAAGACGAATCGGGAGTGAGTCAAAGGCTTCGTGAGACAGTCGGCAAGCTGATCGTGAGAAGGGACGTATCTGATTTGTAAAGATCCTTGAAGAACCGGGTCACGAACGAAGTGAACATCGAGTTCGATATGCTTCGTTCGTGCATGAAACACTGGGTTTTAGGCGAGGGAGCTGGCACCCAGGTTGTCACACCATCTGACGGATGGTGGTGTGACTGGAATTTTGATTTCTGTCATAACGGAGCGAAGCCAAATCAGTTCGGAGGACAGGTTAGCCAGTGCACGATATTCTGACTGAATGGAGGACCGTGCAACAACATGCTACTTTTTTTAAGACCAGGAAATCAGTGACTCCCCAAAGTAGACACAATATGCCGTAACACTTCGTCTATCATCAATCGAGGAGGCCCAGTCTGCATCAGAGAACCCATGAAGGTACAAATGGCTGGATGGTTTAATGTGAAGACCAGTCCATCGCGAGCCAGATAAGTATCTCAAAACCCGATTCAAACATTGCCAATGTATAGTAGTAGGCTTTTGCTGATACTGACTTAATTTGTTGACAGCAAAAGCAATATCTGGACGTGTGCGCGTGAGATACTAAAGAGCCCCTAACAAGCTTCGAAATGGTGTATGATCAGTGAGGAGCGTGCCAGATGAACTAGAAAGGTGCACCCCAGCTGCCATAGGTGTCAGACATTGCTTGGACATGGAGAGTCCATGGCTTGCAAGTAAGTTTGTTATATATTGATGTTGTGTCAAATAAATGTCGGTCTGGTCACAATGAGCTTCTATTCCAAGGAATAGATGGAGTGACCCAATGTCCTTTAAGGAGAAAAGAGCATTAAGCCTATGTATGAACTGAGTCAGGCATGTAGACTGTGTCCTTGTCACTATATTGTCATCCACGTAAACCAAGATTAGAATAACAGTCAAGTGAGAGACAAAATAAAACAAAGAGCAATCTCCTCTTGAGTTGTTGAACCCCCAACTGAGTAGTGTGTCCTTCAGTCTAGAGTACCAGGCTCTTGGAGCCTGTTTTAGCCTATACAGAGCTTTGTGGAGCTTCCATACGTGTGTAGGATACACAGAGTCTCTAAATCCCTCTAGTTGAGCCATATAGACGTCTTCACTTAGGAAACCATTCATGAATGCATTGTTTATGTCTAACCGCCGTACCTCCCAACCTTTAGACACTACAATGGCCAAAACCAACCGGACAGTAGATGGTTTAATTACCGGACTAAACGTCTCTGCAAAATCAACCCTAAGGGTTTGATAAAAGCCCTTGGCTACCAACCTTTCCTTGTGTCTTTGCACTGAACCATCCTTGTTGTACTTCACCTTAAAAACCTATTTGTAGTGCCCAAGGGTTTGATGAAAGCCCTTGGCTACCAACCTTGCCTTGTGTCTTTGCACTGAACCATCCCTGTTGTACTTCACCTTAAAATCCCATTTGCAGCCCACTACGTTAAGTTTAGGTGACCAAGGAACTAGAGTCCAGGTCTTATTGTTCATGAGAGCCTGAAACTCAGAGTTCATAGCAGCAACCCAGTGGGGATTAGTAGAGGCTCTTGAGTATTTGGTAGGTTCAAGCGTGAGAGGAGTAGTAGTGGTCATAGAGCCAACATAGGGTGTTTGAGGTTTAAGTGTACCATCTTGGGATCTTGTTTTCATAGTGTGGGTTTTGAGAGAGGGAGGTTGGTGTTGTGTGGAAACAGAAGGGTCAAGAGGTAGTTGTATGGTTACTGTAGGATTCATATGGTGGAAAGTGGTTACCGTCTTAGGATGTGCTGAGTTAGGACTGAGAGGTAATGTGGTGTCAAATTGAGAGGAATTAGTAGTTCTGGTGTGAGAGGGTGTATTGGCAGAGAGGGTAATGTGGGTGTCATGATTTTGTGTAGTGTGAGGAGTAACCTTACCTTGAGAGCGACTAGGAGTTGAGGAGATTGTCTGGTCAAAAGAGTCATGAGACTGAGTTGCAGTAGAAGATAGATCACCATGAGTCACAAGAGAGGTAGGCAGACTAGGAAGTCAAGTATGAGAAGTTGGAGTTGACACAGACTCAGACTGTTGACCATAGAAAGAACTTGACAGAAAAGGGAATTTCCTTTCATTGAATATGATATTTCTAGACACATAAACCCTGTTTCTAGGATCCAAACAGATATAACCCTTATGATCTGGACTGTACCCTAAGAAAACACATTTAGTAGTATGAAATTGAAACTTTTGTGACTGGTAGGGCCTTAGACAAGGGTAACAGGCACAACCAACTGTTTTTAGGATAAAATAATTGGGTATTTTGTGATAGAGAAGTTCATAGGGTGATGTGTGAGAGAGAACTGGTGTAGGTAATCTGTTAATGAGAAAAATGGTTGTTTGAAAAGAATGAACCCAAAACTTGTAAGGTAACCCAGATTGAGCTAGGAGAGTGAGACCTGTTTCAACTAGATGCCTATGCTTTCTCTCAGCCCTGCCATTTTGGGCTGAGGTGTTTGGGCATGATCTCCTACGTATGAATCCATTTTCTTGAGAAAAAGAGTGAAAGGGTCTGTATTCACCACCCCAATCACTCTGGACAACTTTGATTGATCTGTCAAATTGTTTTTTCAACAAGTGTTTTGAATGATTTGAATGTGTTGAACACTTGGCCTTTATCTTTTAGGGGATAGAACCAAGTATATCTTATGTGGTCATCAATGAAAATAACATAGAATCTATGTCCCTCTGTAGAGACAACAAGAGAAGGACCCCATACATCTGTGCGTATGAGATCCAGAACATTAGATGCATAGTGGTAAGAATAAAAGTTGATTTGAGAAAATAAAGAACACAAGTATCCACAGAGAGAATTTTAGGTAGTGAAAGTAGTATTTTGCTTCTCATTATTTCATAGGTGTCAATAACCTCTTCAGCCTCTTTAAATAGGCGTAGTAAGTTAGTTAGAAAAGCGGTTACATAAAGGAATATTTACACTTCAGCCCCTATATTTCTTATAAGGCATAATTAAACTCTATCTAATCAGAACTTATCAATTAAGTCCCTATTAATTACATTTAGGTCCCTAAAGAATATATTTCCTTATCAGTAGCCCCCTAGTTCTTATACAGACAATTTATAAGAACTATTCACTCTTCGAAAGTTACCCCAAGTGAATCCAGCTTCTGCATTATGATTAGGCCTGATGACTTGCAGTCTTACTTCGAATCTAAGAATATGTGCAGGTAAACTCCCCATTTACTTCGAATCTGCTAACTTGAAATTCAACCTTGCCTCCACTTCGAATCTTCTGACTAGAGATATAACTTTACTTATGCTTCGAATTTTCTGACCCCTACTTGAAAGATTGACTTGACCCTCCTTGATAGGTCTGTGACAAAACACGTTTTCTTCCACGTTTCATATTCCATCCAATGAGAATACTTCACTGGTTTTGCCTTTTCAACTCCTCAACGTCATTATTTTTAACTATAAATACCTAGCTTCATCTTCACTGAGAGCTTTTTAGATAAATCACTTCTTTCTTAAGCCACCTTCATCTTCATCTTCTACTACCTTCCCAGAAACATCATTCCTTCATTCTCAAATAAAAACCTCCCAGATTTACATCTATTGTATGAGAAGATATCCCAAATACAAAAGATCTAAACCCAGAAAACCAAGAACAACAAAGAAATCTCTCTTCCCTGGCTCTAGTAATCAAGTATTCGGTGCTTACGATTACCTTTGTATTGGAGAGAGAGCTGAAGAATACAGAGTTGCTGGGTTGATCTACAACGATCCTCATTCTTCCTCTACCATCTTCAAATACGGTAACTTCGATCCCAATCTTGCTACTTCATCTTCACCCCTAGCTTCAAACCCAGAATCTACCCAAGAACCTTTTCCTCCTCGAAATCAACCTACTTCTCCACCATTAAGACCTCATCGAAAATCTAAGGGTGTTATTTCTGACAAACCATCAACTGATAAAAAACCACAACCCAAATCACCTATCCCACAATTCGAAGCAACTAAAAAACTTCAACCCAAATCACTTACCCTTCAATCCGAAGCTGTTAAAGTTAAACCACGCAAAAAATCAACCTTTCTAGCAATGGGTGATGATGCAGAGACCTCCTCTCCACCCCCACCAGAAATGGTTGACGCTACTCCAGAGAATAGTCAACCAATTCTTGTGACTCAAACTGAGACTCAAATTCGAAGTCGTCAGGATGAAGCTACCGATAAAGACAATAACAAAGAAAATGATTCTGAAGCTACTGAGTCTGATGCCAAAGAGGAATCCGAGGCTGACGGGGTAATCCCCCCACAGAAAAATCGAGGAAAGAAACCTCCCATTACCCTTCCCGAGGACATTGCTGCTTTGGTTCAGGAGAACCTTAAACCACTTTGTCCTCGGTATATTCTTGCCCTGAAAAATGTACAATACACCTACTACATCGAATCAGAAAAAATAACAACTCAAGAAACTATGGGGGCTAGCAAACAACGTTGTTCTTCGACTACAAGAAGAAGGAGAAACACCTCTGAATTGTCAGAAGAATGAACTGGTAGTTTACCCCGAGCTTTTCAACTGGGGACTTCGATTTCCCCTCGATCCAATGATTGTGAGGTACTTCGAGATTCATGGGTTGTGTCCAACACAAGTCACTCCAAACCAGCTGTTCACCTTATTCTCTGCTATCATGTTGTCGAGGCTAGGAGGCATCCCCCTTGAAATAGAAGACTTCATCTCGCTGACCAAAATCTCTAATGGGCCAGTTCTACCATTCTTCTACCTAACCCTGGAGGATGATCTGAAGATTATCGATGACCTCCTCGAAGCTGATAAATTTTGGAAGCAAAAATTTGTCTTTTTATCAGGAGCTTGGGAAAATGGCAAATAGATTTCCGATGCCAACCCCTCAAAACTCACTCTCACCTGGAGAGATAGCAGTAAGTAACAATTTTTTTAAACTTATTAAGCCTAGCCAAATTAACCAAGTTCACTTATCTAACTGTTTATTCTCTCTTTTTTTTTAGAAATTCCGAGGAGGTTTAAAAGTCGTCGAAAAACTGCAAAGGTGATCTTCCAGAAAATGGCTGAGTGGGCAGAAAAAGCCTGGGGAAATGGCTTTCACTCAGCTTTTGAACCAATCAACTTTTTCAACAGCCATCTCTGGCGCATATCTTTGGGAGCTGACTTCCCTGAAGATCCGATGATCCCCCAAGATCCTATTGAAGCAGTTCAGAGAATACTTGCACCAGATGGGAAAACCTACCTTCCCACCAGGAATCGAAGTGAAAGTCACCTGCCACTGAAGAAGAAGGGAAAGCAAACCCTCAGAAGACCCAACACAAGCAAGGCTAATCCTTCCAAACATTCGAAGCCTGCAGGAAAACGAAAAGCGTCTGCATCTCAACTTCCTCCAATATCCAAAGAGGACGAACCTGCACTGAAAAAGAAAAAGAAAGAGAGCAATACTCCAAAGAAGAAAAACAAGAAGTCCACTACTCCAAAGAAAAAGAATGAAGCCGACATTCTTGAAGAGGTATTGGCCTCCGAGGTGCATGAAAAAATCTTTATTGAAGAAAATCCTCATGGGGGATTGGCACGAGGGGATAGCCAGGAAATTGATTATCTTAACCTCGAAGATTTTAATTCGAGCGGAGACTTTTCTGCCACTGGTGAAGATTCTCGACCTATCAACATCATTCCATCAACTTCTACCGAGCTGCCACAACTTCAAAATCTAATGCCATCGTTCCTGCTCATCATCATTCATCGAATTTGCCTAATCCTGACAGATCCGATGAGGTAACTTCAATTCTTCGACCTTTTACTAATTTAAGTGCTGCAGCCAAAAAATTATGTGAAGAGGTGAACAATTCTCATACTCAATTGGAGCTCCTTGCATAAGAGTTAATCAAAAGCAAAAAGGAAACAGAGTCTGAAAAGGCTTCAAAAAACGAAGCACTTCAAAATTTCGATGCTGAAAAAGGAAAACTTCTTAAGGAGCATAAAGAAGAAATCGAAGCTCTGGAGACTTCTCATCGACTGGCTCTTGAAAATCTAAAATCTCAACATTCTACTGCCATTTCCGAAGAAAAGAAAAAATCTACCGATGCTGAGAAACTTGTTAAAGAAACTCAGGAAAAACTGGAAAATTGCCAAACTCAATTGACTACGCTTCGAACAGGATTCGAGGCAGAAAAGAAAGCTGCTGTCAAAAAGGCCGAAGCTGCCGTTGGTTCTGTGATGCTTAATGGTATCAAGAAAGCTCAAACTGATACAGCTATCAAGCTTCTTCGAGAAGTTCATGCTGCCTATCCAAGGTTGAATTTAACAGACTTTTGGAAACAAGTTCCAGAAGAAGATCGTCCAAAGGAAGCATTCGAGGTGCCGTCAAGCTCCTCAGAAGAAGACAATGCTTCGGAAGGGTCATCGGAAGAAGAAGATGACTAAACAATAGATTATACACGTCGCGCTTGTTTTTTGTGTGTTTTAATTAAGTAGTTTGTCCCTTTTTTGTAAGCTTCAAGTTTTATCCGATGAAACAAGCATTTTCTTATCATTTCGAATTTTCGGTATACATATAAAACATGGTACTTCAAATATTAGATGCACTCATAAGACGTGACACCTCGAAAATTAGATGCACTCATAAGACGTGGCACCTCGAAAATTAGATGCACTCATAAGACGTGGCACCTCGAAAATTAGATGCACTCATAAGACGTGGCACCTCGAAAATTAGATGCACTCAAAAGACGTGGCACCTCGAAAATTAGATGCACTCATAAGACGTGGCACCTCAAAAATTTGGTTGTTTCTTCAAATCTATTGCTTCGGAAAATTATTCTTGGTCAACTTTCAAAGATGATCAGTCTTTGCCAAGTCACCAAAATAATAAATCACCCATCATACTAAACAACCAATTGCCAAAATAAATTTTATTAAAAAATTCAATATTAACCATACACCTCGTTAAAACCTTTCTGGGCCAATAGATAAGGAAAGAGTATGTCTGTTTTACACAAATTCGAAGTTCGATTTTACTCACAGTACAATTTCAAATGGTCTATATTCCAAGGGTGCTTGAGCATCCTCCCCTCGCGATCAGACAACCTGTAGGAACCTGGCTTGACCTTCATTTTGACTTCATAAGGACCCTCCCAATTCGGAGCCAATTTTCCGAGGTGCTTGTCCTTAGTATGAAGAAATACTTTTCGCAACACCCGATCGCCAACTTTGAATTCTCTCTTCTTAACTTTAGCATCGTACCTGCTTCTCATTAAGGTTTGATAATGAACCACATTTAAATGCGCTTTGACCCTTTTTTCTTCTAACAAATCAAGCTCAACCCTTCTAGCTTCATCATTATCCACGTCGGAATATCGTAATAATCTGTAGGAAGGCAATGTAGATTCAGCAGGGCACACAACGTCCATTCCATACACCAAAGAGAAAGGAGTCTCCTTTGTGGCCTCTCTAGGGGTTGTTCGATATGCCCACAACACCTCTTGAAGATAATTTGGCCATTTCCCTGCTGCTCCTGCCAAATTTTTCTTTAAACCCTCCAAAATAGATCTATTTGTAACTTCTACCTGCCCATTTGCTTGGGGGTGGAAAGGAGTAGAAAAGCATTGTTGTATTCCTTTCGAAGAGCAAAAAGAATCCATTTCCTTGTTATTAAATTGGGGACCGTTGTCCGTTGTTATTTTTCGAGGAACTCCAAAACGGTAGCAGATGTTACTTTGAATAAACTTGATTACATCCTTAGCTTTTGTCCCAGCTAAAGGTTCTGCTTCTGCCCACTTCGAAAAATAATCAACCGCAACAATAATCATCTGTCTTCCACCTGAAGCCATAGGTAATGGTCCTACTAAATCAATCCCCCACCTATCGAAAGGAACCGCCTCTGATATTGTCATTAGGGGTACTGCTGATTTATGTATTAAATTTGCATACCTCTGACAAGTATCACAGCTTTGAACTAATAACTTGGCATCCTGCATTATGGTAGGCCAGTAATACCCTGCCAACAATACCCTACGCGTTAAAGCTTTGAATCCACAATGAGCTGACCCATCTCTATCATGTAATTCAGATAGAATGTTTTGAGACTCTTGCTTACTCAAACACCGTAACAAAGGTTTCGACGCAGATTTCTTGTACAATACCCCATCTAATACCACATAACCAAAAGCTTTATACTTTATTTTCTTGAGCAAGTGTTTATCAAGAGGTAGTATTCCATTCGAAATAAAGTTTAACAAGTCAATCCTCCAATCACCTCGAACGTGCTTCGGATCATTTACTACCTCCTCAACAAATTCACATTGCTCAGAACTTGATATAACCGAGGGCAATGGTTGTGTTACGATCCATGGATATTCTTCAGAGTAAGCCATTGTTGCTAACGAATCAGCCATTGTGTTGTTACCTCTTTGAATATGCTCCACCTCGACATTTTCAAATTGTGCCATCATACCTCGTAGCTCTTGCAAGTACAAAACTAAACGATCCTTTTTAGCTTCTGACACCCCTTTAACATGGTTAACTACCAACTGCGAATCCGTTTCTAAGCGCACGAATATTGCTCCACAAATCTTTGCTAACCGCAACCCTGCTAGCACGGCTTCATATTCAGCTTCATTATTCGAAGCATGAAATCCAAATTTTATAGCTTGAAACATAAACTCCCCTGTTGGTGCCACCAATTCAACTCCTGCACTCGACCCTTTATTACTGGATCCCCCATCAGTTCGTATCGTCCACGTCGGATTCGTGTTCACTTTTTCACCATCTTTCTCTTCGGATCTGCTCGAATGGAACTCAACCAAGAAATCTGCTAAGGCTTGAGCTTTGATAGCTGTTCTAGGAGAGAATAACACATCGAAATCTCCTAATTCTACAGACCACTTAGTCATCCTTACTGAGATATCTGGCTTTTGCAACACATTTTTCAATGGATATGAAGTTCGAACCACAATCGTATGTGCCTGGAAGTAAGGACGCATTTTTCTCGCTGTTACTACTATACACAGTGCCAATTTTTCGAGCTTCGAAACCCTCGTATCTTCACTAACCAGAACTGCACTTACTGCATAATCCGATACTGCTATATACAAAAATAATTGCTCACCCTTTCGAGGCTTTGATAATATTTCAGGAGAGGACAAAAGATTTTTGATCTTCACAAAAGCTTCTTTACAATCCGAAGTCCACTCAAAATTATTTGGTCGACGCAGCACCTGGAAAAAAGGCAAGCACTTATCTGAAAAACGAGAAATGAATCTGTTCAAAGCTGCTAACCTTCCCGTTAACATTTTGGCAAGCACTTCAATTGTATGGCTCTGAGATTCAAAAACGTCTCTTCTAAATCATCAATGTGTTCATCATCACTTTTGCTCTTAACAAGCATATCATCGATGTACACTTCGATATTCCTCCGTATTTGTGAAGCAAACGCCTTATTGATCAGCCTCTGATATGTAGACCCAGCACTTTTTAATCCAAACGGCATCACTCTATAACAGTGTAAACCTCGATCGGTGATAAAAGTTGTGCTTTCTTCATCCTCTGGATTCATTCGAATCTGATTATACCCTGAAAATGCATCCATAAATGTCAAGATTTTATTTCCAGAAGTAGAATCCACTAACTGGTCAATTTGAGGCACTGGAAAAGGATCTTTTGCGCAGGCTTTGTTTAAATCTGTGAAGTCTACACACATTCTCCATTTTCCGCTCTTCTTTTTCACCACCACAGGATTAGCCGTCCACCTCGGATAATTGGACTCCCTAATATGCCCCATCTTATACAATCGATCTACCTCAGCAACTATGGCCTCAGATTTTTCCAACGAAAAAGCTCTTCTTTTTTTGAATTATCGGCTTGATCTTCGGATCCACTGCCAAGCTATGACATATGATATCACTTGGGACCCCCACTACATCCTCGGACCTCCAAGAAAATACATCCAAATTCTCAGACAAAAAATTCAACAATTTTTCTCGCATTGATAAAGACAACAAAGTCCCAATTCGAAGTACCCTGCCATTATTGAAAACATATTCTTCTATTTCTTCACTGACCACCATAGAACTCGGGGTTGACCTCGGATCATCAATTCCCTCATCTGTACCACCAGAAGACAACCCCCTAAACTGCTAATTCTCCATTGGATCATCAGTACTTTTGCCACGTAGTCTAAACGCAGCAGCGTAACACTCTCTTGCCACCTTTTGATCACTTCGAACTACGCCGACTCGATCCTCGATCACATACTTCAAACATTGATGAACCGTAGAGACTATAGCATACATTTTAGCCAGCCACGACCTTCCAAAAATAGCATTGTAGCTCGATGGACAATCTACCACCATAAAAAATACATGTACTTTCTTTTTGAAAGGCCCCTTTCCCAAAGAAATCTCACCTTCGAACTCCCCTATCACATTTGCTGTTGCGCCAGTAAACCCAATGATAGTTCTCTCTGACCTTTCTATTCGAGGCGGAGCGGTTAATCTATCATATGTTGACTTGAACAACACATTAGTAGAGCTCCCGGTATCAATCAACACTCGTCGAATCTCCACCCCACATACTTCTGCTCCTATGACCACTGCATCTTCATGTGGCCCAGTAATTCCTCTCAAATCATCCCCATCGAAAATTATAAAGGGGACATCCTTCTTGTTGCTTAGGTGTGCCGATGCTCCTCCCTCAATTTGACGCGTTAAATTCACTATATGTCTCTTCCTCGAATTATTAGTGTTGTTAGTCATTGAATCTCCCCCAAATATTGTCAGTGACTAAAAGAAGGCACACAAATCTCGAACACGTCCCTGACGCATCGGCTCATCTACTGACATCAACAATAATCGGCTAGGGTCTGGGTCGACATATTCCGAAGCCACATCAAACTCGTCACCTGCAGCATCTAAAATCATCAGTGCAGTTTCCTACTTAGAATTAGGATTACCAATTTTCTGAGTTACGGATTTAGCATTCTTTTTTACATACTCCAGCAACTTTCCATTTTCTATCAGAATCTGCATCTCCTTCTTCAAGGCAATACAATCATTTGTATCATGCCCAATATCATCATGATACCTGCAGAACTTGTTATTGCGTTCCTCTTTTGGCCTATTAATCGCTGGTGGCTTTCTGAAATTTACTGTTCCCCTGGTTTTCTCATATATCGAAGCCACACTTTCAGTCAAATCCGCATAATATTCTGGTCTTATCCACACATTCGATCTGGATCTGAACTGTTGTTGATTATTAGAGTTGTGCTGATTATAACCCCCTTGGTACGAGCTCGAAGAACCCCCTTGGTATGAATTCGAACCTCCTCGATTAGAAAGATTTTGGTTACCCCTCGGGCGCGATGAGTTATTGTTCGAAGTGTTCACTTGACTATTCCCTTTCTGAATAGTACTGCCTCCTCCTCGAACCCGCGTCGACTTTTCGACTTTGATCTGATCTTCAACCTGAGCCATGAGAGCTCCAAATGTTAATGCCCTACGCCTTGTAGTCTCATCTGCTAAATCTCTTGGCAACAGTCCTTGTCTAAACGCTGCCATAGCCACCACCTCTTCACAATCATCTAGTCCAGCTTTTGTTGACACAAATCTTTTGGTATAATCCTTTAACTTTTCTCCCACAGCTTGCTTGCATTGTATTATTGTATCCCCATTAGCCCTCATTTCTTTGCTTCCCACAAACTGTCTTCGAAAAGCTGTGTAGAAGCCTCTAAAATTTGCAATTGACTCCTTAGGAATCTTGTTGTACCATTTTAGTGCAGTTCCCTTGAATGTCTGAGAGAATGCTCTACACACCAATTTATCGTCGTCTTCGAAATTAGTCATATAGTTTTTGAATTTTTCTATATGATCATCGGGATCTTGAGTTCCATCAAACTTGTCAATTTTGGAAATGTCAAACCGCCTCGGAAGCGGCACAGATCTAATCTCCCTGATCAATGGTGAGTCCCTCCAGTCGACTCCTTGAACATATTGTTCTTCGTTTCTCATTCCCACAGTAGCATATAAACTTGACTCACCTTCATAGTTTCGAGGCGAATATTTCCGAGGCGAATACACTCGCCTTTCCTTCTTTTTCCTTCCTTCCTTATACACCTTAGCTGGCCGGAGTTCATATCCTCCTCCTCTTGAATGGCCTCGAGAATGTTCGTACCTCGGTGTTTCATCTGACTCCGAGTTTTCAAAATCCTCTTCATTACTAGAGTCCACATACTGTCGCTTCTACAATTTTCCCTTTCTTTTTATTCCACTATACTCTTTTCTTCGCTCAAAATGTGATTTACGCTGTTCATATTGAACGTCGCCGTCGTCATTTGACGGATCCGACTAATCATCTTGATCGCCTCTTGCTACTTTAGATCTAAGTCTAGCGCCATTATTATTTTCCTTCTTTTTAACCAATTCATCAAGCTCTGCCACTTTTCTTATCATTTCATTCATTTTACCTTCGAAATCAAATTGGTTTGATTGAGTTGGAATTGACTTACCTGCCCCTTGCAGGTCAGATTTCAATGTTTCCATAGCCTTTCGAACAGACGGATTGTCACCTTCTTCTGAATTCATCTCCGATCAGCGAAAAACTAAACAAAATATTCCCGAAAACGAAAAGAAACTCGAACGAAAAGCTTCAGAAAACGAAAAAACTCGAGACTCGATTTTTGATCTATCGATCAAGGTATCTTCGACCCCTCTTTCTAGCGCCAATTTGGTAAGAATAAAAGTTGCTTTGAGAAAATAAAGAACACAAGTATCCACAGAGAGAATTTTAGGTAGTGAAAGTAGTATTTTGCTTCTGATTATTTCATAGGTGTCAATAACCTCTTCAGCCTCTTTAAATAGGCTTAGTAAGTTAATTAGAAAAACGGTTACATAAAGGAATATTTACAATTCAGCCCTTATATTTCTTATAAGGCATAATTAAACTCTATCTAATCAGAACTTATCAATTAAGTCCCTATTAATTACATTTAGGTCCCTAAAGAATATATTTCCTTATCACATAGGACCTAGACACAGAATAGGGAAAACTGTGAGACTTGCCTAATTGGCAAGCCTCACAAAAACTCATTTCATTCTTTCTAGTGTTAGTGAGATTACAAAGCTTTAGAACAGAATTCAAAGTGTCTAGAGATGGATGGCCAAGCTTCCTATGCCATCCATCTTTTAGGGAATTAGAAACATTAACATGAACATTGGACAGAAAAGCTTTAGGTGAACTAGAAGAGGCCTGACTTTCTTGTGACTTAGGATAGTTGTCCAATCTGTACAACCCATTCTCAGACATCCCTTTGAGAAGAATAATCCATGTGTCCTTGTCCTTCACAAAGCAAAAACCACTATGAAACTCAACAAAAACTCTATTATGATTAGTTAATTGAGAAACAGATAGTAAAGTTTTGTTAATTGAGGGTACATGTAGAACATCAGACACATAGATAGGTGATTTAGTGTTGGAGTAAATTTTAGAGTTACCAATGTTTTTTATAGGGAGTTTTTGGCCACTACCAACCATAACACTCTTAGTACCTGTCATAGTTGTCAAATGGCGATGTGGCGGCCGCCAAGGCGGTGTGGCGAGGCGTGGCGAGCCTCCGGCGCCACAGGATGGAGCGTGGCGATGGTCTTAGCGTGGCGGCCGCCACGGTCGCCACAAATGGTGTGGCGAGGCGCTCGACATGGCGCACCACACTAAGACCCCTATATATATATATATATATATATATATATATATATATATATATATATATATATATATATATATATATATATATATATATATTAAATAATAAAAACCTAATAACTTAATAAACCCACATTCTCTCTTCTACTTCTAGCATCTTTCTTCCCTCAATCAAGCAGCCACAAACCCGACGGCGACGTGGAGACCTCCGTTTTGGTCCTATTTTATGGTAATTTCTCCGACATTATTCCCTGCGCACACGTATCCGGAATGCTTTTGTTCTAAGGGTAAGCTTCCATATCCTATCTTTCATATCATCACACTCGTTATATTAACTTTATCCCAGATCCAAATATTCATTAAAATTAATATTGGGGTTGGTTAGTCTCTTAGGCAGATGAATATACAAACTGTCAAACAGTATATGGAATTGTTTTAGGCTATAAAGTGAAAATAGTTTTCAAAGTCGATTTCCAAGAAGGAATTTTGATTGACAAAAGGCTTAGAAGGGGTTATTACTATTTGGCTTCTACTAATGCATCACTATCTTCTGCATTTCAGTATTTTCAACGAGAATACAATGTACTGATTAGAATATTATCTACCTTGTACACAACCGGATAGGTTGGAAGTGACTTTGTTTAAAAAATATGCCGATAAGACATACAGTGACTTTGTTTAACAAATGCATTCCTGGAATCTGGACAATGATTTTAAGTCTTTGTGATATAGCAGGAGTAGGCTACGAAGGAATCAAGTAGCCACACATATCCGGAGGCGACGTAGAAACCTCCAGCGGCGACGAGGACAACGACTAGTTTAATTGTCTAAATAGTACTATTTAAATTAAAGTTATGTGCTATAAAAAATTATTCAGGTAAGGGATCACCGCATGTCATGTGGCCATCGCTGCGCGACTCGCCTCGCCACTGTGGCTTTTTTAGCTCTCTTCACCACGAACCGACGCACGCCACTGACAACTATGGTACCTGTATACTCAGACTTCTGGGTTAAGAGTCCTGAGTTGCATGTGACATGGTGGCTAGCACCACTGTCAGCAAACCAGGCATTGTCACCTGCAGTATCCTGAGTAGTAATGTAAGCTGTTTGATCACCTTCACTTTTGGTTTGGTCTGTTGGTGTATTTCCTATCACAGAAGGATCATCTCTGTAGTAGCATACTAGAGCTGAGTGTCCATATCTACTACAGATTTGACAGGTAGTTTTGTTTTGAAACGATCTACCTCCTCTCCCCCTGTAGAACTGCCCTCTGCCTCTGTTATTGTTAGAATAATAGGACCTGCCTTTATATCCTCTATTCTGTCCTCTGGAGGCACCATAGAATCCTCTAGTGCTGTTGTTATGTTGTTGTTGTTTTCCATCTTTCTTTTGAGTAAAGTTCACTGAGGCTATGCTCACATTAGACATGTTATTTTGAATATTCAACAATTGTTCAAGTCTGCTGAGATCTTCTTTGTCAGTTACACTCACCACAATACGTGTATACTAAGCGTCCAAACCAGCTAGGACTTGAGTAATTAGGTCGTCCATAGATACACCACACCCAGCAAGCAGTAGATTATCAGCAATAGACTTCATTTTGTTAAGATAGTCATGCATTGAAGTGTTACCTTTACGAGTTCTTTGAAACTCAGATTTGAAGTAGGTAATTCTGGCTCTAGTTTGTGAGTCAGACAGCCTGCTAGCAGCTTCCCAGAGATCCTTTGCGGTCTCTTCTTCCATCAACTGGGCTGCCACATCAGGACTCATGGTTGAGTACAGCCAACCAAGGAGCAGTTGATCTTTAGCAATCCACTCTTCATGTTCAGGATTTTTAGTTACATTCCCTTCAGAACTAGTGATAAACCTCCCTGGACAGGGTTTATCCCCTGTAATATATCCACCTAGTTTATTTCCTTTTATCATAGGTAGGACCATGGTTTTCCATAGCAGGTAGTTGTTTCTGTCAAGTCTAACACTGTGATTGTTGTTGTTCATGGTGTGCAGGTTTGAGTTTTTGGTGCTGCTGGTGAGGTTGCTTAGAAGGACAGATCCTACAGAGTCACAGCTAAGTGATGGAGAATCAGGATTTGCCATTGATGGCTTAGTGTGCTCTGATACCAAGTAAATTTTGAAGAAAGATGGAGAGAGTAGACTAGAGGAAAAGATCTGTATTAATTTTTTCTTTCCTTTTTCTTTTCTTGAACATTTGTGATTCTCACTGCTGCTATTTATACACAGTTAGTTCAGCAGTGAGGAATCTTTTCAGTTACAACAATATTGTGGATAAGGTAGTACATTTAGTTACAATTTATTGAATTGAGCATGTGACAAAACATTTGTGTGTAGCCTGATTAATATCATTTGGTCACACAACTTATTCCCGTGTTATAGGCTGATCGATGGGCTTGGATTAGCCTGTTTGGTTGGATTACCGATCCAGATCCAAGACTTATAAGGATGAGAAACGACTCTTGGGACAGTCGTTTCTATAGAGAGAAGAGAGATTCTGATCTCAACTCAAAGCCCTAGACCAGCTTCTCCTCCTTCACCTTTTCTTCTTCCTTTCGCCGTTTGTTATCATCGTTACCGGTGACAGCCCTAGCCCTAGGAAAGGCCATAGCTTTAGTCTTGACAAGTTTGATCCACTTCACTTCTAAATGCAAAATACATTGCACGGGCGTTCGAAGAAAGGTATATATATATATTATAGTTGGTATAGTTTTAGAAATGTTCCTAAGAAAGGAGCAAATATAAATTGTAGAGAGCTATAAGTATGATAGATTAGAGGCTGTTTGTGGACGGACAACAAATGATACAGAAGAATTGCGGGGCAAATCTCCTTTGGCAGTGAGTTCAATAAAGTTGAGGATCAAGAGAGTAATAGAACTGCCTGCCAATAAAGATCTTGCCCGGTAATGCAACTGCACCGCGTGCCTTGTTTACAGATATCATTTTATGTTTGCTATTTATACCATTCTACAAACAACATATGCAATGATACAATGCTTTTTGTTATAATGGATATATATACTATACAGTACATAAGTTTATTCTCTAAACTCGCATTCACCGCATGGTATAAATCAAATGCTGTAATATATGCTTTGACATAAAAAGATTTAGAGAATGTTCTTTAATGTTCGGTTTCAAATATTAAATTGAAAGATTGAGATTCTTGTACATTTATAAAAAGACAAAGAAAGTTAGATACTGAAATAAGAAGAGGAGCCTACATCTTCTATTTGTAAAGTTGAAAAGAAGCGGCAAAGTGAAAAAAGGAAAATATATTGGAGATTTGTCAAATACGCATGCTTAGGATATACACAGCATATCCAATATTACAACTTTTTTACAAGAGACATCAAATAGGGCATTATATTCCTACTGCCCGGCCAGGCAGGAACCTCGTAGGAAACCTATTTTTCTGGCGATTGGCCACATAAATGTGGCTTTTCTTACCAGGGAGCCAACGAAAAAAACATGTGCTTTCAAAATACCTGTTTATTTTACTTAAATCAAGAAATTTTAGGGTCTATATTGTTAGGGTCGAGTCCAATCACTAGGAAGTGGTGTATTTTCAGAAATGGTGTATTTAGGGTTTGAATGTTTTGTTGGGCTACAACTTGATGTTTGATATGTAATATAGTCTTCTTATTGGTGCTTTTGTTTCTACGAGAGAGTGAGATAAATATACATTAAACACGAGAGAAAAGAAACAATTATCACATTTCTATTCTCAAGATCTCTTGTGTGATTCGAAATCCAATCAAGTAGTAAACGCCATCCATTTTTGCTGATTTTTGGACATCTTCTCTGGGGTATCCAAGGTTTTATTTAAAATGAATGGATTTTGATTTAGACCTAAGATTAGGGAGAAATCACTACTGAAAACAGTGGAGTGTTTTTGTGATAATTTTCTTTTTATTTAATACTTTTTTAATTGTTAATGGATTGGTAGATATTTGTGAGATTGATTCAGATTTATGTGTATCCTCTATTCAATATAATAATAAAAGTATTTAGGGTAGAGTCCTCTCATCAATCCGTGGTTTTTTACTTTTCACATTGAAGGGGGTTTTCAACGTATATATCTTGCATGTGGATTTTTTGTTTCCGCTTAATTACCATTGTATGTGACCTTCAGTTGGTATAAGAGCTACTGGATTTTTAGCGAATATGAATTAGAGTAACTGTAACTCCATGATTAAGTTAAAATCAACAAACTATTTCATTTAGAGACCAATGATAGAGGATCTTCTATACTGCAAAAATTGGTCTAATTTGATTGAGTTAGTTAAAGATGGTGATGATAACTCTGCTAGGCCGGTAAAACCCCAAGACAAGAAAGAAAGATATTGGCAGAAGTTATAAATAATCAGTTTATGAACTATTAGACAATGGGTTGATCTTATCACCTTCAACTATGTTTCTTAAGAGTTGACCTGTATGATCTTTGGAAGACATCATAAGGTGTTTATGAAAGAAACACCATTCATAACAACATTTTTTATTAAAAAATTGTTAATTTGAAATTAAAAAGTTGTAACACAATCTTTGAATATCTCATTGACTTCCAAGATATCATTAACAAGTTCACTACTATGAAGATTGCTCTTTACTAGACAATTTGGGGACTTTTGTTGTAACTAATAACAACTCTACTATAGACAGTGTTTTATCTTTGAATTTATCAAAGAAAACATGTTCAATGAAGATATTAGAAGAAAAGAGACAAGATTTGAAAATTCACAAATTTTTGTTTTTATAATAGAGGAAAAGGCAAGAGTAGAGGTTCCAAATTTTGTGGTAAATCAAAAGAAGATTCAAGTCCATATGTGGGAAAGGTATTAGGACATGCAACTATTATAGCAAGCATGATCATATACAAAAGTATTATTATCGACATAAGAAATAATAAGATAACAAGTTAGATTCACAAAATGAAGGTGATAATAAAAATATTACAGTTGTTGCTTTTACTAGTAATGATGATGCATCATTGATTTATGTTATTGGTGAGTATTATCGTGTTAGTGGTTTTAGAGTCATGATGGTTTGTAGATGCAAGTTCTTTATATCACTTTATTCCTAATAGTGAATGTTTTTAGTACAAAAATGACGATTTTGGTAATGCTAAGATCGGAGATCAGAGGTCAACTAGTATTGTTGGGTTGGGCGATATTCATGTGAATATATACGTTAGGTACATACTTACACTAAAGGATGTGTGTCACCATAATTTGTTTTTTGCAAATGGCCTTCATCAAGAACGTTTGTGCCACATTTTTATGATGGTAAATGATAATTGTTAAAAAGTTAAATGATATTTGCTCGAGGTGATCTAAGTTGCTCATTGTATAGAAATATTTTGGTATATGTTATGGTGAGCTGAATATAGTTGAGGAAAATAATTCTCCTAACTTATGGCATCCAAGACGAGGATGTATGATTAACAAGAAAATGAAAACCTTGGCAAGTAGGTCATTCATTCTTATTAATAAAGCTATTATTATTGAACCATGTGACCATTGTTTGGCAAAAAAACAACATATAACGTTTTTTTATCGGAAGTCCATTTGAAAATATGGAAAGTTTGAGTTAGTATACTTTGATATTTGTGGTCGTACAGAAGTGGATTATGTTGTTATAATTAGTGCTTTGTTACATATATTGATGATACTACTCGAAAAACTTAGATATAAATGTTGCAGACAAATAGTTAAGTTTTTAAGATATTTTATAAATTTCATGTCATAGTAAAAAGGGAGAGAGAGAGAGAAAATTAATAGAACAGCGACAAGTACCACACACTACAATGGAGTTGCAGAAAGAATGATTTAACCCATTGTACATTAAGTAAGATATATGCAAGAAATTTGTAATCTTTCTAAGATATTTTGGGTTGAATTAGTTAATTATATTGTTTATTTGATTAATAAAACTCCATCAATAGCTCTTGATTTTGATATTCCTAAGAGAGTATGGAAATAAAATGATCCTACACAGTCAGATATCAGAGCTTTTGGGTGCGAGACACATGCATGTTCTAAAAAAACAAAGGCTCAAACTTGAGTCGAAGACTAATCTTTGTACATTTGTTGGATCTGGTGATGAATAATATGCATTTAGACTATATGATCCTAAGAATAAAAAAGTAATGAGAAGTAGAGATATGGTATTCTTTTACCACGAGAATGGTGTAGATCTTTTGACTACAAGTTGAAATTATACTTTTGATTTCAAGAGTTGGAAACACGGTAAAAGTAACTAGAGTTTCTTTCTTTGGCTAAAAAACTGAAAGAATATTTTCAAAAATTGGGCAATTATAGCTTCGGCAGCATTAGACGAATGAGTTTGGATTAATACACCATGGTGAACTGATAATATAATTTTCTCCATTTTAAAAAACACCATCATTAGAAGAAGAATAACTAGTATTAAAAATATTTTTCTCCTCAAATTCTTATGATATATCAGCTACAAAGTAGCTTTCTTTCATTGATATAATAAGAGGCTCGTCAAAATCATTCTAAATTTATAAGTAATCATGACTCTGATAGGATCAATTATCCCCGCATAAACCCTTCATAAATGCTAGTATTTACCAATTAAGACTTTTATCGGACTCAAGGTATTTTTTAGAGATCACCTATACTAAGGAGTCAATTTTCACTCAAAATCCCCCACACGAACTAGCATCTTCTAGCCGATACTTTCAACGTCTTTCTACCGAGATATTTTGAAAAACCAAATCCTTGAAAACCTTTTAAAGGACCAACATCTTCAACATATTTAGGTCGAAAACCTTTTTAGGAGTCAATATCTTCATGTCCAGACTCTGTTAGATATTTTAGTGTGATTGGATTGAGTAGTCGACCGTTGTACTCATGATACATTATCAAACAAGTCGTTGATCGTAGAATGCAGTGTTGTTAGAAGATATTATGATTATTGGGGCCAAGAGGCGGAGCTCCTTGTGGAATTCAAAGGGTGGAGCCCCCTGTGGGGTCCAAATTTTAAATTTGGTCATTTTTCTCATTTAAAATATCTAGATCGTTTTATTTTTTAGACCATAACCAAAAACCTATTTCTTTGGTTGAAATACTTATATTAAGGTTTTTGTTTAAAACCAAACACGCAACATTAATTTTATTCTCATTGTTCAATTGTAAAAACTCTTTAATTTTATTAGATTTGAAACTCTTGGAGAACCTTTAAATAATTTCAATCTAAAATTATTTAACAACACTTCAGAGTATATCCAAAAATCTGCAAAAATTTCATACAAAAGATTAAAATTATATGTTCTATTTTTATCATGCTTGAGATGAGTATAGAGGATAATCAGCGAAGGAAATTACATTGTGTAAGTTTAAGACCATGATTTCAAATTATGACAGAAAAATATGCATTTTCAATTGACTACCCTCAAGATTGTTTATTTCATGAGTACTCCATTTCCAAAGATCATTGAGAGTGAAATGTTGGAGCAAACAAGGAGGCGCAACAAGTGGGAGATTATGATTACAGTTATCGAGGCCACATATTAAGTGGTGTGTCTGATACTTTGTTTGATGTATACAAAAATTTTGAATCTGCAAAGGAATTATGGGACTCTATTGAATCAAAATATATGGTCGAAGATGCTTCAAGTATAACTTTCATGGTTAGTATTTTTATTAATTACAAAATGGTTGATTCTTGACCTGTGATGGAACAGTACAATGAATTACTAAAAATTCTAGGTCAATTTGTACAACACAATATGAAAATGGATGAATGTATTTCAATGTCTTCTATTATTGATAAATTTTATTCTTCATGGAAGGATTTTATAAATACTTTGAAACACAACAATGAAGAAATGACTTCAGTAGAACTCGGTACTCATTTTAAGATTGAGGAGTCTGTAAAGACTCAAGAAGAAATCAGTAATCCTAAGGGTAAAAAAACAAGTAGGAAACATATCTTTGAACATGGATAAAAACAATGGATTATTTAAGAATGCAAATATAAAAAATAGGGATAAACAAAAATTTAAGAGGAAAAATAACAACAATAATTATTCCAACAAAAAGCCTAAAATGACATTTTGGAAATATGGAAAACCCCGGTCGCTATAGGAGGGATTATCTAGTTGGAAAAAGCAAAACAATGTTGGTCCTAGTGGAAACAATGCTGGTTCAAGTGGGATTTAAGGATCCTGAAAAGCAACAATGTCAGAATTTATTTCAGAATTATAATTCTAGTCATAATTATACATCTCTTATATTTGAGGTATTTTATGTGCAGGATGACGATGTTGCATGGTGTGTTGATTCGGGAGCAACATGTCATGAATGTAAGGATTTTCAATGGTTTAGTAATTTTCAACTGATTGATAATGGATCTTCACTTAATATGGGAAATGTTGCAACCGAACTAATTAAAGGACTAAGAATTGTTAATTTATTGTTTATTTCTTGAAAATACATATTATTAAACAATGTATTGTATGTTCGTAGGGTTTGAAAGAATCTCTGTGTGGTGTTGTTTTAAACAATTATGGTTTCAAACAAGTGTACAAAAGTGGCAAGTATATCTTGTCAAAACATAGTGTATTTGTTGGATTTGGATAATTATGTAATTAGTAATGTTTCGTTCTAAAATGGTTATGTTTGCATGACTTCTACTAGTATGTATAGAAATTTGAATAAAACAAAATTATGGCACGCCAGATTAAGACATGTTCATTATAGAAGAATAAAATACATGTCGAAAATGAGCTTTATATCTCCTTTTTATGCGAATAATAAAAAATATAAGACTTGCATGTTAACAAAGATAAATAAAAAACTTTTCAATAATGTTAACTGAGTTTCTAAAATACTAGAACTAGTACATAGTGATTTATGTGATTTTAATGATACACTTTCGTTAGGAAATAAAAAAAAATGTTATTACTTTTATTGATGATGCATTTAGATATTACTATATTTATTTCTTGCATACTAAGAATGAAGCTCTTGATAAATTTCATATATATAAGGAAGAAATAGAGCTACATGAGAATGATTTAATTAAAAATCTATGTACGGATATAGAAGGTGAATATTATGTTCATATATTTATGTTCAGTCTATTGGTACAATTCATCAAACCAAAACTACTTATACACCACAATAAAATGGTATAGTAGAGAGGAAGAATAGGAACTTGAAAGAAATGATTAACTCCATGTTTTTCTATTCGGGTTTGACTGAAGGATTTTGGGAGGAGCATATGTTAATCAACATGTTATTTATTGAATTAAATTCCTACTAAAAGGAATAGGATAACCCCATATGCGATTTGGTTTAAGAAGCCTCCAATACCGTTGGGTATATGTTCATTGGGTATGTGAATTGAATAGGAACTTGAAAGAAGTGGTATTGATTGTATCTCCATTGGGTATGCTAAGAATTCTATTGGGTATATGTTATGTATGTTTGAATCTAATGACTATGTGTCGGTGAACACAGTTATAGAGTCAAGAGATGCAATATTTGATGAATAGATATTTACTTTTATACATATACCTAGAGACGTGATTCAAAACTTTTTGAATCAGAATTTAATTCAAAATGAAACTATATGAGGTGGTCTTGCTTATGTACCAGAACCTTATGAACGAATGAGAAGTACAAGAGCTAGAAAATGTAAGTTGTTTGGATCTAATTTTCAACTTTATTTAATTGAAGGGTCACGAGATAAGATTGACTATCAATATTGTTTAATTACTGAGGATGATTCAAGGATTTTTGTTGATGCCATGGCATCAAAGGATGTTTCATTCTGGAAAGAAGGTATCGAAGATGAGATAAAGTTGATAATACATAGGAATTGGCTGATTTACCTCATGGTTGCAAATCATTCAGAAATAGATGGGTTTTTAAATAAAAATGAAAGTTGATGGTACTATTGAGAGGTATAAATCTAGGTTTGTTATCTAGGATTTTCAATAAAGAGAATAAATTGATTTCTTTAATACTTATGCTTCAGTTGTTGATTACACTTGCATCTGTATACAATCTTGTAATTCGACAAATAGATGTGAAAACTGCATTCCTGAATGGAGATTTGGATGATAAGATTTATATGAAACAACCATAAGGGTTTGTCATGCCTAGTTGTGAAAACAAAATGTGCAGCTAAAAAAATCTTTGTATAAGGAACAAAGTGTGTATATAATTTTTTTTGATAATTCTGGTGATGGAGTTATGATTCGTCCATATATTGATGATATGTTGATTTTTTGTACTGGTCAAAATTAGGTTGATAAAATTATGCAACATATTTACATGCAATCTCAATTTTTTCATCATAAAAACACACATACTTTCACAATTATAAAAAAAAATAAGTTGTTTCACACACAATTAACGCTTGTATTCACAATAACATTATTATTTATATATTTTCGAACAATTTAACAACTAAAGTCGTATCTTGCAATTATTTTATTCTTATTTTCGCATCACATTTCACGTATTTACGCAACTAAACAATAGTTTTTTTTACAACCATATATCAGGTAATTCCATAATTAAACAACAATTACTTTTTCGCAACCAAAATACACGTCTTTCTACAACTAAACAACTATTATTTTTTCGCAACAAATTTATACGTATTTTTCACAACTAAAAAAGATAAAAAGAAAACATGTTTCATTAATCTAGTTTTGTTCCCGTAAAAAAAGCCACTCATATATTTAGATATTTTTTTAAAGATACGGTTTAAAAAATATAATATCCTTTTTTATTACAAAAAAGTTAAAAATATTTCATACTACTCAAATACTAAATGATTATTGATAAATAATAGATTTATCACCAACTAATTGGACCTAATTTTTGGATCATCAGGTCTTTTAGTTTTCCGAGAAAACATATTCACATTCAACCAAAAACTTCTGAGATTTATCTTCTCTTTATTGCCTTAATATCTACGTTTTAATTTATAAAGTTTCTTAACCTAGTTATAAAAAATTTACGTGTAGTTGGAAATTTTCGAGGAGTTTTAAATCCCAAGTAGAGTAAGGATCAATCATAAATATAAACTGGATGTTAGCTTTAAAAATTATACCAAACTCTTTTAAAAAGATTAGTAGTAGATTAGTTTTACAATGAAGCTGTTGAAGTATAAACTTGATCCCATAGAGAATTTCCAATTCGACGTTGATAAAATACAAAAATAGTGAGTGTATTAATTGTGTCTCCATCTTAATTAGTAAGAGGTTTTTTGGGAGTGTCATCCCAAAAACCAAACTGGTGGCGACTGGTTTTGAAACACAATCGTCGGCTGACGAAATCAAGAGGAAGAAGACAAAACAACCGATGGATATTTCTAACCCTAGGTTAGATTAAAGGAGACTTTAAAGAAAATCAAAATTGTATTCAAAAAAGTCTGAGGCAAAACTAGGGTTTGAGAGCCTTTTATAGAAGTGCTCGAAACCCTAGCCCAAAATTACAGCTTTTTTTCTTATGCAATAAAATAAAGCCTAGCCCAATTTCAAAGCGATTGGAGCTCGTTAAGTATTTTAATAAAATCTAAATGAAATAGGAAAATGCAGAAAATTTACTAAAAAAGCAAAACGAAGGTTTAAACGACTAGATTTAGGGTCTGGACTTCATCACTTTGTGATGCTTTCGAAACTTGTTGGGCTTCTCGACGCGTTCGATTTGAGTGGTCGCATCGCCTAATTCTGATATATGGGCCCCAAATAAAGCCTGTTTCCGTTTGTCCAAAAGGGCCATATAGTCATGAGCTTGTGCAACTACATCATCCTCCCCTTCTTCGGAAGAATTCGCCCACGAATTCTCAGCTTCATCATCCTCAGCAGCAGCGGTAAATGGCACCAGGTGCATCACATTGAAAACGTTATGGGTCTTCATGTGGCTGGGTAGTTTCAACCTGTATGCATTGGGATTATCTTTTCAATAATTTCAAACGGACCCACCTTCCTTGCAGCCAACTTGTTGTACTCGTCTGCAGGATAGCGATGCCTGGTCAAAACAGCCCATACAAAGTCTCCCACTGCAAACTCCACCAGGCGGCGCTTCTTATCTGCGGCAATCTTTTACTTCTGTGTTGTTTCCTCCAGGTGTTTGCGGGTGTTCGCATGGATCTCCCATAGATCAGCAATGGCGTTCTCGACCTTAGCTGGGACCTTATCAAGCGTTGGGAAAGCAAAGTCCATAGGACCCCGTGGGTTATAACCATAGACTACCATGAAGGGACTATACCCAGTACTGCGCTTGTGGTGCCTGTTGTAGGCGAATTCAACATGATAAAGACGAGAATCCCATGCTTTCAAGTTCCCAGAGACCTCTGTGCGTAACATGTTGCCTAACGTTTGATTAATTACCTCGGTTTGGTCGTCTGTCTGCGGGTGATATGCGCTGCTAAAACTCAGCTTCGTGTTTGTGAGGCGCCACAAACTCCTCCAAAAATGCCCCACAAACCGCGCATCGCGATCGGAAACGATATTCAAGGGTAGACCATGTAAGCGGTAGACCTCACGAAAGTATAAATTAGCAACATTCACAACATCTGTGGTTTTCTTGCAGGCAATGAAGTGGGCCATCTTAGAAAACCTGTCAACCACTACAAAAATAGAATCGTTACCTCTCTGTGTTCTTGGCAGCCCAGAGATGAAATCCATGCTGACGCTTCGCCATGGTCCTTCCGGTATTGGGAGTGATAGGTATAGACATGCGTTGGAGGATGTACCTTTTGCCACCTAGCAAACCCGACAACCAGCTACAAAACGGATAACATCTCGCCTCAAATGCGGCCAGAAGAACTGACTGGATACAGAGTGAAGGGTTTGATCTCTACCCCCATGCCCCTCGTTATGTCTCATGTACAATCAGTAATTTCAAACTTCCCTCAGGAACACAAAGTAAATTACCTTTGAAGAGGTAACCGTTGCTCACTGCAAAATTGTTTCTCAAACCTGCGCTGACGTCCTCTAGAATAGGACCAAAATATGGATCGATAGCCAGTAGATCCTTCATCATCTCGAATCCCACAACTTCTCCTTCCATACGAATCATCATGCTGCGTCGGCTCAATGCGTCAGCTACGCGGTTAACTGTCCCCGAAGTATGCTTAATGGAAAAGGTAAATTGTTGCGTAAATGCTGCCCAACGTGCATGGCGGGAAGAGAGTTTCTCCTGACTCTGCAGATGTTTTAAGGCATTATGATCGGTGTACAGGACAAAGTCATTGTAGGCCAAGTAGGAACTCCAGTGCTTCAAAGCTCGTACAACTGCATAGAACTCCTTGTCATAGGTGATGTAGTTAAGTTTAGCTCCACTTAACTTTTTGCTGAAGTATGCTACAGGACGACCTTGTTGGCTGAGTACAGCGCCAATGCCCAATCCGCACGCATCACAATGCAGTTCAAATCCTGTAGAAAAGTCAGGTAAAACCAGAATCGGTGCAGTGGTCAGTCTTACCTTGATTTTCTCAAACGCTTTAGCTGCTTCAGGGGTCCAGCAGAATGTCTTGCCCTTCATACACTCTGTAATGGGAGCCATAACAGTGCTGAAGTTATGTATGAACCGTCTGTAAAAAGAGACCAATCCGTGAAAAGAGTGGACTTCAGTGATGGAAGTAGGAATAGGCCAGTCTCGCACGGCTTCTACTTTCGACTGATCCACTGAAAGCCCATCTTTTGACACAATATACCCCAGGAAGACGACCGAATCTGTCATAAAACAACACTTATCGAGTCCTCCATAAAACTTCTCTCGCCTCAAAATAACCAACACCTCGCGTAAGTGCTAGAGATGCAGCTCTTCTGTGGTACTATAAATAAGAATATCATCAAAGTACACAACAAGAAATTTTCCGATGAATGGGCGAAATACCTGGTTCATAACCCGCATGAACGTGCTAGGAGCATTAGAAAGACTGAATGACATTACCATCCATTCAAACAGACCTTATCGGGTCTTGAAGGCTGTTTTCCACTCATCCCCCATACGAATACGAATCTGGTGGTATCCGCTCTTCAAATCCAGCTTCGTAAACACAGTAACATCATTCAATTGATCCAGTAAATCATCAAAGGGAGGAATAGGAAACCGATACCTGACTGTAATTTTGTTGATAGCCCGGCTATCCACACACATTCTCATTGAGCCATCCTTCTTTGGTGTTAATAGTGCAGGAACCGCACAAGGACTAAGACTCTCCCGGATGTGGCCTTTCGTTAACAGTTCCTCCACCTGTCTACGGAGCTCTTCATTCTCTTTTGGGCTCATCCGATAATGCGGTCGGTTTGGTAGACTAGCACCCGATACAAGGTCAATCTGGTGTTGGATATCTCTCAATGGAGGAAGACCTGTAGGTAAAGTATCGGGAAAGAAAACAGAGAATTCTGCTAAAAGCGGCCGAACTCGCTCAGGTATACCAGCAAATGGATCAGTACTAAATTCTTTAACCACCAAAAGATAGACAATCCCTGTTTCATGAGCATGTTCTATAAACGCCTTTCGAGCTAGAAAGTTCTTACCCGACTCTTTTGATACTGCAAGGGCAGGTTTTGGAGAAACCTCTCTAGTTGGTGTTAATATGAACCTGACATTATTCCATATAAAACTGTAGCGGTTCCTCCTACCATCATATGTAACACTTCTATCATATTGCCAGGGTCGGCCTAGCAACAAGTGACACACATCCATCACAATGACATCGCACCAAGCTTTATCCCTATAGTTACCAACAGAGAAAGATACCAGACATCTTCTAGAGATACTTACCTCACTACCTTTCTTTAACCAAGCAAGCTTGTAGGGGTTTGGGTGGTCTTCTGTTTTCAGGGCCAGTTTCTGGACAACTTCTTCAGAGATAACATTTTCGCAGCTCCCTGAATCAATAACGAATTTGCATACCTTTCCCCCAATAGTACAAGTCGATTGGAAAATATTGTTCCGTAGCCAATCATCCCCATCACTTTTGGCTTTCGGCGTCAAGCAGATACGCCTTAGAACCAATGTCTGACCAATATCTCCTCCTGTAACCTGGTCCTCTGGAACCTCATCAACAACATCCTCTAGTTCTTCATCAAACCGCGGCTCGCCCTCTAGGGAAAAATCAGCAGTCTCAGCGAACAGACCCCTCGGGTGTTGTGGTTGTTGTCATAATTTTGGACATTGTAAAGCAACGTGCCCTAGTTCATGACAATGGTAGCACCGGACCTGTGAGGAAGTAACTGTGCGACTAGGGTCCCGCAAATTAGCACCGGTGCGCATAGGAGAAGCAGTTGACACTCCTGGGTTAGGGCTTGGAACCGTCCTTTTGGGGAATGTCAATGGATTTGGTCTGGGAGTGTCTCCTCCATAAGGCCTTCGTGAAAGGGCTTTCTCCAGATGCAGTGCGCGCTGATGTGCTTCAGACACATTCACAGGGTCGAACATATTCAGCTGGTCCTGAAACTATTGTCGCATCCCCCCTATATAGCGAGATACTAGCTGATCTGCTGAATCAGTAATATATACACGGTTTTGTAGCTTGAAAAAATCGTTAGTGTACTCGTCAACAGTCTTTGACCCTTGTTTAAGGTTTTGGAACTGCTGATACATTATGCGGTTATAGTTGTAAGGAAAAAACGCAGCCCTCATGTGCTTCATAAACTTAAACTCAAGTTGTTATTTTTGTCTTACCGTGCCTTGATCTGGTCTGCTTGAGCTGTTGCCACCAGGATGCAGCTCGGCCTCGGAACTTAGTTGCAGCCAACTGTACCCGCTTTGCATCGGGAACCTCCTTGAAATCAAGAACTTTTTCAAGTGAGGCAATCCAATCTAAAAACTCCTCCGGTGCAAGACCCCCTTGGAACTCTGGGATCTCCAATCTGAATCCAGATTCCCACCGGTTGTTGGTGTTCAGATCAGAATCTCTCGGTGGCGGCTGCTCAAAGACTTGGTCACGGCAGTCTTGTGGTGAGTATTGACCCCTAACTTGTTCTCGCCGAGGAGCAAACGGATTCTGCTCGCGGCCGATCTCTCTCTCAGATCCCGACCGCTAGTTGCTCAAACCTGGAGCTCGAAAGCCGTTGGTTTGGTTGTTCAACAGCGTGTGTAGTGCTTCTTGTACGTCTCTCAACTGATTTCCCAACGAGTGCATCTGTCCACCAACCTGGGATTGGAATTGACCGAATTCATCACGGTCGATCGATTCAGTGATCGGAATAGTGGACTTCCCCCGAAAAGATCGCTTTGGCGGCATACCGTCGTTACCCACGCCGTAGGAACTCTGAATCTGATACCAATATGGTGGCGACTGGTTTTGAAACACAGTCGTCGGCTGTAGAAATCAAGAGGAAGAAGACAAAACAACCGATGGATATTTCTAACCCTAGGTTAGATTAAAGGAGACTTTAAAGAAAATCAAAATTGTATTCAAAAAAGTCTGAGGCAAAACTAGGGTTTGAGAGCCTTTTATAGACGTGCTTGAAAACCTAGCCCAAAATTACAGCTTTTTTTCTTAGGCAATAAAATAAAGCTCAACCTAATTTCAAAGCGATTGGAGCTGGTTAAGTATTTTAATAAAATCTAAATAAAATAGGAAAATGCTGAAAATTTACTAAAACAGCAAAACGAGGGTTTAAACGACTAAATTTAGGGTCTGGACCTCATCACCTTGTGATGCTTTCGAAAATTGTTGGGCTTCTCGACGCGTTAGTTTTAAGTGTTCGCATCGCCTAATTCTGATATATGGATCCCAAATAAAGCATGTTTCCGTTAGTACAAAAGGACCATATAGTCATGGGCTTGTGCAACTACATCACAAACCCGTAAAGGTTGAAAGTGCATATTATTCTGGTGAAAGTCTTGTCTTTTCTGATTCATTCGCATATGTGAGCAGGGACTCTAAGTTGCATTCATCTCAGGTCCGAAACTCGGGTACAGTATCGAGAAATACTCGGCCTTTACGAGAACTAATATCTCGCTAGTCTGTGAGAACTTCATAGAAGTTTATCTCTATTCATTATAGATGCTTAGTCAAACTTTTCTTTTGAACAAAATTAAAATTGTCTGTTTCCCTTAAAGAAAACAAATACGAACCATGGAATAATAATTATCGAAACTTACCGATGGCTTGGACTTCATATAGCATTGCATGGTAAATAAAAGAAAACAGTACAAAAGAATTGCCGGGCAAATCTCCTTTGGCAGGAGGGCGACTAGAGCAAAACTTAGGGCACAGTTAACATTTATGCATGTCCTAGCTGCCGTCTGCCTAAAGAGAACTTGCCCTGTAATGCAGCTGCACCAATCTTGATTGCTGTCGGAAACCAACTTGTTTATTTATACGGCCTTAGATAAAGGATATGCTATAGAACTATACCATTTATTAGTTGTGTGTCCATTCTTTTGTTCGTTTATTCCACAATTACCTAGTACAAAACTCACGGTCTACATTGTATAACGCGTTCCGCTATTTCATTGGCCCAACTATTGATTCTTAACAAAACAATGCTCATACGGGAATCGATTTCATTCATTAGTTTTACAAAGTGTTGTATGTTTGGTCTGCTCTAAACTTTAATTTTCAACCAATAACTTAAATCGAAATTATACTTGGAAAAAGTGATCGGGTAAATGAGAAAATGAAGCTGAATAGACCGCAGTATATGCTTTAAAATGGAAGTTCATGTACCATGTTATTTAGAGCATAAAAATGTGTCTTCGTTCACCGTCTTCCGTGTTTGCCGAGATCTCTGTTTAATCACGTAAATTGAGGACGAGGATGAGTCGAATCATGTAAAGAATAAACTTTATTCCATAGAGGAACCCCAATCCCACATTGTCAAGATTGAACATAAAAGAGTGTATATAGGAGCGCAAAACGGACAATATATCGCTAGTCCGTGAGGTCGGTTCACACACTCGCACTCCAATTCTAACATGGTATCAGAGCTAAATTACTGGGATACAGTTTAAGGGGGAATGTAAAGAATAAACTTCATCCCATAGAGGAACCCACCCTAAACGGGAATTTGAAGAATAAACTTCATCCCATAGAGGAACTTCAATCCCACAATGCCAAGATTGAACATAAAAGTGTGGACCAACCTCAACTAGCAAGATTCCTTTTGGGAGTACACCCAAAAGTAAACCCGTGCGCGCCTACGAGCGCAAAACGGACAATATCTCGCTAGTCCGTGAGATCGGTTCACACACTCACACACCAATTCTATCAAATCAGTTTACAATGTAAGGTACACCCTAAAGCAAACCCGTGCGCGCCTACAATCGCAAAACGGACAATATCTCACTAGTCCGTGAGATCGGTTCACACACTCACACACCAATTCTATCAAATCAGTTTACAATGTAAGGTGCAATAGATATTTGTCGAACCGCTATAAAAGTTTAAATATTTTTTTCTATTTTCTTATTTTGCTTTGTCTTCTAGCGATATGTAATACATTGATATATAAAAAAAAACCACCATCATTGGATATTAATTATAAATATTGTAATTAATGATTCATAAGGTTAGTCAAATTAGGTCTTATAAAACTAAAATAAAAATTATAAAATACACATTTACTATATAACTTTTTTACTATTTTTCAAATGATATTATGAATAACCTCGATTTCTATATTCAAAGCGATGATAATTCATCCCGTCAATAAAATAAGTTTGTGATCAAAGGTCATGAGTTCGAGTCTCTTTACAAACGTTTTTTAGCTGAGTCTGTCATTTTGTGTGGTTATCTTCTAGCACTGGTTTGCAAACTACTGCGGGTTCCCTCCGAAAAAATATATTAACAATTCGATATTATGAGAACCCCAACATTTCTTTGTTATCAAATTTAGTTGTCAACTCTTTCTGCCCAAGATTTTACGAAGTTTTTCTCAACCTATGAAATTGACAACTATCAAATATTAGATATCTAGAAAATTTAACAAAAATATAAAAAAAAACTCAATTTTTTTAACATATCTTCATTTTATAATAAAACTTTTTTCTCATATATATAAATTTTCTTTATAGTACATAAAAGATTATTACTAACTTTCCAACCAAGAATCTGATATAATGTACCTTCACCTTATGAAATATTTTAAGAAGATATTTTCCTAAATCATAAATACTCTAAAAAAAACTTCTAAAAATTGTGTTGGTATTATTAATTTCATATTAATTTGTGTTATTCTCTTTGTTGCTTGGTTGGAGAAGTTTTGATTTAGTGATTATGGAGAAAAAAAAATCAGATACTTAGATATAATTGTTTTTCATTACTTCTAAATATGAATAATCATGTTGTATATCTTTTTTATGAATTACCAAATTGAAATCAAACGCAAATTAAGATAAGCAAAAGTTTCACAATCACATAAATAAACAGTAAACCAAATTCTTACCTTCGTTTGAAATAAAAAATCAAAGAGGATGAAAGAGAAATTAGATTTGATTTTTAATATATTTTGAGAAAAATAAGATAAAAGTAAATGTATAAAAAGCATAAAAAATATAAACATATCAAACCAAAAATGGATAACAACTCTAACATCGAATAAATATCAAACGTAAATAATATAAGAGAGATAGGATAATGGGATTAAATGAATCATACTTTTTATTTTTTAACAATAAATCCTTCTTTATTTGTTAAGAAACCGTAACTTAATAAAAAATAAATGTTTACATATGTTGTGGGCATTTTCGGATAATTTGATTTCCAAAGATTACAAAAAGTGTTTTAGATATGAGAAGTATCGAATAACAAAAGACGAGACAAACAATAACTAGAAAGCGAAAGTACTTTTGAAAAGATAAATATGCGGAAGTCGAATAAGAAAAAACATGGTTTATTTGAAAGACTATTTAAATAGATCAAACACATAGGTCTAAATTCAAGGCTCATAAGATACATGCTACTAAGGTATTTAGGAGGAGAGACATAAACTTCGTTACCATCAACCTCTATGGTAACCCTTGAGACCTCTTTAAAACCTACGCTATTAAAAGAATATAGAGGATAAAATAAGATATGGATCTAAATAATAAAGATCGGACTAAGCTCATAGATGATACTGAATAAAACAGGGTCAATAAATACACCAGAAAAACCCTAAAACACAGGAACCATGGAAAAAGAATTCGCGCATACATTGTTTAACTAATGAGGTCATAAAGAGAACTCATCCAACGATAAGAAATGTAACAGAAGATCAGAAGCAGACCACCTCGGGAGATACACGAGGAACGGAATCGAGAACAATCGATAGATACAACACCAACAGATCAAAGCAGGAGCCTTCATCCAAACAAGAGAAACTGCAACGACAGATATGATATTGAACAAGAAAGGGTTAATAGCCTGAAACATGAAAGTAGGACATGCAGAACCACTATGGTCGAGATATGCGATAATAAACTAGAAACAAATACATTAAACAACTAGATACTCTGACATTGGTGGCGAATGAGAGACCCACATGCCTAAGACATAACCAAAAGGTTACATTTAGTAAACCATCTGTATGTTGAGAATAGTTAGAAGAAGCAAAAAAAAAGTGAAGAATCAAAATATTTATTTTGTAAATCTTAACCATGTAACAATACAAGATCGCCTTTTATAAGCTATTAGTGTTAGCTAGAGAATCAAGTTTGTTAGGCAGTTTTGCTAGCTACACAATTAGTTACATTTTCATATTTAATGTATTTATAAGAGTAACACTAGACTGATGTGACTTATTAATGTGTGATATAAACCAATTGGACTTGGACCGGTTTTGTAACCTTTATGGGTTCGTGCCTTTAATTCGGGCATACAAGAATCCATGTTCCATATGCACGATACACACCATTTCACCATAGGACCAAAACCACTGTCTGAAACCCTAAACTTGTTACTTTCCTCTTTCACAAAACACAGAGAGAAACCAAAATCTTGAAACCTCCATTGATGAAATTAGTCTTCACACATTCTTCACATCCCCCCGCAAACGAAGATGCGAAGCAATGAGACCGAGTTTGTCTCGAAGAAAGGAGAAATGATGATGGGTCAGATGTTTCGTGAGACAATTAGCCAATTGATCCTGAGAAGGCACGAATCAAATTTGAAGCAAGCCTTGAAGTACTTGATCACGAACGAAGTGGTTGTCGATCTCGATATGCTTTGTTCGTCCATGAAAGACTTGATTCAAGGCTAGAGAGTTGGCTCCCAGATTGTAATACCAAATTATAGATGGGGGTGTGACAGGGAACTAAATTTCAGTGAGAATAGAGCGAAGCCAGATGAGTTGAGCAGAAAAATTAGCTAACGCCCGATACTCGGACTCATTAGAATACCTAGCCACCACATTCTGCTTTTTCGAAAACCAGGAGATGAGGGAATCCCCGAGATAGACACAATAGGCATGCCCAATCAGCATCAGAGAAGCCATGTAACCAAAAATTACAGTTGGGTTTGATATGAAGATCAACCCGGCTAGAGCCAGATAAGTAACGAAGCATCCTCTTTAAATTCTGCCAATGTATTGTAGTCGGCGCCTGCTGATATTGACTGAGTTTATTCACAACAAATGCAATATCAGGCTGGGTGTGAGTTAAATATTGTAGTGTACCTAACAGACTGCGATATGATGTAGGGTCTGACAAAGGACTACCAGAAGTGCTGGAGAGCTAAACATCAGCAGCAACGGGAGTGGGATAAGGCTTGGACAGAGACATTCCTTGAGCTAACAGTGCGTTTTTAATATATTGGTGCTGCGTCAAATACATTCTTGTAGCGTCACGATGAATCTTTATTCCAAGGAATAGAGGGAGTGGCCTCATATCCTTCAAGGAAAATTTGGCATTGAGTTTGTGAATAAATTGTTATAGACAGCTTGTTTGTGACCCTATAACTAGGATATCGTCCACATATACCAAGATTAGAATGACAGTAGAATAAAGAGAAATCGACTCTTCAATTCTTAAAACCCCACTCAAGTAGAGTATCCCTTAGTCTAGAATATCAGGTCCTTGGATCCTGCTTGAGGCCTTACAGGGCTTTGCGAAGTTTACACACATGTGTAGGTTTTTTTAATGTGCTAAAACCCTTCTGGTTGACTCATATACACATCTTCAGATATGAACCCATTCAGAAATGTATTATTTATGTCAATTTGTCTCACCTCCCACACATGAGAGACAGCAAAAGTTAGAATAAGTCAAACAATAGAGGGCTTAATAACGGGACTAAAGGTTTTTGAGAAATCTATGCCATGGGTTTGATGGAATCCCTTAGCCACCAACCTTGACTTGTACCTCTGCATGGAGCCATCAACATGGTGTTTGATCTTGTATACCCACTTACATCCTACAACATTTTGGGTGGAAGACCAGCTAACAAGAGTCTAAGTGTTATTTGCAATAAGTGCCTTGTACTCTGCTTCCATACGATTGACCTAGTGAGGACTTAACACAACCTTAGAATAAGTAGTAGGTTCTATGATAGACAGGTCATTAGTGGTCAGTGAGCCAATATAGGGAACCTTAGGTTTAATATTTCCATCTTGAGTTCTAGTTTGCATAGGATGGGTGTTGAGATGAGATGAGAGTTTAGGTGCATGGCCAGGGTGTGGTAAAGGTAGACAGATAGTAATCTTGGGCTGAGAAGTGGGATTGATATTCTGTGAGGTGTCTGTGACAGTGTGAGGTGAAGAATCAGGACTAGTATTAGGTGCAACGTCACAATTAACAGACTGACACTGAGTAGGTAATGTAGGAGGACTAGTTTGGGTTATAGGGTCAGTGAACTTAGTAACAACAAGATCAGAATAGGAAGAATCAGTACCTTGTGAGGGCATAAGCTGCAGAGAACTAGTTGCTTTAGATGAACCACTGAGGTGAGTAGTTGGAGCTGAGAGACTTTCACTAGTCACAAGTCTTGTAGGCAAGTTCGGAAGCCACAACTCCATAAGATAGTGTTTAGATGACTCAGAGTGATGAGTGTTTAATAAGCCTTTTTGGAAAGGAAAATCAGACTCATTAAATGCAACATTACGAGAGATATAGGTTCTTCCAGTAGAGCTATGACAAACATACCCTTTGTATAACTGACTATAACTTAAGAACACACACATTATAGAGTGAAACTAAAATTTATGGGATTGATAAGCCCTTAGACAGGGAAAACAAACACACCCAAAGGTTTTCAGACTTAGGTAATTAGGTTTTTTTTTATGAAAGAGAAGCTCATAAGGAGACTTATTAATCAGGGTAGATGTAAGTAACCTATTGATGAGATAGATAGTAGTTTCAAAATCTTGTACCCAATATTTGTAAGGCATACTGGCTTGTGCTAGAATGGTTAAGCCTATCTCTACACGATGCCTATGTTTTCTCTCAGCCCTCCCATTTTGGGCTGAGGTATGAGGGCATGACCTCCTCAAAATAAAACCTTGGTCTAGTTCTATATTAGACAAAGGCCTGTACTCTCCTCCCCAATCACACTGAACCACCTTGGTAGCCATTTCGAACTGTTTTTTTTCAACCACACACTTAAAGTATTTGAAGATACTAAACACTTGGCTTTTATCTTTGATAGGGTAGAACCATGTATACCTAGTGTGATCATCAAAAAATATCACATACTACTTATAAACTTCAGTAGAAAGAGTAGGAGAAGGCCCCAAACATCTGTATGCACAAGATCTAACACACTACTTGCATATGAACTAGAAACAGAATAGGATAAGTTGTGCGCTTTTCCAAGTTGACAAGCTTCACAGAAAGTAGAGTCACTTTTAGAACAGAATTGAGGTTACAAGATCTTAGGAATATGTTTAGAACATCCTGAGATGGATGGCCAAGCTTCATATGTCATCCATACTTTAAGGAACTAGAAATACTAACAGACAAAACATTAGGAAATGATGAATTGGTGACTGAAGATTGTGTGGTAGCAGTGAAATAAGTTATCCCTTTTGCCTGTGACTTAGGAAGATCTTCCAGCTTGTACACTCCACTCTCAGTAGTCGCTCTGAAAAGCACAGTACCTAACTTATTGTCCTTCACAAGACAAAAACCCTTGTGAAATTCAATGAAAATATTATTATGGATAGTGAGTTGTGAGACAAAGAGTAAGTTTTTGTTTATCATAGGTACATGTAAGACATTGTTGAGTGAGATAGGTGCATTGGTAGATGTATGCAAACTAGAATGCTAAACATGATCAATTTTTAGCCTCTGACCATTACCAACAAGAATACCTTTGTTAGATGCATATTCATTCTTTTGAGTCAGTAAGTTAGAGTTGCCTGTGACATGGTGACTAGGACCATTGTCAGCATACCAGGAATTGTCCCCTGTTGAGTCTTGAGTTGCTAGATAGGCCGACTGCTCTCCCTCTCATTTAGGTTGTTCTCAAGAGGTTGATCCCATGACATAATGGTTATCCCTGTAATAACAAAGAGGTGGAATATGGCCATACCTATTGCATATCTGACATGTTGGTTTATTCTGAGAGAATCGTCCTCCTCTCCCTCTATAGAAACTGTTTTTGCCTCTGTTCTTGTTGGACAAACCATTCCTTCCTCTGTTATGGTCATATGATGATCTATGACCAGTGAAATTGTCTTAAGACTTATAGTCTGCCTTTTGAGTGAAATTAGTTGATGCCACATTGAGATTAGCTACACTGTTTTTTAGATTCATTAACTGGTCTAGTCTGCTTTCAAATGTAAGCAGACTAGTTTGAAGATCTAGCCATCCAAGAGACTCTTTATCAGCTAGACTGACAACAATTAGAGTGTACTCAGAGTCCAATCCAGCCAGAACCTAAGTCACCAGATCCTCCATAGTCAATCCACTTCCAGCTAACACTAAATTATTAGTTATGTTTTCATTTTACCTAGGTAATCAGTCATACTAGAAGTACCTTTGCGTGTCCTCTGAAATTCAGATTTATAGTAGGTAATTCTAGCTCTTGTATGTGAACCAGAGAGTTTGCTAGGTGCATCCCATAAGTCCTTAGAAGTGTCTTCTTCCATCAACTAAGGCGCCACATTAGGACTCATTGTACAGTATAGCCAACCAAGAAGGAGTTGATCATTCGCAATCCAGTCTTCATGACCTGGATTCTCAGCAGTATTACCTTCTGAATCACGGATAAACTTAGGAGGACAGGGTTTGTCCCCTATGATAAAACCTCTTAGTTTGTTACCTTTCAACATAGGTAAGAGCAAGTAGTTATTCCTGTCAAGTTTAATCTGACTACTGTTATTGTTGTTGATTGTTTGCATGTGCATGCCTTTACGAGCACTAGAGAAGCTGTCAGGAAGAACTGAGCCTAAGGACTCACTGCTTTGGGTGGGTGATCCAGGATTTTCCATTGAATGCTTTGAGAAGCTTTGATACCAAGTTAGAACAAGCAAAAAAGAGAGAGTGAAGAATCAGAATTTTTATTTTGTAAATCTTAACCATGTAACAATACAAGGTAGCCTTTTATAAGCTGTTAGTGGTAGCTAGAGAATCAATTTTGTTAGGAAGTTTTGCCAACTGCACAATTAGTTACATTTGCATATTTAATGTATTTACAAGAGTAACACTAGACTGTTGTGACTTATTAACGAGCAACAACAACAACATCACACCCTCTGTGGCATGAACAACAACGCAACCTTGATTGATATAATCTTGAGATATGGTAATTGCTTAAGCTAATCGTTGGTTTAAAATATCTCACACCATTCTTTTTTTAGAATACTCTCTGCTTTCTCACTCTAACGACAGGCTCTCATAAAATTGTGACTATGAATGTCTTACGAATAAATTTTTACACGATTAACTTTAATAGTTTGTTAATAAAAAAATTTGAATAGTTTTGAATTATTATTGCTTTCTATAATAATTATTATTAGTATGGATTATTGTTAACCATTCACTTAGAATAGTTACATGTTTTGTTTTTTATTATGTATATTTTCTTAAAGTTATAAAATACCATATAACCATAAATTGTTTTGTTATAAAATTAGTCTTTTATATATATTTATAAATTAAATAGGGAAATATAAGCAAAGGAATCCAACACTAATATTTAGTTTCATCTAGTACCTCAAGTTTCACTATTACATATCTAATATTAATTTTATGTACTTACCTCGAACATGATGTTAAGGACCAAATTCTCCGAAGCGTAGTTCAAACAAATGAATTATCAAACCAAATTTTATTTTATATATGTTGATGTAATAAAGTATAATAATTAGAGGTGTTTTATATTCTAATGGTATTCAGATGTATATGGGCTTGGGTTACCAAAATTGGCCTATGGACCATGTAAATCCATTGGCCAATTACACTATATATAGCCTTGCTGGTATTAATCAGAGTTAAGAAAATTTTATTACTGAACTACCTTGTGAGAGCATCTATCTCTAAAATTATACCAGGTAGCTCAATTATCTCACTATAGCTCATCTAAAGTTTAATTGTTACTTTTTTTATTATGGAAATACCCTCCAAAAATCTTTGACACCATCTAGAGATACCTAATTTTTTAATAGTACCTCAAATACTCATGTTTCATCACCAGTCACGTAATCACTTCTCTTTCTTAGATTTTATTTTTATTTTATTTTTTAAAATGCTGCATCTTTCAGATCGGAGCTTAAAATAATCTATAAGTATAATTAGATTTGATGTTTTAAGACAAATAAAACTAGATCCATTGATCATATTTTTTTAATATTCTTTGCCAGAAATCATGTGAAACAATGCATAATAGTGTTTAGAGGCCAAGCATTATTAAAGCATGCGAGACCATGCATGATAAAGTTAAGATATCATACATTATTAAATCATACAAGACCAGTCATAATAAAATTGAGAGATCAATCATTATTAAATCATGTGAGACCAGTCATGATAAAGCTGAGATATCATGTATTATTAAATCATGTCACACGAAACATGATAAAATTAAGATACCAAACATGATAAAATTGAAAGACCATTATTAAATCATATGAGACCAGCCATGATAAAGTTAAGAGACCATGTATTATTAAATCATGTGAGACCATATGTGATGGGAGTGGATAAGTGCGAGACCATGCATAATGAAGCGGAGAGATACGAGATATATACTACTTGATTATAAAGATGCGAGAGGAGGGTTACTGGGTGTGGTAAAAAAATCAAAAAATATCATCAATGGATCTAGTTTGTTCTTCTTAAAAAATCAAAATTGATAATACTTTCAGATTTTTTTTTTTCCGAACTACGATTTGAAAGATAAAGAATTTTAAAAAAGTAGTTTAGAGAAGGTTTGGTCCAAAGTACGAAAATATGTTTATTTGTGCTTTTTCACATTGGTTCAAGTATACATTGGTAGTTTACCAATTTTGGATATGGTCAAGCTATATATACCCAAATGTGGTTTAAGTATACCCAATTTTGAGTTTCCAAAGGTGGTATAAGTTTACCCAAATTTTGACAAAAATACCCTTTTCTAGGTATATAAGGTTTTTTTTTACTAATCTTATCCACCTCATTTTTTCTCTTACACTCTCTAACTTCTCTCTAGAACCTTCAAGTTCTCTCTAATTTATCCGGCGAACTATAATATGGAAACTTAGTCTTAGTATCAAAATTTAGGGTTATGGTTGAATTAGGTAAAAAAAATCAGAATTTGAGGGTGTTTGGAGACCATTTTCCGGCCGAAATTCGGCCAGAAAATGGCCATTTGCGAAGGCTGAGCGTACCATAGGTACAGGGGGGCGTACCGGCCGGTACACCCCCTCTGTACCGATGATACAGAGTGTATCGTGGATTATGGTACGATACGCTCTGTACCTATGGTACGCTCAGCCTTCGCAAATGGCCATTTTCCGGCCGAATTTCGGCCGGAAAATAGCCTCCAAACACCCTAAAATTATGATTTTTTTTAATAATTAAATTTTTAATTTTTTTATAAAAAAACTTCAAAAAAAACAAGTTTTGATTTTGTGTTTTTATTAGAAGAAGTTTAAAAAAATTAAAAAGAGTTTGAATGTTCTTGAGGAAACTTTGAATGTTCAAGAACAATTTGAAGAATTTCACAAAATTGTAGTAATATAAGGTTTGATCTAGTAGAGAGTTGTGTTTTTTTGGGTATACATAGCCAAATAGATTGTTTTGTGAATTGGGTGTATCTAGGATATACTTAGTGTTTTTTTTTACTTAGTGGCAATTCGGATATTAAATGAAAGTTCAAAGGTTTTTTCGTCCTAAAAAATCAAAGAAAAATCAACTGCGTTTTTTGGGTATACTTAAACCACATTTGGATAGATATAGCCATACCCTTTTGGATATTGTATGATAATGAAAAACTTGGTTTGGTATTTATGTGCAATTGGTCTACTTATATTATAAAAATGAATAAAATATGAAATATATTAAAAAATTAAAATAATATTTAAAAACCTTTTTATAACAATTAACCAAGTAAATAAGTAAAATAATCACATTTTATAAAGCGATTAAAACAAATACATTATAAGTCAATATGTAACAAAAATGAAGAGTAAAAGTTTAAGAAATAAATTAATACATTAAAAGTTTCTAGTGAAGAAATCAAAGAAAAACAAAACTTATAAAATTTATACCCAAAATTATAAGGAAATAAAAGTGTATATTTAATTATAAAAAAGTTAATAAAATTTTATTTAAAAAAAGTGTTCATCACATTTAAAACAAAATATTAATAATTGATCAAAAATAAATTTACAAAAAAAATAATTTTGTAAATTAAAAAATACCAAAAAAAATATTTTATGACTATACTACTGAAAATGTTAAATAAAAGACATAGTTATAAATTTTAGGGATGAAAAGGTAAAAAAACAATTGTTATTCATATGAACAATAAATATATAATTTACTTTACTTAAGTATATATCAAAAAGTAATCTCCGCATTGCGGAGGATTATATATATAAATTATATATTTGATATGGTTGGTGTTGTTTTTTTCACTTTCACGCTTAAAAGTTATGATTCGTACTAAAACCAACTTCTTAGGAGTATCCCTCAAGAGAATCACTCGTATAGTCTTTCTTACTTAACTCATTTTGCTTCTTTCATAGCAAAGGTGCATGATTTATTATGAACCTCAACCGTTTAAATAAGTTGTTTGTGATTCTCATTGGCAAAATGCTATACTCGAAGAGCTTATTATTCTTTATCATACTCATACATGGGATATAGTTATACCTCCATCCGGCAAGCATATAATCGATTCTCGTTGGGTTTTTAAAATTAAAACAAAGTCTGATGGGTCTATTGAAAGATATAAGGCTCGTCTTTTATCAAAATGATATTCGAAGAATTATGGTTTGGATTATGATGAGATATTTTCCCCAGTGGAAAAAATGACGACAATTTGTACTCTTATTACGTTTACATCCATTCGCTAGTGGAAGATCTTCCAACTAGATGTCCAAAATGTGCTTTAGAATGGTGATCTTCATGAGGAGGTTTACATGACTCCCCCTCTGGGTGTTTCTCACCAACCATGTGAAGTTTGTCGATTAGAAAAGCTCTATATGGTCTCAAATAAGATCCTTGTGCTTGGTTTGAAAAATTCTCTACGAGTAGTATGTCACTTAATTTCCTTGTTAGTAATCATGATTCGGCCTTATTTATTAAATGTACGCTTGCAAGATGAATTATTTTATCCCTATATATAGATGATATGATCATTACAGACGATGATATTGATGGCATTGATGCACTAAAACGTGATTTGGCTCAGCATTTTGCAATGACAAACTTAGGACTATTACGTTATTTTCTAGGTATTAAGATGACACACTCTCCAAAAGGTTATATTGGCTCATAGAAAAGATATATATCGTATTTGTTCAAGCGAGCGCGACTTTCTGGTACTCTCCGACCAATGGTGTTCCTTTGTCAGACCCAACTCTATATCAAACTGTTGTCGGGAGCTTGGTCTATCTTATAGTTACTCGTCCATATATAGCTTATACTTGAAGAGTTTAAAGGTGGTCCAGGGGTGATTTTGCAATACGAAGATTGTTGATAGAGGATTTTGTGATACAAAAATGTCTCAGTGTCAGATCTAGAGAGAGAAAGTTTAAATTGCTAAACAATGTAGAGAGAGAAAGTCTCGTACTATTTTTCTTGGGTTTTGTGAAGCGTGTGTGGTCCTTTTATAGTACAATTGCGGACCCCACACACTTTAATTTGGACTAATTACATCTTTTGGTCCTTATACTTTGCCTTCTTCCTATTTTGCCTACCTCTTTATAATTAATACAATTCAGCCCTTTTACACTTATTTCTATACATTTTCCTCCTATCATATTTTTCCTTTGCTATTTTCTCCTGTCAAGTTTCTTCTTTACACTTTTCTTCTTGTCTTTTATTCTTCCTTATCAGTAGCCCCCCAGTCTTAGTAAAAATTATTTTACTAGGACTGAATAATTATCCTGACAGGCAGAACCCATTTCCTCTCCGAACTTCATAAGTAGCTCCTCGAACCATCAGGGACAAAGTTTCTCTTTGAATTCCAACAACGCTTCTCGAACTATCGAGGTCAAAATCAACCTCTTCGAAATTTGTATAATGCTCCTCGAACTATCGGCTCATCGAGGTCAAAATCAACTTCTTCGAATGTTCCACAAAGCTTCCTCGAACCACTGATGCCGCAAATCACCTCTTTGAAAAGTTTCCCCTCGAATTGTTTCCGTTATCCGAGTAGCCCCCCAATCCTTGCACCACTTTGGATGAATCAGTCCCCGAATGAATTCATACTCAGGCGAAAAAAGGGTGCCAGGATTGATCGTGTTTCTGACGTCACTTACCGAGCACTTGTGTCAGCATAATTCTTTGGGAAATGTTACCAATTCTTCTGACATTTGTGTCAGAAAACGCTTCCTCTTCTCCTGACTTTTTCTTACATGAAAAACCCTTCGCCTTCCTCCGTGGCTAGTGTCAGAACAATTCCCACCTATGTGGACCATTATGTCCCTAGGAAAACATCATAAAAAGGTCCCTAGGCCTGATGTGTCAGGAAAGCCCATATGTGTCTATAAATACCATCCTTCTCTCCTCATAAATTCAACTTTTGTTCAATTAATTCTAGAGAGATAAAGCTGGCGAATAAGCCCCGTCGAATTCCTGAGTGGTTATTAATTAGTAAGCGGTTCGAAGAGAGGATTTCCACCGGTGAAGACGTGAGGCCTCATCCCCCACCGTCGACGACTACCTTCTTTGGTGCCTGGCCTCCTTCGAACGATTCGACCGCAATTATACCCCGCGAAGTCGCTCAACGAAGCCTGCTCAGTGAGTCGAACCCCCTCGAAGAGATGGGAAAAGATAGACAACATAAGCACTCATCTGGGAAGACAAAGAAGTCCCATAAAGATAGAAAAAGCTCTCATGAGCGGAAACGAGCCAGGGAAACTCCCCTGGTCATTCGAGAACCAACAGACGTTGAAAATCTCCCTCAAAGATCTGCAAGTCCTCGACAAACTTCGAAGAGCTCTTCTCAAACCTCTGCTAGCCCTCTTCGAACCATAAACCCTCAACGTACTATAAACATCCCTCCTCGAAGACGCGAAGCAGATGCGTCTAGTCTGCCTTCCACTCCATCCATGACTATTTATGAAACCTAATTTTCCCCCTCGAAGACGCTTATTACCGAGGAGGATATGCGTGTTAGACATGAGGAGACTCAAGATCCCAAAGGCAAAAAACCTCTCAACAAGCCCCTCGAACCAAAAGTGCCAATCACCCCTTCCTTGGGTCCTTCGAACCTTGCAACGTCTTCTTCCACGACGATATCCGAGGAGCAAGCTCGTCGGATTGCTCCAAAATCTAAAGGGGATATTGTGCTGCCCTTGGAGTTAGAAAGTATTGCCGGCAATAATATTCGGGGCATTGAAAATAAACACATCGTGGCCCTTGCCAACATTAGGTACAAGTACTTTTCGAAGGAGGAGGAGACGATGCTAAGGACTCGATGGTGCATCCCCTCATATATTAACATCAGATTTCCCTCCGAAGGAGAGACACCCTTATCTGTGAGGGACAACGAAGTGGTGGTCTACACAGAAATGATGAACTGGGGGTTAAGGTATCCCTTAGACCCCTTCTTTATTGAGTATTTATCGAAGATAGACCTTTGCCCCTCACAGGTTGGGCCCAATATGTGGTTTACGTTAATGGCCTGCATCATGGCCTCGAGACTCTCAGGTCAAGAATTTTTACTAGAGCAACTCATTGGCCTTGCTGGGTTGGCCCGAAATCCATACTTCCCCTTTTACTCGCTGACGTTCAACCGAGGGCAAAAAGTGTTGAAAGATTTACTAGAGGCTGATAAAAAATGGAGGCAGCAGTTTCTCTTCTTCTCTGGTTGCTGGGAGACCGGATCAGAAGCTTCTCCTTCAAATCCTCACAAGTTTTCTTTAAAGTGGACTATGAAGTGTAAGTATTTCCTCAATTTTTACTCCGCGAATTTTATATTCCCCGAATATCTATACTCCCTCGAATTTTGAACTGTCTTGAAAACTTATATACCTTTGAACAATATACTCCTTCGAAAATTTACTTGTCTTCGAAGAACATGCTCCCTCGAAAACGTATTTACCTCCGAATAATATGCTCCCTCGAAAACGTACTTGCCTTCGAATAATATGCTCCCTCGAAAACTTGTACTTGCCTTCGAATAATATGCTCACTCGAAAACTTGTACTTGGAATTGGTTTAAAAGTTAGTTATTTGTTGCAGCTATGACTGGAATATCCAAACCTTATACTGACTATATCGAGGGCGCTACAACTGTGTTCACCAATCTTCTCCTATGGGCAAAGGAGCGGTGGGACAACCGATTTCGTCTTTGTTTCACCGACGACAATCTGGCTAGGAGTCGACTATGGAGGCTCAATCCCCTCGATCGCATTAGCATGAGAGGATTAATGACTCCGCCCTCAGAGCGGGAAGTTATGGAGCGGTTAAGCCAAAAGGACGTTACAATCTACCTGCCCATGCACTCCCGCTCGCAAAGTCACCTGGGGGAACCTCCAGAAGATGAAGTATTATCGACCCAAACACTGAATCCCAAAGGGCCTATTAGTACTCAAAGGCCTCCCTCCTCGGACGATGCTGGGGCGTCGAACTCTCAAGCCCCTCCACCAAGTACTGTTGTTCCAATAAACCCTATTCCTCCTCCCCCTACTCTCGTCCTTCCTCCAAGGAAGGACGCCAAGAAAAAAGATACGAAGGGGAAGGGTGTCCTTCTTGAGCCCATCGAAGAACATTCTGAGGGAGGAGAAACCCCTGACAATAATGAAGAGGCTAATCTTGAGAAAGAAGTTCATGGGAGTGCAAGTGATCCTGAGAACAGGGGTGGCCAATCGCCCAGGGAAACTTCTCATCAATCCTTGCACTCTCCTCTCACTGAGGCTTCTCATCCAGCCCCCCTCGAAGATAGCCCAAGACTAGCTCCTATCCTTGTTCCTCGAAGCAACCCTCCTCAACTCATTGATCCAGAAGTTGCTTGTGCTGGTTTCTCCGAATTTGACTCTACAACATTAGGGTCTCCTTCGAGCTCGTTCGAGGTTCCTTTAGATGATGAGTTCTCATTGAACCTTCGGAGATTGCTGCACACTTCAGTCAACAGAGGAAAGAAGATGCGTCATCTTGAAAAACGCAAAAATCACTACAAGTTCAAGTTGTCGTTGGCTGCCTCTCAGCTCGAGGAGGCCAAGAAGCAATATGCGGTGGTCGAGGGCCAAGCTGATGCCTTGTACGAGCGTCTTTCTGCCTCTGAGAATTATGTGACAATACTAGAGAGATTTTGTCAAGAGGAGAGGGATTTGTACAAGAAGAAGACTGATTCTCAAGAGCTACTTATAGTTGAATATCAAAAGGGGCATCGCTTGGCTTGCGATGGATTCGCCCAATGTATTGAGGCCCTTCAAACGGTAACAACAGACCGTGATCAGTTGCGGAGACGGATCGAAGGTTTCCCTGTCAAAGTCGAGGAGGCGAAGGATAAAGCTGTGGATGCTTATGCGACAACATGTACAAGTAAACTGCAGGCCCGGGATGCTACTACTCGAGCTGGTTTGTTGACCCAAATTTATGCTGAGCATCCTGAATAGAACGTGGGGCCTTTTTGGAAGCTTATTCCCTCGGAACTTCGCCCTCCCCATATAATCGTAAGTGAAAGTGAAGACTCTGAAGGGGAGGGGAGTGACTCCTCAAAAAATTCAGACTGAGGAGAAAAGTGCTGAAGGAGTTAGTTTTTTGTGCATGGCCCAATAGGGTCTCTTTTTGTAATGACTTGAACATATTGCACTGTTCTAATTGTGTGAGACAGATCAATTTTCGTAAGGGCAATGAACTCTTGTCACTTCTATATATATTATGCTTGTAACAAGTTCTTCAAACATCCCATTGTAGTGTCCTTCGAACAATTATTAGTTGGTTAAATTCACATATATTATGTAACAAGGCCTTTGAATTCCAATTTCAGTGTCCATCAAATAATTATTACTTGGATAAATTTACACATATTATATTTGCAATAAGGCCTTCGAACCCAATTATACTGTCCTTCAAACAATTATGACTTGGATAAATTTACACATATTATATTTGCAATAAGGCCTTCGAACCCAATTATATTGTCCTTCGAACAATTATGACTTGGATAAATTTACACATATTATATTTGCAATAAGGCCTTCGAACCCAATTATATTGTCCTTCGAACAATTATGGGGCCTTTGAACAAGATGATATCTTGAGTCGTATTGTTGTGATAAAATAATAACTGAATGATAATGGATTCGAGGCACACCATAGTGTGACCCGAAGAATAGTTCGAAGGTCCCAAAACTTTGAAGCACACCATAGTGTGACCCGAAGAATAGTTCGAAGGTCCCAAAACTTTGAGGCACACCATAGTGTGACCCGAAGAATAGTTCGAAGGTCCCAAAACTTTGAGGCACACCATAGTGTGACCCAATTATAAATAAAGTCATAAGAAAACTGGGGGCATACATTATTGTGACCCCATAGAATAATTCGAAGAGACAACTAATCGAGGCACGTTTTACTGTGACCCAAAAAATAGTGCGAATGGACAACTATTCGAGGCACATGTTACTGTGACCCAAAAAATAGTTCGAGAGGACAACAATTCGAGGCACATGTTAATGTGACTCAAAAAATAGTTTGAGAGGACAACAATTCGAGGCACATGTTAATGTGACTCAAAAAATAGTTAAGGCAAAGAAATCTTTGTATTTAAGGGGCTCATCGAAACACCTCATTAAAACCTTCCTGTGCCTAACAGGGTAGGAAAGAGTGTATCCTCACCAAAACGACAACAAATGTTAGATAGGATAAACTTGATCACGTCTTTGGCCTTTGTTCCCGCGAGCGGCTCAGCCTCCACCCACTTAGAAAAATAGTCGACTGCTACAATTATCGTCTGTCTGCCCCCAGATGCCATGGGTAGAGGCCCAACCAGATCGATGCCCCACCTGTCAAACGGAACTGCCTCCGAGATGCTTTCCATCAATACCCCGGGTTTGTGAATTACATTAGCATAGCGCTGGCACGTGTCGCAGCGTTTGACCAAATCTTTTGCGTCATCCGTGATAGTTGGCCAATAATAGCCTGCCAAGAATACCCTACGGATTAATGCCTTATATCCACAATGAGCAGATCTTTTACCGTCGTGTAACTCGGAATGGATAATTTGTGACTCGGGCAAACTCAAACACCTTAATAATGGCCGACTCAGAGATCTTTTATACAGCAATCCTCCCAGCAAAATGTAACCGTGGGACTTGAATCTAACTTTTCTGGCTTCATGTTTGTCCACGGGCAAAACGTCATGAGCTAAAAAATCAATGAGAACTGCTGTCCAATCAGGCGTAATCACGTGGCTTTCCTCTGAGATATTCATTGCATGCTCTTCGCCAAGCGAGATCGAAGGGCATGCCTGAACCAACACCCACGGATATCCTTCTGTTCGTGAAGCGGAGGCGAGAGAATCCGTGACGACATTTAACTCTCTTCGAACATGCTCGAACTTGACTCCCTCAAATCCAGATGCCAAATCTTTCATCAGCTTCAAATACTGTATCAGTGTTTCCTTCCTGGCCTCGGACTCCCCCGAAGCTTGGTTTATCACTAGCTGAGAGTCACTGATCAATTTTATTCGCCGAGCCCCACATATTTGAGCTAAATGTAAGCCCGCTAGAGCAGCTTCATACTCAGCTTCATTATTAGTAGCCTTGAAACCGAAACGAATGGATTGGAACATAGCTACCCCTTGCGGGGATATCAACTGGACACCTGCCCCACTACCTGAAATGTTTGATCCACCATCCGCCCGTATCACCCATTCCTCTTCGTCGGCCATGTCATGTTCCTCCTGCTCTTCTCTGACTGAATGAGACTCAACCAAAAATCTGCTAAAACTTGTGCCTTTATCGCCGTTCGAGGCTAAAAAATTATGTCGAAGTCTCCCAGCTCTACGGACCACTTAGTCATCATGCCAGAGATGTCTGGTCTTTGTAATAGACTTTTCAGAGGAAAAGTCGTCCGAACAACAATTGGATGGGCCTGGAAATAAGGTCTCATCTTCCGAGCCGCCGTCACCAGTGCTAAAGCTACCTTCTCCAAAGTGAGATATCGCTTTTCGGCATCCAGCAAACTCTTACTGACATAATAAATTGGCCTTAGAAGAGAATCATCTTCGCGGAGGAGAACGGCACTGACGGCACATTCGGATACTGCTACGTAGACAATTAACGTTTCCCCTACCACAGGTTTAGATAAGACTTCCGGAGAGGTCAAATACTCTTGGATTCGACGAAAAGCAGTTGAACATTCTTCAGTCCAACAGAAATGCTTCGTATTCCGCAATATTTTAAAGAACGGGGCACACTTATCCGACGAGCGAGAAATGAATCTATTCAAAGCAACCAATCGTCCTGTCAGAATTTGCACCTCCTTAATATTTCTTCCTCTACCAGGTTTACATTGTTCCTCCCTACTTTGGGGTCCAGATACTCTTGTTCGATGTCAAAATCGTCCACCCCCTCGGAAATTACCATGGCTGTGTCAGTATTCTTTGAGACAGCTTTTACCACGACATTCTTCTGGGAGTGTTTTTTGACGTACTCCAACAGCATTCCATTCTCGATTAGAGCTTGCACCTCCTTCTTCAAAGCTATGCAATCTTTGGTGTCATGCCCTACATCCTCATGATACTTGCAGTATTTGTTGACGCTTCTGCTTTCCCTCAGTGTCTGTATGGGAAAAGGCTTCCTGAACGTGACCGAAGATTTAGCTTTATCAAATATTGCAGCAACATTTTCTGTCAACTCCGCAAAATAATCGAGTCGAACCCATTTGTTTGACATGAATCTTCCCCCTTGATTGTAGTTTTGTTGATTGCCATAGTACTGCGGGTTTGACTTTTTACTTGGAGGATACTGACCCGTGTTTTTAGCCTGAACGTTCGATCGAGGGCCCTAGGTGCTTGGCTCAGTCCTTTGGAATTGATTATGGTCCAACTGCTCTCCTGACCCCTTCTCCGAAGCCTGGGTTTCTTCCACCATGATTCTCTTCTCAACTTGATCTAGCAATGCTCCGAAGGTCATCGCCTGAGTTTCTGCCACCGTGTGTTTTAACAACCCGGGGAGCAAACCCATCCTAAAAGCTGCAAGCGCCACCTAGTCCTTACAGTACTCCATATCCGTTTTGGTCTTGACAAAGCGATTGGTATAATTTTTAAGGCTCTCCCCCACCTTTTGTCGACAGTAGATTATGATGTCTCCGTTGGCCCGGAACTTCTTGCTCCCCACGAAGTGTTGCCTGAAGATGTTCCAGAATATATCGAAATTTTTTATAGAGCCCTGAGGTAGCCTGTTGTACCACTTAGATGCCACTCCCTTGAAAGTTTGAGAGAATACTCTGCATAGAAGCTTATCATCGTCGTCGAAATTGATCATAAAGTTCTTAAACTGCTCGATGTGATTGTCCGGATCCTGTGTCCCATCGAACTTTTCTAACTTCGAAATGTCAAAGTGCTTCGGGAGGTTCCCCACTAAGATCTCCGAGGACAGGGGAGAGGCTCTCCAATTGTGTCCCGTACGATAAATGTTGGACCTCAGATTGTCGTTATTCGAAAAGTACAACCCCTCCTCGGAGGGCAAAGTGTATTGCTGCTGCCACTCTGAATTTCGAGGGCCCATGTCATTCATACCAGGGCTCTTTGCCTGTTCATGAGATCGATCACCAACTCGGTTGTGGCGACTTTTTTCCCGCGAGGATTTCCTCTCCAAACTTCCTCCCCTTCGGAAATCAGTTCGCCTATGATCACGCTTTTTCCTCCTGTGGTATCTCCGAGGAGATGATTCAGAAGTGCTATACCGCAAGTAGTCGCTTGAAGCAGCCAAGTCCGAACGGTGTTCCTCTCTTCTCCCCGGAGATCGTCGCTCTCGCCTCCGATATCTGTCGTCTCTATTTTTGGGACGAACTTCAACGTTGCGTTCCTCCTTTTCAATGACGACTTCTCTCCTTATCTCGGATCGAAGATTCTTCTGTGCGGCTTCCTTTTCCGCTTTCAACCTCTCGATTTCCAACAGCAATTCATTCCTCTGAGCCAGGAGGGCGGAGTCATCGAAAACGTTCTCGACTCGCCGACCTCCTTCTCCTTCGGATTCCATGTCGTTCTGAAAGTCATTGGCCTCTATGTTTTCCTCGCAGTGATTAATCAAATCGTCCCCTTGGCCCTCCATGGTCCTCCTCGGAACAGGAATTATTTCCAGGAAGCGATTATCGACAGAGCGATTTTCGTTTCCCACAGACGGCGCCACTGAAGAGTTTAAAGGTGGTCCAGGGGTGATTTTGCAATACGAAGATTGTTGATAGAGGATTTTGTGATACAAAAATGTCTCAGTGTCAGATCTAGAGAGAGAAAGTTTAAATTGCTAAACAATATAGAGAGAGAAAGTCTCGTACTATTTTTCTTGGGTTTTGTGAAGCGTGTGTGGTCCTTTTATAGTACAATTGCGGACCCCACACGCTTTAATTTGGACTAATTACATCTTTTGGTCCTTATACTTTGCATTCTTCCTATTTTGCCTACCTCTTTATAATTAATACAATTCAGCCCTTTTACACTTATTTCTATACATTTTCCTCCTATCATATTTTTCCTTTGCTATTTTCTCCTGTCAAGTTTCTTCTTTACACTTTTCTTCTTGTCTTTTATTCTTCCTTATCAATACTGTTAATGTAGTTATTCAATTTGTTACTCCTCATACATCCGTCCATTGGGGAGTTGTTCTTCGAATATTGAGATATCTTTGTGGCACTCAATTCCAGAGCATTTTGTTTCTTTTGACCTCTTCATTTGAACTGCGTGCCTATATCAATGATGATTGGGATAGTGATCCTCATGACCAAAAATTTAGTACTGGTTTTCATATTTTTCTTGGAGATTCATTAATCTCATAGAAAAGTAAGAAACAAGATGTTATTTCTAGATATTCTATTGAAGCTGAGTACCGTGATATGGTCGGGACCACATGTGAGATTATTTGGTTACGATGGCTTCTTACATATATGACGGTTAATGTTACTAAACCCACTTCTTAACATTGTGATAACAAAATTGTCATGAAAATAACAAATAATTATGGTTTTCATAAGACGACGAAGCACATTGAAATAGATTGTCACTTCACTTAGTGTCATCTCCAGATCGGCACCATCTCGCTTCCATACGTTCCATCTGATCCAGAACAAATCTGATTCTTAAAGAGAAATAGTGAAATGTAACTTTTAGAGAGAAAGTATTAGAGAGCAGTTTAATTAGAAGTCAGAATCCCTTTCATTTCAGCCTTGCCCGTTATATACAGGTGCAAGGACTAAAGTTCAACGGATTTTGCTACTAAAATGGTTGTATTGCATACTAGTTCTTTACTTTTACATAAAAGTCTAAATCTCCCCCACGACAATATAGCTTATCACACAAAGTCTTATTTATTACATATTGAACCTCAATATTATATTTTCTTATCAGTAGCCCCTTAGTTCTTATGAAAGTCAATGAATAAGAACTAATTATCATCAGAAATATTTAGTACTGAAAATAAAATCCATTTAGCCAAGGTTCCAACTACTTTGAGTTTATTGTCCCCGTATTTTTGGTAAAATCTCGTCCTCGAATTGAAGCAATTTTTTTATAACCTTTCGGACATTTTAATACGGGAACTTTTCCTTCTAACGGTCATAAATTTTCAAAGTGGAAAACGAATGGATGATGATACCCTAGGTGCTAGGTCTGCCACTAGGCATATCATATGCCAGGTGTCAAATTCTCCTTTACGCAACCGTTTGGAATTCTGCCTAATTACCTTCTCTACCTCTTCCACTTCCCTCTTTCTTAGATTTTTCCATAAATACCTCTTTGCGCCTCATTTTACTTCACAACACATTTTTAGAGAGAGAAATAGAGTCTATTTGTTCTTAAGATTTCTTGGCTACCTTCATCTAAGTCTTAAAATTTTAAGCTACCTTCGCCAGAAAACACAAATCCACCATCCATCCTTTAATTCTGTTTATGAGATAACATCCAAAACTCAAAAAGCCAAGAGTAAAAAAACCCAGAAGCTCATCCTCCCCAGATAAACAGAAACCTCACTTTGGAGCATACAACTAATTCTACATAAGTGAAAGGGCAGATGAATATTGAGCAGCTTGATTGATAAGCAACGCCTCTCGATTTTCTACAAAGACAATATATTATGGTAACTTTGTTCAGAATCTAAATCCTCCTTTCTTTTCAAATTCTTCTCTTTCAGAAGAAATCCAATTATCCAAAACTCAAACACTGAAAACACCTCGAATTTTCCATATCTAGCAAGATCATCACCTTGAATCCCATCTACAAATTCAACTCCTTGAATCAGTCGTATAGTAACCCAAACCACATTTACTTCAATAATATTAGAAGAAACTCATTCTCCACTTAGCTCTGAGTTCCCTCGACAACTGTACAATAAAACTCTTCCAGTTCATTCAAAAATTTCGCTTCCTCAAACTCTTAAAAGAAAAACCTAATAGCTATGGGGGATGATGCTGACAATACTTTGAATCCTACATCATCTTCTCCTCCCTAGAGGGAAGTTGTTGAGACAATTCTAGAATCTCAACATAATCCCTCAATTAATGACAATACAAGAGCAACCTCGAATCCTAATCCACCTCAACTTGTAGATGAGGCATCTGAGGAGGAAGTCGAGTTTGAAGCTACCCAATCAAATGTTGAAGCTGATACAGAGGATGATGCTTCAAAATAAACTAATAGTGAAACGATGAAGGGTGTTTCAAAGAAATTAGCACTAATGAGAAGGAAAAATATATCTTGTTGAGCTCTCCGAAAATTAGGTTGCTTTAATTTGTGAGAACCTGAGACCACTCAATCCAGAATATATATTGGCACTAAATAATGTGCCATATATTTACTATCCAAAATCCTAGGCTATCCATTTAAAAAAGAAATGGTGAATGCCATATAACATTATGCTTAGACTTCCAAAAGAAGAAGAAACTATGTTTGATTGTGGAAATGGTGAACTAGTAGTCTACCCAGAGATCATCAACTAGGGTCTTCGGTTTCCGTTAGACCCAATGATAGTGGAGTACTACGAACTCCTAGACTTGTATCCTACACAAGCCACTCTCAACCAATGGTTCACCCTTCTATCTGTAATTATGGCTTCCGGACTTTCCCAAATTCTCCTCTCTATTTGAGATTTCATTCCCCAGACTAAACTTTCGAAAGGGCCTGTTTTTCGCTTCTAATACCTTACTTTAGATTATGACCTCAAAATTACTAATGACTAGCTCGAGGCTGACAAATTTTGGAGAAAGAGACATCTGAGGAGATCCCATCAAGACTTAATCTTGTCTAGAGGAGTAACAGTAAGTTCATTTGCTTCTATTTTTTGTTATTACTTTAACTATCTTACTTTTATCTCTTCCTTATATTTTTTAATGCATGTAGAAATTCCCAGAAGATATAAAATTCGTCAAAAAGATGCTAAAGATATTTTTGCCCAGTTGGCAACTTGGGCAGAAAAGGAGTAGAGAAATGGTTCCACTCAACCTTTCTGTCTATCAACTTCATCAACAACCACTTGTGGTGAATCAAGTTGGGTGCTAACTTTCCTGAAAATCTGATGGACCCCCATATCCGATCCTAGCTGTGAAAAGACTAGTAGAGTCTGATGGTAAGGTGCTTCTTCCAGTTCAAAATAGGTCAGAGAGTCATCTTCCTTCAAAGAAGGAAAGTAAAAAGAATAAAAAAAAGTAGTTAGCACATCTGTTGCTAGCCCTTCAGAGGTTCTGACGAAGCAGCTAAAATCAAAGAGAAACAAAACAAAAAAGAGCCTCCCCAACATAGAAGAGGGAGAAGAGTTTGAGCATTCCCCAAAAAGAAAGAAGATTGTTAGTTCGAAGAAAAAGAAGAGCACATCTAAAACGCCTCCACAAAAAAAGTAAAAAAGAAAATTGTACAAACCTCTCAAGAGGTGTTGCCTTCTGAATCTGAAAAAGTCATTATGGTGGAAGATCAACAAAGAGAAGCTGGAGCAGGTAATGAAGTAGGACACAATCAATAAGGAGAAAGTGCGGCAATAATGATCGAGGAGACGGTCACTTTGATCCTGATAGCTTCATCAACATCGATCAATCTCAAGAGATTGATAGAGATGAAGATCCATACATCCAACGGCAACATTCTGGTTAAAGGCCTACTTATGTTCTTCCCGAGGTAACTGAGTTAGAGATCTCTTTACCTCCGTCTTCCTCTGCTCTCATACCTTACCCTAGTCCAGTATTCATACTTAATGAAGAGCCATCCGAAGACGTTGCACTTGCTCTTCAACCACTTACCAACCTTGGCGCTGCAACACAAAAATTATGCCAAGAGGTTGACTATGCCCGAGGCCACTTACAGAGTATGAAGAAGGAAATTGTTCGCCAATAAAAAATGATGCTGCTAAGAAGAGAATGAAGGAATCTTTGGTGAGACAGTGGAGAAGAAATATCACGGATTTGAATCTTCCAGATTAGAATTCCTCAGAGAAATCATTTATCTTAAAAATCATCTCAGATTTGTGAAGAAAAAGAGACTAAAGAGCTTAACACTTCTCACAAAAATGAGATAGAAGAGCTCAAATCTAAACATGCTCAAGAGTTATCTAAGGATAAACAATGATACTCTACTCTTCAACTTTCACTAAACAAGTGTGAGAATGAGAAGAAAAATTCGACAGAGAACACAGATGCTCTTAAGATTCAGTTCGAAGAAGAGAAAAGGCTTGTTGTGGCTGCTGCTGAAAATGAATATGGGAACGACATGCTATCAGCCATAAAAAACGGTTAACCTTCTTCGTGAAATTCATGACTCATTTTCAAAGGCTGATCTTTCAAACTTTTTGGAGTTGATCCCATTAAAAATCGCCCTAGCAAAGTTTTCGATCATATACCTATTTCTTCGTCTGAAGAGACAGAATCAGAGGACAGTGCTTCTTACCAAGGAGAATCTACTGAAAATCGCCCTAGCAAACTTTACTCTCATTTTTATTACATGTCATCCAGCTGTTATAGGATGACTTGGCTTTGGTGAATGTTATTTGACTTTGCATTAAAAACGTTTTTGTGTCATTAGATTAATGCAATAGTATTTTGTTTTTCTTAACACTTTCATTATTTTTTCATTTATAAGGCATATTTACTTCGAAATATTATGTTCACTATAATGAAACTTTGAATTTCATAGGTGTATTTAAAAAATGTTAACACCTTTAACACAAATATATAGTGCATTGAAAGAACGTAATACTTCGAAGATTATAGTGCGTTTAAAGAGTGTACCACTTCGAATATTATAGTGGGTTTAGAGAACGTAGCACTTCGAATATGGTTGTTTCTTCGCAAAATGTATACAATACTTCAGAATAGTTACTCTTTGTCAACTTCAAACATGATCATTCTTTGACTAGTTAATCGGTATACATAAACAACCAGTAGCAAAAAATAATTATTGATAACATTGAATATCTACATAGCACCTCATTAAAACCTCATTGGGCCAACAGGGTAGGAAAGAGTGTGTCAATTATTCAAAAGATTTCAAAAGAAATAGTTACTTCCAATACAATTTTAGATGTTGTATATTCCAAAAATGTTCCCCTGGTCATCCCAAAGGCGATAAGAACCCGACTTCATTCTTTCCACAACCATATAGGGACCCTCCCAATTCAGGGTCATCTTGCCGAGGCTCTTTTCCTTAGTATAGAGGAATACCTTTCTTTGAACTTTATGACCAACTTTGAAATCCTTTATTCTTACCTTTGAATTATATTTAATCTTCACAAGAGTTTGATAAGGAATTATATTCAGATGAGCTCTAGTTCTTTTTTCCTCAATGAGGTCCGAATTTGCTATATTTGCTTCGCCATTCAGGTCCTCGGAATACTGAAGTACTGTATAAGAATGTAATGTAGATTTTGTAGGACTAACAGCATCAATTCCATACGCCACGGAAAAATGAGTTTCTTTAATGGCCTCTATAGGAGCTGTTTGATAAGCCTATAATACCTCTTGCAAATAGTTAGGCCACTTTCTTGCAACCCCTGTCAAATTATTTTTTAGACCTTCTAAAATAGATCTATTTGTCACCTCCACCTGACCATGTGCTTGGGGATGAAAAGGTGTAGAAACATATTGTGTAACTCCCCTCGAATCACAAAAAGAATCCATTTTTCTATTGTTAAATTAAGGACCGTTATCCGTGGTAATTTTTCAAGCTACCCCAAAGCGGCAAAAAATATTGTTCACAATGAACTTAATAACATCCTTGGTTTTTGTTCCAAACAATGGTTCAGCCTCTGCCCACTTTGAAAAATAGTCCACCGCCACAATAATCATTTGGGGTCCTCCGAAATCCATGGGCAATGGTCCTCCTAAGTTTATTCCTAATACATCAAAAAATAATAGCTTCAATAATTGACTTGAGCAGGACTACAAGTTTGTGAATAGAATTGGAAAATCGTTGACAAGTATCACAACCTCCAACTAAACTATTATCCATCTTATCTAACAATTTACACGTGTTTTCATGGTGAAATGATGATGTAAATGAGTCCCAACTGAGGTGATTTGGCACAAATTATCAGTCGAATCTGATGTTGGACCAGTAGTACAGAGAAGAAGGATATTTTTCAAAGAAAAACCCGATGTGATAGTGCAAGAAGTAGATCGGTTGACCAAGATGGGCCATATCAAAGAATCCCAATACCCTTTATGGACATATAATCCCGTTTTAGTTACGAAAAGGAATGGGAAATGGCGCATGTGTATTGACTTCACCGATCTTTACAGAGCATCTCCTAAAGATCCTTTTTCCAGTGCCTCGTATAGATCAATTAGTAGATTACACATCAGGAAACAAGTTATTGTCCTTCATGGATGCCCTTTCAGGGTATAATCAGATACATATGGATCTGAACGATCAAGATCATACTACCTTTATTACTGATAGAGGGATTCATTGTTATAGGGTGATGTCATTTAGGTTGACGAATCTTGGAGCTACCTATCAGCGGTTGGTAAATAAAACTTTTGCTAACCAAATTGGCAGAAATATGGAGGTATATATAGATGACATGATGGTAAAAATCATAAAGGAAGAAGATCACATATCTAATCGTCCAGAAATGTTTTCTAACTTAAATGATATCTACTTGAAGTTAACCCCTGAATAGTGTACTTTTGGAGTCCGATCTGGCAAGTTTCTAGGATATGTGATAAGTGAAAAAAGGATTGAGGTTGATCCGGATCAGCTAAATTCTTTATTATCCATGGACCCCCCCCCCCCTCGGATTACTAAAGAAGTCCACATACTAACCGGACGATTGGGATTGAATCGGTTTATTTCAAGATCATCGGACAAGTGTGTTCAGTTTTTTTATGTTTTGAGGAATGCTAAGAATTTTAATTGGTCACCACAATATAACCAAGCCTTTCTTCAAATTAAAAAGCACTTTTCATTGCCCAATATATTTTTCAAACCCATTTAAGGAGAGAAGCTTTATATGTACTTAGTTGTATCGTAGTATGTTGTGAGTGTTGTATTGGTAAGGGGAGTGGATAATTACCCTCTTCCGGTATACTACATAAGCAAGAGTTTGTTGGAAGCAGAAAAGAAGTATATAAAGTTAGAAAAGTTAGCCTTGGTATTGGTAATAGCAGCCAGAAAAAAGACACCGTATTTTCAAGCACATCCAGTCACAATACAAACATCTTTTCCTTTAAAGAATATTCTACAAAAAGCTTATATATATAAAAGAATGACTAAGTGGTATGTTGAGCTTGGAGACTATGATATTGACTTTGCACCTTGAACTGCACTCAAGGCTCAAACTAGATGTGATTTCTTGGTGGAATTTCATACTAAAATCCCCTATGAAGAAGCTCAAGAAAACAAGTGTAAGAAAAAGTGAATATTCTGAATAGACGGTGGATCTAGTATAATGGGATGTGGATCTGGAATTTGTCTAGCCTCCCCTTATGCTGATACTGTGTACCAAGCTATATGTTTTGGTTTCAGGGCATCCAATAATGAATCAAAATATGAAGCCGAACTAGCTGGTTTAAGATTAGCTCAAATATGTGAAGCAAAGAGGGTCCGGTTAGTAATTGATTCTCAGTTACTTATCCATCAGGCTCAGAGACTATCTAAAACTAAAAAAGACCAGTTGATGAAGTATCTACAAGTTCTGAAAGAAGTAGCCATGAGTTTCAAAATCATTCAGTATGAGCATGTCTTTTGGATCAGAGAATACTATGGCAGATTATTTAGCTACTATAGCCTACTCTGACAAATATCCCTGGATCCTTATGCAAGAATGTTCATCTATAAGTTCAGTACGAGAGGGTGAAACTGAAGAAAATATGAACATATCTGTTGTAAGATCCAAAGATTGGAGGTATGAAATAGAAAAATTCATTATTAATGGAGTTATACCTTCAAATAAAGTTTTGGCTAAAAAAGTGAAATACAAAGCTCGTGGTTTCTTAGTATTGAGAGAAATTCTTTACAAAAAAAACTTTTACCAGACCTCTCCTACATTTTCTAGGATTCGATGAGTCCCAAAATGTTCTATCTGAATTTCACGATGGAGAGAGGTCAGCACATTGTGGCTATAAAGCTTTAACCATGAGAGTTTTGTTAGCTGGATACTGGCCCACTATAATGGCAGATGTTAAAGATATCGTTAGAAGATCTGATCCTTTACAAAAATATGGGAATGTGATCCACGTGCCAACAGTTCCCATAGAGTCAATATATGAACCCATACCTTTTGATAGATGGGATTTGGATTTAGTTTGACCTCTACCAATGGCCTCTAGAGGGTATTGAAGAATAATCATGGAAATAAAATATTTCTCTAAATTGGTCAAGGTTGCCCCACTAGTTGGAACCACTTCCAAGGAAGTTATAAATTTTTCATATCTAACATATGTTGTTGATTTGGAATTCCCAAAGCTATTACTACACACAATGGGCCGCAGACTGACAATAAAGATATGGAAATATTTTTTGCTTCTCAAAGGAATTCAAAATTGTTCTTCTTCCCATTTCCATCCTCAGGAAAATGGGCAGGTTGAGGTTGCTAATCAGAAAATCTTAATAGAGTTGAAAAAAACCTTGAAGGATCTGCAGAGAAATAGCCAAGCTACTTACATGAAGTATTGTGGGCATACCGAACTACTCCTCACACGGCTACTCAAGAGTCTTCTTTTGCTCTTGTCTATGGTATGGATGCAATCACACACGTGGAAGCTAATTTGCCTTCATTCTGGATACAAAACTATTCCAAACAAGCTAATACATGGTATGTGAGAGAAAAAGGAATCAGATGGATCCGATTGAAGAAAGAAGAAAAAGGACCATTTGAGAACAACGCGATATTAGGGTTTGATGAGAACTAGGTTTGCAGCTAAAGTAAAAAAATCCAGATAGGGGACAAATTATTAAGAAAAGGCTTTCCACATACCAAGGAAAAACAATTTGAAAAACAGCCTCCAAACTGGGAAGGCCCATACATGGTATGTGAGAGAATCAAGCAAGAAAAATACAAACTTCAAGACAGATAAGGCAACATGTTGAAATACCCGTGGAACATTGAGCATCTCAGATTGTATTTAGAGTAAAATTGTCTTGTAAATATTTAATTTTTTATACTTCAATGAAAATATTATGGGGTATATTCTTTCCTACCCTAGTGGCGCAACGACGTTTTAATGAGGTGTTCGGTTCTAAATAAATACTATTTTATGCTTTTAAAAAGAATTATAGTGGATGCGAAGAGATCTGATGAATTAATACACATATTAAACACCTCTGGCCTTCAAATGAAATATCTTTGAAGAGATGTGATGAATTAAACACCTATTAAAAACCTCTAACCTTCAAATGAAATATCTTTGAAGTGTTCAAGGAATTAAACACATAATTAACACCTTAGGTATTCAAGTGAAATTTCTTTGGAGTGATTGGATAAATTAAAATTTTGGTAAACACATCACAGAAATTAAATATTTATTAAAGATACAAGAGAGAGAAATGAATATGAAGGAAAATGCAACTTTAAAATTGTTCGAATCATCAAAAGATGTCTGATCCACCATTACACAAAATGCCTTGGCCATCCAAGGACTTTAATTTCAAACATAAAATGTCTTATCCATCCAAAGACTTTAACAAAATTCCTTGGCCATCCAAGCACTTTAGTTTTATACACAAAATTAAAAGTACAACAACCTTAGGGCTAGTTCCTTTCGATTCTTTCGTTACCTTCATCTTTCCCTTGTTCTTTCTCTTTATCTTCATCCTGCTTGGGACTCTTAGCATCAATTCTTGTACTTTCATCATATCTTGAACTCTTATCATATCCCTCATCGAAATCAAACCCACTTGGTGAAGAAACACCATATTTATCACCATATGGCATGGTATGAAAGGGTATTTCGTTATATGGTACGAACTTCCACAGGGGTCCAAGATTCTTTTTTGGAAAGGTTTCATGGAATAATAGAATAATTTCTCCTTTAATACCCTCATCCATCTTTTCCATAGAATCCACCATACTAGGAGCATACTTCTCCACTGTCGCAGCTATCTCTTGAATTTGATTCTGCTTCAGAGAAGTAATTTCATCTTTTTTCTCTTTAAAAAGCTTTTTCAGGTTACTTTCTCCTTGGATAATGTGCTAATGGTTCCTGCATCAGTAACTTGTTGATCCTTAAAATATTATATCTCTCTAGAGGTAGTTGTTTCCAATTCAGAATATTTAGTTTGAAGGTTTTCTTGGGCAGTCTTAGACAGTTCCAATTCGGTACTCAGCTTCTTATTATATTTACCTAAAGCCTCTACTTTCTGTTGTTTGGTTGAAAGGGAGTTCTTCAAGTCTTGATTAGTGGTGCCAAGAGAAGTAATTTATTTAGCTTGAGCCCTGACTTGTCTTTCCAAATCAGCTATTGGCCAAATGTAGCCTAAGACTGCATGGCCTAAGGTATCCTGCTCGTTGGATACTTTGAAGGATTTTACCATCAAAGATCAGAGCATTGGCTGTGGTGGTTGACCGGGGAAAAGTCTGATCAAAGTCCTTTTCATCAAACTCACTGAAGTACATGTTTTCAAGGTCATTCAGATTAACATCACCTTCAATAATAGGCTGATCGACTGTAGGAAATACCGAGCAGAAAGGATCAGCTTGAACATCTTCATGTGGAGGAACATCAGTTGGAAGAGTAGAAGGAGAAACTGTAGGTCGGAGTATTATCTATGACTCTATGTTTCCCTTCTTCTTCTTCCCATCCCTAAGATCACTACCTTTCTTGCGTCTCTTGTGACTTTTTTTCTGGATTGGAAGTGGATGTTCTGACCCTTTGGTTTCACCTACTGTTACTGCAACTGCTTCTAACAAAGCAACATTGATCCTTTCAAGATTACTCAAACCACCCTTCTCAGGAATCTGATACGATGGGTTAACTCCCTTCTTTTTCTTTTGCTTCTTCTTTGTTTTGTCCAAATGGCTAGGGTATTTGTTTCGGGCTAGCAAGTGGAGTTTGCTATCTTTCGCCTCATTTCTTTTGAGGATGACCTCCGATGAAGGGGGAACAATAAGTTATTCCAATGTAATTTCCCTAATCCCACTTGTGTTCCACAAGTGATCCCTCACCATGTTTGCAGCAGTGAAACAATTGTGGAAGGCAAGACCCTACTTCTCTAAGGCTGATTGGCTTAGCTGGGTGAATGTAGTCCTTCCAGGCTCCACTGCTCAGAAAATATTTTCGAGAATACTACAACAAAGACACCGTAATCAGTTTGGTATAACAAAATATAATTTAAATATTGACTAAAAGTCCGAACTGAAATTACCTGAGCTCTTCCAGTATATGGTCAGCTGACTTGGGTTTCCTTTGGTGGTTATCTTTTTTCCATTCTCCCAAGCCCCACTTATGTAGAGAAACTCAGTCCTCCATGGTTTCTCTGCTTCCAACAGGCCGTTAACCACGTTATAGTCATTCCCTATATTATAATAATATAAGGCAATGTGGTTGTTCCTACATAAGCTAGCCACAGCAGCAAACTGCTCCATAGGCATTGGAGTGTTTGACAATATTGAAGCAATAATGATGGCTAACAGAGTGTAACATGCATTGGGACTCAAATGGCTTGGGCAAAGCTTTATCAGATAAAAATACCTTACAACCTCTGGATCTAAAGGGAAACGAAGACCCTCGTTTAACACCTCAGTATATACTATTATCTCCCCAACTTTACAGTCCATCGGAGTTTCTAGATGGATGGGAATCCTCATCTTAACTGACTCAGGAAAGCCCCATTTTTTCCTAATCCTATCCAGTTCGGTAGTATGTGTATATACATAAGAGATTTTATGAAGGGCCAGTAAGTATTTCCCACTAACCTTGCCAAAGTTAGGCCTTACTCTCCCCTTTAGACACTCCGAAAGTGTTTTCGTATTAGGTATACCCACCTTATCTCTAGAAGTCCGAATTGTTGTAGTGTCTCCGGTATTTCTAGACATCTCCAATGGTATATCTTCCCCATAGTCTTCCATGTTATCCTCCGTCATACTTGGTCATTGATCGGCTGACTTAGCACCTTCAGCTTTTTTTGTGATATGAGTAGCTTCACTAGGATGAGGTGGCAGACTCGGATCTGAAGAAACTTGAATAGAAGTTTCTATGAACCTTGGGTTGATATTTTTTAAGGATAGAGGGGTGTTTTTAGCCTTGGAGAGTCGATTGACCCTTCATGGTGTAGTATTTTCAGCATCTTATCCCATAGCAATAAATGGTGACGGTTTCTTGATACTTGAAACAGTTTTGTCTTTAGAAAATATTTCAAGGGTATCTGAACTGAAGATTCCGAATTTAGTGTTGATAAAGTTGGGATGAAATGAGTCTTTTTTATTACCGATTTTTTTGATGAAGTCGAACTTTTTTTTACTCCAGTACTATCTAGCTAATCACTCCACCAGAAGAATAAGGGAGTCGGGCAGCGATTCTTGCTTCCTTCTTTTATTTTTCCAATTCGGACAGGTTCAACTAGCCTCCTTTGATCAGAGCAGTTCTGGTGGTGAATATAAAATTTCTCAAACCTAGAATAACTTGAAGTTTTAAGCTTTATCTCTCTATAAGCTTAGATTTGAAAACTTTTATGAGTCTAGAAATAGAAACAGTAAAACAATCAAGTATATATAGGTAAGAAAATACTTGAGTATTTTACCTAGGGGAGATGAATCATCTAATCCATAATTCGGGGTTAATAACCTAGTCTAATTACATTCCTAAAGAATAGGTGCAAGTACCTAAAAAAAACGATTGAGAGGTCGAACCAGAAACTGACACATGTAACAAAAATTGTTCATTAAAACTCTGACTTTTGGATTTAATCATGCTAAAAAAAAAGCACTTCGGATCTGATCCAAAGTCTTCTCTTAGCTATTCAACTATTCCACAATATTCTGATCCAATTCTTCTCTTATACAGTTAGTTCTTCCAAAACATTTTTTGAAAGAACTAAAGGGGTTACTCCTAAGGTCGGATATTATTGTAAGAGTATTGGGACAAAATCCGAAGGGGTAATTTGGAAAAATTCTAAAGCAGAATTTCAATAAACAGTGGATATGAGTGGATTATGACTCAGCTGTGTGCTAAACCGTTTTTTGGTTTAGGCTTTGGAGTCTTTAAAGCTGACCCGAATCCAAGATCTGACCCCTACGACCCATGGATCTTAAAACAAAGTATAAATACCCCCAATCACCCACATTAATAAGGTTGGACTTTCTCTAAGGAAATTAATTACTAGCACGCACCTCTATTGTCTCTCTACCTTTTACTTAAAAGTTCAATATCTAGTTGATAAATTACCTAGAATACCCTTTGATTAGAAATCACCCACACCAAATGGTATACTTTATAGATCACTTGTATGACCTCGTTTGGAGTGCATGTGTCTAATCAAACAGTGTGACTTGGTTGGAGTGTATCAAGACGGTGTGACTTGATTGTAGTGGGCCTAAGGAACATGCAATGTGGTCTCATAAGAGTGAGCAGATAGATTGATTGTGAATGGGTTAGCTAATGAATGATGACACAATTTCGTTAGATTGATCGGATGGAAGACAATTAAAAATAGACTAAAATGGTCCATTTTTCGAGATGAAAATTGATTAGGTGAAAAGGATCAATAGTATATAAATATATCTCAACTCATATGAAGAATTTTTAAAAATAAACCAAAAACCAAACTGTATTAACTCTCGGATCCAAAATGAATATGCGCAAAATATGTGCCACCAACCATATATTTCAGCTAAGAGTATTAAGTATTATTCTAATTTGTATTTCATTTTGAATATATGCATTATTGATAAGAGAATTGTGAATGTGTATGGGATAGAAACAATACACGGCTTGAGTTGAGCGGGTAGGATCAAGAACTGTGTTGATACCAAATCCCCCTCCTATAATTACAATAATAGTGTATATATATAGTATGGCAGAAATTAAACCCTAGAAACCTTAGCCCATATACAAACTAATATTACATAGCCCATATACATTTTAACACTGCCCATATATTATTGATTCTAACGTTGACACTCTAACACCCTCCCTCAAGTTGGAGCATGAAGATTACGAATGCCCAACTTGCCAAGCAAAAACTCAAACTGCTGCTTGCCTAGTGCTTTGGTAAAAATATCTGCAAGTTGGAACTTAGTGGGCACATGAGATGTGCAAATAACCCCATCAAGTATCGCATCTCGTAGAAAGTGACAATCTACTTCAATATGCTTTGAACGCTCATGGAACACAGGATTGTGGGCAAGATATAAAGCCGACTGACTATCACAGAAAACTTGCATAGCCCCTGAATGTGAGACCCCAAAATCTTTGAGCAAGCCGTGCAACCACTTCAACTCACAGGTCAATCCTGCCATAGAGCGGTACTCTGCTTCAGCGGAAGACAATGCAACAACACCTTGTTTCTTAGTCTTCCATAAAACAGGAGAATCACCCAAGAACACCATCCAACCACTTACACTACGCCGAGTCTTAGGATAGCCAGCCCAATCAGAGTCACACCATCCTGTCAGAGTGAGATTAAATATACTTGGCAGAAGAATTGCCTGACCCGGGCTTCCTTTTAGATAACGAACAACTCGCAATGCAGCCTGCCAGTGATCCTCCTGTGGTTTCTGAAGAAACTGAGATAAAATATGTACCTAAAAACAGATATATGGACGTGTAAATGCCAGATAAATCAGTCTTCCCACCAACCTGCGGTACGCAGACCCGTCAATTAGTACCACCGACTCGCTTTTGCCGAGCTGCTGATTTTGCTCAATGGGAAACTGTGCAGGCTTGCTGCCAAGTAAACCTGTCTCAGAAATAATATCCAGAGTATATTTACGTTGGCAGAGAAAGATACCCGTGGGACTCCGTGCTACTTCAACTCCAAGAAAATATTTGAGACGACCTAAGTCCTTCATATGAAAGCAAGTGCTCAAGTATTTTTTAAACTCCACCAATGCACCAGGGTCATTCCCGGATAGAATGAAATCATCAACGTACACCAAAACATGCATACGACAACCACTCGTGGAATAAGAGAATAAAGAATAATCTAAATAGGACTGAACAAACCCATACCTCTTCAGTGCAGCTACTAACTTGGCAAACCAACACCGAGGTGCCTGCTTCAGCTCATACAACGATTTGCAAAGGCGACAGACTTGTCCTTCATGCCCTCTATCAAAGCCTGGAGGAATTTTCATGTAAACCTCCTCATCTAGATCACCATGCAGAAAAGCATTGTGTACATCCATATGATGTAGTTCCCAATTATGAGCTGCTGCAACCGCTAAGAAAAAACGTACAGTAAACATCTTAGCAACCGGGGCAAAAGTCTCTGTAACAGGAGTGTCAACGTTAGAATCAATAATATATGGGCAGTGTTAAAATGTATATGGGCTATTTAATATGAGTCTGTATATGGGCTAGGGTTTCTAAGGTTTACTTTCTTCCACACTATATATATATACACTATTATTGTAATTATAGGAGGGGGATTTGGTATCAACACAGTTCTTGATCCTACCCGCTCAACTCAAGCCGTGTATTGTTTCTATCTCATACACATTCACAATTCTCTTATCATGGTATCAGAGCCATAGCCTTCAAAAACCATAGCCTCCATCAGCCGGTGTGTTTCCATCAGCCGGTGTGTTTCCGGTGTGTTTCTATTAGACAGTGTGTTTTCGGTGTCTTTCCATCAGCCGGCGTATTTCCGGCGTACCCTCCATCAACGGGTGTGTTTCTTGCGTAGCTTTTATCAGCCGCTGTGTTTCCGGCGTAGCCTTTATCAACCGGTGTGTTTCTATCAGCCGGTGTGTTTCCGGCATACCCTCCATCAACCGACGTGTTTCCGGCGTACCCTTCATCGGCCGGCGTGTTTCCGATGTACCCTCCATCAGCCGGTGTGTTTCCGACATAGCCTTTATCAGCCGGTGTGTTTCCATTAGCCGGTGTGTTTCCAGCGTAACCTCCGTCAGCCGGGGTGTTTTCGGTAGTTTTTATGGCAGACGAATCACATTCTACAATGGACCAGACAACCTCTCCTACGTCACGTGATGCGGTAGTGGGGTTCCGGAAGATTGATCTGACTTCTCCCTATTATCTTGGTTCCAATGATAATCCTGGTAATATTATTTCCACTGTTAAATTTGACGCCACTAATTATCAAGCTTGGTCTCGTTCTCTGCGTTTATCTATGAAAGGTAGGAGAACGCTTGGTTTTTTGGATTGAAGTATTGTGAAACCAGTAGATCCGAAGTCTCTGGAGGATTGGGATGTTGTTCAAGCCACACTCGTTCAGTGGATTCTGAACACTAGTGATGAGTCGCAGCGCAAATATGTTTCGTATTTTAAGGAGGTTAAACCTCTGTGGGATGTTCTACAGCGTCGTTTTACTGTTAGCAATATTCAGCGCAAACATGAGTTGAAGGAAGAGTTGGCTGCTTGTAAACAGACCTCTACTATATCTGTTTCCGAATACTTTGAGAAACTCGAGAAACTCTGGGATGAGTTGAGTGCATATTCATTTACTCCTACTTGTGTTTGTGGTGGGATGGCTGAAGCATATCAGCGGAGTCAGGATGAAGAAAAACTGCATGTATTTCTTTCTGGTCTCCATCGGGAGCGCTTTGGTGGTATTCGCTCTCGGGTACTTGCTCAGGATGAGACTCCCACTCTGGATGGATCATTCAACAAGGTGCGTGGTGATGAGCGGTTATAGGCCAGTGCACTTGTGGAGAAGCCTATCTCAGAGGCTCCGATGGCATATACAGTCCAGTCTACTCCTCGAGGTACTTCTTTATCTGCCCCACGTTATTCTCAGCGTTTTTGTACCTATTGTCACAAAAATGGTCATGAAGAATCTAATTGCTACACCAAACATGGGTATCCTGGAAAGCAAACCACCGCCTTACGTCCAGGTACTACACTAGCTTACGGCCGTGGAGAAGGGGGTCCGCGCGGACCGTCACGCAGTGGCGTTGCTCCAAGGCCACGCAACACAACAGCACAGACAGCCACCGTGGGTCCATCGGCTGCAACTATTGCCAAGTTACCTGTTGGTGAGGCTTCTCGTCTTTCTGGTCAGTTGCAACAGTGCTTTCTTTTTCTTCAACAGACAAAGTTTCCCAGACTGATGAGCTTCTAAGTGGTGAGTTGTTCAGTACCCCTTGGATTATTGATACTGGGACTTCTAATCACATGACAGGTGACATCTCTTTATTTCACAATGTTACTGTTATGCCAGCCTGTGTAGTATCTCTACCTGATGGCTCTCAGGTTACTGCTACAAATTGTGGTAGTGTGCGTTTGTCTTGTCAGTTGTCTTTGCAGAATGTATTTTTGGTTCCCAAGCTTACATGTAATTTTCAGTATCCCACTTGACTGATGATCTAGACTGTATTGTTTACAGTGTTAAGTTTGGTTGTCTTATTAAGGATCGACGATCAGGGACGGTGATTGGACTGGGTGAGCGGAGAGGTGGAATGTACTATTTCAGCAGTGTTGTGAAGACCAAAGTTTGTAGTGTTGCAGTGGTTGATAGTGATGCTGAGTTGTGGCATCGTAGGTTGGGACATCCCTCAGCTAAGATGGTTCAATCTTTACCTTTTGTTTCTAGTACTCTTGATATGAGTGTAGCTCACCTGTGTGATATTTTTTTTCGAGCTAAACAGACTCGTGAATGTTTTTCTATCAGTGATTCTAAAGCGGCTGCTTGTTTTGAATTAATTCATTATGATTTGTGGGGTCCTTATCATATTTTGTCTTCTTGTGGTGCGCGATATTTTCTCACTATTGTTGATGATTACTCCCGTGCTGTATGGATTTATTTGTTGGCTGAGAAATCAGAAGTAACTTCCATGTTTTTACATTTTCTTGCAATGGCTAAGAAACAATTTAATGGAGTTGTTAAGACAGTACGCAGTGACAATGGCACTGAATTTTTCTCTGTACGTCGTACTTTTGATGAGTTGGGTATAATTTTTCAATCTTCATGCGTGGGTACTCCTCAGCAGAATGGTAGGGTCGAACGGAAACATAGACATATTTTGAATGTTGTCTGTGCTCTCAGGTTTCAGGGTAACTTACCTGTTAAATTTTGGGGGGAGTGTATTTTGACTGTCGGTTATATGATTAATAGAACTCCTTCTCAATTTTTGGGTTCTAAGACTCCATTTGAGATACTTTTTGGTGTGCATCCCGTCTTCTTTGAGCTTCGTGTGTTTGGGTCTCTATGTTATGTGCATGATCAGAGGTCTAAGGGTGACAAGTTTTCGAGTCGTAGTCGTCGATGTGTTTGTGTGGCCTACCCATATAGAAAGAAAGGCTCGAAAGTATTTGATTTAAAGAGTCAAGATTATTTTGTTTCCCGAGATGTGAAATTTTTTGAACATATATTTCAATTTGCATCTACTCCTGTGTTCTCTGAGTTGGGTTGTCATGAGACTGAAGTCGCTGCACCTCCTCCTACTGCTTCTGAGTTTTGGGAGAAGGTTGAGAAGAACTCGACGATTGAAGATGAAGTGTCACCGGATAGCGGTGTCCCTTTAGTAGCACCACTCGCGGAGGTTGCCGAGGTTGGTGATGTGCAACCTCCGCCTCAGGTTGGTGACAGCGGTGTCTCAGATTCGCCAATAGTTTCTGATGTTATTTCAGATACTTCGGGTATTTCTTCAGACCTTGGACGGGGAAAGCGTAGTAAAATTCCTTCTACTCGTTTGGCGGATTTTGTGATGACTACAGTAGTACATTCAGCACCATCTGCTTCTCTTGCTCCTAGTCCTAGTCCATCTCCTGATCACGGTATGCCTTATCCTCTCACTCATTATATAGATACTCCTCGTTTTTCTTTGGCACACCGCTCTTTTCTTGCGGCTATTACCTCTGGGGATGAACCTAAGTCATTCCGATAGGCTATACGACATCCTGGTTGGAGAGAGGCAATGCAACAGGAGATTCAGGCACTAGAGGATAATCATACTTGAACCTTGGCACATCTACCTCCTGGGAAGAAAGCTTTGGGGAGTCAGTGGATTTATAAAATTAAATATCATGCGGATGGGAGAGTAGAGCGCCTCAAAGCTCGTTTGGTCGTGTTTGGTAATCATCAAGTAGAAGGGGTTGATTATACAGACTAATATTAAATAGCCCATATACAATTTAACACTGCCTATATATTATTGAATCTAACGTTGACACTCTAACAATTATTTTCAGTACTAAACTGTTTTTGTTATAATTTAAAAGAAGCGCGTAGAGTTTCCGCATATGGTCTTGAAAAATCGAACATTCTCACGACAAGGCATATATTACAGCATTTTATTGATATCATGATGTGAATATGAGTTGAGAGAACGAACCTATGCACTGTATAGTATATGCCAATTGAAATGAAAGGATTGTACCATTCAATATGTTATATGTAGAATGGTATAAATAACAAACATAAGATGATGTGTTCTTCATTTTATAAATAAAGAACTAGGTGCAGTTTCATTACCGGGCAGAATCTCTATTTGCAGGCAGTTCCATTACTCGCTTCATCCTCAACTTAATTGTATGTAATGGGCTCACTGCCGAAGGAGATTTGCCCGACAATTCCTCTGTATCACATGTTGAAGTCCACAATGACTCATCTATGACCCTCTATATACCTTACTCCTCTCTTAGAACAAGTTTCTAACACTAACAGTATCACTATAACTTATAACCTATTGATTTTACTTCAAAGCCCGTGCAATATGATTTTGCATTTTAATTCATTGCTTTATGTTATTTCGATGTTATCTCTATTGAAAGTTAAGTCATATATAAATTCTCTTTTTTGGGGGCAGAAATCGGTTTAGATATATTCATTAAATATCATGCTTCTAAGCGGATTGTTACATTGCTATGTTTTGTATAAGAGGTTAATGAATACTTTATAAGAACTCTTGGATCTGACTCGAAAATAGTCCATAAGACCTTAACTAGTGTGTAAGATAGTGAACTTATCTGCAAATGTTGAAAGAAATTGGACTATGATAGACACTTGTAGAACTATATATACTATACTTTACATTATCTTGGAGGTATTCACCTTCATCGTAACAAACTGAACACAAAGAAACAAAATGGACTAGATTGTCGAAAGTGGATAGTCTACACGAGGGGAGACTAACTTTGTCAAAAATTGATAGTCACTAGACTATCACCAGATGATTTTTAGTCGATGAACTATATGTGTATAAAATATGGATAGTCAAAGGACCATGCACAGTTCAATATAATTTGTTAAATTATAGAGTTAAGAGCCAAATCTTTTAACTTCCATGTTATCAAACGAACAGGTGATTACCGTTATATCAAGTCTCGGATGCCAATGGTGAATATTCGTCAAGCGCTTTCTTAGTTCAACCATTACTGAACTTATGCATATTATGATTTCAACAAGATGCATTGCGTGTGGAACATGTGTAAAAGTATTATTTTGTGGTAATATATATAAGAAAAATAGTTAAAGATCATTTGGATCTTGAGGTTAGAGATCTTGATCTCACTAGTAAACTAAAGAAAGCCACCAAGATGATTTCCATGAACTGTGATCTTGAACAATTCAACAAAGAGAATGGTTTTAACCTCTGCATAATTAAGATCCATGATTTCCTAGTACATAAAGATTTGTTCACTCACATTGATAAGAATATCAAAGAACCGGTTGTTGCTGAAGTATTTTTCAAGACCCATAATGTTATGATCTTGAGCTTTGTGAATGAGGTACATTGAGAGTTATCTAAAGAGCCAACAAGGTTAGGAATATGGAATTGGTTGGAAGCTATTCACATGAAGAAATCCCTAGCGAACAGAATGTAGCTCAAGAAATAATTTTATACGCTAACAATAGTCGAGTGCAAGAAAATTCAAAAACACTTGTATGATCTAAATATAATCATTTTTTACTTAAATGTAGTTGGTGTCGAAGTAGACATTATGAGTAGTTAGGTTCAGTTAAATCCTTTAGAGTCATATATTGAAATTGTATGAACACTTTCTTGACACCGTACTTTATGGAAAAGAGACGCTTACAATGCTCGAAATAGTGTTTTGAACTAAAAATATCTTCAATGAAAAACAATCCTAAAGAGTGACTCGGAAGATCTCAGACTGAGTGTGAGGGGCACGCTTTGAATAAGATATTCAAAAAATAAAAAGGGAAATTCTTGGCCCAAATCGAGGATATTTCTTAGTGGATCTAAATTGAAATATTAGAAGTGAAATAAGTAAGATAATATCACTAGCAAATTCCCGGAAAAAATGAAGGGTGATAGTTATCCTAAGCAGGATGCTAGAGATGTTGCCATGTTCTTGGATGACTATGAATTTAGTGAGGCTTCAATGACTTCTACTTAAAATTAAAATTAAGAGCAAATGTTGGATTTGGAAGGTTTATTCCACATGACTTCCTACAAACATTTTTTGGAAATCTTGAGATTGTTTGATGTTGGCAAGGTTATCAACTAGAATAATTAATCATCTAATATCATATGGAATTTTCAGCTCAAGTTATATACACCTACTTGAGAGAGTGATAACAAGCGTGAGGTTTGTTCCCAAACTTAAACGCAACCTTCTTTCTCTATGCATGTTATATGAGAAAGAGTTTACCTATAAGGGTGTATAGGACAAACTTAGGGTCTTGTAAAGCTCACTAGTTGTTTTTAAAGCCTATAAGACTAATATTGTGTTAGTTCTTGAAGGTTTTGTTGTGGCGGATATTTGTGTCTAGTGTAAAAAACGATTCGACCAAGTTGTGCATTTGAGGTTACGATATATGAGCAAGAAAGGCCTGAATAAGCTTAGCGAACAAAGATTATTGGTTAGTAGCGCAGTTTAAAAGTTTATTTTTTGTTAAAGTTTTGTGCTAGGTAAAAGTAAAAAGGTGAAGTTCTTTCTTAGTGATCATGCAACCCGTCATTGGTGGTTCAATGTACTTTATGTATTTGATTGATTACTACTTAGAAATTACGAATTATAAATACCAAGAAAAAATCATTTTATGATTTTATGAACTGGAAGAGTTTGGTGGAGAATCAAACTTGGAAGATGTTGAATAAGTAGAGATATGAAAATGGTATGAAATATGTGAATGAGGCATTTACTTGCTATTATTCTTCACTTGTCACTCCTAGATATCGAATTATTAGGGGAACTCCCTCATCAGAATGGGCTCTTTGAAAGGATGAACCAAACTTTGGTGAAAAAGGCTAAGCGTATGCTTATATCACTTATAATAGGACAATGATTATGGGGTGAAGTTGTATTCATAGTGCGTATAACATCAACGAAATTCCATCTACGACACTGAAGTTTAAATGTCCATAAAACGTATGTAGTCAAAAGAAACCTTTACTGGAATATATGAGAGTGTTCAGATGTATTATTTGTCGATATGTGAAGCAAAATAAGTTTTAATATGGAGAAATAAAGTGTTTATTCCTCGGTAACTCGGAAAGAGTAAAATGGTATTTTTTGTGGTTCTTGGAACCCGAACCTCAGAAGGCTTACAGCAGTCGTGATGTGGTTTTTAATGAGGATGCCATATCATTGATGAAGACAATAGAGACCAAACCTAGTACTACCGAGAATAGATGTGAATTCGATGATGATTCTGGAGAAGATCGTGAAGCTAAGGATGCTTCTGCTAAAGATAATTTTACACTTGGTCGGATTTGATCAGGCTGGAGAGCAACATGATCTTGACAATTATCAGTTGGCGAAAGATAGAGAATGAAGACCTTGCAAACCTCTATAGATGTATGGTTTTGCTGATGTTATAGATTATAGTTTATTGATTGAAATGCTACATGATATTCTTGAAGTCAAAAACTATCAGGAATCTATAGAAAAAAATGATAAAGAGAAATGATTGAAGATTATAAGGGAAGAACTCAGATCTCTTAAGAAGATGGGCACTTGGATTCTTGAGAAACAACTGAATGGTCAAAATCTTGTTGCGATTAAATGAATATTCAAAAGAAAACAAGGTATTCATGAAGTGGAGTTGACAAAATACAAAGCTATATTAGTATATGAAGGTTTTACGTAAAATAAAATTGTTGATTTCAATGAAATTTCCTCATCGATTGTGAAATAAACCTCAATAAGGGTTTCGTTGCTAGATTTTATCTTCAGTTAAATCAAATGAATGTTGTTACTTCCTTCTTAGGTGAAGAATTCAAAGAGACACTTTACATGTTACAGCCAAAAGGTTTTCGTTAAGAGAAAGAAAGATATGTGCATTTGTTGAATAGACGCATATATTGCTTGCAACAGTCGTCAAGGCGGGAAAAATTAATAAAAATTATTTTATAAGTTCCATCAAATATATGAGGAGTTGCTATGATAAATGTGTCTATTGTTATGGGGAAACATACATGTGGAGACAAAACATGTTTTTATTCTATGTGGATGATAGCCTAATATCTAGTGACAAAAGAAGAATTGAAACGTTGAAGACTCAGCCGAAGATATAAGAGAATGTACGAGGATACTTGGTATTGAGAATAAGAGGAATAGGTTGAGAAGATATCTCAATAAGAATACATACATGAGGTTCTCAAGAAGTTCATAATGTATAAATCTCGTGTGATTAGAACTTTTATTAGTGCTCATTTCAAACTTAGTATCACCAAAACACCAACTGAAGTAATATATAAGAAGTTTATGCAGGAAATACCGTATGCAAATATGAAAGGAAGCAAAATTTATGTTATGATATTAACCAAACGTAATCTTGTCTACTCTATTAGTATTTTGAGATGATTTATGTCAAATTCGGGAAGTCTCACTTACAAGACCTCATTTGTCTCAGGATGTACTTGAAAGCTTCCGTTAAAATTGTTTTTTGTTATGATCAAACATAAATGGTTGATGAAATATTGAAAGGATATGTTGACTCTTATTATACAGGTAACTTTATATAATAAAGTCAACTTCGGGTTATTTTCTTACTCTACTTAAAGAAGCGGTTAGTTGGAAGTCTTGTATACATAAGTTCATTTTAGTCGTGGAAGCCGAATATATGGATGTTACTGAATATATGAATTAATTCGTATATGAAGTAATTCGTATGGGTGAAAATATTTTCGAGTGAGATCACTGGTATGTAACAAGATGCAATAATTTTATCATAATACTAGTACTCTTCATTTAACGGATAATGTGAAGTTACATGAGAGAACTAAGCAAGTAGATATTAAGTTGCACGTCATTTGAGATGTGTTGGAGAGAGAGAAAGTGAATGTGGCAAAGATTGTAAGTCGAAAAATCATTTAGATACTCTAACCAATGTATTTTTTATTTCAAAATTTATAAATTGCATGAGACTTGTGCAAGTCTTATAGGTAGGTGAACCGGATGTCTCGAAAGAGTAGTTGGAACATCGACACAGTGGATGTTGGAGTAACTATAAGCCTATGTGGAGAATTGTTAGGTGTAGGCTAAACGTGACTGATGCATAGAACCACCGAAGATTAGGGTTGAATATGGATGACAAAGACTAAAGGGTGGAAACGGATGAAGCTCTAAATAGTTCGGCTGAAGCTGTAACTCAAAACTTAGATTCAGAACATGTGCTGGAACCTAAGAATGAGTTTGCTGAAGAAAAATGTAATATTTCTGCTGACCCCGAAGGTGCACGTTTATCTTATACTGGACCGGAGGTGAAGGAACATATTGCCGAAGACTTTTGGATATCTTTATTTTTTTTGTAAAGAACTTGATCACTTGTTATGGAATTGTATAAGTTGGGTGAAGAATCTTTACTACTAATTAAGAGAATTAATCAGGAGCATGCATTGAAATAAGAAAAATAGCCATATTGTACAAGCGTCTAGGAATGGTATTATTACCCTGCAATATACCATGTATCACTTTGGCACCGAACACAAAAGAATATGCTTTTGGTACTAATGTGAGTCACATACATTTTATACTTCATTTTTCATTCTATAATCAAGTGTCCAACATATAGAAGATTTTTAAAGAGAGAAAATATGTTGTTTTTTGCTTTTAGAGAGAGAAACGAGGTAGAAGATCAACACTCTTATACATAATTATTTTTTTTAAACGATTGTGCTTTTTAACCAAAAAAAAAGTAATCAAGTGTCCAATGTCTATGATTAAGTTTCGACTAACCTTTCCTTAACCTCGGCCATGGCTAAAATCCTACATATTAGGATTTCCACAATAGTACCCGTAGTTTAAATCATCTAGATTGCAGTAAATTGTTAAGTTGTCTATACTATAGTTATCAATCACGAGTGACTAACCAATCTGATTTTTCCCTAGATTAAATCAAATTGTGTGCCATTTTTCTGATTTATTTCATTTAATTTAGTTCTTCTTCAGTTTATTTTGTATTTTATCCCATTTTTATATTTTGTTTGGCGCATCTGTGAACTTTTAAATTGGATGTTTAAGCGGTTATTGGTAGACAAGGAAGATAGTGAGATATACGGATTAACATTTTTTAAGCTTGAAAGAACATGCTATTGGATCACTTTTTCCAAGTAAATTTTGGATTAAGTGCTTGTTTGAAAAAAAACATCTCTTTTTTTTAGGGAACCCGCAGACGCTACTCATAGTGTAATGAGTGCGCACAGGGTAAATCCTCAGTCTAACGCAATAGCCTGCAAAGCAACGCCAGAAGGTAAACCACACAAGATGACAGATGCAGCCAAAAAAACATATGTAGAGGGATTCGAACTCATGACCTTTAGTCATGAGCAGTGGCGGAACCACTCGGGGGCTACCAGGGGCTGGAGCCCTCTAGTTCCACCACTAAATGATACATTTGTTTATATTTTGTTAAAAAATAAATGTATGTTTTTAATTTTTAATTTTTATATTACTTTATCTATTATAATTAGAAACAAGATAATTAATTTTAAAATAAATTTTCAAACTTATTTTCCTATAATAAAATAAAGATTAGTAAATGGAAGTTAAAATAAATTATTAAAAAGCATATCAAACTTAGAAATTAAATAAGATGGTAAATAATTAAAACATTGAAATGGAAAAAAGAGATATTTGTGAGAAATTAAAACATTGAAACAAAGCCATCATTGAAACAAAAAAGAATTTTGCCTAAAATATTATAATAAGTTTATATTATTTTTGTTTACAAAATTGTTGGAAGAAGACTATTTCACAATAGTTTGTAATCGTATTTGTCGTGAGAAATTGGTGTTTTTAGAATTAACACGCTGGTGTTTTTAGAGCTAGATAATGCATTCAAAACTAACAATACAACTAGGTTTGGCGAAAGTATCGAAAAATGTTTTGGAAAATATGTATACGTTTTATAGTTTAGTCCCCCTAATTTCCAATCCTAAATCCGTCACAGATCATGAGCATGCCTTACTCAACCAACTCGGTTACCCCGTTAGAGTTTGAAAATCCATCTTTATAGTACTAGTGAATGGAATTGATTGCAACGTGAACACTTTTTATTTACGAATCAAGATTTTGGCCAATTAAACAATGGAAGGCGTTATGCAAAGTACACCGTCACTTTTGTACGAGGAAATTAAGGAATAAAGTAACGGAATTGAATTCACGCGGGCTTTTTTAGACTCGAGGTCTGAAGTTGAATTTACTACTCATCGAAAACTTAGGTAGTTTTAACAACTTCCCAAAACCCCACGGAGTATAAAAATTATTTAATGTTTTAAAAAATAAATATATAAAAAACTACATCAATTTTTTGTTCCAGATCAAACTAGTTGGTGATGGAAACTGCAACTAGTAAATTTATTGTTGAAACTTTCCGGGAGAAATCCTTCGGAAAATATATTATCATATTGCATATGGGTGGTAAATTAAATGAAAGATAAAGCTCACGAGTAAACTTTATGGGTGCTGATCTTTTGAGGTATATCTTTTTACGAAATTTTAAACATTTAGATTTTACCGGCAATTTATGAGAAGAAATTATCTGAAGGAAGAGAACGCTCCAAGATTTGAAAGATTGCTTCAAGAATAGTGTGTTTCTTTCCCTCTAAGAAATCATCTTTTTGGCATCTTCTCTTCGATCGGCTCCTCGTTGTGGCTTGGTGTTTGGTTTGATCTCTGTTCTCATTGAGTCTCGAAAGTTTGTTGTGTTGATTCTCGCTAGTTTGTGTTGGTGCTGGGTCTTCCCTTGGGAAGCAGAGCCTTCTTTGGCTCTGCTTGTAGTGCTGTTGCTGTGTTGATTCTCGCAACTGTGTTGTGTTGTTTCAACGTTTGATTATTATGGCTGTTAACTCTTTGAGTGTTGGAGACTTTCCACCACTGATTAACAGACAGGAGATGAGTCTTCCTCAAGGTTCGAATGTGGCTCCGCCTGACAGGATGTTATACGCTGATATCTTGAAAAAGAAAGATGTTGCTGAGTTTTGTTCGGAATGGGTTAAGTCTTTTGAAGACCACAATGTGGTTCAGTTCTCTTTGCAAACTAAGGTTGATCTACTAGTTAAATCTAGGACTACAATTATAGCTAAATTTAGTCAAGGTATCCCTAAGCGTTTGGCTTTTCAAGCCTTTCTTGATTCTTTTAAGTTCAAGGGGATGTTCACTTATACTACGATTGATTCGAGACAAATCCTTGTGGAGTTCTCTATGATGGAAGACGATGAAAGAATATGGTCGAAACGGTTCTGGAAGGTGGAAGGTAAGGATATGTGTGTTATCAAATGGTGTCCCCAAAGCAATAGAAACTATGAAAGCCCTATTTCCTTACTTTGGGTAAGGTTTGAGAAGCTTCATGAGTTTTTGTATAACAGATCCGTTATACATGAATTGGCTTCATCTTTAGGCATTGTTCATCAAGTGGTGGTTCCTGATATCAATAGGGCCAAAGTTAATGCATGTTTTGCTTTGGTTGAAGTTGATGTTTCAAGGTTGTTGTAAAGGAAATTATGGGTAGGTTTTGGTGATTGTGAGGGTTGTTGGGTAGGAGTTAGTTATAAGAATGCTCCTTGCTATTGCCAGATTTGTCACCATTTAGGGCATGACTCTGAGAAATGCAAAAAGAATTCTGATATGGTTTCTAAGGATGTGCAGCAAAAATCTGATATTATTGCTAAAGATGATGTTCAATCTGTTTCTTTACATGATAAAGTTACAATGAATCAAGTTCCTAAATCTACAAAATTTCAATCTTTTAGTCAAGTCTACAGAAGGAATCTTAAATCTATTGTTACAGCCAAGGACAGGCCTTTTGTTTCTTGTCCCTCAACAAGTCTTGCTAGTCCTGTTAAAGAGAAGTCAGTCTCCAACAATGGCCCTGATCCTGATCCTGATCTCATTAGTGCTCTTCAGAATCTGAAGGAGGAGGATAATTCTTTGTGTAATGATAATCTGCAGGGTTCTCCTTGTGGTGGTAATATTGGTAGCTATAACCCCTCGCCAAGGGCTAGCTCCAATGATCCTAATCCTGATCCTGATTTTGACTTAGTTATCTCTGGTAAGATCAAATTTGCAAATAAGAACAGCAATTCAAAAAGGTTATCCATCAACTCTTTGAGGAAAAGAGAAAAGATTCAAAATAGATCTGTTTCTGATAATGTTTAAGTCTATCAGTTGGAATGCTCGTGGAATTTATAATAATCCTACTATTGCTAGGTTAAAATATATTATTAACAATGAGAATGTTAAGGTGATAACAATTCAAGAACCTATGGCTAGATATGACAAGATTGAGTTGATTGCTAGGAGGATTGGTTTTGCTAACTATTTGGCTAATACTTCTAATAAAGTTTGGTTTTTTTGGCCTAATGATATTAGTGTTTCTGTCATTTTAAATCATGATCAGTTTTTACATCTTGAAATCAATTTTTCTTCTTTTACTTGTTTTTTTACTTCTGTTTATGCTAAGAATCAGAGAATGAATCGTAAGATGCTTTGGAGTCAGCTTGGTAATCTTACCTGTGATGAGAAGCCTTGGATCATTGCTTGTGACTTCAACACTATTACTTGTCTTAAAGACCAATTGGGTGCTTCTTCTTTTGATGAGGGTAGTGCTGAGGACTTTAATTCTTTCATCGGGCTGTGCAATCTTGAAGAGGCTGGATTCAGTGGCTCTAGATATACCTGGAGCAACAATAGAATCTGGAAAAGATTAGATAGGGTGTTAATAAATCAGAAATCTATTGCTGCTTGGCAGGTTCATATTAATCACATGGTCAGAACATGTTCTGACCATGCTCCTCTTTTAATATCTATCTCTAATAATGTCAACAGATCTTACAATAAGGGATGTTTTAAGTATATAAATGCATGGTCTAATCATCCTGACTTTTTGAGATGTGTTAAGCAGAATTGGGAAAAGCACTGCTATGGGAATGCTAATGGTATTTTCTGGTATAAGCTTAAGAGGCTCAAGGCTTGCCTTAAAGCTTCGAACTTATCTACCTTTGGTGATATTTTTAGAAAAGTCAAGGAGGCTACCATTGAGATGAAGAATGCTATTGGAGGCAAAAGTGTTATAATTCCTGGCTAAACGACAGTGATGTTCTCCATCTGCAATCAGCTGTCTGGGCCACCTGCTTGACAAATACCAGAATGAGTCTGGTCAGCTTATTAACAAAACAAAGACAAAGATAATTACCTTTTTGAGTTGCACTCCTGCTACTGTCACTAGAATCAAATCAGCCACTGGATTCAATATGGAGCTTGCTCCTTTCACATATCTGGGAGTCACTATCTCTGCGAACAACAAAGGGAAGAATTATCTCCCTCTTCTAAGTAAAATATATAACAAGATTCATGATTGGGATCTCAAGAATCTGTCTTTTGGGGGCAGGCTGTCCCTCATCAAGAATGTTCTTTATCCTATCATATACGTTTGGATGCAGAACAGCTTGATCCCCAAAAGCATTATTAATAAACTTGAGCTCTGCTTTAATAAATTCCTTTGGAGAACTAAATTTAATGAACCTGCTATTCATTGGTCTGTTTGGGGCTATCTGTGTAAGCCTTTTGATGAGGGTGGGCTGAATATCAAGCATTTGCTTGATATTCAACTCACCTTCTCTTATAAATTATGGTTCCTTTTAAGAAAGGGAAATTCTCTATGGTCTGATCTTATGCTTAGGAGCTATTGTGCTAATGTTCATCTTATTATTTCTAAGTGCAAGGTTACTGATTCCATTGTTTGGAAAAGATATTCTCTGTAAAGGATCATGCTGATCAGTATATTAGTTGGTCTTTAGGTAAGGGCGAAATCGACTTTTGGAGAGACTCTTGGCATGGGATGGGTCCTATTGCTAATGATTCTAACTCTAATAGTTTGTTTTTGCCTGCAAAGGTTAATTCTTTTTGGAAAATCAATACCTGGGATACTGAATCTATGGCTGGTTTTCTTTCTAATGATAGAATCGCTCGTATTTCTTGTATGAACATTAATCAAAATAAGGATGATAATATTGAGCGGAGATTTTCTAAAAATAATAATTTCCACACTAAATCTACTTGGGAAAATATCAGATTAAAAAACACTAAGCTTTCCATTTTCAAGAAAATTTGGCATAGTTTTATCCCTTCAAAGTTTTCTTTTTTAACATGGAAAATATTAAAGGGTTTTGCTCCTATTGATCATATTCTATCTAAAAGGGATTTTGTTCTGGTCTCAAAGTGTCAGTTTTGCTTCAATTGTGAAGACAAAAATCATCTGTTTGTTAATTGTAGGTTTGCTTGGTCTTTGTGGAATTATTATGGCCTGATGTTTAGAATTCCTTTGAGACGTTATATGTCTTTGAGTCATATGATCTATTGTTGGTTTTGGTCCACTGGCTGTAACTTCCATATAACTCACATTGTCCCCCAGATAATTTGTTGGGCAGTGTGGTTAAACAGAAATCACAGCAAGTTTAAAAATACTAAGGACACTTTTTCTAGTGTTGTTTATCGAATTAATAAGGTTATCTTAGCAATTGACTCTAAGAATTCCCTAAAATCTAAGCATTGGTTTGGTGTGGTCGAAGCAGGTACATCTATCGGTTGCCTATCTATCAATAGAGCCAAAGTAAAGTACCTGATATGGAGTGCTCCTGTTGCTGGAAGACTCAAGCTAAATATGGATGGAGCCAGCAGTTTCGTTGGTGAGGCTTCTGGTGGTTTGCTTGTTAGAGACGATCTGGGCAACATTGTTGAAGGTGCTGGGTTCCTGTTTGGGAAGCTTAATCCACTTCAAGCGGAGACAAAAGCCCTTCTGGAGGCATTAATCCTTTGTAGGAGGAGGGGATGGTATGTTGTTGACATAGAGTCAGATTGCTTGACTCTTGTCAACAGCATGGATACAGGGGCTTCTGATTGTGACTCGTTGGTTGCTATTTGTAGGCGTCTGATTCATCCATCCATGTGCCTTCGTCACGTTTCTCGATCCCAGAATGTTGCTGCTGACTGGGTCTCCAAATGGATTCTCTTGGAGCGTTCGAACCGATCCTTCACTGGCGTTAACGCTCCTACACCGTTGTTAGCGATTGTTACTCTTGAGAGCCTTGGGGTTGGCTACATTGACCCTGGATAGATCTAGGGTTTTCGGGTTCGTTGTCGAAGCAATATCGATTTTGGTTTGTGGTTGGTGGTGGGCTGAAGTATGTTCTCAACCCTTAAATCGTGCGTCTGTTTCTGGGGTTGAATCATCATCGGTGAAGAATGGCGATTGTTTCTGGGTATGGCTATGAAGTGAAGGAAGGCGATAATTTCCTGTTTTGGCTATGGAGTGGTAGGTTCGAATCATCTGTTCGAGGAAGGTTTTCCGATGGTGTCTTGAGGCTGGTTGCTTCTCTGGTTGCTCAATGGTGCCTTTCTTGAAGATTAAAGCTCCTTCGAAATCTGGAAGCTCTGAATTTTCCTCCTTTAGATCGAAATCCAAAAAGAAATCTATTGATTAATTATAATCAATCCAAACCTTAAACCTCAAATCAGATCTGCTACTTAAAGCTATTTCTTATGTTGGTAGAAACCTATCACAGTATAAGAAATTTACAGATCTATCAACCCTAGAGAAGAGATAGAGAAAGAGAATGAGAAAGAGAGTTTACATCTGCCAAGTCGAGAAAATGGAGGGAGGCGAAAAGCACTCTGCTGAGGAACTCTTCTCGATGGATTTTGGATTTCAGCCCTATTAATGGCATTCGGGTGGTTCGTTTTGGGTGGTGGAAGAAAGGGTTTGGATCTTCTGACCTCAGGTGCACCGTCCCCGTTCCGGCCTTTCGGTGTACTAGGAGAGAGCATCACCAAGGTGCACAAGTTAAGTTTTGTTTTAGGGTTTGTTTCTGTATCAATTTTGGTGGTGGTAGAAAGGATTTCGATCTTCTGTCCTCAGGTGCACCGTCTCCGTTCCGGCCTTTCGGTGTACTTGGAGATAGCATCACCAAGGTGCATAATTTGGCTTTTAATTTAGGGTTAGGTTTTTTCGATTTGGGATTGAAGAGAGGATGGAGGAGACGATGTCTCGTTGAGAAGATAGGAATAGATCTAGGGTTTAATTTGGGGCTTTCTATGGGCTATTTGTTATAAGGCCTATATTTTAAGTTGTCTTTTAATTCTATCCAAGTTCGTGTAAAACTTCAATTTGGTTTATTATAAAAGTTCGATTTTGCTATAAAAAAAACTAGTTGGTGATGAATTTTTATATTGAAATAAAAGGCTTTGACTGAATTGATGAACTGCTAAATTTATCGGTACAGAGCGGAGCATATTAATAAATTTTTAATTTTATTTTTTGAAACTAGACCACACTGTTAGGTTTTTGGTTCGGTTTGATCGTCTAAAATTCCGTATAATTTGATTTTTGATTTTTGTTACTTAAACAAACAATATAAAAACTAAAGCTTATAAGTTAATTTTTTATTTTGTTTTCTAAATTGATTATTACCTAATAATTTTAGAAATATAACATATAAAAAATTATTTTATTTTTAAAACAATTGGCTCTAACAGTAAAACTGGTTTGATTCTATGTCGGTTTTATGTGTTTATTGATTTTATCGTTTTACCAATTTATCGGTTCGGTTCCGAACCAATTTTATCGTTTTAATTTTTTTGTCGATTTCGATTTTTAAAATGGAATGACAAACGGACTCAATTCCGAACCAATTTTATCGTTTTAATTTTTTTGTCGATTTCGATTTTTAAAATGGAACAACAAACGGACTCATTTGATTTTTATCGGTTTAGTTCGGATAAGATTTTCACATCGATACTGATAAGGAGTATAGAAATAAATAAAAACAAAAAATATCTGACTTGTTGGAAATTACACACATACTTATTCTTCAAGTCCGCCTGATATTAGTTTACTTCTTTAAGCCTTATTTATTTATAAATTTTGAACTTTTAAATTTTAATACTATATATTTTAACTTATGGTAAAAGTGATTTTTTTATTAAATATTTTTATTTTAATTATAGTCAATTTTGGAATTTCACCAGATTTCATGCCATGTCAACTCAGATTAATAAGGCGATATGATATCAGCATAATTTTTCAGTTTGTATCCAGCCTTTTTCTTTACTAATTAAAAGGGCCACATAGTATCGTTTGAAGCTTCTGGGCTTGGCCCATTAGATTACGCAAAATTTGCAAGCAACTTTTTCAAATCTACAACGTTAAATATTATGGGTAAGTTGGTATATAATTTGGGTCAAAATTTTAGTTATGGCATGGATAATAAATATTTGCAAGCAACGTTAAATAATATATTTTTAACTAATAATATATTATTAGTATTAATAATGAGGGTAATATTTTTTACAGAAAATATTTTTATTACTAGTTTTGGATAATAAATAAAATAATATATTTCTTTTGGTAAAAAGATGTAGACCGATAGATATGGAAATCAGTTGGAAGGAATAATGAAGATTATCTTTCTTTTCCAAGAAACAAAGAATGAAGACTCTTGAATTTCAAGATCTCAAGCTTCATTCATTCTCTCATCATCAATCTGTTGTTTTTCAGAAAACAGAGCATCATCAATTCAGTCTCTTCTCACATTCGAAAACGCAACCTCATTATTGAAATCAAAAATCAGAAAGAGAAACCTCACAAAATCTTTGTTGAAATCCTTTAAGAGCCAACTGCATGTACAACATGGGAAAAACTTGAACCATCAAGCACAATATACCATAAATCTCACATATCTATACAGTTTAGCGATGAAGCCAAAGAAATACTAGAAAATTCCACCAAATATACGTTAATCGCTAAGTTCTCCCAAGGTATTCTTAAAAGGCAGATCTTTAATAATTTCTTGCACACAAGAAAATTTGAAGGAGAAGTTAGCATCAGCAGTTGGGACTCAAGGCACTTACTACTAGAGTTCTCGAAGATTGAAGATATATGCAAGCTTTCGATGAGGCCATCATATTCTGTTGGAGACAAAATGATGTGTTTATTAAAGTGGAATCCAAAGTTCAATCCAAGAATCGAAAATCCAATTGTCCTTATTTGGATCAAAATAGAGAAGACACTTGAATACATGATAACAATCAGATAATTAACAGCATTGCTAAAACCATTGGCAAACCTCTCAAATACTAGATTCCGCCAAAACAATTGGGCATTATTCAATGCATGTTTTGCATTGGTAGAACTGGACATTACTTAAGACCTTCAACGTGACACCTGGGTTGGTTTTGGCTCAAATTAAGGAAGTTGGTTAAAAATAAGTTACAAAGATGTTCCAGCCTACTGCAACTGCTGTAATCACATAGGTCATGAAAAAGAAAATTGCAGAAAGGAAGTCTCAATGACTAAAGAAAATGATGGTGAAAAAACCTCAAAGAATCAGCAAACGCAAAAAAATGATACTAAAACTGTTAACAAGGAAAACATAAATTTCCAAGACAGACAAGACCCTAAAACCATTCCAAACAAGAAGACGAATCAAGATCACAACTACGCTGATAGGAAAATATTAGTTTCTTCAATAAAAAATTACTGATAGTAATGAAAGAACAGAAGAAATTGTTGAAGTAATATGAAACCTAACAACTAATTACATGAAGAACAAAGACAAAGACCTGGATATGATATATAAATCACACTACCCTCCAAATCATAACAATTTCGGCAGCCTTCCTGAAACTCTTATCTTGAAGAACAAAGAAACAGATAGAAGCTTTACTGATCTCCTGAATAAAAGATTAAAATCTGCTAAATACAGAAGTAAGAAAGAAAAAATGATATACAAGCCCATCTCTGGAGCCAACCAACACATCCCAATTCTAACAATGATTAACATCCTCTATCCGAATATAAGAGGTGTGGCAAATAATTCTTTTTTAAGAAGAATAAAAAACATCATTTCTAACAACAATATTAGTTTAATCATAATCCAAGAGCCTATGGTCTCCTCTGATCAGATCTCTTCCATGGCTGCCAAAATTGGTTTTCCTAACTTCTATTCTAACTGTAATAACAAAATTTGGATTTTTTGGAGCAGCTGGTTCAACATCAATGTCATTATAGATAATGCTCAGTTGATTCATGAAGATGTTAGCTATGTTAACCTGAATAAAACCTTTCATCTTACCTCTTTTATGCCAAATTCCAAAGGCATAGTACGAAAGATCTTTGGGAATCCCATATCAACATTGTGCCTACTATTAAGGAGTGGATTGTTCTCGGTGATTTCAACTAAATATCTAATCCCACTGGAAAAAAAAGGATGTATTCATTACTGCACCAGAAGCTCTGAAGATCTAAATGATACAATCAATCAATGTAACTTATAAGATGTAGGCTATATTGGAAGTAGATTCACCTGGAAAAACAACACAAATTAGAGACACCTAGACAGAGTTCTTCTCAGATCTGATTGGATGGAATACTTCCAAAAGACCAGTGCTAAACACCTTCCAAGAATTTGCTCTGATTGCATGCCCCTGCTTGTCTCAATCTAGAATGAAAAATTAAAAACTAAATCTTGTTTTAGATTTTTAAACATGTAGTGTTTAAGTGAGGACTTATTCTTTTTTTGTGGAAACTAACTGGAAAACGTATATGCAGGGCACTCCTCTAATAAGATTCTAGAACAAACAAAAGAGACTCAAAGATTCTTTAAAAGATTTGAATGCTTCAGCGTTTAGGAATGTCTTTGACAAAGTCAAAGAGGCTGAGGAGGAAGTTAGCAACATGGAAATATATTTAAAGAAGACAGTATTGGCCTCAATAAATTAAACTGGGATTCTATAAATGAAAAGCTTTATCAGGCTTTAGCTGAGGAAGAAAGTTACTGGCACCAAAAAATATTCACCAGTTGGATCAAGGACGAAGATAAAAATACTAAGATATTTCACAATTTTGTTAAAAATAGAAGAAGAAAGAACAGAATCAATAAAATCAAAGATAATTCCTCATGCGCTACTGAAGATGATCAAATCAACAATTTTACTGAAATGTTACTGCTTAAATAGTTTCATCTTTAATGTTATTCCTAATATAGTTTCTGAATAGGACAACAAAGATTTTTTAAATGAGCCCAATGAAGAAGAGATTCTCAAGCAATCCAGGGTCTCAACTCTGCCAGCGCAGCTGGATTGGGTGGTTTCAACGTAATCTTTTACACAAAGTACTAGAATGTCATAAAATCATACCTAAAAGATGTTGTGATTGCTTTCTTCCAAGGCTCCCCACTTCCCCAATGTGTATTAGCCACATGTTTATGTCTCATTCCTACAAATAACCAGCCTTCAAGCTGGAAAGAGTATAGGCCAATCAGCCTCCGCTCTATGTTGAACATAATCATTTCCAAGCTTATAAGTAATAGAATGTCTATCATATTGCCTAATTAATCTCTGAGAATCAATGAGCTTTTGTTCCTAATAAATCAATTCAAGACAACATTATTCTTGCTAAGGAATGGGTATTTGATTTAAACGAAAAAAGTAAGGATAGCAACATTATGTTCAAGATCAATATGGCCAAGGCTTTTGACAGAATGTCCCATAGTTACCTCAAGAAAGTTCTGGCAGCCTTTGGGTTTAACATATCTTTCATAAACCTTGTTTATGCTATTATAGGAAATATTAAAGCCTATGTTCTCATAAATATAAGCATTATAGGTTATTTCAATGTTAATAGAGGCCTAAGACATTGAGACCCTCTATCTCCCTGCCTTTTTATTTTAGCAGAAGAAACTCTCTTAAGAGGTCTTACCTCATTTTCTACAATAACAAGCAAATCCAATTTAAAACCAGAAGTAACATATGCATTTCATCTCTTGCATTTGTTGATGACATATTGATTTTCACAAATGCTTCTAACTACGCTATAGTTACCCTTAGCAACTTTTTGCATGAATACCAAGACGGTTTCAGGCCAAATGATAAACAAGGACAAAACATCGATAATCACTACATCAAATATACGTGCCAACAAGATCATATCTATAGTGGCTGATACCGGGTTCAGAAATGAGACTCTCATTGTGGTCTACTAAGGTATTAGTCTAAACAAGAATAACTGGAGCATTAACTACGAAGCTTTAATCAGGAAGATTAGAGCTAAGATCAATGAGTGGGAAGATAAAAGGTTATCCTATGTTGGTAGACTTAACCTCATTAACCTTGTTCACATGCCTATTCCTAGTTTATGGATTCTTGGAAATGAGAATCTAGAATCTAAAAAGGTTTCTCTATTGAAGAAAGTAGATTGAAGACGATGAAGGAATTTACAGCTCAATAAGCCAGAAGAGAAAAAAAAATCTTCGTCTCTTTGTTTTTCAAACGTTGGAGGGAATTGAAAAAAATTCAATTTCCTTCTTGCGCCTAACATTGTAATAAGTTTTATATTAAACTAGTGTACTATGTAGCCTTGAGCTTTATTAAATTTACATGACTTTATCAAAAAAATTAAAAAAAATTAAAATTTTATATGCTTTTTAGTCATCAATCCTCGTTATTCTCTCCAATCAAGATATTACTCTAGATCCTCGTCCTTCTCTCTGGTCAAGATATTACATTAAACATCAAGCAAAACTATTTTTATTTAATTTAGTTCATGTAAGATAAATGTGTTTACGTAAAATAAATAACCAATTAAAATCCATAAATAAATGAGAGACAAAGAAACGTGCGAGCAAGTTATTTTCAATTTAGGAATTGAAAATATGTTCATAAGTTATGATAAGAAAATAGAACTTTGAGGATAAAAATGTAAAGGAATAATACCTTTTATGATAGATTGTATAATCATAGAAGAGATTTAAAGCCTTATGTTTTGATGAAAGACTAATATGCAATTAGATCCTTTTTTGTAACTGTTTGAGTTAAAGATCAAGTCTTTGTGCCTTTATATAAAGGTCAAGGCTGAACTAAGAAAGCTCTCTAACTTTTGAGATAATCCATTCTTACCTCTTGACTTTCCCTCTCTAGAATCTACTTCTCTCTATTTTACTTTGATAAACCAGATAAATACTTATCAAGTTATATTAGGGTTAGGGTTTTAAATCAATTAATTCTAGGATTAAAGTGGTATTAATTTATTTTATGTTTTCATTATTTTTATAAAATATGGGTTTTGTGAGGTTTGAATTCAAAGAGGTTTCAAAATTTAAACAAAAGAAGTAACATCAGACCTACTCGTATTATACAAAATGTCATTACTATCGCTTTTTTATTTTTTATTTACAAAAAAAGGATAAGAGAGTGAAAAGAAAAGTAATAAACTAAAACGGATTTGAATAGGTTGTTTGGTTAAAATAAATATTTCTATATAGTCAATAAAAGTAACAAAATTAGACGAGTATTAGATTGTTATAACTAGTGATCGTTAGAATAGTAAAGGAGAATATTTTTGTTTTTGGATTATTATTGAGACTTAACCATAATATTATTTTTCATTTTTGGTTATAAATTGTTTTTCAAACTTGTTTAAAGCGAAAAGAATACTTTTATTGATATGAAAATGAGATACAAACTTTAGGTGCCTAAATTTACCACAATAAAGGTCCAAATTTGAACACCAAAAAGAGAGAAATATAGAGTATTTGAAATGACCTAAAATATTGAAAAGAAAGTTCCAACTACTCTAATCCAGATTTTACAAATCCTTGTGCTAAGAATAAGAATATACGAAATCTTCTAAAAAATCTGAAAATCGAAGAGGAAAGCCAAGCTATAGATGATGATTTCCAGCATCTGAAGAAAAGATTTTTGAACAACAGCAGCACATCGGAATCTCTTCTTAATAACGATTTTAAGAAGACAAAATGTCCAAGACCACTCCTTTTTTAACCTGAAATTATAAATAATATAGCCAGTAGTTTGCGTCTCTTAAATAAAACAACACATTGAGACCTCTTGAGAAAACAGCAGCACATCTCAGAGTCCACAAGAAGAAAAATCTTTCGAACAACAGCAACACATCGAGACCTCATCTGAATAACGATTTAGGAAGTCGAAATGTCCAAGACCACTCCTTCTCTAACCGGAAATAGAAACAATAGAGCCACCAGTCTGCATCTTCAATGAATGAAATCAATTAGTCAGTATTAGTGTTGAAGTAGCCAAGACTCAAGATTTCCAACAGGATTATAGCCAGAAGATAGTTGGGAGCTTGGAACTCAGAGAATTCGAGCTTTTTCTTACATCTCAGAGTCAACTTGGCAAGCCAATCGGCTGCTTGATTTTGGAATCTATAGATGAACTTTATACTCATCTTAAAAGTAAAAAACTTCTTACAAATAGAAAGTAAGTGAGTCAGATACCAAGAAGAGTTTCCAGAAGCTATATAGTTAACTAATATTTGAAAATTTGATTCGATATCAACCTTACTACAATTATTTTTCTTACAGATAATGAGACGTTCGAGCATGGCCTTGGATTTATCTAAGATATGAGTTGATTTTCCAAAGGTGTTACTCGAACCTGCGATTAGATTTCTTTGAAAATCTTTGAAAATGAAAGCTCCACTTGATTCACCGCTTTTGTTACACGCTGCGTCAATGTTCAGCTTTCTTCTATTACATTTTGGAGGCATCCACTTCAGGTACACAAGATTATTATTGTCTTTTTGGAATGAAAGACAGCCTAACTTAAGACCTGTATCTTTCACATAAGTCCAATGCTTACTAGAAAAAAAGTTAGCTTTGTCTGAATCAACGATAATATTATTTATATAATTGATAGAAGTTAGAATATAGTCACATTTTTCTTTATATTTGGCTTTGTTACGGTTCTTTCAAATAGTCCAGCAGATTAAAGTAAGGATAACATGAGTTATATGAACCTTCTTAGTAGAAAACCAGAACCAGTTTCTTATAATATGAGTTAGAGACATGAATTTCTCCACCTTAATCATGAACATGTTTGACAAATAAAACCAGATTTCCCAGGCATAGCTGCAATGAACAAAAATGTGATTAATGTCTTCAACATTACTGAAAATAGACATTTAAAAGTGAGTTATAAATGTATTTTTTGCATAACTAAATCAAAATGGATATAGTTCTTGATAAGCTTCTAAAGTAAAACGAAAACTTTCTTGAGGTTAATGCATTCCAGATTTTTATGAAAAGGATTGAATAGTTATGTTGAATCTTTAAGTTGTTCCACGTATGCTTGGTGTTGAAGTTAGAATCATGAGAGAGCTTCTATATAATGCATTCTTTCTCATTAGGATTGATGTGATAGTCTTTGATGATGTTAATTCTGTCAGTAGTGAAAAATCCATCCATGGCTTCAATGTTCCACGAGATATTATTCCTGTAGGTGTTAACTTTAACATATGAGAACCAAGAGTCACTTTGAAAGTCTAGTAAGGGAGTGTAATTGCGCCAGTCATCAGCCCAAAAATCAACCTCACCTTTCCCCAGGACCTATCTGATATTACTTTCAGCAAGAAATTTTATGTCAAACAGCCTTTTCCAAATGATAAAGTCAGATTTTCTGTAAGTCGTCTTGATAGGGTGAGCATTATTGTTATAGATGGAATGCATAATATTAGCCCACAGGGTGTCATTCTTCCTGTAATTGAACCAAATCTTTTGGGATAAAGTTTTTTGGAGATCACTTAAGCTTCTGTTGTTAAGACCTCCCTCCCCAAAAGGCTTGCATAGAGAAGACCACTTAGACTAGTTGATACTATTCTCAGCGTGATTAGTTCACCAAAGAAATTTGTTGAAAATGAGGTCCAGCTTGGAGATAATGCAGTGAGGAATCATATTGTTCTGCACCTAATAAATAGGAACAGTAGAAATAATTGAATATATTAATGTTAGTCTCCCCCTGTAAGATAGTTTTTTACTCTCTTATTGCAAAATTCTAGAATTGACTGTGTCCAACAAGGGTCTGTAGTTAATGGACTTGTTATTGTTACTTAAGGTAATGCCGAGATAATCAGAGGGAATGTTATCCTCTTTAAATCCAGTCTGGTCCATAAGAGATGAAATTTTACTATGATGAAAGCGTTTGGAGACAATAATCTTGGTCTTCTTAGAGGTGATAAATTGCCTTTAAAGTTGATGATAAATGTCAAGAAAGCTACTTAACTTGTTAATAGATGAATGTAAATTGTTAGTAAAAATCAAAATGTCGTATGCAAAAGCAAGAAAAGGGACTAAGACAATAGTTCTAGAATCAAATCTCATCTTGTTGTTTTAACTGAAAAGGTTTTCAAGCCCTCCGGTAAGCACTTACTCACCTAAGATAAAGAGACTGGAGGATAAAGGATCCCCCTGTCTTAGACCTCTCTTGGAGTTAAAATATACATTAACACGTCCATTTACTAACATAGATATATGAACTTCTTTAATTAGCTTGTTGATCTGACCAATGGAACCTTTGGAGAAACCAAAAGTATGGAGGACTTTAGATAAGAAAGAAAAGAACATTATGTTGAAAGCCTTTATCATATCCAATTGAAGGACAATATTCCCAGATTTGGGCTTGTGATTCAAATCATGAATAAACTCCTTGTCAATAAGGATATTATCATGAATGGATCGATCTTTAACATAGGAGTCTTGGTAAGGAGATATAATCTTGGGAAGAATATTAGCAAGCCTGGTGTTAATTAATTTGGAAATGATCCTGTTAGTAATAGTACATAGACTGATAGGTCTATAGTTGCTCCAACAAGTAGGATTAGAGGTTTTGGGTATTAAACAGAGACCAGTTGCGAAGATACACTTAGGGATTACAATTGCCTTGAAAAATATAGTTGATAGCTCTGCATAAGTCATCCTTAATAATGTTCCAGCACACTTTGTAAAATCAGATGTTATACCCATCTATACCAGCAGCGCTCAAGGGATTCATAGTGCTAATGATCATTCTGATGTCCTCCACATTAGTAAACTTGAGAAGAGATAAATTGTCTTCATTCGAAACCAACTTAGGAATATTATAAAAAATTATATTCTGCATCAATCTCCTCAAGATCATAAATCCACAGGTAGGCCGTAATTCGAACAACCAAGAAACACAACCTAATAAACAATAGAACATAACCAGTATCGACGTACCTTGGAACGATTTTATACTGAAAACACTATTCTAATGTCCACTGATAAAGGGTTAGCCACGAAGATGAAGTCTACCATGAAACAAAAATACTTGCCAGATAGTTCCTCCCCTTGGCGAAGTTTCAACGGCGACAACAAGGCTGGAGGTTTTAGGGTTCTAAGCTTTATAAACTTCGTTTTTTTTGTATTCAAAACGATTATTGGGGGGGGGGTGTCTTTTAAAGGTGTAAAAAGTATCTCATAAAATATTTTCCACAATAATCATTTTGAATACCAAAAGTCAAAAACGAAGTTTAAAAAGTAAAAAGTAACTCATAACCTATTTTCTCCTTTATATACCATCAGGGTTATTTTTGTCCAGAAATTTATACTAAATACCAATTGGTATTATCCTATTTTTTGTACTAAAACGGGATAACATACTTGAGAAGGTATTTTTGGATACTTTTCTCTTAATATAAATTGTTACACGATCCTATACTAAAATATATTGTTCTAATTGAGTAGGGCATACATTTTTTTGATGAAATTACAGGGGGCAACATAAGAAACACTAAAATCATCACAAATATTTTATTGCAATGGAAAAAATATAGCAGGTTTGGCAAACTTTTGTTAATTGTCACATATTCAACTCGTTTGAGAAGTTCATTGTATATTTTAAGCCCCTTCTAACGTCTTCACCGATTGTTTCAAGTTTGGTAAACAAATTTCTATAGTTTTCAGATTTCTGTTGATCTTATCTGCGGTTCCAATTTAAAAAGCTTTACAAACAATACATACTCAATATGACCGATTGTGTTTATTATTTTATTTTGGAAATTTAAATTTCAAACTTTTATCACCATATTGGCATCTGAAATATCACCTTCAACACAATGGAGTGAAAAATAGTGAAAAATAATTCATTGAAATTCTCACCACACCGCAAAAATGACTAGCAAAATCATGAAATTAAATACAATAATACCAAGATATAGATTCAATTTACAAAGGGCATCATCCATGAAAGTCAAAAAATGAAAGAAATCAGGAGTCGAAGTACAAGAGTTTCAAAACCGACTTACGAACTCGCTTGATCCGCTGTGTAACACATTTGTTTTTTCATGGAGTGAAAAATAGCGAGAAGTAATTCCCTGAAACTTTCACCCCACCGCGAAAATGGCTAGCAAATCCATGAAATTAAATATTTTTTTCTCGTGTACCAAAATATAAATTCAATTTACAAAAGACTTACTTCTCGTGTTTCGAAATATAAGTTCAATTTAAAAAATACTTTATTCACCCAAGTAAAAAAATGAAATTTCAGAAGTCAAAATACCAGAATTTTGGGGTCGAAATACGAACTCACTTGATCCGCTGTGGAACACACTTGTTTTTCATGGAATGAAAAATAATTCGAAGTAATCCACGGATACTCTCTATCCACCGCAAATATGGCTAGAAAATTCATCAAACTAAAGACTTCCTTCTAGTCTACCAAGATATATATTCTATTTACAAAGGACTTCCTTCACGAAGGTCGGAAAAAAAAAGAATTCTAAGGTGGAAATACAAGAATTTCAAGGTTGAAATATGAACTCTCTTGATCCTCTATGGAACACACTTGTTTTTTTTAGTGAAAAATGGCGAGAAGTAATTCATAGAAACTCTAAATCCACCTCGAAAATGGCTAGCAAATTTATGAACAAAAAAGAAGAAATTTCGAGGTGGAAATACAAAAAAAGTTAGCGTCGAAATACATGAATTTTCAGGGTCAGAATATAAAACATTTGGGTTGGAAATACGAGAATTTCAAGTGAGTTTCATATAATTTCTTACCAGACGAGAGAAATTGTATTTTAACCTTGAAATTCTAGTATTTCGGGGTTGAAATACCATAATTTTGAGGTTGAAAGTTCTACAAAGGATCAAGTGAGTTCTATATTATTTCTTGCTATACAAGAATTTTGTGGTCGAAATATCAGAATTTTGGGGTCAAAACTTCATTCACGAATGTCGAAAAAGAATGAAATTTCAGGGTCAAAGTACAAAAAAATTAAGGTTGAAATATAAGAATTTCGGATTGAAATACAAAAAATTCGGATCAAAATATCAGAAGTTCAAATGAGTTCCATATAATTTCTCGTCATACAAGAAAAATTGTATTTTAACCTCCAAATACTAGAATTTTGAGGTCAAAATACCAGAATTTCATGGTCGAAATGCTAGTCATAGTTATCTTCCAAAATGAGGGATCTTTCTTGTCATTCTACTGTCACTCAAACCCCTCGCTCATTTGACCGATGATAGTTATTTTCCAAAATTCAAAGTAATCGATATAAGTCTCAAATTTTAATGATTTAATATGTTTGTAACTTGAGATATATATTTTTTAATTTTTTAATGGTTATTATTAGTTTTGTCGTTTCGATTTTATTTAGTTTCGGATAATTTGTTTCGAGTTTTTTTTGTTAGTCAAATTTTGTATATGTTGTCGATCTTATTTTTTATGCATTTTTTCTATTTGTTAAATTGCACTTGTTATATTTAAGTTTAAGTTTTAGTATTTCGACTCCGGAATCATGGTATTTCGAGATCGAAACCAGCATTTCGAAGTCGAAATACCAAAATTTCGAGGTCAAAATACCACATATAGTTATCTTCCCAAAATGATTCTATTGTCACTCAAACTCTTCACTCATTTGACCTGTATATCTTCCAAAATTCAAAGATTGAGGTAATTAATACAAATCTCATCGCGTGTTTGTTTAGTTGTTTTTGATGATTTGATATGTTTGTAACTTGCAATATTTTTCCATTTTGCAATGCTTATTGTTGGTTGTGTCGTTTTGATTTTGTTTTGCTTTTAATAATTTGTTTTGAGTTTTTTTTCTCTTTTGTTAGTCAAATTTTGTAAAAAAAAATGAATTCACGATTCTATTACAATCTATCACCGCTAGAATGAGTAATTTAACCGATAAGCATACCGTAATCTATTCTAACAATAAAAACGATACGACATTATGTAAAACTAATAATTATAGCTAATATATAAACTTGGATGTATAATTTGTTTAAAATTTCTTGTCTTATGCGATAAAACATTACATCTATTTAAACTAAAAATATAATATGCAACAATCAGATACATATCTAATACGCTAGTTCACCTTGATCATGTTGGTCTCCTACTGAGAAAACATTGGAAGCAAAATGAAAAGGAAGCGACAACCCTTGGCTAAGTAAACCACATTAAGATGAAACAGAAAGTAACTTACCTCAATTGGACACCTCCTTCGCAAGGAAGATACAAATTAAACTCAGATGCATGTTGTCTTTCTTCTGGTGAATCAAATGGAGCAATTATCTTAAGGGAAAACAAAAGAAAAATTATCGGTGGCTATGATAATAACTATGGAAAGCTTACTTCACTGAAAGCTGAAGCAAGAGCAATATAGGATGTACTTCAAATCTGCAAAATCATTGGAATAAGGGAAGTTGACGTTAAATTAGACTTTGCATTCGTTTTTCATCTTGCTGAAGCTGTTTTTAACTTATTTTTATCGACGAAAGATTATAAAGTTCTAAAGTTCTCAGTACCTTACGAAGTCTTACCATGTTTGCTGTTTTGCCATTGATTTACATTTCTGAAGTTCGAAGTACCTTATGAAGTGTTACCATCTCAGCTGTTTCATGTACTAACTTATTAGCATAAGTAGATTTTATGTTCTTCAGGTGATTGTTAGTTATATATAGGTATAACTAAGTTTTTATCCAAGTTTAATAGTTACTACATTAGTTTTGAGGCTTGTTGAACTTTTTATAATGTCATTGTATATATGTTTGAGCCGTTTTCAGATATACATCGTAGTTATGATTTTAAGTGCAACATTGTTTCATGCTAATTATGTTGAATAATTGGCGGGATTCTAGTTTATATGATAGGCCATATATGATATGGAATTGTCCAATCTGATTGAGTTTTCGAAGTGGATTTCTCATTCTATCAAATTGGATCAACTCCGATCCAAACTCAATTACACATTGAGATGGATGTGAATCATCTTTTAGACAAAATAAATGCGCTAAATGAAAAATATGAACAACGAGAACAAGAAATCCACTTGGCAAAGCTCAAACCCGATGTGAGACATGAGAATGAAAAGATTGATATGGGAGATCAATCTGATCGGTCCTGTGCTGATCGGCCACCTAAATGTGAACATAAAAAAGCGTGTTTTGAATCTCCTAAAGAGTGATATTCCTCTCGCAATGGGAAAAAATACAAGCAAAAGTATGTAACCTCTAGTGATGAAGAGGTGGAAAGCTCTACTTCAGGCTTTAAAATATATAGGAGTTCTTCGAAAGAGGAACCGGACAAAGAACAGTCGAGGATGGATAAAAAAGAATACAAATCTAAAAGGGACAATGATCCTCGTTCTACGTGGTGTGAAGGGAATACTTTGAATCTGTATGCTGAGACTGATCGAAATCTATATGCAGTAATGGGAACTGATGATTAGTTTGTGCAAAGTGTCGACTAGAGAAATTCTCTGTTGACAAGTAAAATTCGGTCTATAACACTTCCGAAGCGTTTTGACATTGCTAAAGTGGAGAAGTTCGATAGGATGCAAGATCCCGATGACCACATCGAACAATTTAAGAACTATATGATGAACTTTGAAGATGAAGACCGGCTGGTGTGTTGTGCATTTTTGCAGACCTTTAAAGGAACGACTTTGAAGTGGTACAATCGGATTCGGAGAGGATCCATATCAAATTTTAGAGATTTTTACACTTCTTTTCGAAGGCAACTTGTGGAAAGTAAAGAATTGAGAGCGAATGAAGATACCATTATCCAATATAAGTAGGCAGCTGAGGAGAAATTGAAGGATTATACAAAGAGGTTTGTATTGACTAAAGCAAGTTTGGACAATTGCGAAGAAAATATGGTGATAACAGCTTTTCGCCAATTGAGTCCCAATGCAAGGTACACTCTGTTAGCCAGCATTATTTCTTCAATATTGTCAAAAGCTCCAATGCCTATGGAGCAGTTTGTTGGTGTGGCTAGCTTATGTAGAAACCACCACATCCCCTTATATAATTATAATATGGGGAATGACTATAACGCGGTCAACTACCTGTTGGAAGCAGAGAATCCATGAAGGACTCAAATTCTCTACATAAGTAGGGTTTGGAAGAATGGAAAAAAGATAACCACCAAAGGAAACCCAAGTCAGCTCACCAAATATTGGAAGAGCTCAGGTAACTTTAGTACAGACTTTTACTTAATATTTATATTCTATTTTGTTATACCAAACTGATTATGGTGTCTTTGTTGTAGTATTCTCAAAAATGTTTTCAGAGTATTGGAGGTTGGAATGACTACATTCACCCAGCTAAACCAATGAGCTTTAGAGAAGTAGGGTATTACCTTCCACAATTGTTTCAATGATGTAAACATGGTGAGGGCTCACATGTGGAACACAAGTGGGATTAGGGATGTTACATTGGAACAACTTACTGTTCCTCCTTCATTGGAGGTCATCCTCAAAATAAATGAGGCAAAATATGGCAAACTCTATTTGTCAGCCCGAAACAAAGCACATAGCCATTTGGACAAAATAAAGAAGAAACATAAGAAAAAAAAGAGAGTTAACCCATCGTATCAGATTCCTAAGGAGGGTGGTTCGAATAATCCAGAAAGGATCAATGATGTTTTGTTAGAGGCAGTTACGGTAACAGTAGGTGAAACCGAAGGGTCAGAACATCCACCTTCAATCCAGAAAAAAAGTTACAAAAGATGCAAGAAAGGTAGTGATCTTAGGGATGAGAAGAAGAAGAAGGGCATCATAGGATCATAGATAATACTCCAGCCTACAGTTTCTCCTTTTACTCTTCAAATTGATGTTCCTCCACATGAAGATGTTCAAACTGATCCTCTCTGCCCAGTATTTCCTACAGTCGATCAGCCTACTATTGAAGGTGATGTTAATCTGGATGGCCTTGGCAACATGTACTTCAACGAGTTTGATAAAATGGACTTTGATCGGACTTTTCCCCAGTCAACCACCATAGCCAATGTTGTGATATTTGAAAATGAATCATTCGAAGTATCCAACGAGCAGGATAACTTAGGCCATGCAGTCTTAGGCTACATTAGGCCAATAAATGATTTGAAAAGACAAGTTAGGGATCAAGCTAAATATATTATTTCTCTTGACACCGCTAATCTAGACTTGAAGAACTCATTTTTAGTGAAACAACAGAAAATAGAGGCTTTAGGTAAACTGAATAAGGAGCTAAGTACCGAATTGGAACTGCTCAATACTGCACAAGAAAACCTTCAAACTAAATATTCCAAATTGGAAACAACTACCTCTAGAGAGATAAAATATTTGAAGGATCAGAAAGTTACTAATGCAAGCGCCATTACCACATTATCTGAGGAGAAAGAGAAGCTGAAAAAGATCCTTAAAGAGAACGAAGATGAAATTACTTCTCTCAAGCAAAATCAAACTCAAGAGATAGCTGCGACAGTGGAGAAGTATGCTGCTAATGTGGTGGGTTCTATGGAAAAGAGGGATGAGGGTATTGAAGCATATATGGTTCTGTTATTCCATGAAACCTTTCCAAGAAAGAATCTTGGACCCCTGTGGAATTTTGTACCATATGACGAAATACATACCATGCCATATGGTGTTTCTTCACCAAGTGGGCTTGATTTCGATGAGGGATCTGATAAGAGTTCAAGATTTTATGAAAGTTCAAGCATTGATGCTAAGAGTCCCAACCAGGATGAAGAACAAGAGAAAGATGAAGGTAAGGAAAGAACCGAAAGGAACGAGCCATAAGGTTGTTGTAGTGTTAATTTTGTGTGTAAAACTAAAATCCTTGAATGGCCAAGGAATTTTGTTAAAGTCTTTGGATGTACAAGACATTTAATGTTCAAAACTTAAGTCCTTGGATGGCCAAGGAATTTTTTTATAATGGTAGATCAGACATCTTTTGATGATTCGAACAGTTTTTAAAGTTGCATTTCCTTCATATGCATTTCTCTCTCTTGTATTTTTAATAAATATTTTATTTGTTCTGATGTGTTTATCAAAATTTTAATTTATCCAATCACTTCAAAGAAATTTCACTTGAATACCTAAGGTGTTAATTATGTGTTTAATTCCTCGAACACTTCAAAGATATTTCATTTGAAGGTTGGATGTGTTTGATAAGAAGAAACAAAATTATATTCGATTATAATAAGACTACTAATAAAATATTAAAGTTTTATCCGTTAGGTGAAGCTTTGGACCAAAGGTGGATGACAGAGAATAAAGCGTATGAACTTCTGAAGCCTTAAATAGTTCGGTCGTGTCTCAAATGAGAATTTTGGTGTAGATACTTAAGTTGAATCTAAGAATGAGTTTATCAACGACAAGTGTAATGTTTCTGCTAGTACCGAAGATATTGGTTGATTTCCTGCTGGACCAAAGGTGCAACAACATATTATCAAAGACTTTTAGATATGATTCAATGTTCTTGTAAAACAATTGATCGCTTGTTATGGAAGATTATAAATCGGGTGAATGATTTGGTACTAATGTGATTCACATACATTGTACACTTCATTTTTTATTCTATATAAAGTCATAAAGAAGTTTGAAGCTTAGCCGCTCATTGATTGAAACATATAAAAGATTTTTAAAGAGAGAAAATATGTTGTTTGTTTGGTTTTAGAGAGAGAAACGAGGTAGAAGATCAACACTTTTATTCATAGTTCTTTGTTTAAAACGATTGTGCTTTTTAAGAAAAAAGAAGAAGTAATTAAGTTAGGTGTATGTGAGAGAGTCTTCTCGTAACCTTCTCATACACAAAATCAACCTAAGTTATCCTGGATATAGAATTTTTCCAAATTAGATTAAGTTTGTTATATGTGATTGAGTTTGATTGGTATATGTTTTCTTTTTCTCATCTATCTTTGTTCAAGTGTAAAGTTAAAAAATAGAAGTTCTTTACCTTTTTGTTATCTAACGAACAACTGTTTACCATTCTATCAAGTATCAAGTCTCCAATGTCTATGATTAAGTTTCGACTAACCTTTCCTTAACCTCGGCTATGGCACCCGTAGTTTAAATCATCTAGCTTGCCGTAAATTGTTAAGTTGTCTATACAATAGTTATCAATCACGAGTGACTAACCTGATAAGGAAAGATATTCTTCAGGGACTAAAGTGATAAATTCTGTAATTATAGGATTAAATTAGGCTTTAGGAGGAACCGAAGGGTTAAATTGTAAATATGACAATATGTAACCGTTTCTCTAACTAACTTACCTTGCCTATTTAAAGAGGCTGAAGGAGTTATTTTGACCTACGATATATTCAGAAGTACTTTTCACTACTTTAAACTCTCTCTGCAAATTTTCTGTTCTTAATTCATTCACTACAACTTTAATTCACACCAAATTGGCGCTAGAAAGAGGGGAGAGGATACCTTGATCAACAGATCAAAAATCAACGTTCGAGTTCTCGTTTTTTAAGTTTTTCGTTCGAAGTTTCATATTTCGTTTGATTTTTCGCTGTTTGAAGATGAATCCAGAGGAAGGTGACAATCCATCTGTTCGCAAGGCGATAGAGACGCTGAAATCCGATCTGCAAGAGGCAGGTAAATCTGTTCCAATTCAATCAGTCCAATTTGACTTTGAAGGAAAAATGAATGAAATGATTAGGAAGGTGGCTGAGCTTGACGAATTGGTAAAAAAGAAAGGAGATGATAACGGTGCTAGACTTAGGTCTAAGATAGCAGGAGGCGATCGTAATGATCAGTCTGATCAGTCGATGGATGAGGGTGATGATCACTATGAGCAGCGTAGGGCACGTTCTGAGCAAAAAAAAGAGTATAGCGGGATAAAGAAGAGGAAGGAAAAGTTACAAAGGCGACTGTATGAAAATTCTAGTGATGAGGAGGATTTTGAAGATTCTGAATCTGATGAAACACCGAGGTACGAACGTTCTCGAGGCCGTTCAAGAGGAACAGAGCGTGAGTTCCGGCCAGCTAAGGCGTTTAAGGAGGGAAGGAAGAAGAAAGAGAGGCGAGTATACTCACCTCGGAAATACTCGCCTCGGAGGTGTTCGCCTCGGAAATATGAAGGTGAGTCCAGCTTGTATGCAACTGTGGGGATGAGAAATGAGGACCAGTATGTCCAGGGGGTTGATTGGAGGGACTCACCACTGGTCAGGGAGATCAGATCTGTACCGCTACCGAGGCGGTTTGATATTTCCAAAGTTGAAAAGTTCGATGGGACTCAAGATCCCGATGACCACATAGAACAATTTAAAAACTACATGACTAATTTCGAAGATGATGATAGATTGGTGTGTAGAGCTTTTTCTCAAACGTTTAAGGGAAATGCGCTAAAATGGTTCAATAAGATTCCTAAGGAATCGATTGCAAATTTTAGAAGTTTCTACACTGCTTTTCGGAGGCAGTTTGTGGGAAGCAAGGAAATGAGAGCCAATGGAGACACAATAATATAGTGCAAGCAGGCTGTGGGAGAGAAGTTGAAGGATTATACCAAGAGGTTTGTGTCAACAAAGGCTGAATTGGATGACTGTGAAGAAAGTGTGGCTATGGCAGCGTTCAGGCAAGGGCTGTTGCCTGGGGATTTAGCCGATGAGACTACGAGGCGCAGGGCGTTAACTTTTGGAGCTCTTATGGCCCAGGTTGAGGACCAGATTAAGGTCGAAGAATCGACGAGGGTTCGAGGAGGTGCTAGTACTGTTCAGAAGGGGAGTGGACAATCTAACGTCTCAAACAACAATACCTCGCGTCCGAAGAACAATCAAAATATTTCTAACCGAGGAACCTCGAACTCGTATCAAGGGGGATATAATCAACATAATTCTAACAATCAGCAGCAATTTAGGTCCAGGTCGAATGTGTGGGTAAGGCCGGATTACTATGCAGATTTAACTGAGAGCGTGGCTTCAATATATGAAAAAACAAGAGGAACAATCAATTTTAGAAAGCCACCAGCTATCAACAGGCCAAGAGAGGAGCGCAATAATAAATTTTGTAGGTATCATGAGGACATTTGGCCATGATACAAATGATTGCATTGCTCTAAAGAAGGAGATGCAGATTCTGATCGAAAATGGAAAATTGTTGGAATATGTCAGGAAGAATGCTAAGGCAACAGCTCCTAAAGGAGGTAATCCTAATTCCAAGCAGGAAACTGCGTTAATGATTTTAGATGTTGCAGGTGAGGCAGATGGTTTCGATGTAGCCTCGGAATATGTTGAACCAGACCCCAGTCGACTTTTGTTAATGTCGATAGATGAGCCGATGCGTCAGGGACGTGTTCGAGATTTGTGTGCCTTTTTCGAATCACTAACTATATTTGGAGGGGATTCGATGACGAATAACATCAATAATTCGAGGAAGAGGCATATAGTAAACTTAACACGACAAATTGAGGGAGGCGCATCGGCACATCTAAGCAGCAGAAAGGATGTGCCCTTTATAATATTCGATGGAGATGATTTGAGGGGCATTACTGGGCCACATGAGGATGCGGTGGTCATTGGAGCAGAAGTATGCGGGGTGGAGATTCGACGAGTGCTGATCGACACAGGAAGTTCTGCTAATGTGCTTTTTAAGTCAACGTATGATAGGTTGACTGCACCACCTCGAATAGAAAAATCAGAGAGGACTATCATTGGGTTTACAGGCGCATCAGCAATTGTAATAGGTGAATTCGAAGGTGAAATTTCCTTGGGAAAAGGGCCTTTCAAGAAGAAAGTACAGGTACTTTTTGTGGTGGTGGATTGTCCATCAAGTTACAACGCTATTCTTGGGAGGTCATGGTTGGCCAAAATGTACGCTGTAGTTTCTACAGTTCATCAGTGTCTGAAGTATGTGGTCGAGGACAGAGTCGGCGTAGTCCGAAGTGACCAAAAGGTGGCAAGAGAATGTTATGCTGCTGCATTTAGGTTACGTGGTAAAAGTTCTGATGATCTCATGGAGAGTTAGCAGTTTGGGGGGTTGTCTTGTGGTGAAACGGACGAGGGAATTGATGATCCGAGGTCAACCCCGAGTTCTGTAGTGGTCAATGAAGAAATAGAGGAATTTATTTTTAATAATGGCAGGGTACTTCGAATTGGCACTCTGTTATCTTTGTCGATGCGAGAAAAGTTGTTGAATTTTTTGTCTGAAAACTTGGATGTGTTTGCCTGGAGATCCGAAGATGTAGTAGGGGTCCCAAGCAATATCATATGTCATAGCCTAGCGGTTGATCCGAAGGTCAAACCAATTATCCAAAAAAGAAGGGCTTTTTCATTGGAGAAATCTGAGGCCATAGTTGCCGAAGTGGATCGGTTATACAAAATGGGGCACATTAGGGAGGCCAATTATCCGAGGTGGACGGCTAATCCGGTGGTAGTAAAAAAGAAGAATGGAAAATGACGAATGTGTGTGGACTTCACAGATTTGAATAGAGCCTGTCCAAAAGATCCTTTTCCGGTGCCTCGAATAGATCAGTTAGTGGATTCCACTTCGGGAAATAAAATTCTGACTTTCATGGATGCATTTTCGGGGTATAATCAAATTCGAATGAATCCAGATGATGAAGAAAGCACGACTTTTATTACTGATAGAGGTTTGCATTGCTATAAAGTAATGCCATTTGGATTGAAAAATGCTGGATCAACATATCAGAGGCTGATGAATAAGGCGTTTGCTTCACAGATTGGGAGAAATATTGAAGTGTACATCGATGACATGCTTGTTAAAAGCAAAGGTGATGATGAACATATTGATGATTTAGAAGAAACGTTTTTGAATCTTAGAGCCATTCAATTGAAGTTGAATCCAGAAAAATGCACATTTGGAGTCCGATCTGGCAAATTTTTGGGGTATATGATTAGTGAAAGAGGAATCGAGGTGGATCCAGAACAGTTGAAGGCCCTGATATCGATGTCTTCACCTCGGAATATCAAAGAAGTGCAAATGTTAACAGGCAGGTTAGCAGCTCTGAACAGATTCATTTCTCGTTTTTCAGATAAGTGCTTGCCTTTTTTCCAGGTGCTGCGTAAACCCAATAATTTCGAGTGGACTTCGGATTGCGAAGAGGCCTTTTTGAAGATAAAAAATCTTTTGTCCTCTCCTGAAATATTATCAAAGCCTCGGAAAGGAGAGCAGTTATTTTTGTATATAGCAGTGTCAGATTATGCAGTGAGCGCTGTTTTGATCAGTGAAGACACAAAAATTTCAAAGCCTGTTTACTATGTCAGCAAAAGTTTGGTTGATGCTGAGAAACGTTACTTGAAGCTCGAAAAATTGGCACTGTGTATAGTAGTGGCAGCAAGAAAAATGCGCCCTTACTTCCAGGCACATACGATTGTAGTTCGAACTTCATATCCATTAAAGAATGTTTTACAAAAACCAGACATTTCAGGAAGAATGACCAAGTGGTCTGTGGAATTGGGAGATTTCGATGTGCTATTTTCTCCTCGAACAGCTATCAAAGCTCAAGCTTTAGCAGATTTTCTGGTGGAGTTTCACTCAAGCAGATCCGAGGTGAAAGATGCAGAAAAGGTGAATGAGAATCCGACGTGGACAATACGAACTGATGGGGGATCCAGTAGTAAAGGGTCAAGTGCAGGAGTTGAATTGGTGGCACCAACGGGGGAATTTATGTTTCAAGCTATAAAATTTGGCTTTCATGCTTCAAATAACGAAGCTGAATATGAGGCTGTGCTAGCAGGGTTGCGCTTGGCGAAGATTTGTGGAGCAATGTTTGTACGCTTGGAAACAGATTCACAGTTGGTAGTTAACCACGTTAAAGGGGTGTCAGAAGCTAAAAAGGAGCGTTTGGTTTTGTACCTACAAGAGCTTCGGGGGATGATGGCGCAGTTTGAAAATGTCGAAGTGGAGCATATTCGAAGAGGGAACAACACTATGGCTGATTCTTTGGCAACAATGGCTTATTCAGAAGAATACCCATGGATTGTAACACAACCATCGCCTTCGATCATACCAAATTCTGAGCAATGTGAAGTTCTTGATGAGGTGGTAAATAATCTGATGTGCGCTCGAGGAGATTGGAGGTTTGACTTGTTAAACTTTATTTCAAATGGAATACTACCTATGGATAAACACTTGCTCAAGAAAATAAAGTACAAATCCCTTGGCTATGTGGTACTGGATGGAGTATTGTACAAAAAGTCTGCTTCGAGACCTTTACTTCGATGTTTAAGCAAGCATGAGTCTCAGAACGTTCTGTCCGAACTGCATGATGGGGATGGGTCAGCTCATTGTGGGTTTAAAGCTTTAACGCGTAGGGTATTGTTGGCAGGGTATTATTGGCCTACCATTTTGCAAGATGCCAAGTCGTTAGTTCGAAGTTGTGACACTTGCCAAAGGTATGCAAATTTAATACACAAACCAGCTGTACCCCTAATGACAATTTCAGAGGCGGTTCCTTTCAACAGGTGGGGAATTGATTTAGTGGGACCATTACCTATGGCTTCTGGTGGAAGACAAATGATTATTGTTGCGGTTGATTATTTTTCGAAGTGGGCAGAAGCAGAGCCCTTAGCTGGGACAAAAGCTAAGGATGTAATCAAATTTATTCAAAGTAACATTTGCTACCGTTTTGGAGTACCTCGGAAAATAACAACTGATAATGGTCCTCAATTTAATAACAAAGAAATGGACTCTTTTTGTTCTTCGAAAGGGATACAGCAATGTTTTTCCACTCCTTTTCACCCCCAGGCAAATGGACAGGTAGAAGTTACGAATAGATCTATTTTGGATGGCTTGAAGAAAAATTTGGCAGGAGCAGCAGGGAAATGGCCAAATTTTCTTCAAGAAGTATTATGGGCATATAGAACAACTCCTAGAGAGGCTACAAAAGAGACCCCCTTTTCTTTAGTATATGGGATGGACGCTGTGTGCCCTGCTGAATCTACGTTGCCCTCTTATAGACTCCTACAATATTCCGATGCAGATAACGATGAGGCTAGAAGGGTGGAACTTGATTTGTTGGAAGAAAAAAGGGTCAAGGCACATTTAAATGTGATCCATTATCAAACTTTAATGAGAAGCAGGTATGATGCTAAAGTTAAGAGAAGGGAATTCAAAATTGGCGATCTAGTGTTGCGAAAAGTGTTTCTTCACACTAAGGATAAACACCTCGGAAAATTGGCTCCGAATTGGGAAGGTCCTTACGAAGTTACAATGAAGGTCAAACCAGGTTCTTACAGGTTATCAGATTGAGAAGGGAGGATGCTCAAGCACCCTTGGAACATAGAGCACTTGAAATTGTACTGTGAGTAAAACTGAACTTTGAATTTTTGTAAAACAGACATACTCTTTCCTTATCTGTTGGCCCAGAAAGGTTTTAACGAGGTGTCTGATTAATATTGAATTTTTTAATAAAATTTCTTTTGGCCATTGGTTGTTTGTTATGATGTGTGATTTATTATTTTGGTAATTTGGCAAGGATTGATCATCTTTGAAAGTTGACCAAGAATAATTTTCCGAAGCGATAGCTTTGAAGAAACAACCAAATTTTTCGAGGTGCCACGTCTTATGAGTGCATCTATTTTTCGAGGTGCCACGTCTTATGAGTGCATCTATTTTTCGAGGTGCCACGTCTTATGAGTGCATCTATTTTTCGAGGTGCCACGTCTTATGAGTGCATCTATTTTTCGAGGTGCCACGTCTTATGAGTGCATCTATTTTTCGAGGTGTCATGACTTAAGCATCTATATTTAAGAATAACCAGTTTAAACAAGTACGCCAGAAATTTAAGATATAAAAAAAAAGATAAGTGATTTCCTCGTGGAATAAAATACGAAGTTTACAAAAAGAAAAGGAGGGAGTACTTAATCAAATACACAAAAAACAAAAACAAGTTGCTTAGCCTATTAAGCATCATCTTCTTCTCCTTCTGATGATTCCTCTTCGGAACTATTTTCTTCTTCTGAGGAGGAGCTTGGTGGTGCTTCGAAAGCTTCCTTGGGGCGCTGATCTTCTGGAACTCGTTTCCAAAGGTCTGATAAGTCTAGTCTTGGACAAGCAGCATGAACTTCTCGAAGAAGCTGAATAGATGTATCAATTTGAGTTTTCTTCATGCCTTCGAGCATCACAGAACTAACTTTGGTTTCAGCCTTTTTTACTGCAGCTTTCTTTTCTTCTTCGAATCCTGTTCGAAGTGTAGTAATCTCATTTTGGCTTTTTTCCAGTTTATCTTTTGTTTCCTTAATAAGTGCCGTAGCATCGGAGATGGCAGTAGAATGTTCAGCCTTCAGACTTTCAAGAGCTTGCAGATGAGTAGTTTTAAGAGTTTCGACTTCCTCCTTGTGTTTTTTAAGAAGCTGTTCTTTCTCAGCTTCGAATTTTTGGAGTGCTTCATTTTTCGAAGTCTTTTCAGACTCTGTTTCTTTTCTGCTTCTAACTAACTCTTGGGCAAGACGCTCCAATTGGCTTTGAGATTTGCTCACCTCTTCGTATAATTTTGTGACTGCAGTAATTAAATTTGGGAAAGGTTGAAGAATCGAAGTTACCTCATCGGATTTCTCTGAGTGAGGAAAGACTAATGGCTGATGAACATGAGCGAAGGGGTTAGATGCTGAAGCTGTAGCAGCCTCGGTAAAAATTGGTGGAACAACGTTGGCAGGTTGAGAGCCAGAAAGTACAAAATCTCCACTTGAGTTGAAATCATCAAAGTTTAGATAATCATCTACTTGTTTATCTCCAAGGGTTATTCCTCCTTCAGGATTTTCCTCAACAAAAGTTTTACCTTGTGCTTCGGAAGCTAGCACAGCTTCTAGTATATCAGCCTCATTCTTTTCATTGGGCTTCTTAGACTTATTCTCTTTCTTTTTTGGAGAAGTTTCTTTTTTCTTTTTCTTTTTCAGGGTAGGCTGGTCTTCTTCGGTTATGGTGGGAAGCGAAGGTGCAGACGTTTTTCTTTTCCCTGTACTCTTCGAAGTCTTGGAGGGTTTAGCCCTGCTTGTGCTGGCTTTCTGGGTCATTTTTCTTTTCTTCTTCAAAGGAAGATGGCTGTCACTTCGGTTCCGAAGAGGAAGATAGCATTTCCCATCTGGTGTAAGTATCCTCTCAACTGCTAGAAGGGGATCTGGTGGCGTCATCGGATCCTGAGGGAAGTCGGCCCCTAAAGATATACGCCAGAGATGGCTATTAACGAAGTTGATGGGCTCGAATGCTGAATGAAAACCATTGCCCCAAGATTTTTCAGCCCACTCAGCCATCTTTTGGAAGATAAGCTTGGCTTCTTTTCGACGACCCTTAAACCGCCTCGGAATTTCTAAAGAGAGAAAAATAGTTAGCTAAGTAGATTGATTCAAAAACAACTAGATAAACAAGGGAAGGTTTCACTTACTACTATCTCTCCAAGTAAGGGTGAGTCTGGAAGGATTGGCCTCGGAAATTTCTTTGCCATTTTCCCAGGCGCCTGACAGAAAGACGAACCTTTGTTTCCAGAATTTATCGGCTTCGAGAAGGTCGTCGATAATTTTCAAGTCATCTTCAAGGGTTAAGTAATAAAATGGCAGAACAGGGCCATTTGAGACTTTGGTTACTGAGATGAAGTCCTCGATTTCGAGGGGAATACCTCCAAGCCTTGATACCATAATTGCTGAGAACAAGGTGAAGAGCAAGTTGGGAGTAACTTGTGTTGGGCATAGTCTGTGGATTTCGAAGAACTTTACTATCATCGGATCCAGGGGAAACTGAAGTCCCCAGTTAAAGAGCTCAGGGTACACTACCAGCTCATCTTTTTGGCAGTTCAAGGGTGTCTCTCCTTCAACTGGTAGTCGAAGTGTCATATTGTCAGTTAACCCCCATAGCTTTCTGAGGTGCTCTTTCTCTGATTCGAGGTAGTAGCTGTAAGGTACATTCTTCAAGGCAAGAATGTACCAAGCAGAAAGAGGCTTGAGATTTTCCTGAACTAAGGAGGCAACATTCTCAGGCAGTGTAATGAGACCTTTTTTCCCTCGAGTTTTCTTTGGAGGAGCTACATCATCAGCCTCGGATTCCTCCTCGGCATCAGATTCAGTAGCTTCTGAATCGTCTTTTTTGTGACCTTCCTCGGAGTGACTTCGAATTTGTGTCTCTTGTTGAGTCACAGGAATTGGCTGACTACACTCTGGTGTAGTATCATCCACTTCTTGTGGGGGAGGAGGAGAGTGTTGAGGAGTAGAAGAGGTTTTTGCTTCTTCACCCATTACTAAGAAAGGTGATTTTTTGGCACGTTTAGCTCTGATAGCCTCGAATTGAGGAGGAAGTGTTTTGGATTGAGGGTTTTTTGTCTCTTCGACTTGAAGGACAGGTGATGTGAGTTGTGATTTGTTATAAGTGGGTGGCTTGTCTAAAGCAACTACTTTAGATTTTCGATGAGGTCTTAGTAATGAAGATTTGGCTGGATTTTGGAGAGAAGAGGTTGTTGAGCTATTTTCTGGGTTAGAAGCTAGAGGTGAGGACGAAGTGGCAAGGTTTGGATTGAAGTTGCTGTATTTAAAAGTGGTGCAGGAAGAGTGAGGACCGTTATAGATCAACCCAGCAGCTTTGTATTCTTTGGCTCTTCGAGAAATACAAAGATAATCGTAGGCCCCGAATACTTGGTTACTGGAACCAGGAAAAAGATTTTTCTTTGATCTTACTGGTCTTCTGGGTTTAAATCTATTGTATTTAGGGTATCTTCTCATACAATGGGTTTTGGTATGAGAGATTGCTTGGGTAGACAAGAAAAGATGAACAGGTTGAAGATGAACAGATTGAAGATGAACAGGTTGAAGATGAACAGGTTGAAGATGAACAGGTTGAAGATGAACAGGTTGAAGATGAGCGGGTTGAAGATGAAGAACAGATTGGAGATGGTTCAAAAGATGGATTCTCTAAAAAACTCTTACTGAATGAATAGCTGAGTATTTATAGGGTAAAGAGTAGCGTCGAGAATGTGAAAGTGTGGAACAAGTAATCTGTTTTCATTGGGTGGAATATGAAACGAAAAGGAAACTAGTGATGTCACGGGTCTACTACTAGAAGTCTAATCAGTCCATCAAGTAGGGTTCAGAGATTTCGAAGTGTTATTAAACTATGTGTGAAGTAATAACGTTTGAAAACCAAAGGCAAAGCAGTACCACAAGAAGTCAAATTCGACGAGAAGTTAAATTCGAGGCAGTTGAGAAATTCTTTTGCACTTACTCACCAATTCGAAGAGAGTTTTAGTTCATTGAATTTAATCATAATAAAGATGTAAAATGATGCTGATCCGAGGAAGAATTCGAAGAGCTAATAGTTCTTATACATTAATGTATAAGAACTAGGGGGGCTACTGATAAGGAAAGATATTCTTCAGGGACTAAAGTGATAAATTCTGTAATTATAGGATTAAATTAGGCTTTAGGAGGAACCGAAGGGTTAAATTGTAAATATGACAATATGTAACCGTTTCTCTAACTAACTCACCTTGCCTATTTAAAGAGGCTGAAGGAGTTATTTTGACCTACGATATATTCAGAAGTACTTTTCACTACTTTAAACTCTCTCTGCAAATTTTCTGTTCTTAATTCATTCACTACAACTTTAATTCACACCATAACCAATCCAATTTTTCCTTAGGTTAAATCAAATTGTGTGCAATTTTTCTGATTTATTTTATTCAGTTTAGTTCTTCTTCAGTTTATTTTGTACTTTATCCCCCTTTTATATTTTGTTTGGCGCACCTCTGACCTCTAAAATTGGATGTTTAAGCAGTTATTGGTAGACAAGGAAGATAGTGAGATATACGGATTAACATTTTTTAAGCTTGAAATAACATGCTACTAGATCTTCCATTTAAAAACATATCTTACAATCTATTCGTATTCTACTTCACTCTCTTTTATTACTCGATCACTTTTTCCAAGTAAACTTTGGATTAATTGTTTGTTTGAAAATCCATCTCTTTTTTTCAGAGGGAACCCGCAGCCGCTACTCGGAGTGCAATGAATACGCATAGGATAAACCCTCAGTCTGACGCAATAACCTGTAAACAGACGCCAGAAGGTAAACCATGTAAGATAATAGGCTCAGCCGAGAAAGCATATGTAAAGGGACTCGAACTCATGACTTTTAATCATGAGCATGTCTTACTCAACCAACTTGCTTACCCCACCAAAGTTTGAAAATCCATCTTTATAATACCAATGAATGGAATTGATTGCAATCGTGAACACTTTCTATTTATGAATTAAAATTTCGGCCAATAGGCGTTATGCAAAGTACACACTCAATTGAATTCACCTGGGTTTTTTAGACTCAAGGTCTGAAATTGAATTCACTACTCATCCAAAACTTAGGTAGTTTTAACAACTTCCCAAAGCCCCAAACTTGGAGTATGAAAATTATTTAATGTTTAAAAAAATAAATATATATAAAAAAATACATCAACTTTGTGTTCCAGATCAAACTAGTTGGTGATGAATTTTTATAGGGAAATAAAGGGTTTTGACTGTATTGATGAACCGCTTAATTTATCGGTACAAAGCGGATCATATTGTTAAATTTTTAATTTTATTTTTCGGAACTGGACCAAACAGTTAAGTTTTCGGTTCGGTTTGATCATGTAAAATTTCGTATAATTCGATTTTTGAATTTTTTTTTACTTAAACTAACAATATAAAAATTAAAGCTTATAAGTTAATTTTTGATTTTGTTTTCTAAATTGTTTATTACCTAATAATTTTAGAAATATAACATATAAAAAATTATTTTATTTTTAAAACAATTGGCTCTAACAGTTTTACTGGTTTGATTCTCTGTCGGTTTTATGTGTTTATTGATTTTATCATTTTACCAATTTATCGGCTCGATTCCGAACTAATTTTATCGTTTTAATTTTTTTTCGATTTCGATTTTTAAAATGGAACGACAAACGGACTCATTTAATTTTTATCGGTTTAGTTCGGATAAAATTTTCACATCAATACTCATAAGGATAAGGAGTATAAAAATTAATAAAATCAAAAAAAAATATCTGACTTGTTGGAAATTACACACATACTTATTCTTCAAGTCCGCCTGATATTAGTTTACTTCTTTAAGCCTTATTTATTTATAAATTTGGAACTTTTAAATTTTAATACTATATATTTTAAATTATGGTAAAAGTGATTTTTTTATTAAGTATTTTTATTTTAATTATAGTCAATTTTGGAATTTCACCAGATTTCATGCCATGTCAACTCAGATTTCAAATAAGGCGATATGATTTCAGCATAATTTTTCAGTTTGTATCCAGCCTTTTTCTTTACTAATTAAAAGGGCCACATAGTATCGTTTGAAGCTTCTGGGCTTGGCCCATTAGACTACGCAAAATTTGCAAGCAACTTTTTCAAATCTACAACGTTAAATATTTTTAGTAAGTTGGTATATAATTTGGCTCAAAATTTTAGTTATGGCAAGCAACGTTAAATACTATTAGTACATTACTAGTTTTGGATAATAAATATAATAGTATATTTTTTTGGCCCGATAGATATGGAAATCAGTTGGAAGGAATAATGAAGATTATCTTTCTTTTCCAAGAAACAAAGAATGAAGACTCTTGAATTTCAATATACCATAAATCTCAGATATCAATACAGTTTAGCGATGAAGCCAAAGAAATACTAGAAAATTCCACCATATATACGTTAATCGCTAAGTTCTCCAAAGGTATTCCTAAAAGGCGGATCTTTAATAATTTCTTGCACACAAGAAAATTTGAAGGAGAAGTTAGCATCAGCAGTTGGGACTCAAGGTATGCGTCTGTTAAAGTGGAATCCAAAGTTCAATCCAAGAATCGAAAATCCAATTGTCCTTATTTGGATCAAAATAGAGAAGACACTTGAATACATGATAACGATCAGATAATTAACAGCATTGCTAAAACCATTGGCAAACCTCTCAAATACTCGATTCCACCAAAAAATTGGGCATTATTCAATGCCTGTTTTGCCTTGGTAGAACTGGACATTACTCAAGACCTTCAACGTGACACCTGGGTTGGTTTTGGCTCAAATGAAGGAAGTTGGTTAAAAATAAGTTACAAAGATGTTCCAGCCTACTCAAACTGCTGAATCACATAGGTCATGGAAAAAGAATTGCAGAAAGGAAGTCTCAATGACTAAAGAAAATGATGTTGAAAAAACCTCAAAGAATCAGCAAACGCAAAAATATGATACTAAAACTGTTAACAAGGAAAACATAAATTTCCAAGACAGACAAGACCCTCAAACCATTCCAAACAAGAAGACGAATCAAGATCACAACTACACTAATAGGAAAATATTAGTTTCTTCAATAAAAAATTACTGATAGTAATGAAAGAACAGAAGAAATTGTTGAAGTAATATGAAACCTAACAACTAATTACATGAAGAACAAACACAAAGACCTGGATATGATATATAAATCACACTACTCTCCAAATCATAACAATTTCGGTGAAACTCTTATCCTGAAGAAGAAAGAAACAGATAGAAGCTTTACTGATCTCCTGAATAAAAGATTAAAAGCTGCTAAATACAGAAGTAAGAAAGAAAAATGATATACAAGCCCATCTCTGGAGCCAACCAACACATCCCAATTCTGAAAATGATTAACATCCTCTGTTGGAATATCAGAGGTGTGGCAAATAATTCTTTTTTAAGAAGAATAAAAAACATCATTTCTAACAACAATATTAGTTTAATCATAATCCAAGAGCCTATGGTCTCCTCTAATCGGATCTCTTCCATGGCTGCCAAAATTGGTTTTCCTAACTTCTATTCTAACTGTAATAACAAAATTTGGATTTTTTGAAGCAGCTGGTTCAACATCAATGTCATTATTGATAATGCCCATATCAACATTGCGCCTACTATATAGGAGTGGATTGTTCTCGGTGATTTCAACTCAATATCTAATCCCACTGGAAAAAAAAAGGATGTCTTCATTACTGCACCAGAAGCTCTGAAGATCTAAATGATACAATCAATCAATGTAACTTATAAGATGTAGGCTATATTGGAAGTAGATTCACCTGGACAAACAACACCAATTAGAGACACCTAGACAGAGTTCTTCTCAGATCTGATTGGATGGAATACTTCTGAAAGACCAGTGTCAAACACCATCCAAGAATTTGCTTTGATCGCATGCCCCTGCTTGTCTCAATCTAGAATGAAAAAAATTAAAAACTAAATCTTGTTTTAGATTTTTAAACATGTGGTGTTTAATTGAGGACTTCTTTTCTTTTGTGGAAACTAACTGGAAAACTTATATGCAGGGCACTCATCTGATAAGATTCTAGAACAAACAAAAGAGACTCAAAGATGCTTTAAAAGATTTGAATGCTTCAGTGTTTAAGAATGTCTTTGACAAAGTCAAAGAGGCTGAGGAGGAAGTTAGCAACATGGAAATATATTTAAAGAAGACAGTACTGGCCTTAATAAATTAAACTGGGATTCTATAAATGAAAAGATTTATCAGGCTTTAGCTCAGGAAGAAAGTTACTGGCACCAAAAAACATTCACCAGTTGGATCAAGGACGAAGATAAAAATACTAAGATATTTCACAATTTTGTTAAAAATAGAATAAGAAAGAACAGAATCAATAAAATCAAAGATAATTCCTCATGCCCTACTAAAGATGATCAAATCAACAATTTTACTGAAATGTTCTTCAAGAACACTCTATCTTCTAATCTTTATTCTAATAATGATACTGAAACTAATTACTTAAATAGTTTCATCTTTAATATTATTCCTAATATAGTTTCTGAATAGGATAACAAAGATCTTTTAAATGGGCCCAATAAAGAAGAGAATCTCAAGCAATCCAGGGTCTCAACTCTGCCAGCGCAGCTGGATTGGGTGGTTTCAACGTAATCTTTTACACAGTACTAGAATGTCATAAAATCATACCTAAAAGATGTTGTGATTGCTTTCTTTCAAGGCTCCCCACTTCCCCAATGTTTATTAGCCACATGTCTATGTCTCATTCCTAAAAATAACCAGCCTTCAAGCTGGAAAGAGTATAGGCCAATCAACCTCTGCTCTATGTTGAACATAATCATTTCCAAGCTTATAAGTAATAAAATGTCTATCATATTGCCTAATTAATCTCTGAGAATCAATGAGCTTTTGTTCCTAATAAATCAATTCAAGACAACATTATTCTTGCTAAGGAATCGGTCTTTGATTTAAACGAAAAAAGTAAGGATAGCAACATTCTGTTCAAGATCGATATGGCCAAGGCTTTTGACAGAATGTCCCATAGTTACCTCAAGAAAGTTCTGGCAACCTTTGGGTTTAACGTATCTTTGATAAACCTTGTTTATGCTATTATAGGAAATGTTAAAGCCTATGTTCTCATAAATAGAAGCATTATAGGTTATTTTAAGGTTAATAGAGGCCTAAGACACTGAGACCCTCGATCTCCATTCCTTTTTATTTTAGCAGAAGAAACTCTCTTAAGAGGTCTTAACCTCATTTTCTACAATAACAAATCCAATTTAAAACCAGAAGTAACATATGCATTTCATCTCTTGCATTTGCTGATGACATATTGATTTTCACAAATGCTTCTAACTACGCTATAGTTACCTTTAGCAACTTTTTTCATGAATACCAAGACGGTTTCAGGCCAAATGATAAACAAGGACAAAACATCCATAATCACTACATCAAATATCCGTGCCAACAAGATCATATCTATAGTCGCTGATACCGGGTTCAGAAATGAGACTCTCATTGTGGTCTACTTGGGTATTAGTCTAAACAAGAATAACTGGAGCATTAACTACGAAACTTTAATCAGGAAGATTAGAGCTAAGATCAATGAGTGGGAAGATAAAAGGTTATCCTATGTTGGTAGACTTAACCTCATTAACACTGTTCACATGCGTATTCCTAGTTTCTCGATTCTTGGCAATGAGAATCTAGAATCTAAAAAGGTTTCTCTATTGAAGAAAGTAGATTGAAGACGATGAAGGAATTTACAGCTGAATAAGCCAGAAGAGAAAAAAAATTCTTCGTCTCTTTGTTTTTCAAACATTGAAGGGAATTGAAAAAATTTCAATTTCCCTCTCGCGCCTAACATTGTAATAACCTATATATTAAACTAGTGTACTATGTAGCCTTGAGCTTTATTAAATTTACATGACTTTATCAAAAAAATTAAAAAAAATTAAAATTTTATATGCTTTTTAGTCATCAATCCTCATCCTTCTCTCCAGTCAAGATATTACTCTAGATCCCATCCTTCTCTCTGGTCAAGATATTACATTAAACAGCAAGCAAAACTATTTTTATTTAATTTAGTTCATGTAAGATAAACGTGTTTACGTAAAATAAATAACCAATTAAAATCCATAAATAAATGAGAGACAAAGAAACGTGCGAGCAAGTTATTTTCAATTTAGGAATTGAAAATATGTTCATAAGTTATGATAAGAAAATAGAACTTTGAGGACAAAAATGTAAAGGAATAATACATCTTATGATAGATTGTATAATCATAGAAGAGATTTAAAGCCTTATGTTTTGATGAAAGACTAATATGCAATTAGATCCTTTTTTGTAACTATTTCAGTTAAAGATCAAGTCTTTGTGCCTTTATATAAAGGTCAAGGCTGAACTAAGAAAGCTCTCTAACTTTTGAGATAATCCATTCTTACCTCTTGACTTTCCCTCTCTAGAATCTACTTCTCTCTATTTTACTTTGATAAACCAGATAAATACTTATCAAGTTATATTAAGGTTAGAGTTTTAAATCAATTAATTTTAGGATTAAAGTGGTGTTAATTTATTTTATGTTTTCATTATTTTTATAAAATATGGGTTTTGTGAGGTTTGAATTCAAAGAGGTTTCAAAATTTAAACAAAAGAAGTAACATGAGACCTACTCGTATTATACAAAATGTCATTACTATCGCTTTTTTATTTTTTATTTACAAAAAAAGGATAAGAGAGTGAAAAGAAAAGTAATAAACTAAAACGGATTTGAATAGGTTGTTTGGTTTAAATAAATATTTATATATAGTCAATAAAAGTATTTGGTGTATAAAAAATACCGTGTAGTATGAATATAAATAACAAAATTAGACGAGTATTAGATTGTTATAACTTGTGATTGTTAGAATAGTAAAGGAGAATATTTTTGTTTTTGGATTATTATTGAGACTTAACCATAATATTATTTTTCGTTTTTGGTTTTAAATTGTATTTCAAACTTTTTTTAAGCGAAAAGAATACTTTTATTGATATGAAAATGAGATACAAACTTTAGGCGCCTAAATTTACCACAATAAAGGTCCAAATTTGAACACCAAAAAGAGAGAAATATAGAGTATTTGAAATGACCTAAAATATTGAAAAGAAAGTTCCAACTACTCTAATCCAGATTTTACAAATCCTTGTGCTAAGAATAAGAACATACGAAATCTTCTAAAAAATCTGAAAATCGAAGAGGAAAGCCAAGCTATAGATGATGATTTCCAGTATCTGAAGAAAAGATTTTTGAACAACAGCAGCACATTAGAATCTCTTCTTAATAACGATTTTAAGAAGACAAAATGTCCAAGACCACTCCTTTTTTAACCTGAAATTATAAATAATATAGCCAGTAGTTTGCGTCTCTTAAAGAAAACAGCACATTGAGACCTCTTGCGAAAACAACAGCACATCTCAGATTCCACAAGAAGAAAAATCTTTCGAACAACAGTAACACATCGAGACCTCATCTGAATAACGATTTAGGAAGTCGAAATGTCCAAGACCACTCCTTCTCTAACCTGAAAATAGAAACAATAGAGCCACCAGTCTGCATCTTCAATGAATGAAATCGATTAGTCAGTATTAGTGTTGAAGTAGCCAAGACTCAAGCTTTCCAACAGGATTATAGCCAGAAGATAGTTGGGAGCTTGGAACTCAGAGAATTCGAGCTTTTTCTTACATCTCAGAGTCAACTTGGCAAGCCAATCGGCTGCTTGATTTTTGAATCTATAGATGAACTTTATACTCATCTCAAAAGTAAACAACTTCTTACAAATAGAAAGTAAGTGAGTCAGATACCAAAAAGAGTTTCCAGAAGCTATTTAGTTAACTAATATTTGACAATTTCAATATCAACCTTACTACAATTATTTTTCTTAAAGATAATGAGACGTTCGAACAGGGCCTTGGATTTACCTAAGATATGAGTTGATTTTCCAAAGGTGTTGCTCGAACCTGCGATTAGATTTCTTTGACAATCTATGACAATGAAAGCTCCACTTGATTCACCGCTTTTGTTACATGCTGCGTCAATGTTCAGCTTTCTTCTATTACATTTTGGAGGCATCCACTTCAGGTACACAAGATTATTATTGTCTTTTTGGAACGAAAGACAACCTAACTTAAGACCTGGATCTTTCACATAAGTCTAATGCTTACTAGAAAAAGAGTTAGCTTTGTCTAAATCAACGATAATATTATTTATATAATTGATAGAAGTTAGAATATAGTCACATTTTTCTTTATATTTGGCTTTGTTACGGTTCTTTCAAATAGTCCAGCAGATTAAAGCAAGGATGACATGAGTTATATGAACCTTATTAGTAGAAAACCAGAACCAGTTTCTTATAATATGAGTTAGAGACATGAATTTCTCCACCTTAATCATGAACATGTTTGACAAATAAAACCAGATTTCCCAGACATAGCTGCAATGAATAAAAATGTGATTAGTGTCTTCAACATTACTGAAAATAGACATTTAAAAGAGTGATATAAATGTATTTTTTGCATAACTAAATCAATATGCATATAGATCTTGATAAGCTTCCAAAGTAAAACGAAAACTTTCTTGAGGTTAATGCATTCCAGATTTTTATGAAAAGGCTTGAATAGTTGTGTTGAATCTTTAAGTTGTTCCAGGTATGCTTGGTGTTGAAGTTAGAATCATGAGAGAGCTTCTATATAATGCATTCTTTCTCATTAGGATTGATGAGATAGTCTTTGATGATGTTAATTCTGTCAGTAGTGAAAAATCCATCCATGGCTTCAATGTTCCACGAGATATTATTCCTGTAGGTGTTAACTTTAACATATGAGAACCAAGAGTCACTTTGAAAGTTTAGTAAGGGAGTGTAATTGCGCCAGTCATCAGCCCAAAAATCAAACTCACCTTTCCCCAGGACCTATCTGATATTACTTTCAGCAGGAAATTTTATGTCAGACAGCCTTTTCCAAATGATAAAGTCAGATTTTCTGTAAGTAGTCTTGATAGGGTGAGCATTATTGTTATAGATGACATGCATAATATTAGCCCACAGGGTGTCATTCTTCTTGTAATTGAACCAAAGCTTTTGGGAGAAAGTTTTTTGGAGATCACTTAAGCTTCTGTTGTTAAGACCTCCCTCCCCAAAAGGCTTGCATAGAGAAGACCACTTAGACTAGTGGATACTATTCTCAGCGTGATTAGTTCACCAAAGAAATTTGTTGAAAATGAGGTCCAGCTTGGAGATAATGCAGTGAGGAATCATACTGTTCTGCACCTAATAAATAGGAACAGTAGAAATAATTGAATATATTAATGTTAGTCTCCCCCTGTAAGATAGTTTTTTACTCTCCTATTGCAAAATTCTAGAATTGGCTGTGTCCAACAATGGTCTGTAGTTAATGGACTTGTTATTGTTACTTAAGGTAATGCCGAGATAATCATAGGGAATGTTATCCTCTTTAAATCGAGTCTGGTCCATAAGAGATGAAATTTTACTATGATGAAAGCGTTTGGAGACAATAATCTTGGTCTTCTCAGAGGTGATAAATTTCCTTGAAACATGCTGATAAATGTCAAGAAATCTACTTAACTTGTTAATAGATGAATGTAAATTGTTAGTAAAAATCAAAATATCGTATGCAAAAGCAAGAAAAGGGACTAAGACAATAGTTCTAGAAGCAAATCTCATCTTGTTGTTTAAACTGAAAAGGGTTTCAAGCCCTCTGGTAAGCACTTACTCACCTAAGATAAAGAGACTGAAGGATAAAGGATCCCCCTGTCTTAGACCTCTCTTGGAGTTTAAATATACATTAACACATCCATTTACTAACATAGATATATGAACTTCTTTAATTAGCTTGTTGATCTGACCAATGAAACCTTTGGAGAAACCAAAAGTATTTAGGACTTTAGATAAGAAAGAAAAGAACATTATGTTGAAATCCTTTATCATATCCAATTGAAGGACAATATTCCCAGATATAGGCTTGTGATTCAAATCATGAATAAACTCCTTGTCAATAAGGATATTATCATGAATGGATCGATCTTTAACATAGGAGTCTTGGTAAGGAGATATAATCTTGGGAAGAATATTAGCAAGCCTGGTGTTAATTAATTTGGAAATGATCCTGTTAGTAATAGTACAGAGACTGATAGGTCTATAGTTGCTCCAACAAGTACGATTAGAGGTTGTGGGTATTAAAGAGAGACCAGTTACGAAGATACCCTTAGGGATTACAATTGCCTTGAAAAATATAGTTGATAGCTCTGCATAAGTCATCCTTAATAATGTTCCAGCACACTTTGTAAAAGCAGATGTAATACCCATCTATACCAGCAGCGCTCGAGGGATTCATAGTGCCAATGATCATTCAGATGTCCTCTACATTAGTAAACTTGAGAAGAGATAAATTGTCTTCATTCTAAACCAACTTAGGAAAATCATCAAAAATTATATTATGCACCAATCTCCTCAAGATCATAAATCCACTTGTTGTTCTCTTTGATTATTTTAATAGTTTTTCTTCTTCTTTTCCTAGAGACGTAAGTGTGGTAAAGTTTAGTGTTATGGTCACCATCGTTGGCCAGTTGCTGTAACACTTCTGTTTCCAGAAGTCCTCCTCCATCCTCAGAGCTTGAAATTATACTTTCATCATTAAAATTAATAATAGCTCTTCTTTCATCATTAAAATAAAAAAATAGAATTATACTTCCGTTGAAAATAATAAGCGATGTCAAACGTTTGAACCATTGTATTATTGTTCCTCCTAAAGCCATGGCAAAGGCTCGACACTTCATCCTGTCATCCTCTTCGTATTACATTATATCGTTGTTAAATTGACACACTTCATCCCGTCATCCTCTCCGTATTGCACTATATCATTGTTAAATTGTTGGATGTGGTATTTTATATCCCCTTTTTTCCATCGCAATTATCCATTTTATGGTTATCGTAATGCGGTAGCATGATTCGATATAATATCTCTAAGATTAATAAGGATTCATTATCTAGTCGAGGTTGTTATTTCTTATAAAGATCATTTATCACATCCATGAACTAGATAAGCCTATTGGAACCGTGGAATATTCAATGTCGCGCTCTTTGATTTAACTTTGTTCTTTGATCATCTTCCCACACTGTATGACTTGGGTGTATGTATCTCGATAGATATATATCAGTGCGTCGTGCATCCATCCATATAAATTGTATGGTTGTTTCCCATGAGCTTGGTACAGTGAATATCCTGGTGAGACTCTTTTTTCATTTTGAGGCATGCCTAGTTGAGTTGTTAAACATGGAGAGTTAAATTGAACATAAATCTGATATGGATTGTAACCTCGTTAGAGTATAAAGATTTTTGGTGGTCGTGGTGTATATCTTCTTGCTCTCCTAGCTGGTTTTCTTCTCTTGGCTTCCTCAATCAATTGGATGATCATATTATTCCTCTTCGTTTCTATCATTCATTATGATCTGCTCTTTCGTCTTCTTGATTGGCTAGACGTTGGACTTCCGCTCTTCCTTCTAGACTTGTGGTATTTACGTTAAATATTTCCCTCTTGCTTTCACGTATCATTCTCCTATTTTTTTATTTTCACGATTTTTTTCTTTATACATGTCAGGCAATGACTTTGAGTAGCATTGTCACCTTCTTTCTCGTCTTTAGTATCAGTCATCCAGACAAAAGACTAGATCTTGCACATAAGGTTGGAGTTTCTCCTGTTGATGAAGACAATATTTTACTTGTTCACTTCTTAACTGCTAAGCTAGATGTTCGATCTCAGTTGGTGAATGTAAATTGACTTTATTTTCTTTTGGTATGAATTCGACCACATGGGAGTTTTGTTGTTCATTCGTTAGAAATATTATTTCGATCTCCTTGTCGGCTAACACATTTATGTTTTCGACCACGTTCGACGTCTAAATTTTAGGTTATTTTAGTTTTAATGGAAAAAAAATAAAGTTCTCATAAACTGTTTCAATTGGTGTCGATATATTTGGCTGCTAAGCTTAGTCGAAGCAGAGACTACTCTAAGTATAAATGGATTAAATGCTTAAGACTATTGATAAGAATGAATAGTGTAAATGAGTAAAATAATAAGGAAAGATTAAAAAGAATGTGTTAGATTTATTGATTAAAAGTGATCATTTATCTAGATAGTATTACAACGTGAATATTTACCAGATATTTGGGAGATAATAAATAATATTTCTATAATTATTAAGATATACAGTTAAATAGATATAATTTAAAAACTATTTACTTTTGGCTAAACTAATTACATCATTAATAATAATAATAATAATAATAATTATAATAATTATAATTATAATATGAAACAAAAATAATAAACGTTGTTAAACTTTTTTTAAATCTATTAGAAGGAAAAAAAAGTTAATTGTAATCAATTTTTTTTATTTTTTTGCTAATAAAACTAATAACTATATAATATAAGTTTATATTTAATCATAAAATAAAATTATACAATATACTTATGCAAAATAAAATTTCAAACTTACAAATTATTCATTAGTAGTTATTAAAGCATGTACATTGAACATTTTAAAACATACGTTAAAGTACATGTTACTTTTTTTTAATAAAAATTGTCTCCAATGAACGTGTTAGTGTTAATGTTAACTAACACGATCATAAAAATACTACCGTTTTTGCTAATTTTGCATAGTGAGTTTGCAAAGTCACGTCATCTATGTTATCAATTTGGCAGAGTTTTTTTTTATCATCTTCTTCATTTTTATAATTATTTTCCATCATCTTTTGTATTATTCATCTTTTTTTTTCATTTTTTTCATCACTATCTTATTCATGTTCTTTGTTTTTTTATCTTTTCAATTATTATTATTTTAATAAAACAAAAATTGATTTCCATCCACTATTTCCAAACCTTTTATTTAATATGTATCTCATGTCTCATATTCCTTACTCACAGTTTGAAGTTATATCTGATTGAGTCACACTATAGAATGATTGAGTCATATATGTTTGGTAAGTCTTTTGGTAACCTTCGTATATATATAATAGTGTATGTTCCCCTTGGATGTAGGATTTTGTCACAATCTGAACCACGTTAAATACTCTCTTGTGTGCTTGGTTTATTACTCTTTCTTATATATTTTTTCCCTTACAAGTGGTGCGATGAGCATTGAGAAATTATAGAAGGAGTAGATATATTGTTAATCTAAAGGTTTGACAAAAGTATATCACTTAGAAACCACAAGTCACCAAAAATGAGTTTCATGAAGCTTAGTCTAGAAAACATTTAACGGATTTAATGGTATAAACCTATGGAGAAATAAGGTTAAGGCTGACCTAGTACATAAGGGATTGGTTGCTACTATCAATGTTAAATTTACGAAAATTGGTGTTGTTGTATTGTCTAAAGCTCATAGTACCCTAATACTGAGCTTGGGAGATGAAGTGCAACAAGAGGTGTCTGAAGAACCTACAAAAATATGGATATAGAATCGGCTGAAGGCGATTTACATGAAGAAGTCCTTAACAAACAGATTATATCTCCATAAACAGCTTTGCACGTTGTCTATGGATAGTAGCACAGAGATCCGGAGGTACGTAGATGATTACAGTCAAATCATAATTGACTTGAATGCAGTTTATGTGAATGTGGATGAGGAGGACCAAACAATCATCATTCTAAGTGCGCTGTAAAAGGAGTATGAACACTTCATCGACACCATGATGTACATGATAGACTCTCTTACGATGTCTGAAGTCAAGAGCGTCTTAAACTCCAAAGATCTTTAAAAGAAAAATATTCTAAATAGTGACTCCAAAAGGTACAGAATAAGTGTGAGGGATCGATCGGGGAAGAGAGATTCAAATGAAAGGAGAAGAAAATTTTGGTCAAAGTCCAAAGCTGTTGGTATGGGTTCAAAAATAATATGTTGGACATGCAAGAAGAAATGACAAATCAGTCAGAATTTCCCAGAGAAGGAAAATGACAACAACCATCAAAAGACCAAAGCCGGAAATGTTGTAATGGTGTCTGATGCTTGTGAGTAAGTTGATCATATAATAGTTTCTTATTCTTACAGGTATAACGATAAGTGGGTGTTAGATTTGGGTGTGTCGTTTCACATAACTTCCAATAAGCATAGGTTTGAAGACCTGAGAATGCTTGATGATGGAAGAGTCATCCTCAGGAATGACAAATCCTGCAATGTCAAAGGGATTAGAACAGTTTGACCCAAGTTGTCTACATGACTTGAGAGAGTATTTAACAATGTAAGATATGTACCCGAAGTTAAATGTAACCTTATTTCTATTGGGATGGTAGATGAGAAAAGGTTTACTTATAGGGGTGAATATGGTAAACTTAGGGTTTTACAAGGCTCCCTTGTTGTTATAAAAGTCAATATGATTAATGGGGTGTTAGTTCTCGAAGGGTCTGTAGTATTATGGATGTGTCTAATGTGGTGAAGGATTCTATCAGGTTGTGGCATCATCTTCTGGGGAATTTAAGTGAGATAGGACTCGGTGAAATAAGTAAACATGGGTTGTTAGATGGTACAATAGTTCAGAAGTTGAGCTTTTGTGAAAGTTGTGTATTAGGTATGAGCAAAAGGGTGAAGTCTATGCCCAACAATCAGACATGCAATGGAGTACTTAACTATGTTCATTCATACCTTTTGGAGTCCACCACATGAACCCACAAAATGTTCGAATGGACACAAAACCTAAGTTGAAACATTAGAGAATGTTCAAATTAGATTAAAATGAAAATGAAAACCCTTGTAAAGTTTGGGTACATGTTTCAAAAGATACAGTAAGAGGTTAAGAAAAATAATTCACAATATAAATGAATGATTTTACTAAAAAAAATCTAAAAATTGTAGAAATAAAATTTAATTTTAAAATCAACGACTATACATTGCAACCTCGTAATAAAATTGTGCCTAATAACCGTTTGAAAACAATTGATCGGGAAAAAACTGTTCGTGGTCGAAATGGGTATGCAACTTTATATAGATGGTATAATTTTTCAAAAACATGCAACGTTTGCTTTTCTTGGTCGGCCGACAATTTACACTTTGTGTTGGTAGATAACTCTTCTCTTTGTACAGTGCGAACTTAGAAAATACAGGGATAAAGCCAATCAAATGTTTTAAAAGCCAATAATTTCGTATTATAAATAGAACCATACATTACACACAGAGGAATCGGAAGAAAGAAACAAATTAGAATTCTTATAATTTCATAGTGACCCATTTATGGTGAATCAAAGGTCTATTAGTAGTATAATTGCACATACATAATTAGAAAGGAGAAGATAGAAGTGTCCTACAATTATAAGGATGTATGTTGACTTCTGTTCATATGCGTCTTCTACTTATTAAATATCATACGATTCTTCTAGCTCTAACACGTATTAATTAGTTTAAAACATTCTAAAGCATTACGCATGTTATTTTGATTTAAGTCAAACAATATTATATTTTTAGTGTTTTTTTTTTAAGCTCAAGAATTTTATTTGTTGGGGTGTAAGTTTAACTTTTACGAAGTGTAGGGTACAATTGAGATAATTTCATAAATTTTGATCTATTAGAAAATTCAAATTTGGGAAGGCGTCAAGTGTTCCCTTCTATGATTTCAGAATATGAGACTTCACCTTCTTCTTTTCATTTCGTTTGCTTTGGCTTCCGCTTTTTTTTTGTTTCTCCCACAATTAAACTTTTACTCTCTACCTCATCTTTAGAACTAATTCCTTCATCTGCATTTGATTCATCAGCTACTGTCTCAAGAAAGCTACAAAGGTTATAAAAAGAGGATAAGTCATGTTTCTATTCTAATGTAACCGAACTGTAACTTTTCTAAATGAGTTATAGATTCCAGTTCTTTCGGAGATTTAAAATCTTTATAGTCCAATTTCATTTCGCATTTTAGGGTCCAGCGAGCTAGCCAATAAGTTGCTCTGTCCTGTTCTCTGAAAATGAATCGGAAGGGATAAGGAAGAATAAGAGACAATGGTGAAATTGCAAAGAAGCAACAAAGCTAGGGCCAAATTGTAAAGTAAATATTAAAATAGGATTAACTGTCATTAAATAATAAAAGTAGGGATCAAGTTTGTAATTATAAGGTAGTTACGCTCGTGGGGCCCATAACTTCTACTATAAAAGGACCCGAACTGATTTGGGAAATGGGGGATTAATATAATATTACTTTCTCTCTTTACACTGGTAGACTTTCTCTCTCTACTACTTTAATCACTCAAGAAATCTATTCACGAATTAGTCATTCTAAGTATTGTTTGACACAAAAAAATCCTCCTGGAGTTCATATCTCATCAATCGCACCGTCTGTGGGAACGAAAATCGGTTTGTAGGTTTTATTTTTCCCAAAATTTTGCTTGAATCCAAGCAGGATGATGGATGAGCAAGGGGATTTGGATGTGAACAATTATGAGGAAAATCTCATCGGTAATGATTTCTGAAGGAGTGAAGACTTTGGAAGGCACGATGGACAATGTTCTGGAGAAGTTATGGATGAGTGAGTCTTAGTGGTCCGGAGAAACGAGTTGCTGATGGAAATCAAGAAACCAAAAGCGGAAAAAGAAGCTATTCAGGGGAATCTTCGTTCGAAAGTTCGAAGAGAAAATGACAACGGAAAGGAAGAGCGTGAGACATATCATCGTCTTAGTGAAAAAGATGATCGGTATAGACGGCGAGGTCGGCGTTCTTCGAGGAGGAAGGGAAAGCGCCACTTCGATTCTTCTGACTCAAGTGATTATTCTCACTATAGTTCACCAGATTCGTCTCCTGAAAGGAGTCATCGAAAGAAGAAACACGAGAAAAAACATGTGGAGTATCGTAGAGGAAGAAGTTCGAAAAGGAAAGCTCTAAGGGAAAAGAATCTTCATGCTGGGGAGCAGGTCTATAACCAGCGAAATTTTCATGCTGGGAATCAAAATGTTGACCAACAGAATTCAGAGTGGCAGCATCAATATACCTTGTCATCCGAGGGAGGGCTTTAATTTTCAAGCCATGAAGATTTGAGGGCTAATGTTTACAGGACAAGACATAACTGGAGAGCTTCCCCTTTGTCTTCAGAAATTTTGTCAGGCAATCTCCTAAAAGTTTTTGATATATCGAAGCTAGAAAAGTTCGATGGAACACAGGATCCCGATAATCATATCGAGCAGTTTAAAAATTTCATGATCAACTTCGATGATGATGATAAATTGTTGTGTCGGGAATTTTCTCAAACCTACAAGGGAGTTGCTTCTAAGTGGTACAACAGGCTACCCCAGGGTTCTATTAAAAAATTTGATATGTTCTAGAATATCTTTAGGCAACATTTTGTAGGAAGCAATAAATTCTGAGCTAATGGTGATACGGTAATTTACTGCAGGCAAAGAGTTAGGGAGAGTTTGAAACATTACACCAACCGGTTTGTCAAAACAAAGACGGATATGGAATATTGCAAAGATTCGGTGGCCTTGGCAGCATTCAGAATGGGACTTCTTCCCGGACTTTTGAAGGATACAGTGGTTGAGAGTCAAGCGATGACTTTTGGAGCTCTACTTGATCAAGTGGAGAAGAGGATTTTAGTTGAAGAAACTCAAGCGTCTGAGATGGGATCAAGTGATCAGTTAAAGCAAAGTTAGTTTCAGAGATTTGAGTCTAGTAGCCAAGCGCCTCAGATTAATGTGCAACCTAAAGCGGTGGGTCAGTATCCACCGAGCCCCCGAACGAATCAGTAAAATTATAACATGCAACAGGGAGCAAGGCCTATTTCGAACAAATGGATTCGTCCAGATTATTTCGCTGAGTTGACAGAAAATGTAGCTACAATATTTGACAAGACAAAGTCAACCGTGCAATTCTGAAAGACTTTTCCTATGCAAACTTCAAGGGAAAGCAGAAATGTTAATAGGTTTTGTAAGTACCATGATGATATTGGGCATGAAACTAAGGAGTGCATCGCGTTGAAGAAAGAGGTGCAAGCTTTGATTGAAAACGGCATGCTATTGGATTTTATGAAAAAACACACTTAGAAAAATACGGCGGTGAAAACTGTTCCAAAGAATGCTGACACAACAATGATGAATTCCGAGAAAGTGGATGATTTTGACATTGCAACAGAATATTTGGATCCCAAGGTGGGAAGAAACAATGTTAACATGATAGATGAAGTGATTTCGAGAGGAAAAGTGAATGATCTTTATGCGTTTTTTGAGTCGCTAGTTATTTTTGGGGGGAATACTATGGCAGGAAATTCAAATAGTTCGTGAAAGAGGCACATGGTAAATTTGACCACGCAATTAGAAGTTGGGGTTTCAGCACAGATTCATCGTTTGCCCTCCCTAATTATTTGTTTTGATGATGATGACATGAGGAACGTAGTAGGCGTGCATGAGGATGCGATGGTAATTGTTGCAGGGATAGCCAGTGATCAAGTACAAAAAATATTGACTGATACAGGAAGTTCTGCAAATATTTTGTTCATGAGCACCTACGGGAGAATTTCCGACCCACCAGTTATACGGCGTTCAGAAAGAACTATAGTAGGCTTTACAGGAGCAACATCAATAGTTATGGAGGAGTTTGAATTCTTGGTGGAACTTGGTCGAGGACCATTCAAAAAGAAAGTTGAAGTTCTGTTTATAGTGTTTGATGCACCGACATCTTATAATGCGATTTTGGGCCGTTCCTGGTTGCCAAGGATGCATGGCGTTATCTCTACAGTGCACTAATGTTTAAAGTATGTAGTAGGAAACAATATCGGAACAGTTAGGAGCAGCCAGAAGATGGCTAGAGAATGCTATCAGATAGTTTTGTCCACAAAGAAAATTCGAGGAGAAACATCGGGAAAAGCATAGCAGCTAAAGGGGACTCTCTCAACAATAAATCCCTGTGATGATCCAATGGAGTCCCCCGGGTTTCTGGTTCCGGATGATGATCATGAAGAGCATAAGTTTCATGATGGAAAATTATGAAAATAGGAGTAAAACTTTCTTTTGAGTTCAGAGAAAAGTTGATTTTATTTTTGTCAACGAATTTGAATATGTTTACTTGGTGTGCGGAACACGTTATAGGTGTGCCTCCAGAAATCATTTGTCATAAACTAGCAGTGCATAATGATGTTCGACCCCTCGTATAAAAAATACGTCCTATCTCTCAAGAGAAATTTGCAGCTATAGTTTCAGAGGTCGAGCGGTTATTAAGCGTAGGCCATATTAGAGAGTCGCAATACCCTGTATGGGCCTCGGATCGTATTTTAGTCAGGAAGAAGAATGGCAAGTGGAGAATGTGCGTGGACTTCACGGATCTGAATAAAGCATGTCCGAAGGATCCGTTCCCAGTACCTCGAATTGATCATTTAGTGGATTCTACATCGGGTAATCAATTATTGTCTTCTATGGATGCTTATTCAGGTTATAATCAGATTAGATTAGATATGAGGGATGAAGAAAGTATATTGTTCATTACTGGGAGAGGATTGTATTGCTACAATGTAATGTCGTTTGGCATGAAAAATGCGGGGACGACTTATCAGCGCTTGGTAAACAAAACCTTTGAGGATCAGATTGGGTGGAACGTAGAAGTATATATCGACGACATGCTGGTAAAAAGTTTGCGGGATGAAGATAATTTTTCTGACTTGGAAGAAATTTTAACAATTTGAAAAAGGTCAATTTGAAATTGAACCCGGAGAAGTGTATTTTTGGTGTTTGATCTGGAAAGTTTCTCGGATATATGGTGAGTGAAAAGGGGATTGAGGCTGACCCGGAATAGATAAAAGCTTTGACAACAATGACTCATCCTCAGAATATTAAGGAAGTCCAGATTTTAACAGGAAAATTGGCGGTGTTAAACAGATTTATCTCTCGCTCTTCGGATAAATGTGTGCCTTTCTTTAAAGTGCTTAGAAATCTAGTACATTTAGTTGGACTGAATAATGTTCTGAAGCATTTCGTCAGATTCAAGAGTATTTGTTGTCCTCAGAAATACTTTCTAAACCTGTGATGGGAGAGAAGTTGATTGTTTATGTGTCGGTATCAGATTTTGCAGTCAGCGCTGAAGAGTTTTAAGAATTCCTGGGGTGATTTTGTGATACGAGAATTTCTTAGTCTCAAAACAATCTAAAGTACTTTGCTTAGGAGTATTTTTAGAGAGAGAAAGTGGAGTTTAGGTTAAGTAGAGAGAGAAAGTAATATTATATTCATCTCGGGATCTGTGAAGCGTGTGTGGTCCTTTTATAGTACAATTGCGAGTCTGAGACGCTTTAACTCTCGTTTATTACATTTTTGGTCCCTATCTCTTTTCATCTTCTCAAAATGGCTACTTCTTTAGTAGTCTATACAATTTTCCCCTAACACAATTTCTTCTTTACGATTTTCTCCTATCATACTTCTTTTTTACGATTTTTTCCTATCATATTTTTCTTTACAATTTACTCCCTGCCATTTATTATCCCTCATCAGTAGCCCCCCAGTCCTAGTAAAAATAGTTTTACTGGGACTGTAAAGAATTCTTCACTGCTCCCTCGAACATCTTCTCCTCGGCGAACTCTTCTTCAACTGTAGGATTTCTTCCTCGAAAATGCTTTTGACCAATACTTCAAATGTTACATATCTCTTCGAAAAAACGTCTCCTCGAAAAAGAATCTTCTTAACAAGTACATCCCTTAAACTATAGACTTTTTTATCTTATATAAACCAGTGTAGCCCCCCAATCCTTGTAATGTCTTAGCAAGGACAAGCCTGTTCCTTGGAGATGGTGCCCGTCGGAATTAGTTTTGTGAGCATACCCCAACCACCATAATACGAGGATAAGACATTGCAATGATTGACTGAAAAAAGTATGACATCAGCAGTCGTACTTTCTTGTCAGCGTATCTTTAGAGAGATCGTTTCACATTCTTGAGATTGGATCACGCCTCTGCATCTTCTCCCGCGCTTTTATGTCAACAATTCTTGACTTAGGGTACCCATAATGCCCCTAGGCAAACAATAGGAAATGTCCACAGGCCCGACTTTCCCTAAAAGCCCATTGACTTCTATAAATACTTACCTCCTTCATTAATAGCTCAAACTTTCTACCCAGAATTTCTAGCGAGAGAAATCTGGCTTACAAACCTCGTCGGATTCCAGAGTGGCTCCTTATTAGCAAAAATTTCGAAGAAAGAGTCGCTGCTGGTGAATACACTGAGCCTCAACCTCCACCTGTTGTGACTACCTTCTACGGTTCGTAGCCCCCGCCTGCAAATTCGACGGCCATCATTCCCCTCGAAATATCCCAACAGAACCAAATCACCAACCAGACCACCCTTAGTGAAATGAGGAAAGAAAATCACCACAAACACTCCTCGGGAAAGAGAAAGAGACACCACAAAGATAAACATTCGCAGGAGCGCGAACGTTCTAAAGAAGCGCCACCAACTACTTATGAAGCTCCTCGAACTGTTGTAGTGGATACTTCTCTTCCGAAAATCGGGGATCCTGTGTCAAGCCTTCCAGCCACTCCATCCATAACAGGAACTGGGACTCCCCGGTTTTCTCCAGGACAGACTGTAATTACCGAGGCAGAAATTCGAGAGTTGCGCATTAAAGCCCTAGCTGCTAAAGGGAAAGTTATCGCCTCGGACAATCCTGAGTCGTCTATTCAAGCTATTCAGGTTGCTGATCGGAACAACGTCATCAAAATTCCTGCTGAGTCGTCTAGTGAACAACCCATAGCCCCAGAAAATCCTGAGCCACATACCCAAGCCATTCATACCATAAGTCCAATAAAAAACATCGAAATCCCAGCAGAGTCATTTAGCAAAATGCCTACTCCTCCTCCAATAATATCCGAAGAGCAAGCGGACCGTATTGCCCCCAAGTCAAAGGGAGACGTAACACTTCCCTTGGAACTCGATGCCATCATGGGCAACAATATTCGAGGGATTGAGAACAAACATGCTATTACTCTTTATAATATATCGTACACGTATTTTTCTCCATCGGATGAAATGTTACTTCGTACTCGTTGGTGCATCCCTTCGTACATCAACATCAGCTCCCCTCCGAAGGAGAGACCCCATTGTCAGTGAGGGATCATGAGCTTGTTGTTTATACCGAAATCATGAATTGGGGACTAAGATTTCCCTTAGACCCCTTTTTCATCGAATATTCTGCTAAGATTGATCTTTTCCCTTCTCAAGCTGGACCCAGCATGTGGTTCACATTGATGGCATGCATCATGGCCTCGAGAATTTCAGGCCAAGAATTTTCCTTGGAGCAGTTCATCGGATTATCCGGGTTAGCTAGGAACCCATTCTTCCCATTCTACTCATTGACCTTTAACCGAAGGCAAAAAGTGCTAAAAGATTTGCTAGAAGCTGACAAGAAATGGAGACAGCAATTCATCTTCTTCTCAGGTCATTGGGAAACAGGCTCAGAAGCAACCCCTTTGAACCCTCACAAATTATCTCTTCTGTGGACCAATAAATGTAAGTCTTCGAACGAATTTTCTTATGATAGCCCTTCGAATAATAGGAGTCTAACTTAATATTTTTGTAGCTATGACTGGCATCTCCAAACCATTTGCTGATCATGTAGAGAGTGTTATTACCATTTTTACCAAGCTCAGTGAATGGGCCAAAGAGAAATGGGAAAATAGATTTCGCTTGTGTTTCAGGGACAACAATATGGCTCTGAGCAGACTTTGGAGGTTGAATCCCCTTGATCGATTATCCTTAAAAGAGTTGATGACCCCTCATTCTCAAGATGAGGTGCTAGAGCGAGTGACGAAGAAGGATATAGTGATTTATCTTCCAAAGCATTCTCGTGCACAGAGTCATCGGGATGGGTCCGATGAAGAACTCCCTACTAAGGAGCAACAGCCACAACTGGAAGTGGCCATCGTCCAGGAGCCAGCCTCCTCGAACAACAGAGTGACTCCCAATCCTGAATCTCCCCTCAAAAAGTCCGTACACCCTCGGAAGAAGAAAGACTTGAAAGCCAAAGGGAAAGAGAAGGATGCCTTAGAGCCTATCCAAGAGCTGTCCAAGGACGGAAAAATTCAAAACGACGCCCCCGAACCGGCCCAAGAGATTGAAGACCAAAGGGCATTGAATGAGTCTGGTCATAAGGTGAGAGATAACTCTCCCAAACAGAACTCCAACTTAACGCCTAGCACTCCTCGCACCCAAGCTTCACATCCAGCTCCCCTTGAAGAGCCTCCAATACTTGCCCCACTGCCCATTCCTCGAAGTAAACCTCCCCAACATGTTGACCTTAGAATTCTCGAAGGGGAGTCATCGGATTTTGACGTTGTTGGCCTAGGCTCTCCCAGCAGCTCCTTCGAAATTCCCCATGAGGACGAATTTTCACTAAGTCTGCATGGCTTGCTGCACACCTCTGTCATTAGGGGAAAGAAAATACAGCATTTAGAGAATCGAAAAAACCACTATAAGTTCAAAGCCTCCATGTTAGATTCACAACTTGAAGAAGCCAAGAAGCAATATGCTATTGTGGAGAGCCAAGCAGATGCACTATATGAGAGATTATCTGCATCGGAAAATTATGTCATCATGCTTGAGAGGTGCTGCCAGGAGGAAAGGGATCTCTATCAGAAAAAGACTGAGGGCCAAGAGAAACTCATTATTGAGTATCAAAAGGCCGATGAAGTAGCACGCAAAGGTTTCAATGACTGTTGCAATGACTATGAAAAAGTTTACGAGGACAGAGAAAGATTGGTGAAGCGCATCGAAGATTTTCCTCGGCAGGTGGAGGAAGAGAAGAAAAAGGCTGTGAATGCCTATGTGACCAAGTGCACAAACAACCTTGCGGATCGAGATGCAACAGTTCGAGCAGGCTTAATAACTCAACTCTATGCAGAGCACTGCGAATACGACCTTGGCAGCTTTTAGAAACTCGTGTCCCCGGATCTTCGTCCTCCTCATATTTTTGTTAGTGAGAGTGAGTCGTCAGATTCCGAGGAAAGTGACTCCCCGGAGAAATCTCAACAGTAGGTAAACATGGTGGCATAGTTTTTTGTGTATAAGACCTTATAAGGCAATTTTTTTTTTCCTTCGTTCTTTACGCGAGGAGATGTACTCCTCGGATTTTTGTGTATGCCCCAACTTGGAACATTTAACCATGTAACTTATTATTTATTGTTTTCTCCCATGTGTTTGCCAATTCATATCGTTATATCAATTCAATAGTCTATATTTATTCGCCATGTGGTATGCATCAAGAACTATCCTAAGAAAAAGAAATAGGCTAAGGCATGAATAATAACATGTGTAAATAATTCGAGGCACAACATATTGTGTCCCAAAGAATAGTTCGAAGAGTAAAACCATTCAAGACACCACTTAATGTAACTCAAATAATAGTTTAAGTTAAAGAGAAATTTAAGGTACAAATTATTGTGACCCAAACAATAGTTCAAAGGGTTAAACAATTCGAGGCACAAATGATTATGACCCAAATAATGGTTTAAGGAAAAGAAAAAGTCGAGGCGCAAATTATTTTGACTCAAATAATAGTTCGAAGGATTAAACAATTCGAGGCACAAATGATTGTGACCCAAATAATGGTTTAAGGCAAAGAAAAATTTGAGGCACAAATTATTGTGACCCAAATAATAGTTTAAGGCAAAGAAAAATTCGAGGCACAAATTATTGTGACCCAAATAATAGTTTAAGGTAAAGAAAAATTCGAGGCACAAATTATTGTGACCCAAATAATAGTTTAAGGCAAAGAAAAATTCGAGGCACAAATTATTGTGATCCAAATAATAGTTTAAGGCAAAGAAAAATTCGAGGCACAAATTATTGTGACCCAAATAATAGTTCGAAGATTTAAACAATTCGAGGCACAAACGATTATGACCCAAATAATGGTTTAAGGCAAAAAGTATGTTGTATTAAACAGCTCATTGAGACACCTCGTTAAAACCTTTTGGTGCCTATCAGGATAGGAAAGAGTATGCCATCACTATATTTGGAACTTTGATATACAAAAAAGGACAACTGTTACGCTCTAACTAGTTCCTCATTCAAGATACAATTTTAAATGTTCAATATTCCATGGGAGTCGGAGATATCGCCCTTCCTTGTCTTTTAATCGATACGTGCCCGGTTTTACTTTCTCGGTGACTTCATAAGGGCCCTCCTAATTTGGTCCCAATTTACCCAAACTCTTGTCTTTAGTATGCAGGAAAACCTTACGTAGTACTTTGTCCCCCACCTTAAAGTCTCTATGCTTTACTTTAGACGCATATCGAATCCTCATAAGAGTTTGATAATATAGAGATGTCAACTGTGCACGTTGTCTTTTTTCTTCAACCAAATCTAACGCCAGTGCTCTGCTTTGATCATTTACGTCTGCTGTATACGTTGCCACACGATATGAAGGGAAGACAATCTCTGGAGGGACAATGGCCTCCATGCCATATACTAAACCAAATGGAGATACCTTAGTGGTCGTTCGTGGAGTTGTCCTATAAGCCCACAACACTTCTTGTAAATAATCGGGCCATTTTCCTGTCTTTACTTCCAAATTCTTTTTCAAACAATCTAGAATCGTTCGATTGGTCACTTCCACTTGTCCATTAGCTTGGGGATGAAATGGGGCAGAAAAACATTATCGTATGCCCCTGAAAAGGAAAAAACTTTTAAACTCCTTGTTATCAAACTGAGGTCCGTTATCCATTGTGATTTGCAATGGTACACCAAAGCGACAACAAATATTCGACACAACGAATTTAATCGCATCTTTGGATTTTGTCCCTGCTAAAAGTTCCGCTTCCACTCACTTAGAGAAATAATGCACCGCTAGATGCCATTGGTAAGGGCCCAACTAAATCAATGCCCCACATGTCGAATGGGACCGTCTCCGAAATGCTTTTCAATAATACCCTAGGCTTATGGATTACATTGGCATAGCACTGACACGTGTCACAACGTTTTACCAAATCTTTTGCATCTGAAGCAATAGTTGACCAATAATAACCAACCATAAACACCCGTCAAATTAACGCCTTATACCCACAGTGGGCTGAACCTTCCCCATCGTTCAATTCGGACAGGACAAATTGCGACTCATCCTTGTTCAGACACCTTAGTAACGATCGGCTCAAATATTTCTTATACAGAACGCCTCCCAACATGATATACCCATGAGACTTTAACCTAATTTTCTTAGCCTCGTACTTTCCGTCGGGTAAAGTATCCTATTCCAAGAAGTCAATAATGGCTGTCCTCCAATCATATTTGATCACATTGCTCACCTCGTCAACATTCATTGTATGCTCCGCATCGACCATGATCGAAGGACGTTCCTGAATCAAGACCCATGGGTATCCCTCCGTTCGTGAGGCTGTGGCCAAGGAATCTGGGACAACATTTGCTTCCCTTCGAACATGTTGATACTTGACTTCCTCAAACTCAGACACCAAATCTTTTAATGCCTTAAGATATTGTATCAGCTTATCTTTTCTGGCCTTATATTCTCCCAAAGCTTGGTTTATCACCAACTGTGAGTCACTGATCAGTTTTACCTTTTTGGCCCCACATATCTGAGCTAAACGCAAACCTGCCAATGCCGTCTCATACTCCGCTTCATTGTTAGTTGCCGTAAAACCAAATCGAATGGCTTGGAACATAGCTAACCCTTCTAGAGAAATCAACTGGGCACCCGCACCACTTCCAGAATTGTTCGACCCTCCATCCGTTCATACCAACCATTCCATTTCCTCAAAATGGTCAACGACCTCCTTATCCTCTCTGTCTGAGTGGAATTCAACCAAAAAATCAGCCAAAATTTGGGCTTTTATCGCCGTTTGAGGCTCAAATGCTATGTCAAAATCTCCCAATTCTACTGACCATTTAGTCATCCTCCCAGAGATATCGGGCCTTTGTAACAAACTTTTTAGGGGGAAAGTCGTTCGAACAACTATAGGATGTGCCTGGAAGTAAGGTCCCATCTTCCGGGCAGCTGTTACCAAAGACAACGCTACCTTCTCCAACTTAAGATATCGTTTCTCAGCATCAAACAAACTCTTACTGACATAATAGATAGGTTTCAAGAAAGATTCCTCCTCAAGAAGTAAAACAGCACTGACTGCACAATCTGACACTGCTACATAGATAATTAATCTTTCCCCCAGCAAAGGCTTAGACAGTATGTCAGGAGATGTCAAATATTCCTGAATTTTGCTAAAAGCTGCTGAGCACTCATCAGTCCAATTAAACTGTTTGGCATTTCGTAATACCTTAAAGAAAGGTGCACATTTGTCCGAAGATCGAGAAATGAACCTATTTAACACTGCCAATCTCTTTGTCAAGATTTGGACTTCCTTGGTATTTCGAGGTGGAGTCATGGTGATTAAAGCTTTTATTTGATCTGGGTCAGTCTCGATGCCTCTCTCACTGATCATATATCCAAGGAACTTGCCTGACCGTACCCCAAAAACACATTTTTCCGGGTTCAGTTTCAATTTGACCCTACTCAAATTATTAAAAGTCTCCTCCAGATCAGCAAAATGATCTTTGTCCTGCAAACTCTTGACTAACATATCATCGATATATGCTTCAACATTCTGACCAATCAGCCCCTCAAAGGTTTTGTTGACCAGACGCTGATAAGTTGCCCCCGCATTTTTTAAGCCGAATGACATAACCTTGTAGCAATATAACCTTCTCCCAGTAATAAACAAAGTGCTTTCTTCATCATGAGTATCCAACCGGATTTGATTATATCCCGAGTAAGCATCCATGAAAGACAACAATCGATTGCCCAAGGTCGAATCCACTAACTGATCAATGCGGGGCACCGGAAATGGATCCTTGGGACAAGCTTTATTTAAGTCTGTGAAATCAGCGCACATTCTCCACTTCCCATTCTTTTTCCTGACCAAACCCGGATTTGAGGCCCATACGGGATAATGCGACTCACGAATGTGGCCTATGCTTAACAGCCTCTCCACTTCCAAGAGAATAGTTGTAGCCTTCTCCGGAGAAATGGGTCTCCTCTTCTGGACAATAGGTCTAACATCAAGTCGTACTGCAAGTTTATGACATATGATCTCCGATGGTACTCCTGTGACGTCCTGTGCACACCAAGCAAACATATCCAGTTTGTTGGACAAAAACACAATTAACTTTTCTATGAACTCAAAAGAAAGTTTTACTCCAATCTTCAGAGATTGCCACTGTCAAATTCGTGTGCCTCGGAATCTTCTTTCGGGACCAAAAATCCGGGGGTCTCCCTCAGATCATCACATAGGATGATTTCCAGGGAAGGTCCCTTTAATTGCTATGCTTTATCTCATATTTCTCCCCGGACTCCCTTCGAGGATAAAGATATCTGGTAACATTTGCGGGTCAATTTTTGGCTACTTCTGATTATCCCAATGTTGTTCCCTACCACATATTTTAGACACTGATGCACCGTCGAGATTACACCATGCATCCGGGACAACCAAGAGCGACCCAAAATAGCGTTATACGAAGTTGGTGCGTCGACAACAATAAACAATACTTCCACCTCCTTCTTGAATGGCCCACGTCCTAACTCGACCACACATTGAAATTCTCCAACCACCACTGTTGTGGCGCCGGTAAAGCCCACTATGGTTCTGTCGGAACGTCGTATAACTGGTGGGTCAGAAATTCTCCTGTAAGTGCTCATAAACAAGATATTCGCTTAGCTTCCTATATCAACAAGTATCTTCTGAACTTGATCTCCAGCAATACCCGCAGCAATCACCACCGTATCCTCGTGCGGGCCCGCAACATTTCGCATATCATCGTCATCGAAACATATGATGGGGGAGGGCACCCCTGCTTAAATCTGGGTAGTCAGGTTGACCATGTGCCTCTTCCGCGAGCTATTGGAATTTCCTGCGATGGTATCCCCTCCAAAGATTGCCAGCGATTCAAAGAAAGCACAAAGGTTGTTCACTCTCCCCCTCGGAATAACCTCTTCCACCATATTCACATTGTTCCTCCCCTCCTTGGGATCCAAACACTCTTGTTCAACATCAAAATCATCGACCTCCTCGGAAATCACCATGGCAGTATCAGTGTTCTTTGGAACAGTCTTCACCACGGCATTTTTCTGAGAGTTCTTTTTGACAAACTCTAACAACATTCCATTTTCGATCAAAGCTTGCACTTCTTTTTTCAAGGCTATGCAGTCCTTGGGGTCGTGCCCGATATCTTCGTGATACTTACAATACTTGTTAACGCTTCTACTTTCCCTCAGAGTCTGTATAGGAAAAGGTTTCATGAATGGTACTGTAGATCTCGCTTTATCAAATATAGCAGCAACATTTTCCGTTAACTCCTCGAAATAATCCGGTCGAACTCACTTATTCGACATTGGTCTGGCCCCTTGATTGTAATTTTGTTGGTTGCCATAATATTGTGGGTTTGTTTTCTGCCTCGGCGGATATTGACCCGTGCTTTTGGCTTGAACATTGGCACGAGGCCATTGGCTATTAGGCTCAGATCTCTGAAACTGATTCTGATCCAATTGATCACCGGATCCTTTCTCAGATGCCTGAGTCTTCTCCACCAGAATTCTCTTCTCAACCTGATCTAACAATGCTCCGAAGGTCATGGCCTGACCCTCCGCCACCGTATCCTTTAACAATCCGGGGAGTATGCCCATCCTGAAATCTGCAAGTGCCACTGAGTCTTTGCAATACTCCATGTCTGTTTTCGTTTTGACAAATCGAGTGGTGTAATTCTTCAAGCTCTCCCCAACCTTTTGTCTGCAATAAATTATCGTGTCTCCGTTAGCTCTGAACTTTCTTCTCCCCACAAAGTGATGTCTGAAGATATTCCAGAACATGTCGAAATTCTTTATCGAGCCCTGCGAAAGCCTATTATACCATTTGGAAGCTACCCCCTTGAAGGTCTGAGAAAACGCTCTACACAACAATTTATCATCGTCGTCGAAATTAATCATGAAGTTTTTGAATTGTTCGATGTGATTATCAGGGTCTTGTGTCCCCTCAAACTTTTCTAACTTTGAGATATCGAAATGCTTTGGGAGATTTCCCACCAAAATGTCCGGGGACAAAGGAGAAGCTCTCCAATTGTGACCCGTACGATAAACATTGGATCTCAAATTTTCATTGCTCGGAAAATACAATCCTTCCTCGGATGGCAGAGTATATTGATGTTGTCACTCCGAATTTTGCTGGCCTACGTCTTCTTTTCCAACAGGAAACTTCGCTTGGCCATAACCTCGCTCATTAACTTGAGCACGGTAACTCTTCTCCCTCGGAGACTTCCTCTCCGAGCTTTTTCCCCTTCGGTAATCAGCGTGTCCTCGACCGTGTCTTTTCTTTCTGTGATTTTTCCTAGGAGATGACTCCGACGAACTGTATCGAGAATAATCGCTCGTTTTTCTGCTGAAGCGTGTGTGGTCCTTTTATAGTACAATTGCGGGTCCCACAAGCTTTAACTCCCGTTTATTACATTTTTGGTCCCTATCTCTTTTCATCATCTCACAATGGCTACTTCTTTAGTAGTCTATACAATTTTCCCCTAACATAATTTCTTCTTTACAATTTTCTCCTATCATACTTCTTCTTTACGATTTTCTCCTATCATATTTTTTCTTTACAATTTCTCCCTGTCATTTATTCTCCCTCATCAAGCGCTGTGTTACTTCGGGAAGAGTTTGATGTTTTAAATCTGGTATATTATATTAGCAAGAGTTTGCTAGATGTAGAGAAACGGTATATGAAGTTGGAAAAGGTAGCTTTAGCTTTGGTAATAGCTGCTCGAAAAATGAGACCGTATTTTCAAGCCCACTCTGTAGTAGTTCGAACAACATTCCCTCTAAAAGGTTTGTTGCAGAGGTCGGATATATCAGGAAGAATGACGAAGTGGTCAGTCGAATTGGGATATTTTGACATAATGTTTGAGCTTCGAAGAGCTATAAAGGCTCAGGCTTTGGCTGACTTTTTGGTTGAATTTCACTCATAGAGAGCAGATATGGAAATTATTGATCAGCAAGCTAAGACAGATTGGTTGGTTCGAATTGATGGGGGGTCGAATATTTATGGAAGTGGTGCTGGAGTTCAGCTAATTTCCCCTGATGGGATATCGATGTTTCAGGCTATACGTTTTGGTTTTAAAGCAACTAATAACGAGGCGGAGTATGAGGCAGCATTAACAAGGTTGAGATTGTCTCGACTGTGTGGGGCTAGAAGGGTAAAAGTAATCAGCGATTCACAGTTGGTGATCAACCAAGCTTTGGGAGAGTCAGAGGCAAGAAAGGATCAGTTAATCAAATACTTGAAAGTGTTGAAGGATCTGGTTTTAACTTTCGATGAAGTTAAGTATGAGCATGCTCGAAGATAAGAAAATATGATCCCCGATTCCTTAGCATCTGCTTCGCGATTGGAAAATCATCCTTGGGTCATAACTCAGGAGTGTTCTTCGGTTACGAGAGATACAGAGCAATTGATGGCAGTGGAGGACGAAAGCAATGTTGTTACAGACGATTGGAGGTCAAAAATTGTGGATTTTTTGGAAAAGAATATCTTACCAACAGATAAGACAGAGGCTAGAAGAATCCGATTTAAGTCTCATGGCTATATCCTTTTGGGAGGAGTTTTATACAAGAAATCCTTAAGTAAACCATTACTTAGATGTTTGGCTAAGGATGAGTCGCAATTTGTCTTATCAGAGCTGCATGACGGGGAAGGATCGACCCATTTTGGATATAAAGCATTAATTCGACGAGTAATTCTGGTCGGTTATTATTGGCCGACTATTTCCAATGATGCAAAAGAGTTGGTAAAAAGGTGTGACACATGCCAAAGATATGCCAATATAATTCACAAGCTAGGGGTTCTGTTAGAAAGTATTTCTGAAGCAGTGTCATTCGGTAGGTGGGGTATTGATTTGGTTGGACCCTTACCAATGGCGTCTGGGGGAAGGCAAACGATCATAGTAGCAGTTGACTATTTTTCCAAGTGGGTGGAAGCAGAACCTCTAGCGGGGACGAAGGCAAAAGATGTTATCAAGTTTTTTGTCTCGAATATTTGTTGTCATTTTGGGGTGCTAATAAAAATCAAAACAGATAATATGAGATTGAGAGTTTTTGCGTTTCGATGGGCATACAACAATATTTTTCTGCTCCATTCCCTCCCCAAGCTAATGGTCAGGTGAAGGTGACCAATAGAACATCCTCGACGGATTAAAGAATAATTTGGAGGGGAAGGCTGGAAAATAGCCAGATAATTTACAGGAAGTATTGTGGGCTTATAGAACAACGCCGTGAACTGTAACTTCTATATCTTTATTTTCTTTGGTATACGGAATGGATGCGGTGGTCCCCTTGGAGATTATTTTCCCATCATACCGTGTGGCAGCTTATATAGCAGACTTGAATGATCAAATCATGGCTATAGAAATTGATTTGGTGGAGGAGAAAAGACGACATGCACAATTGAAGTCTCTACACTATCAAACATTAATGAGGAGTGGATACGCTTCGCAAGTGACGCAGAGAAATTTCAAGGTGGGGGACAAGGTATTACGAAAAAATTATCTTCACACCAAAGAAAAAAACCTCGGAAAGTTGGGACCGAATTGGGAAGGCCCTTACGAAGTAACAGAGAAAGTGAAGCGGGGAATGTATCGGTTAAAAGATGAGAAGGGGAGATACCTCAAGCATCCGTGGAACATAGAGCATCTAAAGTTGTATCTAGACTAAGAATGAAAATTTTCACATGTAATGGTTTTTTTCTACTTTCAAGTTTGAAAAAAAACAGCAAAGGCATACTCTTTCATATCCTGTTAGGCACAGGAAGGTTTTAACGAGGTGTCATTATTAGCTAATCAATACATTTGAACTCTTGCCTCGAATTATAGTTTCTGATTTATAAATTGTGATCGGATAAGTAGGTTAACAGTTATGGAAATCATAAACATGCCTAAGATCACCATACAATGATTATTATGACCAATAAAAGTTGGCATAAAGCAATTATTTTATTCAACGCAAGTTGACATACAACCATTTTCATACCCAATATGAAGTTGCAAAGTTTATAAAATTAAAGTGTTCTAAAAAATGGCATACATGCAAAGTTGAGATAACTGTTCTTCAAAACATATTAATGTCATTACAAAAACTGCCTCGAAGTTGACAAGGACTTATACAAAAAGGGGTGAAATAAAAAAAACCAAGACTGGCCTACTCAGAATGTTTCAAGGAGTCACTCTCCTCGGAATCTGACGAGTCATTTTCACTTACAAAAATGTTAGGTGGGCGAAGTTCGGGGGAGACAAGTTTCCAGAAACTTCCTAAGTCATACTCAGGATACTCTTCGCGAATTTGGGTGATCAATCCTGCTCAGGTAGTAGCATCCCGAGCATTGATCTTATCCACACATTTTTTTGCATAAGCATTCACGGCTGCTTCTTTCTCTGTCGCAATCTTTTAAGGAAATTCTGCAATCTTCTTCAGCAGATATCTCTCTTCTTCTACAATAGTTTCAAAGTCTTCCAGGAAATCTTTAAAACATTTTGTGAAGCTTTGAATTTGTAGTGGTTTTCCCTGTCTTCCAGATGTTGCATTTTTCTTCCCATGTTGACAAAGGCATGAAGTAGGTTTCGAACACTTAGAGAAAATTCATCGCCTTGAGGAAATTCGAAGGAACTGGTGTATAGAACCTATTGCAGTAGAATCAAAGTTCAAAGACTCACCAGTTAAAATGATGGGATCAACATTTTGGGGAGGATCACTTCGAGGAATTGGGAGAGGTGCTAATTTTGGGAGATCATTATTCGATGATGGACTTGAAGATATGGTAAGTGGAGAGTTTGGCATTTGACCTGAATTTTCTTTATCTTTATCTTCATCTTCAGTTGCAGCATCTTGTGCTCCAGTTTCCTCGGAGATTTTCTGGATGGGCTCCAAAATAACTTTCTTCTTGATTTCTTTCTTCTTGATGGGATGGACTATGTTCCGAGGAGGGGAAATTGAGGAGGTTGTTACAGTATTGTTCGAGGAGATCAGCTCTTGGTTAGTAGTTAATCCTTCAGAGTCTGATTGAAGATCTTTAGTTGATACTTCCTCTTCAAAATCATCCAGATGACTTTTGGCTCTTGAGCGCTTCGGAAGGTAAATAATGATATCCTTCTTTTCCACTCGATCGACGAATTCTTGTTGAGAGAGAGGAGTCATCAACTCTTTCATAGTCAGTCTGTCGAGGGGGTTTAGCCTCCAGAGTCGACTCTTGGCCAAGTTATTGTTCATAAAGCAAAGGCGAAATTTGTTTTCCCAGTTTTCTTTGGCCCATTCACTGAGTTTGGTGAAGACCTTGTGGCACTTTCCACATAATCAGCATTGGGTTTTGAAATTTCGGTCATGGCTGTGAAAAAGTTTGAGGAATAAAGTTAGTAAATTATTGTCTGAGGAAGATTAAAGTATGAGTTGAGAGACTAACATCTGTTAGTCCACAAAATAGACAGTTTGTGTGGATTTGAGGGGGTAGACTCAAACCCTGTTTCCCAATGACAAGAGAATAAAATAAATTGTTGCCTCCACTTCTTGTCAGCTTCGAGTAAGTCTTTCACTATTTTTTGTCCTCGTCCAAAGTTTAGTGAGTAAAAAGGGAAAAAGGGATTTTTGGCTAATCCAGATAATCCGATGAGCTCCTCTAAAGAAAATTCATTGCCAGAAATCCGAGAAGCCATGATACACGCCATGAGCGTGAACCACATGTTTGGACCAGCTTGTGAATGGCAGAGATCGATTTTGGCAAAGTATTCGATGAAGAACGGGTCTAAGGGATACCTTAGCCCCCAATTTATAATCTCAGTATAGACGATCAGTTCATTGTCTTTAAATGACAAGGGAGTCTCACCTTCTACAGGGAATCTGAGGATAATATACGAGGGGATACACCATCGAGCCCTAAGCATGGTTTCTTCCGATGGAAAGAAATAATTGTAGGAGATATTGTGAAGTGCGACCAGGTGCTTGTTCTCGATGCTTCAGATGTTGTTGCCCACAATGGCGTCAAGTTCCAAAGGAAGAGTGATATCACCTTTGGACTTTGGGGAAATTCTCAGAGCTTGCTCTTCGGAAATTGCCAGGGGGGCTATAGAAACTTGACTAGAATAGGCCAAGGAAGGACCATTGGATTTACTCTTCTCTACGAGGGGAATTTATTTTGCCTCTAAGTTAGGGTTTTCTGAGGCGATTGCTTTCCCTTTGGTTTTTAAGGCTTCGTTTCTAACTGATTGTACCTCCTTATCAGTAATGGTAATTCTTGAAGGGGAGAATCGTGGACTTCCTTGCCCTGTCATCGAAGGGGTCATTGGTAGGTCTGATCCAGATACATCAATTTTCAGAGGAGGATTGTTGATTATTGGCGTTGCATTCGGATTATGGGTCTCCGAAGAGATTTATTTAGCCCGTTTACGTTCTTGAGAGTTTTTCTTGTCTTTGTGATGTCTTTTCCTTTTACCAGAAGAATGCTTGTGGTGTTTGTATTTACCCATGGATTCGAGGAGACGGAGATAGGAAGGTTTGTTCTGACAAGAAATGTCGAAGGTTATGATGGCAGGAGAATTTTCCGATGGAGGTCAGGAACCGTAATAAGTAGTAACGGGAGGTTTGGGTTGAGGCTCAACGTAGGTACCAGCAGCAAGTTTTTCTTCGAATTTTTGACTAATGAATAGCCACTCTGGAATTCGACGAGGCTTAGGAAGCATAAGCTAGCTTTCTCTCTCTAGAAATTTTAGAACATAATAGTTTGGATTGTCAATGGGAATTGAAAGTATTTATAGAAGTAAATGGGCTTTTGGGGAGAGAAAGTCCTGGGGACATTTCAATTTGCTTGCCTAAGGGCGTCATGGGTAATATAGGTGCATTTATAGTGAATCGAGGTCTGAGGTAGAAGGTGAAGAGGCAAAAGATATGATGAGAAGCTTTGGGAAGTGTAATAATAATATCTCTAAAAATATTTGGTGACAAAAATCTTTGTAGGATGACATCATAAAAAAAATAAGGCGGGAGATTGTTGATTGGGATATGAAAACTGGCATTGGAAAATTCGAAGGGATTTTTTAGTAAAAGTTTTTGTAAAAAATGTGCAAGTATAATCTTGTTTTCACAATTAGTTAGCCAAGACTGGGGGGGCTACAACCAATTATACTTGTACAATTGTCTTCGAAAAGGATACAATGTTTTCCGAAGGACTAAGTTCGAAGGCACTAGAGTGTCTGCATGATTATTTCCTGTAAGATTATTTCGAGGGAACAAAAATTTCCCCCATGTTGGGCTACGTTCTAGTCTTTGCTAACAAATTGCAAGGATTGGGGGGTTACGTGAGTATTGTTGAGGAGAATAGAAAGAAATTTTCGAAGAGGTATTTTATGGGGAAAATTGCAAGATAAGAAGAAATTCAAAAGGTTCATCATAGTCCTTGTAAAAATATTTTTAACAAGGACTGGGGGGGCTACTGATAAGGAAGAATAAGAGACAAGGGTGAAATTGCAAAGAAGCAACAAAGTTAGGGCCAAATTGTAAAGTAAATATTGAAATAGGATTAACTGTCATTAAATAATAAAAGTAGTGATCAAGTTTGTAATTATAAGGTAGTTAGGCCCGTGGGGCCCATAACTTCTACTATAAAAAGACCTCACCTGATTTGGGAAAGGGGGATTATTATAATATTACTTTCTCTCTCTATGCTGGTAGACTTTCTCTCTCTACTACTTTAACCACTCAAGAAATCTATTCACGAATTAGTCCTTTTAAGTATTGTTTGACACAGAAAACTCCTCCTGAAGTTCATATCTCATCAGGAAGGACATGGAAGTTGTACTCAACGATTTTATAGTTTCTATTACTGGTTGAAGATAATGATGAACTTTTTCGGAAGTTAGAAGAGAAATGAGAGTTTCAGAGTTTGATTCAACGTTAACTGCCCTTATTCCAATGATTTTTCAAATTTGAAGTCCATCCTGCATTTCTCTTGCTTCAGCTTTCAGTGGAGTAATCTTTGTGTAGTTATTACCATAGCCACTGATAATTTCTCCTTTGTTGTCCCTTAAGATAATTGCTCCACTTGATTCACCAAAAGGAAGACAGCAGGCATCTGAGTTTAATTTCTATCTTCCTTGCGAATGAGATGTCCAGTTGAGGTAAGTTACTTTCTGTTTCGTCTTAATGTAGTTTACGCATCCAAGGGTTGTCACTTTCTTTTCGTTTTGCTTCCAATTTTTTCTCAGATGGTCGTATTAGATATGTATTTGATTGTTGCATATTATATTTTAGTTTAAATAGATGTAATGCTCCATCGCGTAAGACAAGGAATTCCAAACAAATCATACATCAAGTTTATATATATATATATATATATATATATATATATATATTAGCTATAATTATTAGTTTTAAATAATATGGTATCGTTTTATTGTTAGAATAGATTACGGTATGGTTATCGGTTAAATTACTCATTCTAGCGATGATAGATTGTAGTAGAATCGTCAATTCAAATTTTTTTACAAAATTTGACTAACAAAAGAGAAAAAAACCTCAAAACAAATTATCAAAAGCAAAACAAAATCGAAACGACACAACCAATAATAATCATTGTAAAATGGAAAAATATCGCAAGTTACAAACACATCAACTCATCAAAATCAACTAAGCAAACATACGACTAAGATTTGTATTAATTACCTCAAACTTTGAATTTTGGAAGATACCTATTACCGGTCAAATGAGTGAGAGGTTTGAGTAACAATAGAATCATTTTAGAAAGATAACTATCCCTAGTATTTTGATCCTGAAATTTTGGTATTTCGACTTCGAAATTCTCGTTTTTTAACTCGAAATACCAAAATTTCGGAGTCGAAATACGAAAACTTAAACTTAAATATAACAAGTGCAACTTAACAAATAGAAAAAATGCAGCAAAAATAAAATCGACAACATATACAAAATTTGACTAACAAAAAAAACTCAAAACAAATTATCTGAAACTAAATAAAATTGAAACGACAAAACCAATAATAGCCATTAAAAAATTAAATAACAATATCGCAAGTTACAAACATATTAAACCATTCAAATCAAATAAGCAAATATGTGATTGAGATTTATATCAATTACCTTGAATTTTGAATTTTGGAAAATAACTATCACAGGTCAAATGAGTGAGGGGTTTGAGTGACAGTAGAAGACGGCAAGAAAGATCCCTCATTTTGGAAGATAACTATGACTAATATTTCGTTCCTGTAATTCTGGTATTTCAACCTCAAAATTCACAAAGAGTGGTCGGTAATATATCAGTCTCGTCTCCTACCAAGCCTTCAAAAACTGAACGGGGTAGAGGGGGAGAGAGTGGTTCGGTACACCTAACCCTATCATAAATATACACAAGATCTATATATCCCAAGTGATAGAATGAGACATATACTTGAGATTTTTCCCCTGACAGACACTGGTCACCTCTAAGGAAAACCGAGACGTTATGACCGAAAGATAACATATAAAAAAAATCATATTTAAAGAAGGAAAACATACTAATCCTTCTGGATACATAACCATACAACACAAAATAAAATATACATTGGACATCTAATAGCTTTAGTTCAAAAAAAAACAAGATAAGTAAAAGGAAAAATTATTTATGTGGCCTTGACTGCACTATCCTTCTCGACCGCCTCAACAATCATAGTCTTCCTTTTAACTACATATGCATCATCCTCTCTAACATGGGGTCGTTTAACGTTTCCAAGACTTAGGTTCGAAAATATTAAGTTCAACATAAATAGCCAATATCTGAATATCTAGTGGATTGCTATTTCATCTTTTCATCCTCTTGGAAATCCACCACGAAACCCTATGTAATGTCATTTTCAAGAACATAGTTGGTCGAACCCTTCTAAGGGAAAGTTAAGAAATACATCGTAAATACTAAGGACTATATCTCTTTTGATCAATTCGTCCTTAGCACGGGCAACTCCCATAGTGAAGTCCTTAGCCTTATTTAATGATTTTCCTTTGGATGTTCACTCTATTTCACTTAGTTTCTCAAAGCTATGTTCTTACCCTCCAAGTTCTTCTTCTTATCCCCTAACTCATTTTATCATTCTCTAAAAGAATCAATCTCTTTTTGGTAACTATTCTTTAGTTTTATATTGTTTGGCTAAAAAATCTAGCCCTTACTTTCGTCTTGCCAACTACTTCTAGTTTGACGTTGGCCCTGACGAAATCAGTAACTTTCGGAGGGTATTTTTATAATAAGAGAAATAAATAAACTTTGGATATGGTTTAGAGAGATACATGAGCATATAGGAATTGAAGTATATATATAAAGAGAGTTTGACAAGAGTAATTATAAGATTAAATTATATAATCATATTGTTAAAGCCTAAATCAAGGTTTTATATAGACATATGGGTCTAGTGGGCTTAAATGGTCTATGGGAACATTTGGATAACCCAAGCCCATTATTACATTAAATATTATTAGTGTTATATCTTTATTACATCAACATCATAAAGTAAACTCTAGTCTAGTAACTTATTGGTCTGATTTGCCTTTCGGAGAATTCGGTCCTTATTAGTAGTCATTTTTTGAATCCAAACTCCCACTTCTCACTTACAATAGTAAAATGTTTCTTATATATCTTATATGAATCTGAAAATTCATTTAATGTTTTGAACTCGCTAAGTAATTAGAAGGGGAAACTATTGTTAAGGATCAATCGTCTGACCGACACCGAATCCTCCATATTGAAAGGAGCCCAACCAGTCCGGATGCCACTATGATTTAATGATATTATTTTAAAGGTTATCCATCCCGTGACTATGATAGAGGTCCAACAATTCAAAAACCCTTACCTGTTTGGGGTGTAAGGGTAGTTAGACTCTATAGTCAAGCATATCAATATATATATATATATCACTACCTCATCTTTCTTGGCCTAACTCAGGTTGTTGAGTCTAAAAAAATGAAAATTTGTATTTTAGTCGACTCTCGGGGATAGAGTTAAGGTCATGATATTTGTAACGAATGTCTATCATGTTATCCATCAAGACCGATTAAAATTCATGGTAATGGTGGATATGTTCTCGGGCTGATCGGAACTAAGTTTGGATTTGATATCCCTTACCCTTTTGACTTTGACAAAACCCGAAGGTCGGACTGGCTGACTAAATATGGTATACCTCGGTCACAATTACCCCGGCTACAGTTACTTCGATTTTTTAATTTTATAACTAAATAATATATCATTAAATTTGATCGCCGGAGCTATGGGCCTCTGACTACTTATATTTGAAGTGGAAATCTAGATGAGTTAGGATTCTACTTCTCTGATATGAGCATATGGCGATCATAAAACATCGCTAGGTTTATCGATTATTTGGATATTACTTTCACCTCGTCATATATACTGGAGTATATGTTATGTAGTGCCTCTGTCAAAGAGTCAATGATGAATTTTAATTCTTTATAATTATAAAATGCCTCAATCTTTTCTATGTCATTGCATACTCCCAAATCTATATACGTTTACGACTAAAATAATAGGTATAATACTTAAACTAGTATGAGAGATGGAATTGTTGAGTGGCGTTGGGATTGCTCGACACGTCAGACGTGCTCGAATAGCTTGATAAGTTTGAGCTATCAAAGTAATATTGTTCTCTCTAGTAAATTTTAGTAAAAGATGATTGTGAAGGTGAGATATAGTTTCTATAGACTAATTCTGACTAAAAACATTGGTTAGTAGGTCTTGGCTACTTATTATGAAATGACGACTTAGCTTTTTTCGTCTCTAAAATTAGTCACTTTTGTTTCAGAAAGTTGGATATGTGGTCACCGACACGTGCGAGTTAACCAGAAGATAACACGTGTCACCAAAACATTAGCTTCCAAATTGCGAATACGATCACTCAATGTTTAAGACTCATAATTCCTTTTAGTTTAATTTTTTACCTATTTACTTTGATTGTAACTTGTACGTTTTTGTTACATTCAATTCCACTTTTAGTTTTTATATATACAAATATACTGAAGTTAATCAAACTAAATTAACTGATGATATATAAGGTGTTGTTTTCTAATTTGGGTCAAGATCCCAAAATCAAAAACGACGGTTATTGCATATAATTAGTATGAGCGCAATTTTTTGCGCCTAAGACAATCTCGACTCGTCGGTCTTAAATCTGGCTACGTTCCTTACGAGCCGGACCATCTCTCATGCATTTTTTAAAAATCTCATTTCAACTTAACTAAAGTTTAAGTAATTGAAACCACTTAAAATCAGAACTATATGAAAGTAGAATTCTTCGAACATATAAAAACCTATAACAGTCATATAGTTTCATTTCACGCAAAGACTACCAAATATCATTAAAAATATACAATGTTAGATCAAATATTATATCGATATTTAGCCATAAATAAATAGGGTGAAATCAATAATAAATTTATATAATTGAGTTTCATATCAAATGTACATCTACATTGTTATAAATAGATTTACTGCTAAGCTTAAAAATTATAGGCAGTATATATTATATTTATTTGCTTAATAATTTTTATTTCTTCTTTCATTAAACTTTTTATGAAAAATGTTCCAACTAGACTGACATTTCGTAACTTCTTAATGTAACTGTAAATCAATATTACGCATGAAATTATCTAGATTTATTACTAACCGAACATCAGTATTACGCACGAAATTATTTAGATTTATTACAACCACTTTGTGTTACTTTCATTATCATTATTTGATTGGAATAACACCTAGCAAATGACTGTCTTATTTTCTATATATTTTTTTTGTAGAGTCGCGATGTGGACACGGGGTTGCAATTGTCAAAATTGATTTGAAATAAGTAATTAAATATGCTCGTTCTTGGCATGACTCAAGTGGCACCATAAAAGTCGGGATCTTGAATAAAGTAATAAAAAATGTTTCTTGTATACTCTTGCGTCATTGTTGTTTCCACGTAGATGCGTGCCCAAGTTCTTATTACAACATTACATGGTCGTATGTCTACGAACTGTTTTCTTTTTTCATTTCTATAGTTTTTTTTTTCGGAGGAAACTTGCAGCCGCTATTCAGAGTGCAATGAATGCGTACAGAGTAAACCCTCAGTCTGACGCGATAGCCTGCAAGCAGAGGGACTCGAACTCATGATCTTTGGTTACAAGCATACCATACTCAACCAACTCGGCTACCCCTTATGGGCAAAATGGCTAACAAATCTATAAAATTAAAAAAAAAATTCGTGTACCAAAATATAAATTCAATTTACAAAAGTCTTCCTTCTTCTGTACCAAAATATAAGTTCAATTTACAAAAGACTTCATTCACAAAGTTAAAAAAGAAGAACAAATTTCGGGACGAAATATCAAAATTTTGGGGTCAAAATACAACCTCACTTGATCCGCTGTGGAACACACCTGTTTTGCATGGAGAGAAAAATAGTGAGAAGTAATTCACTGATACTCTCTACCCACCGCAAATATGGCTAGCAAATTCATGAAATTAAAGACTTCCTTCTCGTCTACCAAGATATAGATACTATTTGCGAAGAACTTCCTCCACAAAGGTAAAAAAAGAAATTTCGAAATCGAAATACAAGAATTTTAAAGTCGAAATATGAACTCATTTGATCCTCTATGGAACATAATTGTTTTTTATGGAGTGAAAAATGACGAGGAGTAATTCACTGAAACTCTCAATCCACCACGAAAATGGCTAGCAAATCCATAAACAAAAATGAACAAAAAAAAGAAGGAATTTTGAGGTGGAAATATAAAACATTTAGGGTCGAAATACAAGAATTTAAGGGTTAAAAAAAAAATTGGATTTGAATACTAAAATTTCAAGTGAGTTTCTTATAATTTCTTGCGAGATGAGAGAAATTGTATTTCAACCCTAAAATTCTGGTATTTCGGGGTTGAAATACCAAAATTTTGAGGTTGAAAGTTCCAAAGAGGATAAGTGAATTTCATATAATTTCTTGCCATACCAGAATTTCGTGGTCGAAATACCCAAATTTTGGGGTCGAAAAACAAAAATTTCAAGGTCGAAATATAAATAACTTCATTCACGAAGGTCGAAAAAGAAAGGAATTTCAGGATCAAAGTACAAAAAAAATTAGGGTCAAAATATAAAAAATTTGGGGTCGAAATACAAAAATTTTGGATCGAAATACCAGAAGTTTAAATGAATTCCATATAATTTCTCATCATACAAGAGAAATTGTATTTCGACCTCGAAATACCAGAAGTTATTTAATAGTCATGGACCTGAGGTGTTCCTTAGTCCATTTTTCTTATATTGTGTCGAGTTTGGCTCTCTTTCCTTCTGTGTTGTTATCTTCTGCACAATTTGAAAATATGAAAAAAAAATCACTATTATGACTAATATATATATTCCACAGACCAAGATAAATGGGTCCTCTTGCTAGTCTGAATGGTGGTTCGGTAATCCGAGATTGACACCTCCGATAATTCAGGCCATTTGGTAGTTGAACACTCCAATGTCTTCTTCAAGTCATCAATTATGCTTATTTATTAAAATTCAACTTACCTATTAACTTGAGTATGTACAAGTGTTGAAAAGTGTCGTTGGATGCTTTGTTTTTTACAAAAAGAAGCAACTTCTCCATTTTCAAATTATGTACCATTGGCAGTGGTAATCACCCGCGGCAATCTGAACTTGTAACATATATTATTTTTTAAAGATTTGATAACCTCCTTAACACTGATCCGTACAATGAGCTCAACTTCAACGTAGTTAGAGAAGTAGTCTACTCTCATTAGTACATACTGGTTTAATTTTTTGTTTAGGCTATAAGCTTTGACATTATCGTTTGGTAATATTGTATTCATAAGGTAGCTCTGAATCGAGGCTCGCCAATCCAGCTCTGTATTGAGGGTATTGCATTTGGACATGCTGTCCTTGGGGAGGTCAACCACTTCTATGATTGATGGACGTTCCTATAGTATGAACCATAGGGTTGCATCTGAGCATGTTAGTAAAGCTAAAGAATCAACCGATAAAGTATTGGACTTGAGAAATTGTTCAAAGTGTATTTCTTCAAATTTACGTGCTAGCCTATTTAGAGCTTTCAAGTAATATATTAGCTTGTCTTTTATTGTCTCTTCTTGTTCAAGGGTTCTATTTACCACCATTTTCGAATCTTTAGGTAACTTGTTCAGTTTATCACCACAAATTCTAGCTAAAGGGAGTCCTAAGATCATTACTTCATATTCAACCTCATATTAGTAGTTTGGAAGTGAAAGTATATAAACTGGTCCATAGCCTCCCCTGAAGAAGTGGTCAGCTGAATTTCAGTCCGACACTATGAGCAACTTGACCCATCGTATGTCAGGATTATCCACTATATAGGTCAATTCTCACGAGTATGCATATGCGTAATGGAATTTGGTTAGGATGTCAGTGAGTTCATGAGGCTATATAGTTGTCATTGGTACACAAGATATGCCATAATTTCATAACTCTACTGACCAACGAGTTAGACGGTTACATATGCATGTTCTTTATAGTCTAAGACTAAAAGAAAGTTTGGACGATAATAAAATGACCATGGAAGTAATGTCCTATCTTTATGGCCGATATTACTAAGAAGATGTCTAAATTTCCTACTTGTAGGTATCTTGTCTATGCAGCTCGGAGGCTATTACTTTCATATATGATTGGCCTTGGCCTTTCGTCTATTCCCTTAAATAATATTAAAATGACGGCATACTTGGAGGAGACGGTAAGGTATATATAGAACGTCTCATATAGTATAGGCTTTGTAAGAATCTATTGAAAAAACAAATTCTATTTTGTCTTGTTGAAAGGTTGATCAATTTCTTCAGACTATTAAAAATATTTAGCATGCTTCAACACTTAAAATAAGTAACAATACTTATCTGAGAAATGAGATATGAACCTATTCAAGGTTGTCAGTGCACAACCATGAACTTCCTTGAGTAACCTGGGTGGTGCCATGGATGCCCAAGCTGCAAATTGTGATGGGTCTGCCTCTATACATTTTTTGTTGACTAGGTAATCTAAGAACTTTCCTGTCCGGATTTTCAGAGCACACTTATTTATATTCAACTTTAAGTGAATGGTTCTTAAGTTTGTGATGTTTGTTCCAAGTCTCTAATGTGTTCAGAATTTTTGGGGTTTCTTAAGAAGCATATCATCAATATAAATTATATGTTTTGCTTAATTTTACTAGCAAAAACCTTGTTGACAAGTTTTTGGTAAGTAGTCCCTGCATTCTTCAGAGTGAAAGAATAACAATAAATGCCTCAATTAGTAACGAAAGTAATGTATTTTTTTTTCTACCATGTGCACTTGAATATAGTTATACTTTGAATAGATACTCATGAATAACAAAAGTTTGTTACATGAAGTTGTATCAACCAACTCATCTATCTATAATACTGGAACATTGGGAGATGTCCTAAACTCATTAAGCTTTTTAATAACTTAAATATAAAGTAATGATAGTTATTGATTTTTTGTTATTGATTTTTTAAAATTAAAATTTGCATGTCTCACCACAAACTGCATAAAAATTTAAAACCTAGAATTATCAAACAAATCAATATAATATGAATTCTCAAAATTATATAATAGATTTATTTATAATCCTGCAAATAAATTGTTGCCACGTAATATCTAAACCATTAAATACTGCGTCGGGGTGGTTAAAAGAAAGGGCAATGTTATATTCAGACCTCATTTGGCTATAATGAGACCTTAAAACAAAAAATTTATTTTATTTTATGTAAAGTGACCATTTTACCCATCATATAAAACAACTTTTTAACCAAAAATCTAACAATTTTCTTCTTCTTCTCCGACCAAACTTCTCTCTAAAACTAATCTAATACCCAAAGAATGAATTACATTAAAATCTAACCATTTTCTTCCTCTTCTCCAACCAAACTTCTCTCTACTTTTTAATTATGTTTTAATATCTACTTGTGAAACTTTACGGTTGGGTAAATCGGCTTGCTCGGATAGGTTCATTGTGCGATTGTCATCTTCCCAAAAGTTTTGTAATTGTTGGTTGAAAATTTGAATCGTATTCTTTGATTGAATTTTAATAATTAAAATCCAATTGTGTTTTAATTGAATTATTTTTTTGCCTTTTGTGAATTTCTATAGGTTAGTTATATTTGATCGATACTTTTCATCGGAACTATAGAGAGAGAAGAGAAAAGAGAACCGAGCAAGAAGAGAGGAGATATAGTTTTAATCAGAATTAGAAATAGAGAAGAAGAGAGAGAGGAGAGAGACACTGGGCTCAAAAAGTTTTATATATTAAAGATGTTTTAGTAAAATTTGAGATTTTATTATAGTCAAAATATAATGGATCTCATTATAGTCAAAACGCGTCTCGGTTTAATGTTGCTCTACAAAAATAGGATAATATAAGACTTCACCTAATAATTTATTTATTTTTTAAATATAGATTATTCTCCAATTTCCAATGGTAAAAGTTAAGAAATTAATATAATTAAATTACGTTTTCACTAAATCAATGAAAATTACTTTGAAACCGAATAATTAGTGTAGTATTATTATATGTATTGTTATAAGGTAAAGATAATGAGGAGATAAGGCATTAAATGTGAGGAACAGTCTGGACCCTAATGGCGGCCAGAAAACGAACATGAACAAGCCCATGTGAAAGTCATATATGCAACATCATTTATTTTGCTTCCCTTTTTTAAGGTTCAAAAGAAACAAATAAAAGGATTGAATGTCAAAGTTTTAGTATGTCTTAATTAAAAAAATATGTACGTAGCATTTTATGGGAACGGGACCCTGTGGATCTTATTCTTCTTTTTATTTTTCTTTGCTCTTTGCTCCATTGTTGACTTTAGATTTACCCAATCGATCCGATTTGGTCCGGGTTTTGTCGAAACTGGACAGTTAAATTTATCGGTTCGCACCGAATCAAACAGTTAAACGTTCAATTTTATTTTTTAGAATTGGATCGGACCGTTACATTTTCGGTACGGTTCGGTCTAATCTGGTTTGGTTCCGTTCCAATTCGAATCAAATTCGATTAGGTTTCATTTCGATCCGTTTCGGTTCGGTCCGGTTTCAATTCGATCTGTTTCGATTCCGTCCGATTTTGATTCGATCCGTCATCGTCCTGATCCGGTCTACTTAAAAAACTAAATTTAATTAAAATTTAATTTTCAATTCTTTCTTTTTCAATTCTTTCTTTTGAAATTAATCTTTAATTTTTATTAAAAAAAATTAATAATTAACTATTAATTTTAAAAATATAATATATTAAATAATAATAATAATAATAATAATAAAATAATCGATTTCAAAGTTTTATTGATTCTATTTCTTATCAATATTACCTACGATTTATCGATTTTATCGGTTTGGTTTTTTATCGGTTATATCGGTTTGGATTTTATCGATTCGGTTTCTAATCGGTTCTATCGATTTACCTGTTTTATCGGTTCAGTTCCGAACCAATTTTATTGTTTTGGTTATTATCAATTTCGGGTTTTAAAATAGAATCGCAAACCGAACTATTAAAAAAAATTCTTGTTTTTATCGATTCGATTCCGGTCTGGTTGTCGATTCCTCTAAACTGTCGACCGCTCTATTTGCACCCATCAATCATGGCTTTGGGGCTAAAAGCCGAAGCCAAATGAGCTTATTGAGCGTGAGAGAGATCGTAAAACATATTTTAGGCACGAAATTACCGAGAAAAAGATGGCCGGCGGATTTTCTCTCTTAATGGTGCTTCCACGCGTCACTTTCCTCTATTTATTCTGAATAACATAAGTCAACTATATCACCGCTCATCAGAAAATCAGGACTAATAAAATGGGTTTGGAATTCAAAGGATAAAATTGACATAAAATTTATATAGAAACGAATTTATAAAATTGATAAATCGATATGGAATTGATCGAAGAAATCGATTATTATTTTTTAATTGGTTTTATCTGTATTAAAAAAAAAAATTAAGTAAAGATAATATATTGTTAAAACAATTACCCAAGAAATTCATCAGATCAGAGTTTTTCGTTTACACTTCGGTTAAACTAAATATTTAATTTTGATTTTTATAATATTTGTTATATAATTGGAGAGGGGATGAAGTAACATCGATTTTGATAATATTGTTAAGATAAATTCAAATTTATTTTCAATTTTATATTTTATTTTATTTTTCAAATTTGTAGACCGAAATCATAATTGAACTAAACAAATTCCAACCAAACAAAAATAAAATCAAAAAATAAAATCAAAACGAAAAAAACAATTAAAAAATAAAAAACAACCTTAGCCCTTAGCGGTAGACGTTTTTTTCTTTTTCTTGGGGAAATCCGCAGCCACTATTCAACGAGTGCGCATAACCATCAGTCTGACACAATAGCCTGCAAACCAATACGAGAAGGTAAACCACACAAGGTGACAGACTCAGCCAAGAAATTGTATATAGAGGAATTCGAACTCATAACATTTGGTCACAAGCATGCTTTACTCAACCAACTCGGCTACCCCCTTGGGAGCCCTAGCCGTACACGTTACAAATACTAAATTCATCAGATCATAGTTTTTCGTTTACACATCGGTTAAACTAAATATGTATAATCCGCGAAATGATAGTTTTTGTGTTGCTATTAAAACTCTATTTCATCGATTTTAATTATAAATATTTAATTTTTATTTTTATAATATTTGTTATATAATTGGGTAGGAGATGAAGAAACGTCGATTTTGATTGTATTTTAATTTTTATAATATTTGTTATATAATTGGAGAGGAGATGAAGAAACATCGATTTTGATAATATTGTTATGATAAATTTGAATTTATTTTAAATTTTATAATTAATTTTAAAAAAAAATTATGAGTAGATTTTGGAATCGATTCAAACAAAACTAAAATTAAACCAAACGGACCAAATCGAATTGAATAAAGTTTTATTGTTTTTGGTTTGGTTCGATAAAATAGAACTAAAATTTTATCCATCTCACCCAACTTAAATCTGATAGCCTAACAACACTCTCAACAAATACTAAATTGGGCTTCATAAAAAAAATAGAGAGTGAGATTCATAAAATGTATTTTGATTAATCTAATTTAACCGGATAATTTAAAAGAAAGAGTTTGTAGAGAGAAATGAATACATGACCTTTGGTCATGAGCTCATTTTACTCCACCAACTTGGCTATCTTTTTCTAAACAAATTTTAAATATCATAATCAAATTTATGAGGTAAATTTAAAACGATGATTTTTTCTTAAATTATCGCAGTCAACATTATTCGAAGAAATGATGTGATCAATATAATATATAAATTATTGGAATATGTATTGGGAAAATTAGTCGTTATTTGAATGAGGACGATCAAAATTTGGATAACATGATGCAGAAGACCAGAAAGTATTTAAAGAATAACTAAAGAAATTGTTGTGGTTATGAGTGATAAAATAACGAGTGAATAAAAACAACAAATATTGGAATTGAATAGAGAGGAACGTAGATAGCAAAAAAATGATATTTTTTATTGATAAAGGATCAAGTGATCCTCTTGGCGAAAAATTGTTTATATATCATACGCATAAATTTTAGTAGTACATCATAAAGTGGATTAAAAAGTAAATATGTGTATACCCGTCGCCGCATAATAGTCCTTCAGTTTTATTTTTGTATTAAAATCATCCTCATGTTTTAATAATGTTATATGTTAGTCTTCGTATTTATTCAATGTCACCAAATAGTCTCCAATGTTTTACCAATATCACAAAGTAATCTCATATGTTTCAACAAAGTTGCAATTTTATCGTAGTTAATTACATTCGGAAGACTAAAATACAAATTATTGAAATGTGGAGAGTTGTTTTAATACAAAAGTGAACACAAGGGACTGCTTCATGACAATTAGTGTACATGGGGATTATACTTGTTTTTTAGCCTCATAAACTATATGAATGTAACCTTTTGATCTTAAGTTCAAGCTTAAATCTATAAATTACAAGTAAGACATTTACAATGGGCTTCAACTTTATGTCTTGTGAGAGAATCAAAGAATGAATAGAAGTTTGAAGTATTTTACTTTGACGGAAGCTTTATGTTTCTTTTGTTCTTGATATTTTGCCAAAGTTTGATTGTCTTTTAATCATGAAATTGAATGTTCATTCCATACATAATGTCTAGCGAGGCACATTACATAATTAGTCAGAGTTCTCAAGTTTGTTGACCTTGTGGTTACCTATTAAAAACCATTTGTTGTCCTACAACTTCATTGAGGATACAAAAAACTATATATTGATGAAAGAAAGAAAATACAAGTATAAATATCATTTAATATGTTTTTGATTTACTAATAGTTGGTTATTTCACAAGCATGGACTTTAATAAGGTTAATATTTGCAGGAAGTTGAAAGAGAATTAATTTTGAAAAACCTAGTTCAAATTTCATAATAGTGTATACAAGTATCCCCCTAATTCTTTCAAAGTATGAAAGGATAACAAAATAATGATCTTATGTCATTAAGCAGGTAATCGAATACTTCGTATCTCGTCATGTCATAGACTTTTCTTTCATCATTGAATATTATTTTTAAACTTTATTTCAAGAATTCCTTCTTTCCCAGAAATTTTACATTTTAGGTGAAAAATGACTAAGTGTTGAAGGAGTGAGTAGAAATGATTTCCAAGATTTCTTGGTGAATGAATAGTAGAATTAATATGTGTCTGACAACGTGTAAATGTTGTATTATCTTTGGATTTTAATCATGTCTTTAATCTGCAAAATAATCCAAAGTATGGATTAAAGCATTCTTTCTCTTTATACTTTCATTTATTTGTTAACTAAATTCCCTAAAGCTTATTACTTTAAACTTTATTTATTTGTCTACTTTTAAAACCAAATTATTTTTTATTGTTTATTTTACAAAATGGTTAAAATGATAAATTTAAAATATCATATGACTGAGGACGTTGAGCATTCTGATAGCCTCAATCAAAATCTTAGCCTTCAATTTTAGACACTTTCTATGAGTAACTGTACTAGAGACGGTGATTCTCTTGAATAAATTCAAAGTACTCGTATTCCTTCAAAACATTCATCTTATACGTTTGTTTGTTGCGCCCATAATTGTCGTGTGGTGGCCGTGGAGTGGCGAGACAAGGCCTCATCACCTCAGTGTAGGACGTGGCGAGGCCCTTAGCGTGACGCTCGCCATGGCGACCGTGGTGAGGCTGGTGAGGCTCTAAGCCCGATATTTTTTTTAACTAAAAATATAAAATCCTAAAACTAAGTTTTGGAAAGATGAAGATGTTTTGAAAGGAGTTGATATTAGAACTGTTGAGGTTGATGAAGTAGACTACAATCTTTGGTCTAAGAATACATCGTCTTTAGTGGCTCGGACAAAAGATCGGAGGCTTGTTGGTGAAGACTCCAAAGAATAAGATACTCCATAATGGGATATAAATTGAGAACAAGATGGAGATGAGAGGTGTGAAGATGTGTCTCGGACGATGATGTCTTTTAGTCTATGTTTGTCATTTGACTCGGATGTTTTAAGAATTATGTAACTGGATATTTTATAATTGGATCTTTTAGTCTATGTATTTGTCATTTGACTCGAATGTTCTAAGAATTATGTAAACGGATGTTTAAGTTATTATTGTTAGTTTAAATGTCTAGATAGTACTATGTGCTATAAAAATATTATTCAGGAAAGGGATCACCGCATGTCATGTGACCATCACCTCGCCGCTCGCCTCGCCGTTGTGGCTCTTTTATCCTTATTCACCACGGACCGTCGCACGCCACTGACAACTATGGTTGCGCTTTTTCTGGAATCTCTATGTTTTGAATATTGTTCCTCTACACAAAATATTACTTTTTTACTCATGGAGGAGGCATTTCTCTCGCACCTCCTTCCATGAATGGCAAAGAAGAGCATAAGATGGGGAATTTTATTGTGAGCAGTTCTTTTGCACCATGTTGATATTATGGTCCTGACTGAGCATAGTTATGTTTGTACATAAAAGTACGATTACATGATGAAAATAAATGAATGAGTATTATTCTCCAATGTTAAAATATAGTTTCCAACAAGAAGGTAAACTCCTTTATATGTTCATCGTAAAGAAGTAGTATTCTTTACTTATATGTTTGATATATGTCTTTGGTTTTTGCTCTACATGTATTTAATCAAATTTTATAAAAAAACCTCAAATATGTCTCAACCAATTGGTGCCCAATGCAAGAGGATATTAATGGATGTCTTTATCATGTATCAACATATTTACAAGCAATATAGACTTCGTAATTTATTGGCTATGTCTAAAATTGATATCATAAAAAATAATAATTCGTTTAATTTACTATAAAAACTTGCTGCAATATTATTGAACAACTTCATACTTCTAAAATGAAATGGAAGATAAAATTCATTAATGTCGTGGGTGATTGGAAAACTAGTAAAAAACGGGATCAACACATCTGTTCTCATATATGTAATGTTAAATATAAATTTATTCTCTTATTCATACATGTTTACTGTATATTTTTATATTTAAAAAAATTATTAACTTTTGGTCTTGGTGTATATTTGTACCAAAATTCGGATATCTACTACAAACATCGAATGTTTGATTCTTATAAAGATTATACCATACTTATCGAATATGATAATATACGGTTTCATTATTACAGGGTCATCGTGCTGGTTGGATATTTTATAAATAGTGGGTTGTCGCATATGCTTACCGCATATTATTCTACTTTAGATGCATCAACAGTAGTTACAATTGCTGAATAAGGTTTTCTTATTGTAAAGTCTCAAAATATGGATGTTGTTCTTAAATCTTCCAAAGTCGATGACTCTAAGATAAAGATGGTTGTTATGAAGCGCTCTTCTTCCAAATGACCTATTAATGACATCCTCTTACCGAAAGACTCTAGTTGCAAAGACCTTGTTAATAAATATCTTATTTGTATCCTCGAGGATCTTTAACTTAAATGGATTTTTTTGTAATAGTGAAGTCCCTTCTGAGTTATTAAGGTAGTATTTAGTTAATTATCTTAAAGCATTCAAATCTTATTGAATTACGAATAATTATCTATAAATAACAATATTATATTTCTTAATGTTGCATCTACTAGTTCATCAATTCATAAAATACGAAAATTATTTGCAGACATGTATTATTTAAGTCTGTGAAGTCTACACGAATTCTCCAATTTCCATTATTTTCCTTGCAATTATTCAATCGGATATCCATAATGAATATTAGGATTCCCTCATATGACCAACTATTGTTAGTTTATCCACTTCCTCTATTATTGATTCCAAATTTTCTTAGGATTATGATCTCATATTCTTCTTGATGGGTCAAAACCTGCTATCTATATAATTCTTGTAGCACACGACTTCTGTTGGGAGCCTTGTTACATATTGGGAAATTTAAGAAAATATGTCTAATTATTTTTACAATTTTTGGTTGGTAAGGATGTCACTGCCGAGTCTCAAAAAAATATCCTTTCATATGTATGATTTTTTGCTTTATCTTCTGCTTCTATAAGGTGGAATACCTTTCTGGGGTGATCCATATTATCTAAGATGATAATTACCCATTCTGATTGCTATTTTTTAACTGATAAGGAGGATGTATATCATTATCTTGAGGTTTTTAATTTACTATGATAGCTTTTATATTACCATTGATTACATATCAAAGGTATTGGTGTATTGTTGATACTAATAAACATTTGGTGTATCAACTATCATGAATATACATTTGACCTTCTTACTCAACTCTTGTCTCCCTAATACAACATATAAAGTTAACTCTATCAAGATGTTAGTATATACCAAAGTGAACACAGTTAAAATATTTTATGATGGTACAAGAATTATGGCGTCTCTCATATTATCATATGTGTTTTTATACATGTAATTTACCAAACTTCTTGTGTCTATCACCATCGTATTTACTAACTTAACTCTAATGAGCATTAAATCTTGATGAGCTAATACAAAACCTTTTAGATCATCATCCGATAATCCTAACAATAGATACAAATTCATGTACAAGTGGAGTGATGTGTAACCTTGATGGTGAACTTCCAGATCTTATATATGCATCTTCCTAGAATTCTTTAGAATTCCATAAAATTAGTCACCTCTTATTATTACGCGAATGATTTTTCTATTGATATCTTGGTTTATGTATTTTTATTCTTCTCTATCCATAATAGTATTATTATTCAAAAATATGAGTTCATCATCTACCACAATAAATTTTCTTTCATGTATTTGCTGGAGGATCGCGTTCAAAGATAACATGTGTCTGCTTATATTTTAGATTTTATTTTGACAAACTCTAAAGTTTTTATTTATCTATCATGTTATGGAATTTAACTCTTTAAAATTCTAACAATCTCATGTGTAATTACCAATGTCATTTTGAAATTTGCAAAAAATATTTTTGTCTATATGTCCCTTAGTAGAGAATGTCTTCTCTAACCGCTAATAATTATCATATCTTTGGTTTTTTATTAGATGATTTCAAAAATTTCTATTAAATCTATGTATGGATTTTTTATTAGAGAGATCTGGTTTTCGGTGATATTTTTGTTGTTATTATCGTTCCTTTTTTGTTTCTCTTTCGAACTTTGGCCTTGATTGCAGTGTGTTTCGAACGAGCTGAGACTTTAATGTTATTGAGGTTGAAGCTTCTTGATTGGCCTGAAGTTAACATGCACTACCAGATTAGGTTTATTAGTATTAATCAAAATATGATAGTGTGGATATCATTTAGATTTTCGGTGTTTTTATCCATCATTGCCCTGACAGTCTCTCTCACTTTAACTTAGTGTTCAACTTGAGCTAGTAAATCTCCAAAGATGAGAGTTTTCTTTTTTATAATATTTTTTATTGAACTTCCATAAAAAAACCATTGTATGCATGCTACAACTGCCACCAAATCGTGACAATTATGCAACCCATTATTTGTATAAAAATATCATGGTGTAATCTCTTAACTTCTATTCGTATATTATTTGGAAGGGATTATGTAGTTTCCGTTATATTTGATGATTTTGGAACCAACACATTGATTCATGAATGGTGTCCGCAATATTTTAAAACTTTTAGAAAGCTCTACACTTTATTGAACCAAGTCAGAGCTTCCCCATAGAAAGTCATGTAGAAACCTTTACACTTTATTTTATCATATGACCTAGACCGTAACATTTCGCTTTTAAACACTTATATATGGTGCACACGGTCTCAATTTCTATTTCATTGTCAATTTTGTGACTGTGAAACTTCGAAAAAATATCTCCATAAAATATATTTGAAGCTAGTGGAGACTCATCAAGAATATCCTCGTCATCAAGGAAGGTACTTCCTTTATTCTGACTATCATGTCTGAAGAATGGATAAGCTATTTTATGATCATGTTCTTGTCATTGTGCAACCGAAGGTTGGGGTGGTTATTATACAGAAACCTTTATAGGGATTTTCTGATTAACATATTTTTTAGGAGAGAAGTTTTATTTGCTATCTTTATTGGTGGTAGGTTTAAAGGGTAGCATAATAGTGTTGTTCGGTAGACTAGTGGAATTGTAGGAAAAAAAATATTTTTGAGTCAGTGGCGTTGTTAGAGAAATCAGGGTAAAGTTTGAATGAGGCACTAGTTATGCTGTTGAAAGTTGATGGAAATTTGATTGGGTGATTTGAGAAAATGAAAAAAATTATTTAGGCATTTTATTTAGAAGAGATTTGATGGGTTGTTCTGTGGTTAGGAATTCTTTCTGTGAGATTGTGCTGAATTACCCAAACGTCATTTATGTGTGTTGAGCTTAATGATGCTTGGAGGAATATCCCCATTTTTATTTACTGGTCATGTTTTAAGGCTAGAGTCGTACTCCTCCTTTTGTTACGATAACGACGACAACGCTTCTCATTCGTGCATGATGACCCGTGAGTTGAATTTTTTAAGGTTATTATTCTTGGTGTTGAAAGAAAACTTACATCTGATGATATTCTGATATATATTTCTCTACACAAGAGCTTATGGCATTTTCACCCTCCTCTTTGTCATGATATCGTAGACGTTATATCTCATTTCACAACCATGGAATAAAAATAGTTCTTCGTCTCTTTTACCAATGATTCAACGTCCATAAGTGGAATGGTTGTGGCAACATGTTTTCCCTTTAGGTATCTACTCATCAAAAAGTGATTGGATCCCACATACAATTTTTTCATTGATTGTTTTTCTTTATTTTTTACTGGTTTTAAATATAAAAATAGTCATGGTACCAATCGCTTTCGGAAGATTATGCCAATTTGATGAGGTTTATTTGTGTTAGAATGTTATTTGTAGAAACTATGTGATCAATAAGGAAAACAAGTCGTTGTAATATATTTTGTTGAGGTTGACCAAGACTCGAATGAGATTTTCCAAAACTTGGATGATGGTGTAAGAGACAAGAAACTGCATAGAGAATGAGTATGAAAGTTTGTATGGTTGTTAAAGAGAAAGTAGGAAATTAGTTATAGCAAAAACTATTTTGAATTTGAATTGCATAGAAACTAAGGTAGATAGCAAAGAAAAAATTTATTTATAAAGGATAAGATAATCTCTTAAATAAGAATCATTCTATATTAAAGGTATAGACTTGGATAAAAAACCTAGTTTTATTTTTAGCTTGAGCCACTTAATATTACATCATAAGTTTTATTACCTTAATTTTAATTTCAAATTCGAATCCAAGTATACATATTACAAATAACACATTTACAGCTCCCAAAGGGGTAGCCGAGTTGGTTGAGTAAGACATGCTTGTGACCAAAGGTCATGACATTGGTTTGCAGGCTATTGCCTCAGACTGAGGGTTTATACATTTACAACAGAACACATCTGAAATAACTTGTCTTCATATATATATATATACACTAATGTACCTAATAGTACGCAAACTAAATATAATATCCACTTACCATCTCAACAATCGAATATACCCACATAATACTCAAATATAGTAATCAATTACCATATAATACCTAGCTTTTTCATAATATCCAACTACCCATACTTTTTCACCTACGATGTTGACTTTGTTTGAGCTCAAATAAAATGTGTATTTTGTTTTAGCTCAAATAAAATATGTATTTTCAGCTGATATTTGAATCAGACGAAAAAATTTAAATTATAATGGATCAGTTTATTGAATATAATATATATAAATATATATATATATATATATATATATAAATATATATATATATATATATATATATATATATATATATATATATTATTTATTTCTATATAAGTATGCATATCATCCAAATCACAGCCGTCTTAGTCGAGGAGTATATTATTATTTTATAATTTATTTTTTATTTTTAATAAAAATTTGGAATTTTTAAAAATTACTTTATCTTTATTATATTTAAGTAATTTGTATTATTAAATTATGATCCGAATTTATAATTTGCATTATTTGAATCTAACTATTTTTTGGTACCCAAATATTAGAATATTGGACTCATATTTTAAATCATACCTTATTATTTTGTCCAAATCTAATTTCACATTAAAAATTATTCAATTTTTTTTAAATTTAATTAGACAGTATGTATTAATGGAGTAAGCCAATGCTCTTTATTTTATTTGTAGAGTAATTTAATTGTCCAATTTATATAGTATTAGGATATTTAATACAATTGATCTCTGATGTTTATCTTTGTTACATTTCCGTCTTTATGTTTATTTTTATAATATCTTAAACTTCTGAATACTGTTTTTGTCTAAAACCTATATATTTTAAGCTGTACAGTTTTTTTTTTTGTATTTATTTTGTAATATTTTGATTCTTAAAATTTGAGTTGTTTAATTATTTTTAAATGAAAATATTATATACTGAAAACCATGAGAAAACACTTCATTTTTTTTAAAGACAATGATATAAAAATAGACATAGAACCAAAATAATAAAAATGCAAAAATTGGAGATGAATTATGTGTTTTAGGCCAACATTAATATTAGTATTAGTAACTCATCTCAATCTCAATTTTAAATGTTACAGCAGACTGAAATTGCAGTGTTGTTCATTAATCAATTAATCATTAGTAACCGATATTTCATTGTTATCGGTAGCCTCTAATTTCTTTATTTTCAAAACTCACCCCACACGCTTCTTCTTTCTTGAGTGTAATCTAAATCTCTATATAAACATACATACACATCTTCACATAGCTAAACAACAAACACCATCTTTTCAACAAACAAAAAACTCCAAACACTATTTTTTTCCTCTTTTCATACTCTGTTTTCTAACATTATGATGAAAACCCAAAAGATTTCAACTTTTTTTAAATCTCATAATTCTCCTTAAATTTTGGCTAAACTTTCTCTTATAAAGTCTTATAAAGTGTTGTCTTGTCTTAAACACCAAATCACATTTGATCTGGTATCATAATTGTCTGGTTTCGCATCTATCATAATTGTCTGGTTTCGACGATGGTTCGTTTATTTATTTCGAAGATAATGGTGTTGATTATATTTGCTGAGCTATGGTCGGTTTCGGTTTCTTTAGAGTCGAGAAAGCTACTGAACAAGATAGAGAAGCAGAGCATTCCTGTTATGAGTGAAAGTATGTTGTTTAATGCACTTCCTAAGGGGACAACTCCACCTTCTGCGCCTAGTAACAGAGGAAACGCGGCCCTCGATAAGGAGAAGCTCTTTGATCGGCATCTCTCCTCCGTTGAGATTGATCGGATTCTTGGCTCTGTTCCTAGTCCGGGCGCTGGCCATTGACCTCTTGGTCGGAATATATATTACTTCCATTCGTTGGTAGCTAGAATATAATTTTTTATAATGTTCTTGTTCATATAAGTTTTTGTTTTCTGGGTTTTTGGTGATAAATTAGTATATTATATATTATTTTGTGAGGATTAGTTGATTTTGTAAATTAATCCTCCTTTATAAGAGATGAATATTTATTTACTATTGCCTTCATGTTTTTTATAATTTGGCTGTTATTGGTATGGTTTCTTCTGGATTTTGACGGAACTGGATCGGACTGGAATTTTTGTTTTAGTTTTTATAAAAATTGGATCGGTTTAGTTTGGTTTTTGTTCTGTCCGATGATTTCGGTTTTGTTCGATCCGTTTTGATCGGTTCAGTTCAGATGGTTTCGTTTTGTAAAAACTTTTAAAAATAAATTAAAATTTTATTTTAGTTTAATTTTAAAAATATTGATTCTAATAAATTGTATAAAAATAAAATTTAAAAATTAGGAAATTTATCCAACAAATTTAAGAGTTCTGTTAACTAAAATATTATTCTGAATAAAATTCACAAAACAACTAGATTTATACTCTTTCTTTTATTTTTTTAATTTAAAGTTTTAAAAGTTCATATTTATTAAATCATAATTCAAAAAAATCCGAAAATACATTGGTTTTGGTTTTTTAAAACGGACAAAACTAGTACCACTAATGATATATTTAAAAAAAATTAAAAATATATATTTTATACAGGTTTCTCATTTAATAGTTTCGAATCTATGATAGTGAGCTGGTTTCACATCTAGCATCTATCATAGTGGGCGTTCGCATCTAACATCTATTATAGTAGATTTGAATTTGCATCTGTCCAATTTATATTTATACAGGTTTCGTTTCTAGCAAAACAAAGAAGGTTTCGCATCTTCTTCGTTTACAGTATAAATTTAAAATTTTAAAAGTTTGTATCTTTTAAATCATAATTCGGAAAGAAAAACAAAACCAAATTGGTTTTGTTTTTTTAAGACGAACAAAACTATTACATTCATGATATATTTTGATTTTCTTTTTAAAGTTATATTTTATATTGGTTTCTCATTATATGGTTTCACATTTATCACAGTTGGTCTGGTTTAGCATCTATCATAGTTGGTCTAGTTTAGCATCTATCATAGTTGGTCTTGTTTAACATCTATCATAATTTTCTGGTTTCACATCTACCGGTACAAACTTATAGCAAAAATAAGGTTTCACATCTTCTTCGGTCGTCTTTTTCGTTTACTCTCTAAAATTAAAAATTAAAAAGTTCATATTTTGTAAACCGTAACTCATAAGAAAAAAAAAATCTAAAAATACGATTGTTTTTATTTTTTTAATTATATTTTGAATTTAAAAATATATATATTATACCAAAGTTTCGCATCTATCGAAAAACAGGTTTTCCATCAAGCAGTCCAAAAGAATAAACACGTTTCACAACTATTAGTAGGTAAAGTAAAACCAGGTTCGCATCTTTTTACTGCATCTTCTTCGTTTTAAACTCTGAACCCTTACTCGAACATAAATCTCTATAAACACACTAAAATCGACGAAAGCCTTACTGAAATACAACAATTACACTATATTAGCAACGTAATACTAGAAGAATACCAAAAATCACAACGAAAATAGATCTCGAATTACTTATTTTGAAATCAAAAATCGAGTTGTCTAAACACACGAATCGCCTTATCTAAACAGATATCCAAATTCAAACTTCGAAATCAAATAAAAACATGGTCAAAATCATACAAAATCAAAAGAAAAACGCGAAAGTACAAATTAAATCTTCATAAATAAAATTAGGGTACCATTCCATTCATGAATGGAGGGAAATTTTTTTGGAGAAAAATGGTTAAGTAAAAACATAAATCCTTTAACATAATTAAAGGAGGGTATTTATAATAATCTATTTGAATCAAACGAAAATATGATTTTAAGTGAATAATAATGTTTTTGTTTTAAAGAGTACTTAATCCAAATTAGAATTTAGTCTTTTTAAAATTGGTCTTTTTTAATAATTTTAGTAATATATATAAGTTTAATAATTTAGTAGATTCGATTATCATATGTTTATTAATTTTATCGTTTTAGTCTCGTATTAATTTTACTGATTTATCAGTTTTTTCGGTTGGATTTCAAACTAATTATGTTTTATTTATTTATTCCGGTTCTTATCTTTTTAATTTTTAAAATAAAATTATAAAACAGAAGTTTTCAGTTGAATTTTACCGAATCGATTCCGATTCTTCCGACAAGTTAACCATTAACCATTAACCATTCTAAAAAATAAGCATATTATTATGGTTTATGAAGAATTTTAGTATTCTTATAATCTGTCAATGAAGGTTTTAAGATCATTGAAATTTTATGATTCTCAAAAGAAACAAAGAGTTATGGGATCCCATTTCGATCAGATCGAGTTTGGTTAAAGATATCACCGAAAACTAATATTTTATAAATATTGTACAACACTGTTTCTAAAGTTATCACCGAATCTACAATTGACTTTGGTCGGTGACATTTCTGATATTTACCAAAACATATCTGATTATTAATCTAATTTTTCAATTTGCTATATATTTGACCATTGATTTAATTAGTAACAAATATTTATATTTCATTCATTATTATAAAACGCTTACACAAAATTATACAAAACACTCAAAGTACACTTAACCGGAATACCCAAAAGGTATGGAGTTATGGATAACTTAAAAACGTTTCTAAAGTAATTTTGAAGTATTTTATAGTTAAATTTTAGGTTTAGAGTTAAGTTTTGATAATATAAGATTGAAAATATGGATTAGGATTTCAGACTTCAATTGAAACTTAAATTTAAAATTTTGATTTAAAATTTTGTTGTAAAAGTTATGATTCAAGCTTAAAGATTAGATTTTAGTTTTGAAATTTAAAATTATAGTAGATTTGATTTTATGATTACGGTAGTTTATTTTAGAATTTAAAATTTAAAGTTTAATTTGGAAATTTAAAATATAAAATTTTGAAGTTATAGAAATTTGTTCAAATGTGCAACAAAGCACGTGTGTTCAGGTTTTTCGGGTTCAAAATAGACAACATTGTAGAGATATTCGTGTAGAGATAAAAGGTTCTGATACCACAATTTTGTTATAAATCACTATGCAATTTATTACAAACGGCTCAAACACAAAACACAAATAAAACATAACACGAATAAATGACATAAAAGAAAAAGAACACATAATTTAACGTGGTTCGGCAATTTTCTACGTCCACGGACGCCGCCATAGAAAAGTGTTTCACTATGATACAAAAAGGTTACAAATTTCAGATTGTGTTTTTGTGTAGTCATAGTAGTCTGTTTATAAGGAATACAAATAATTTACTAGATAATGGGTCTAATGGGCTCATACCACAAGACTAACAATGATACTGTCACAACACTTATTTGTACTGCTGAACATTTTACACTGTCAATACACAGCATCGCTATCATAGACACAAAATTGTACTGTCGGACCCTGTACACTATCAAGGCACTTTTCGACTCATTCACAACAAATCTTCCACTTTAGGCGAATATCCTTTCTTCACTATCAACAAAGAAACTTCTCTTCTTCTGACTCACCAAATTCCCCTAAGGCATTCACTCTATACTGCGAACACCAATCCAGTTTAGGCACTCCCTAAACTTTCGAATTGATATTGCCTTGGTCATTATATCTGCTGGATTATCGTATGTAGACACTTTCTTCGCATCAACAATTCCCTTTGATATTATATCTCGAATAAAATGATACCTAACATTTATGTGCTTTGTAAGCTCATGGTACATCGGGTTCCCTATAAGGTGTATGGCGCTTTGAATGTCACAAAACACTTTTGTAGTAGTCATATCCAAGCCCAAACCTGCCATCAAACCTTGCAACCATATTGCCTATTTTATTACTTTTGTTACTGCTATGTACTCTACCTCTGTTGTAGAAAAAGCTACAGTAGCTTGCAACTGTGCTTTCCAACTAATCGCACTTCTAGCTAGAGTAAATACATATCCGGTCAGAGATATTCTTTTATCCATATCATCTGCAAAACCAGAATCAACAAAACCAACCACTGATCATGTAACATCATTCAGCGATCCACCAATATCGGTCTTGTTAAAAAGTTAAGCCAACGTTCGCAGTATTTTTAAGATACCAAAGTATCTATTTCACTGCCTTCCAGTGTTCTTTCCCAGGATATCCCACGTACATGCTAACTACACTAACCGCATGTGAAACATTAGTACGTGTGCATACCATAGCATACATGATACTGCCAACTGCACTTAAATATGAAACCTTCGATATTTGTTCCAACTCAGCATCGTCCTTGGCCGCTCCTCCGACAGACAACTTGAAATGAGTAGCAAACGGAATGCTAAATGTATTAGCATCAAACATGTTGAATCGTTGTAACACTTTCTTAATATAACTTCGTTGGGACAAGTGTAATGATCCTACACTTCTGTTCATGATAATCTCTGTACCAAGAATCTTCTTTGCTCTACCATGATCTTTCATCTCAAACTCAGAACTAAGCTGCTTCTTTATCTGCACAATGTGTGACATACCACAAGCAGCAATAAGCATATCATCCACATACAACAACAAGTAAATATAACAATCATCTAGCATCTTTTGATGATACACACAACTATCATATGGACTCCTTGTGAACCCTTTTTCCACCATGAATGTATCAAAACGTTTGTATCATTGCCTAGGTGACTGTTTCAAACCATATAATGAATTTTTCAGCAGACAAACTTTGTCCTCCATATTAGGTTCGATAAATCCCATTTGTTGTCTCATGTAGATTTGCTCCTCCACTTCACTATGTAGAAACGTAGTCTTCACATCCAACTGCTCAAGCTCTAAATCTTGCAAAACTAGCATGGCTAACAAAAATCGAATCGAACTATGTTTCACCACTGGAGAAAACACTTCATTGAAGTTGATTCCTTCCCTTTGAGTAAAACCCTTAGCGACTAGTCTTGCCTTGAAACGAGATGCATCAGCCCCTGCATTATCTTTCTTTTCCTTGAACACCCATTTACTGCCTACTACCTTTTTTCCTTTAGGTAAGTCAACAAGCTTCCATGTTTGATTCTTATGAAGAGATTCAATCATTTCTCCCATAGCACTAAGCCATTGATCTGCCTCCGAACTCGCTATAGCTTCTCTGTAGCTACTAGGTTCATGCATCGCAACTTCTTCTGCAACTAGATTTGCATACCTTTTTGGAAGTCTAATATCTCTTATTTCTCTGCCCAATGCTATGCTATAAGGTTGTTGTTCTAGTTCGGGCGCATCATAGTTACTATCATCTGATGCTGACGCTTCACCTATTGATTCTGAATCCACCTCAGAACCACTCGAATTATTGGACCTACTAGGAACTGATTCTACTTCAAGTTTCACCTGTTAACTCATAACCTATCATGATTCGACCATTTATCCTACTTCCTTCGGACTGTCTATCAAAGCAAACTCGTTAAAAGTAACGTCTCTACTGATATGAAAACCTGGAGACTCTGGAGAGGTACACCATAACCTATATTCCTTCACTCTAGTAGCATATCCTTGAAATATGCATCTTTTTGCCCTCGATGCAAGCTTACCATCTCTCACATGAGCATACGCTGGACAACCGAACTCCCTCAAATGTTCGTAATCAACCGACGGTCCAGACCAAATCTCAAAAGGAGTTTTACAACTTAATAGCCATTGATGGAGATCGATTCACCAAGTAACACGCTATATTGATAGCTTAAGCCCAAAAACATTCCCACACCGGAATACGAGAGCATGCTTTGTGCCTTGTCACAAAGTGTTCTATTCATTTTTCTGCGACCCCATTCTGTTATGCTGCTCTTGAACAAGTGCGATGGCGCACTATTCTCGCAGCTTCGCAGAACTCGTTGAACTCACGACTCCAATATTATAACCCATTATTTGTCCTAAGACATTTTATTTTTCTTCATATTTGCTTCTCAATCATCATCTTCAATTTAACAAATGATGAATATGCCTCATCTTTTGTTTTCAGAAAATAAACTCACACCATTCTTGAATAATCATAATTCAAAAAAATCATATTGTATTTGGCTCCGCTCTTCGATGGAATTATGTTGGACCCCAAAGATCTAAGTGAATGTAATCCACTGTTCTTCTAATATTTCTTGCAGCCGATTTATTGAATTTGACTCTAGTTTGTTTACTAAACACAAAGTACTCACAAAATCCAAAATGATTTTTCTTTATACCCTTTCAACAAACCTCTCTTTCCTAAAACAGCTAATCCTCTGTCACTCATGTGACCAAGAAACCAATGCCGCAACTGATTCTGATCCTGCCTACCTTGGCTATTACTCCCTGATGATGCTACTGCAACATCGCCCATAACACCACTCCCTTGGAGAATGTAAAGACCCTTCTGCAAACTGTCTTTCATGCACACCGTTGAACCATTAGTCACTTTGATTACACCGTCTTCTGCAGTGTACTTGTAACCCCGAGACTCTAGTGTCCCAAGAGAAATCAGGTTTCTCTTTAACCCAAGAACATGCCAGCACGTCAAGATTCTAACAACCCCGTGAAACATTCTGATTCTGACGTTATCGATACCACCAATAGTCAACAAATGATTGTTCCCTAGATAGACAGTTCCCTGCATTGGCTTGTAAGTATCAAACCACTGTTTGAACTGACACGTGTGATATGTAGCGCGAGTACCCAAGAGTTTTTCCCACAGTCTAAACTCACGGACAATACATCTCTACTACCACTGTTTTCACTATCGTCGGAATCGTTCACACGTTCAACAATGTTTGCTGCATTTTACTTTTGATTTCCCTTCTTACCATTCAGTTTCAGACAATCTCTCTTATAATGACCCTGCTCACTGCATTCATTTTGATTTGTACCTCCATTTTTTTTATTTTTAAAGAAGTTTATTTGCCTCTAGATCTTCCTCTAGTCATAAGACCTTTCCCTTCAGCTTGATTTTCTGGCTGCAACTGTCTCATCTCCTCTGATTTCAGTGCCCATTTGACATCAGCTAGCGATAACTTATCTTTAACATACATTATACTATCTACAACTTTTCATAGGAAGCTGGTAACGATCTCAATACAAATAAATCTTGACCCCATCCTCAATATTGATATCTATGTTCTACAAGTCCATTATAATTAATTTAAAATTATCTATGTGCTCAGTTATGGACATACTTTCTTTCAATCTGAAATCGTACAAACGTTTCTTCAAGTATAATTGGTTTACTACTGATTTCTCTAAGTAAAGATCTCCTAGCTTCTTCCATGCGCAGGGAGGAGTCTTCTCACCACTAATCTCGCGAAGCACATTGTCTTTCACACTCATTAAAATCCAGCACAAAGCCCTTTCTTGAAGATCTTGCTTCTCCTCTTCTTTCATCTCTTCTCGTAACTTATTCTCCACAAACTTTGAAGTACCAATGAAGATTGCAGTTTAATCTTCCACAACACAAAGTTGGATCCTCCACCAAAATTTTCAATCATATATTTTGTTGTTGTAGACGCCATTATACAACCCTAATTGCAAAAGCCTCAATTTCACCACGTGGCTCTGATACCAATTTTGTTATACATCACTATGCAATTTATCACCAATGGCTCAAGCAAAAAACACAAATAAAACTGAACACGGATAAATGATATAAAAGAAAAAAACACAAGATTTAACGTGGTTTGACAATTGTCTACATCCACGGGCGCCGCTAGAGAAAAATGTTTCACTATGATAGAAAAGGGTTGCATATTTCAAATTTTGTTTTTGTATAGTCCTAGTCGTCTACTTATAGGGAATAATTAGAACTTACTACATAATGGTCCTAATGGCCTCATATCACAAGACTAACAATGATACACAACACTTATGTGTACTACCGAACACAGTACACTATCAAGGAACAATAACACTATCATAGACACAAAACTGTACTGCTGGACACATGATACTGCCAAGGCACTATTCGACTCATTCACAACAAATGGTATCAGAGCCTTTCGTTAAGGTGGCGGCCAAAGTTCCACATCCCACATTGGTTAAACCTGGAAAGGATAAGTGGTATGAGGCATTGTGGAAGTGTACCAAAAGCAAAGCCATGTGGGCCTTTGGGCTCCAAATCATACAATATCATACTAGTGTGGAGGTTGGTTGTTCTTACTTATATACAGAAAGTAGAATATGTGGTACCCATATTCCCAACAAATGGTATCAGAGGCAGACCCAAACAGAACGCGATGGTGGTGAAATTCTCGGAGGTCGAACATGAGGAACCAACAGCCATGCTCAAGGTGAATGATCTGCTCTATACAACCTAGTTCAGATTAACTGTGACTCTTCGGATCAAGACGAGGTGGTCTTGAATGAAGTGGCGCTAAGGAACAAACACTTGTGATTAATGGTAAGATCTAGTTCCGATTCTAACTAAGGAATAGACAAGGTGGTCGAGTGAGCAGATAGATCAGTTGTAAAAGCTCTAGATTTCAGGTAGCCTCAACCTGATTAAAGTGGGCAGATGGAAGTCAATTGAGAGGAGGCTAGAGTGGTACTTTGCTCGAGATGAGGATTTGTTCAGGTGGCGACCAAAGTTCCACATCCCATATCGGTTAAACCTGGGAAGGATCAGTGGTATATAAGTAAGAACATATCTCAACTAGTATGACGCCTTTTGGAAGTGTACCAAAAGCAAAGTCGTGCGGGCCTTTGGGCGTCAAAGCAGACGATATCATACTGGTGTGGAGATCGGTTGTTCGTACTTATATACGGAAGTGGAATATGCGGTACCCATATTCCCAACAAAAATTATATTAGATTTAATTTTACGATTATGGTAGTTTATTTTAGAATTTAAATTTAAAGTTTAGTTTTGAAATTCAAAATATAAAAATTCGAAGTTATAAAAATTTGTTCACATATGCAACAAAGTAAATGTGTTTGGGTTTTTCGGGCCCAAAATAGACAATATTATATTGGTGTAGAGATCAGTTTTTCTTACTTATATACTATTGATCCTTCCCATGTTTAATTCATGTGGGATGTGGGACTTTGGTCATATCCAAACGATCATCCTCTTAAACAATGTACTATTTTAGCATCCTCTAAAGTGACTTACATCTTCCCACTCTAATCAGATTAGAGACTACCTGACCTCTAGAGCTTAAGAATAGATCTATCCGCTCACTCTTATCATATGATATTATATGTTCATTAGTGCCATTCCTGATCAAGTTATATTGTTTTGATACACTCCAATCAAGTTACACTGCGTAATGAGCCACATGCACTTCATCTTTAGATCAAAACATTCACCTTGAGCATGCATTCGAGCTTCTGGTCCATCATGTTTGGAATCTGAGAATTTCACACACATCTCTTTATATATGTGCCTAGTACTCTAATACTATCTTCAGGTTCCAAACAATAGTAAACAATCAGCGAAAATAAAAAATCAACACGTAAGATTTATACTTGGAAAAAACCTTTCAATGTCTAGAGTTAAAAACCACGAGACTGATTAGGATTCCATCATGAATACTTATTTTATTATAAATATTTAAGGGTAAAAATAATTCCAATTCAACCCACTATATATCTACAAACTCACCAACAATTACATAGAATAGTAGAGAACAAATATGAAAAGCACAAAGGGAAAAATATCACAAAACATTACTGACATGTTCCATCAGTTATTTCTCCTGGTCTGTAACACAATATCATAATCCAACCAGTTAGTTTAAAGCTTCAGATGTCCGAAACACTGTCAAAATATAAGCAAAAATTGAAATTTCTTTTCGTTCGACCAGACCTCTTTACATTGACTGCACTCACTATAATAAAAAAATAAAAAATAAAAAATCGAAACATACTCTCTCTATCAAGAGTAGTCTTCATAGTAGTCAATTTGTTAATGATATCCCGGCAATCACTAAGATTCTCCAAAACGGACTTACCACTTTTTAATATTAGATTAACAAGTCTTTTAATAAAAAAACTTTGTTATAAGTGGTCTTTCTTTCATAAAGACCTTCCAATTTCTTCCAAAGATCATACAGGTCATACTCTTGAGAAAAATGGTTGAAGATTCTAAGATCAACACATTGTCGAATATTATTTTACCGGTTTAACAAATTTACCATCACTATCTTTAACTAGCTCAATCTGATCAAACAAATATGTGCAGTATAACAGATCCTCCATTATTGTCTCAAAATAGAATAGTTTGTTGATGTTAACTTAATCATGAAATTACCATGACTATAGTCCATATTGTTAAAAAAACCAATAAATATTAAGGATAAACAATATATAATTTAAAATATGTACTACTCATATATTATATAAATTACAACTATAACTTCTATTTTTTAAAGAAGATTAGTAACTTAGTTTTTAAGTAGATTAGCACCTAGCTTAGTCAAAAGGTATTTAGTATTTTAATACTTTTGTCTTGTCCGGATAGTTCAGTGGGCACTTATTGTCCGAATTACCCCTGTCCAGTTTTCTCTGTGAGTGGTGGTGAATAAATCCAGACTCATCAGTAGCACTTTTTAGGCTTTGTCAAATGTCTTTGGCAGGACTAAAAAACTCACTTAGTCGGTAACAACGTTTTCCGGCCCGTTCACGTGTTTGGTTCAAGGTTTATCCGAACTGATTTCCTCTCAGAATTCTAAGAGTTTTTTTGGATCGTAGGACACATGTTGCATTTTGATTTGTCTTACCAGCCGCTTTCTTCCTAGAACGACGCTCCCACTAAGCCTGAAAAGTAACTTCTACATTTAATGTTTCTTACGTCACCGCCGTTTTTCAATCATTACCTAAATCTTTTTGTTTTCTCCTAGATACCAGTAACTTCTTTCTTTACTAATATAAATTAGTTTCTTTCACTGTTTCACCATCTTCACCACTCCACAATTTCTTTTCTCAGAGTTTTCTACCTTTTCTTTCCAAAACTCTCTTAGATAGTTTTATGTTCACAACAAGAAACGCCCTTGTGAAAGGCGGTTGGTTAAATATTTCTCAAGTAGAGAAAGTGAAAAAAGTTGAGCGTGAGAGACGCATTGCTGCTGGTATTCCAGTCTCTCCAAGAAATAAAACTGATACACCATCCTTAGAAGCTGATCAAGGATCATCTTCTACCAAAAGCGCAAAACCTAAACGTTTATTCAAGCCAAACCTCTCGCCAATCCCGTCAGGCTCCTCGGTTCAAGAGTCTCAACCTTCTACCGATCAAGAGAAAGTAGTACCAAGTGTTATGAAGCCTTCTTCGTTTATCGCTATGGGATCTGACATTGATAAATCCCTTGAGAAAACCAACCCTCGTCGGAGAACACGCTTGGTAAAAGGCCAAACAACTGGCTCAAACCCAAGCCCTCCAAAACGGGAGCCTCTAAGTATGAATCCAAAGATAAAACCTCCGGATCAGAGATATCTATTAGAGCCCCAAGAGACAAGCTCTCTGGATCAAAGGCAACCAGAATTACTCTTTAAACAAAGTCCTCCGGAGCTGAGCCCCAACCAGACACCAGACCTCTAGAAGAAACCGATGCTCAGCCATCCGGACAGACCACTGATCCACAAGCTGGCAATATTCCATCCTCAACAACTGACAAACCTTCCACAATGATGGAAGAAATAATGGAAGATAACATCGAAGAGGCCCCTTTCGAGACTGAAGCCTCCGGAGAAACCGAGGATGCTGACTCTGACAAAAAAAGAAAAGGGAATGGCTCATCCGGTGCTACCGGAGATCTTGGAGGGCAAGGTGGGACCTTTCTTTTAGAAGGTTAATGTAAAGTATCTGCTGGCCATGCAGAACTTCAATTATGTCTACACTTACACTGCTGAGCTGGGCCGGATCCGAACCAAGTGGAGGATCCCAGAATCAGTGAAAGTGAGAATCCCAGTCACACCGAAAACTCCGATGGACTGCAAGCTCAACGAGATCGTCATTTACACTGAGCTATTCAATTGGGGGATCAGATTCCCCTTGGATCCAGAGATCATCAGGTATTTTCACCTGATCAAACTTTATCCAAGCCAGCTGAGTCCAAATGCTTGGTATAATCTCCTTGCCTGTATAATGGCATCGAGGCTGTCCATTATTCATCTCCTCATGGAGCAATTCGCAGCAGTAGCCAGCCTGTGCAAAAACCATCACATCCCATTCTACCACTACAACATGGGAGACAACTTCAAGGTGGTGGATGACTTGTTGGAGTCAAAGAAAAACTAGAAGACCTAGTTTCTATTCATTAGTGGGACGTGGGAGAATAGAAGAAAGATTAAGGCCAATGTCAATCCCAACATGCTCACCAGCAGGTGGAAGAGCACAAGTAAGTATTCGGTTTTATTTGTCTTTCTCTCTTTCTTATTTTTACCAAACTTCCAACCTTAAATTACCCTCTTCCTTGTGTCAGTATTTCCAAATGAGTTCACCGACCACTTGGAGGAGGGGCAGGCCACATGTGTCAAACTAAATGCATGGGCTGCTGAACGTTGGGGGAACGCCTTCCACAACTGTTTTACCTCTGGCAACTTGGTGAGATCCTACTTGTGGAATACCACGGGTCGGAGAGATCTCACCTGGGAGGAACTGACTACACCACCTCCTCTATCCGTCATACTAAATATAATAGAGGAGAAGGATGGCAAACTAGCCTTGCCCTCCAGGGCCAAAGCCCCAAGTAAAATGAAAGGGAAGGGCAAGAAAAATAAGGTTGCAGCAGAGGCAGTTCGGGGTGCTGTGGATGAGAGTGCTCCAGATAATCAAGGAGGTCAAACTCAAGGAGGGATTGTTGTTACTTTGCTCAAAGTAGTTAAGGATGAGTCCATTAAGGAGGCAGGTGAACCTCAAAATCCACCAAGGCCTCCTAAAAAGGACCGAAAAAGGGGAGCAAGTAGCAATGAGAGGGCTTCTAAGAATAAGAAGGTCGCATTGGGGGATGAAGTAATCCGTCGCTCTTCGGAGTCTCTACCTCTGGCAGACCCAATTGATCCCACTTTGGCAGAGCAGATCCCCATCGATTTACAATCCCGGTAGGGTACCAGAGGGGATATTGATGGAGTAGACATCAGTGGCCTCCAAAATATTGGTCTCTATATCAATGATTTTGAGAAAGATGACTTTGTTGGCCCTTACCTTCCTCCAAGCTCCTCCAATATGGTTCCTTTCAATGGTAAGTCATTTACCGTCTCCGGGAAACACGATACGGTGACCCACTCTCTTCTGGGCCATATTCAGCCAGTACTCAACTTGGAAAGACAAGTAAAAAATCAGTCTGCCCTCATCAACACCCTCAATACACACAACGATACTTTGTCAACTGACCTCTTTAATTCCAACCAGAGTATTGAGGCACTGAAGAAGGATCTTGAGGGGTTGAAAAAAGAAGAAGGAAGATCTAGCAACCAAGCTGGTCACTTTAGAGACGGCTAACACAAAGCTCCAAACTAAGTGCTCCGGTTTGGAAAAAGATCTATCTTCCCTTGAAGAGGCTGTGTCCAAGGCAACCAAGGAGAAGGAAGACTTGGTGAAAGAGCAGGACAAGAGTATTCTGACCAGCATAGATAAATACACCAATGAGGTGATTGATTCATTGGAAAAAATGTATGCTGAAGTAAAGTCTGACATGGTACTTCTCTTTCACGAGAAGTTTCCGAGGAGAACACTGGGTCCCTTGTGGGAATTTTTGGAATGAGGACATTCCATTCCACACACTGGTAGATGGTGATAAGAGGAATTACTCTAGTGGGATCGGTTCTACCACTAATGAGGAAGAGGGAACCAGAGAGAGTTCAAATGGTGAATCTAAAGATCCCAAGAGAAAAGATGATGCAGGAACATTCGAAGGGAATAAGCCCTGAGGTTTTAACTATCTTTTCTTTACTTGTTTTTTTTAACTTTGTGAAACATCAAAGTCCTTGGATGGTCAAGGAATTTTTGTAACTGCGTCCGGTTTGAGTCCGGTTAAGCCTTTCGTTAAACTTAAAGTCCTTGGATGGCCAAGGCATATTTTATGTTCTAATATTATTCTGACAGGTTTACCTTGCTAATTTTTTGCTGTGTTTCATACTTGCTTAATTTTAGTGGCTGATGTTTAAATAGTCCTTATTTATTTTACAAGTATTTAAGAGGAGAGTATTTAAAATCTCCGATGACAAATATTAAATGGTTATCATTCCACCAGATCAATCCGATCTGCCAAAGATCCTTAGAAGACTTTAAAGAAATTATAATCAAACCACTCCGAATATTTTAAGAAGGCATCAAATTTTATTGAAAAACCCGGACACCTCATTAAAACATCCCCGCACCACCAGGGTAGGAAAGAGTGTGTCCTTTAATATTAAATGGACTTTAAACAAGTAAATATTTACACAACTTTCATTCCAGATATAACCGGAGGTGTTCAATATTCCAAGGGTGCTATAAGATTCTTCCATCTTTGTCTTGAAGCCTGTATGTTCCAGGCTTAAGTTTTTTGGAGAAAGCTCTCCTTCTTTGCACAACAGGTTCAACATCTCTTCGGACGTATAGTTGGTGTGATTTAAAATTCGCAGGTACTCCGGTTACATTAGCATTATACCAAGCAAAAATATGTTGGTGGCCTGCCAAAAAGAACAAAACTTTTTTCTTCAATTCTGGTGCCATCTTGGAGCCAATTTTAATATTTCTTCCTTCAGCCAGAGAGTGGGTTTCAACTTCTTCGATTGGTATCAAAACACCGGGAGGATCTCTAGGGTCATCAATTTCACCATCACCCCCAGAGGGCGCCAACAACTGCTAATCTTCATTTATCCGGACTGCCTCTAGAGTTTTATGGGCAAGTGCAGTTACATAACATTCCCTTGCTATTTTTTGGCTACTGTAGGACAACTCCCACTTGTCCTTATACTGCATACTTTAAACATTGGTGAACTTTTGAAGCCACAACATGCATCCTAGAGAGCCAGGATCTCCCAAAGATCGCATTGTAACACGTGAGGCAATCTACCACAACAAAAAGTACCCTGACCATCTTCTTGAAAGGGAATTTGCCCAACAACACCTCCTCCTCGAATTTTCCGATCACATCCGCGGAGCTCACTGTGAAGCTCATCACTGCTGGATTCTTCATCTGTTTATAGGAACTTAAAAAGAGAATATTGGCTGAGCTGCCAGTTTCAACCAAAAATTCGCCTGATGTCATTGCCCCCAATCGATGCTCCTATTACAACATAATCCTCATGAGGACCAGCTATGTCCCTTAGGCCATCTTCATCAAAACAATGAAGGGAAAATAATTTTGGGACTGATAGGAGGACATGCCTCCCTCTAACTGAGTAGCTAGGGTGTGAACATGCCTCTTCCTTGAAGAAGGATTCGGCGCAATCATTGTGTCCCCCCCACCAAATATAGTGAGTGACTCAAAAAACCGTATGAGCCCAGAAATTGTCTTGGTATGTTTAGTTATAACCCCCACTTTATTTCGGGTTGGATCATGATCCAAATACTCTGATTCTACATCAAATCTTTCAATTATTACCATGACCCCGTCTCGAGCCGATGTCCCCGCATTGTTCGTTGGGCCAGTCCAGTGAGCATTGTGAGGCCTGTTCCCACTTCTTCTCTTCACATAAGCTCCCAACTTTCCCATTTCAATCAGATTCTGCACCTCTTGCTTCAAAGCGATGCAATCCTCGGTGTTATGGCCAATATCATGATGATATTGGCAAAAACAAGTATTACGACTTTCCCTAGGAGATTGAAGTGATGTCGGATTCCTGAAATGTATCTCATATTTTGTTTTATCATAAATGGTTGCCACATTTTCTTTCAATTCAGCAAACCACTCCGGTTGGACCCACGGTCCTCGTTCATTTCTGGACTGCTGGCTCTGAGCTGGAGCTGGGTGAGATTGAGTCTACTTAGCCCTGTTGGGCCCCTGCCCGGCTTTTTTGGCCTTGTATCCGGACTGGTTTTGATTTGGTGCAGCTGGGGCAGACCCACTTGCATGTGCACCCTAGTCTTTTTTATTTTATCTACATTGATTTGCTTCCCCACCTGGTTTAGCAAACCACCCCAAGTCATGGCCTTCTTTCTGGTTACTGAATCGACCAGATTCCTAGGGTTTAATCATTTCCTCAAAGAAGCTATTGCTACCTGCTCAAAGCAATCAGCTAACCCATTCTTTGTGTTCACGAACCAGCTTATATAGTCTTTTAGTGATTCGTTTGGCTCTTGGGCACAATGGATAATAGTATCTTCATTGCCCTTCACCTTCTTACTCTCAATAATCTGCCTCTGGAAGGCCACCCAAAACGTGTCAAAGTTTCTGATACAACCCTGTGGTAGGCTATTGTACCATTTCAAAGCACTCCCCGTAAAGGATTGAGAGAAGGCTCTACAAAGCAATTTGTCATCATCATCAAAATTCATCATAAAAATTTTAAACTGTTCCAGATGGGATTTCTTGGAACTAACATGGGTTTTTTTTGTACTCAAGTGAGTTTTTGCTGATGGGTCATTCTCCCTTGGGTTGTTGGTATGGTGAATGGATGACACTTTCGAATTCTCCTTTAAACCCATCTCCGCCTTTTTAGTGGCCCTCAACGCTTCTATTTCAGCTTTCAGCATGTCTCGCTCTTCCACCGTGTACTCATTGTTCTCTCCCACCACTTCTATCAAAGGTGGTGGCACTGCTTGCTCGTCCGGATTCATCCGAACTGGTTTTTCTTGCTGGTTTTGAATGCTACATTCAGGCACCTTCTTCTCCCACTGTTGTCGCCAACTTCGTGTGGTTTATTTTGAACTAAGGGTAATTTTGTCAAGTGTTTTAGGGAGTTTTAAGAGTATTAAATGTTTGGGTGTTTTTTAGTGAGAGATTTAAGCTGCCTGGTTGTATTAAATGTTCATTACACTCATTAATGAAAGTGGTTGGGTATTATTAGTATAACAATTATCCAAAATGTTATTTTACCTTGCAATTAGTCAATACGTTGTTTTGCCTCATTTATGATGTTTGTGTTTTTACCAATTGTAAATCATTACCGCTTAAAATAAAGTTAGTGACATTGTATCTATTATAATAAAGAAACAACACCCAGCTAGATTTTTTATTAATTGGAATAATATTTTATACAAAGAACTTAAACAATTATGTATAGAATAATAATATGGTCTAGTGGGTATAATATATGAGATTAATGAATCTCTAGAATAGAAACGAGTAATGGATTTACAATAATGAATATCGATATCCCAATCAATATATTATGGGCACATAATTCGAGAGAAGAATTCAAATGAAACAAAAAGCTTTGGAACTGAGTGTTATGAAGATATCTCAATATACGAAGAAAAACTCCCCAACGGACAAAAGTGGGAGCGGTAAAAAACTGACTAACCACATGAAAAACATAAGTTATATCGAGTTAAGTAATTTTAAGATAAATTAAGGTCTATGCAAGAGTATGATACAAAGTCGGGTCTGATAAAGTAGCACCGCTAGTTTGAGAATATCGGTCATTGGTTTCAAGAGGGGTATATGTCGTCCCGTTATCAAAAAGTTACGCTCGCTTAAATGGATTATAGTTTGTATGAGAAAGCATATAACCTTTATGAGAATGAGTCACCTAAGTACTAAAAAAATAACATAACAATCCTAAGTCTTTCATTACAAACCGATGAGTCAAATCATGTTTTAATTCCTCAATACCATCAATATCATCACCTTTAATAATCATATCATCTATATAAGAGATATACTATTTATTGACTCATATATCTGATAAATAAAGTTGAATCGTGATTAATTTCATGAAACCAAATGAAATAATAATTGTAGATAATTTCTCAAACCATTCACGAGGAGTTTGTTTGAGCACATATAAAGTTTTCCTAAGTCGCCAAACTTCACCTGATTTGTGGTAAACACCCGGAGGATAAGTTATGTAAAGATCCTCATAAAGAACTCTATTTAGAAACTTATTTTTAAGATAAAGTTGAAAGATCTTCCACTGACGAACAAATACAACAATACAAAAGATACAAATTATCGACATTTTCCTATTAGGGAAAAATTATCATCATAATCTATATCATACTTCTGTGAATACCCTTTTGCTACAAGACGAACCTTATACCCCTTAACGAACCCATCATAATTAAATTTTTTAAAAACTCAACGAGAACAAATTATATGTTTTCCAGGTAGAGGTTCAACCACATCCGATGTATGAAGCTGGTAAATAATAATAATAATCTCTTTGACCATATCATTTTGCCAACGAGAATAAGAAACAACTTATTTAAATGACTTAGGTTTATATAGATCATGCATATTTTCTATAAAATATGCAAAAAGAGTTCAGTAAGAAAAATAAGCAAAATCCACTAGGTAGACTTACTTGTACGAGTAGATATCCAAAGACACGAAAATATGTATTTACACAAGAGGAATAAGCATGCTTAGGCATTATAGAGTTGAGTAGTATCAGTTGGTGTCAGATGTATTATAAACTGATATATCGGGAACAATAGTTGTATTGTTGTCATTTTTAAATGGATCAATAATATATATATATATATATATTATGTCATATGATTTTGTATGAATTGAATAAAATATAACATGCGTAAGAAATATAACATGTCGAGATACATATAACTTCTGACTAGTGGGATCAAAAAGACTATATCATTTTTGCATAATACTATAACGCAGAAACACACACATAGTTATTTTGGGTGACAATTTGATCATTTCGACACGATGGTGAAAGACATAACATGTACAACCAAACACTCGGAAAGAAGAATAATTTATAAAATATTCATATAATTCTAAAATGGAGACATCCATGAATTATATGCAATAAGAATTCGATTAATCACATATACAATATTATGAAGTGTTTATCCTTGAAAAACACTTAGAATGTTACCAAATAAATGTGATAAATGAGTAATTTAAACAAGATGAACGCTGTTTCCTTTATGTAACCCCACTATATTTAGGGGTGTCAGTACAAGATAAATGGTGTATGGTACCATTAGATGCAAAAGAAAACTGAGTGAAAGGATTAAATGTAAACTCGTTTTCTAAGTCACACCTGAAACACTATATCATAATAGAATACTGAGTCTTAACAAGTGCTCTAATTGTTTTTTCGTAAATTTTGATAAACTCAAACCTTTGTTTTATAAGATAAACTCGGGTATAACGAGCATAATCATCAACAATATATACATAAACAAATCAAATCTAAAATAATAAAATCCAAAATGAATCTAAATCAAAACCAAGTTGAAATCTCAATCAAAATTTCAATCATAAGTCTACTAACCTATTATTTTCCCTGATTTTTATAACTAAAAACGCTTATAATAGCTCGACCAAAAAAATAGAAGATAATCATCTTTCCCTCTCTCGAAACTCAAGATATTAGCTTATGCTCTCATACGATGTTCAAATAGAAAAACAAAAAAAAATAGTTACAGTTTTTATTAATTAGAGTAATATTTTATACAAATATCTTAAGCCATTATTTATAAAGTAATAATATTATCAGTCTAATATTTATAATAACTTTAATAAATTTAACACTAAACTCTCAGTCTGATGCAATAGTCTGCAAACCAACGCCAGAAGGTAAACCACACAAGGTGACAGGCTCAGCCGAGAAAGAGTATGAATATCTTAAGCCAATATTTATAAAGTAATAATATTATGAGTCTAATATTTATAATAACTTTAATAAATTTAACACTAAACCCTCAGTCTAATGCAATAGTCTGCAAACCAACGCCAGAAGGTAAACCACACAAGGTGACAGGCTCAGCCGATAAAGCGTATGTAGAGGGACTCGAACTCATGACCTTTGGTCATGGACATACCTTACTCAACCAACTCGGCTACCCCTTGGAGAAATTATACGACGTCCTTGTATGCCATCTACTTGATTTACTCTTTTAACCATTCATTTAATTAATTAATTAATGTCCTAATGTAACATTTTTAAAAAAATCATAAATGTCTTCACAACAGTAAATACGTGAGCCATTCATATAGTTTTAATCCACGATTTATCAACCTTTCCTATACAAAATGGTGCAATTTATACATAAGCTTTTCTTCTACTTTTATTTATCAGAACTTCTCTCTTACCCTTTTCACTTTTAAACTCATAGTCTATCATTTCTCAATCAACCATTATCTATTGTATTTATCATATATAACTTCACGGCTAGCTTAATAAGGGTGGATGAAGAAGAGTGAAGTTATGGCTAAAAATCACTGTTAGTCCTTCATGTTTATCATTTGTATCAAACTAGTCCCTCACCTTCACTTTTGTCTCCTACCCATCCCCTTTGTTTTAGAAATTTGCACAATCAGTCCTTCCGCATATTCTAGAAGACCAAAAGTGACACAAAACTTGGGATTTGGGGACCAAAAGCGATACAAAACTTGGGATTTAGGTGCCACGTGTTAGTTTTTAAATAGTTTACATGTGCGGGGGGACTAATCGTGCAAATTTATCAAACGAAGGGGATGAGTGGGAGATAAAAGTGAAGGTGAGGGACTAGTTTGATACAAGAGGTAAACATGGAGGACTAACAAAGATTTTTAGCCATATATGGCTAAAGAATCATACTATTAATATGAAAAGTTGGATTCTCTAAATGATAAACCTATTGATTCATGACAAGACTAAGTTAGGTCTTCAAATGAATCAAATAATAGTGATTCATAATCAAATTTGGTGTATACATCTTCCAATAGTCTTAAATTTAAAACCATCAACTACCCATAAAACATATTACTCTGACATACAAGAATACAACTAGACTTAAAATTTCTTTTAGGAAACTAATGGATATTATATCCTTCTTTTTCGGAGGGAACCCGCAGTCTGACGCAATAGCCTACAAACCAACGCCAGAAGGTAAACCACACAAGGTGACAGACTCAGCCAAGAAAGCGTATGTAGATGGACTCAAACTCATGACCTTTAATCACAAGCATACCTTACTCAACCAACTTCGTGTGTCCTGATAATATTATTGAAGGTGAAGGGCTTATTCTTTGTAAATGAAGTGTTGGCGACGATGTTATTATTTGTCTTCCAAAATAAAAAATTGCGTATAAAATAATATTATTGGCATTTGACGATAAAATATGTTTTTTAATCTAGTGTTAGGTTCCGTTCCATCCCAAATTTATTAAACTTTTAATAATATAAAAATGTCGCACTTAATTTGCTATTAAGTGTTTTTAATTTTTTTTTAGTTTTGTTAAAAAGTTCTTTTCAGAATCGCTAAAATCATTACTAATATATAATTCTATATTTTTTAATTCTAATTAAAAGAGTTCCTTTATATCCCAAGGGAATATATCTATTTCAATTTAATTTATAGAGCCTAATTCAATTAAACCGGTGAAGCATACTTAAGCTAATTTAATTTAATTTAATTTATAGAGTGTACTTTCTTTAAGCACGGCTATGCATATTATATTTAATTGAAGCATAATATGTATATGTTCGGACCTGATACAGGTACCTTGTATAGTTCATGGGCTTGTTGAAAATGATCTCACAAGAAATTGGTCCATGCAGGTCTCGAGAACCTGCGGCCTTCTAGTTATTGGCACATGGCTCTTACCAGCTGACCCAATAGGTCATTTCAGACCGACCTCTTTATATATATTCAGATACAATGAGCCTACAAAAGATAAACTCCATGGGTACGCGATAACTCGCAAACTAACGTCATAAGTTATTGTGTGACAGATTCAGTTAAAAAAACGTATATAAAAAAATTTGAATTCATATTTTTTGTTCGCAAACATGCTCAACTCGGTTATCCGTTCGTGACTACACAAAGTTCGGTAGGTATAAACTAGAAATGGAAAGGTCATAAACGTTTATTACTCTATAATAAAAACGTTTATATTATCACCCATAAATAAGTAAGGTTATAATGGAAAGGTCATAAACTTTATATTATCACCCATAAATAAGTAAGGTTATAATGGAAAGGCCATAAACTTTATATTATTGATTAATAATATAAATCGGTATTATATACATAAAATCATTGAGTAATAATATAAATTAGTATTATATACATGTTTGACATAAGCCAGAAAAACTAATTAAAATTAAAATTTTAATTAACATATAAATCTAACTAAAGTAGGAGACGAAATCAATATAAAATTTTAATTAAAATAAATGATCTAGTTAATATAGAAATCAAATTAATATAGAATACCAAATCAATTAGAAAATCTAACTAATATAGGAAACGATTTAAATAGAAGATTCTACTTTAAGTTATTGGTAGTTTACTCTTAACATTTTCCAAACTTGGCTTATAGTAACTTGTATCGGCTGCACTCAATTTTCTAATCTTTAGATACAAACTCACATGCATCCCGGACTTGCATTAATGTCATCTGTCATGCAATTCGTGAGTTTTGAAATTGACAATACCTTACTCAGAGCATCCGGATGATTTTTTTCTCTAACAATCTTATCCACCTTGAGTTTCTCATTCTCCAATACGTCTCGGATGAAGTGTATCTTAATGTCCATATGTTTTGTTCGCTTGGAAATTTATTTTTTCATCAAAGGAAGGTCACTAGTGTTATCACATAACATAACCACATCTTGATCCACATCAGTGAGTTCACTCAACAATCCATACAGCCAAATAGCTTTCTTCATGGCTTCCGTAGAATCCATGTACTCGGCTTACGTAGACGGAAATAAATCAACGTTTTGTATACAAGACTTCCAAATAACCACTCCTCCAAGCACAATAAACAAATAATTTGAAGTAGACTTCTTTGTGTTGAGGTAGCCTGCATAATCAGAGTCCACATATCCTTTTAACAATATATCACATGTATCATTTTGATTTTAACACAACCCTACACCATATAAACCTTTCAAGTATCTCATGAGCCACTTAAGTGCATGTGAATGCGGTTTCCCCGAATTTCACATAAATCTGCTCAAAACACTTACGGTGTAGGAAATATTAGGTCTCGTGCAAATCATAACATACATAATTTTACCGATAAGATTGGTATAAGGTATCCTAATTACTAAAGTGGACTGAACAACATCCTAATCACCAAGCAATGCTGGATTCTTCACCTTCACAATACTTATCATCAATAAAGCCAAATTTCTGCATACTACGTAACGATAAACACATGGAACATGACAACATGATAATTAAACGGATTGAAATAAATAATTCATGTAAGATTACTCGGATAATTATTCAAACTAAGATAGTAGAGAGAGAAATAGATTAATCTTTTGATAGGCTACAACGACATCACAAGCTAAGCAATGGTCGGGGTCAAAAGGTAGCATCACCGTTGGGTTAACGTCGGAGGAACCCTCGTTTTCGACCATTTGGAAAATCGGTGATAAGAAGAAAAAATCGGTTGGGTTGCTGGAGAATCATAGCGAAACGGTGGCGCGATGAAGAGTCAGTGATGTTTTTACCGGTGACGATGACATGACCACATCGTAGGGCTGAAGATGTTAGAAGATACGTTGAGGCGACGATACAAGGTAACCAACAGCGAAAAGAAGACGTCTGCAGGGGTTGAGCGTCGAGAAGGTGTCATAAGAGTTTTGGGAATAAATAGATGAACACTAGAAATATATGGAGGCTAAATTTTGTTTTGTTTTTACTTACGCAGAGACCATGTTGAGAGAATAAACAACTCTTTGATTCATTCTAATAGTTTACATGTGTATTATAATTTATATAACTTTGTTAGACTAGTCTATTCAATGTGGGACTATCATACTAATAAATGTAAACTAGATGTTAATACTATTACTCTAGCAAAGTGAGTATTAATAGAGGACAGCAAACATTGATTGATTTTTATACAGTGACAAATCACGAGCCCTATTCTAACAAAAATATTAAAAATAAAATCACAAAAAAATTACATCAAATTTCTATCAAACTACATTTATCCAAATCGAAAAAGAAAAATCTAAGAGACAATTTTATATTATAATGAATTTTATTAGATTGTTATAGGATTCTAATCCAATTTCAAACTTGATGAGTCCTAAAAATATCTGAATTAAAGCTTAGTTTTTTTGTGGTTTTGATATTGTAAAAAAATAATAATATTTATTCATGATTTCTAAAAAAAATATATCCTTTTTATTATAATAATAATAAACTTTTGAATCGATACCATTAGTTTTTTTTACTAACTCACTCAATTAACTTATTAAATTAAAATAAAAATATTTTTCTTCTTTTTTTCGGAGAAAATCCGCAGCATCTACTTAACGAGTGGGTACAGGGTAAACCTTCAGACTGACGCGATAGTCTACAAACCAACATGAGAAGATAAACCTCACAAAATGAACGTTTTTAGAAGAACTTGAACTTATAACCTTTGGTCACAAAGGTGCTTTACTCCACCAATTTGGTTACCCTTTTCAAAATATTTATTTACTCTTTTATCATATAAAACATTTTCAATATTACATATTTGATTGGTTTATATTATAAATAAATATTGACTAAATATTTTATCCGTTCACTTCAAATAAATTACCTTTTTCTCAAAACCTATTGTTCTCGTTTAATAAAACCGGTAAAAGTTTTCAGTTTGGCTTATGTAAAATTCAAACTATGGTTTATCTTTTCCATTTACTCAATATTTTCCCTATATTTTAATTTAATTTTAGTAATTGTTTTCTCTCATCCTAGGTCTTCAGTATATTTAAAATTCGTCGAATTGAATTTAAGAGATTTTTTTTATCTTTTTCTAAACACTGACAACGTAAATGCTCTGTGACACTTAGCTAACCTTTTATAATACTTTATCTTTGTAGGTTATGTTATTATTGTGAGATACTCCCTCCGACCCAAAATGTTTGTCATTCTAGGAAATATTTTTTATTTCATAATATATGTCGTTCTAGTTTATGGATGCAAATTTAAATATTATTATAATCAACTACCACTTAAATCTCTTCTCTTTCCTACTTTTTATGCAAAAGAGAAACAATTATTACCTTCCTTAATATCTATGTATAACTTTAAAACGACAAATATTTTGGGACGAGGGAGTACCAATTAGATCTTTATTTATTTTCTATTTTTTATGAAAAAAGAAGTAATTATTATTTTCCTTAATATCGATGCAATCGATTGGAGAGGCATCTAGAGTGCACGGTAGGATTAACCAAGTTCAAAGTGTTTTTGTGGCATCTTGTGCACACATGTATTTCACATCAAATCGAGGGGAAAACCTCTCAAATATTTTTTAAAAAAATACTTATTCTAGCATTCAGATTTTGGAATTATAGATTGATGAAATCAAGAAAGAACAAATTATGGGTAATCAATTGCAAATTCAAAGTGGTTTGGAAGCTAAAGTCATAATGTAAAATTTGACTGATGCATTACAACTTTTGTAAGTTTTTGTAAAAAAGAGAGGGAAAACATAATTTAAACAAAGAAGACAGTAATGTGAGTTGTACGGAGATGACGAAAAAAAAGAAGGTGTCGTTTAAGTATGAAAAATGAGATGGTATTTTACAGATGGATGAAAACAGTAATGAAAAACAAAATAAAATGAAGCAAAAAAATTATGAGTATGGGATCAGTCAAGTATATATTCTCAAAGAAACATAAAGAGAAAAAAAATATATATGAAGTATAATGTGGAGAGACAAAAAATGACGTCTTACATGCTTGAAGATCCACCATTTATAAGATAATTCTCGAGTAAAAACTTCCTTGAAAATTTGATCTCTATCGAATGGATAGACACGGTGGTTCGAGGGATCCTAAACACCTTTAAGAATAATTTAGAAACATTATAATGGAGTTTAATTCATATAATGTTTTACTCTGCACAACATTTTCAATGATATTTTAAAGGGAAAGTGCTTGATTGGTTCAACTGTTTATCTAAAGGTTCCGTTTGGGATTTTAAAGGTGTGTGGAGTGCTTTTACAAATATATTTATTGGCAACAAAGCAGGTAAGAATGAGAGTGATTCTATAATCAATATGTACCAAAGAAATGGATAGACTTTAAGAAGTTATGTTTAGATAGTTGTTCACGAGATGAATGGTCTGATGATGTGTAAAGAAGTTGTAGTTGTGACATCCTTTTAAAAAGGTCTTAATATGGACGAACAACGATACGAGGGTCTTGTTAGATTCTTGGTAGATACTATTCAGGATGTTCTAGAAATATCAGATCGATTCATCAAGGTTTAAGAATCTAAGAGGGAGAAATTTCTTATTTAAAACCGGAAGATTCAAAGGTACACGTATCTGACCGAAGAAGAAATGAATAGGTCATGCACGATAATATAGTACGAGCCCTGTTAGGTCGACCTAGGGCCTCGTATTATGATAATTCAGCTCGAAAGTTCACTCATTTAAATGAAAATAGTGCAACCATTTTTATAAGAGGTAGGGAAAATAAAAGTACGAGCCTTCTCGAGTCCTGTTGGCTCAAAGCAACGAGATATCTCAAAAGTATTTTTATGCATATCATAATGATCATGACCATGCAACCATTAATTGTTCGCAGTTGTTAGATGAAATTCAGAGGTTAATTGATAGTGTAAAGCTTGTACGATGTGTTAAGAACAATGGATGTGAGAGAAATACTGGAAAAAAATTGAAGGATGATATTAAAGTTCATTTGGTTACATACCATCTCAGGTGGTGATCCACTGTATGGGGCAGACTTGGAATCCGGGAAAAGGCACGAAAATGATATAAAAGTTCATTTGGTCAATGAATCGTCATACATCATTATAAAAGACCGGTTGTTGGTTCGATTTTCAACAACGAGGATTTACGAGGAGTTGTTACTCCTCATGAAGAAGTATTGATAATAAATGTAGTCACATATAAAATTATGGTCACACAAGTGTGGATAGATAATGGTAGTTCGACTAACATTATTATCTATAGCAGCTATGAGAAGATGGTGAGAGTATATTCATATAAACCTACTAATAGACAATTGGCTAGTTATAAAGGAAAAGTTTCTAGTTATGTTGGTGAGGTTGAACTATTGGTGACTGTTGGCTATTGTAATACTAAAAAATTATGAAACATTATTCATGATAGTTGACCCTCTTAGTTCTTACAACACGATCATGGGTAGACCATGGTTGCACAAAATCGAAGACAACAACTTGCCCATTTTGGCAAAGTCATGAGTGTCATATTCAAAATTTGGTTGGGTTAGCTAGAAGTAGTCAGAGAATATACATGAGTTGTTATGAAATCTTTAGATCCTGAGAAGTTGGCGCAGTAGCTGTTAAAAAAATCAAGAGAGGATCATCAACTAGCTGCAAATGATGAATTTGAGAAATAAGTTAATGATCTTAAATATGTGATTCATTGTGGAGAACCTTCTGGTGAGATAGTTGAAGAAGTAATATAATGTGGAAAAGTGGAAACAGTTGGGAAGCAATTGACTCAAAATTTCAAGTTTAGATTTGGTGGAGTTGTTGAAAAAGAGTTTAAATGTTTATGCTTGGACTGTTGATGATGTATCTCGGGTTAGTTCGTCTAGCATTTTCCACGAGTTATCAGTTGACAAAAAATGAGTTCGGTTCGTCAGAAGATAGTAGATTTTTCCCCTAATAAATCTAAGGCCATCGTCACAGAAGTTCAAAAATAGTTAAAATTGGGGCACATCAGGGAATCCAAATATCCAACTTGGTTTGTCAATCCAGTGCTGGTTAAGAAAAAAATGGATAATGGATAATGTGTGTCAGCTTTGTCAATTATGAAGCCACCAAGAAGTTTAAAAAAAGGTTCAAAGGTTGACAGGTCGCTTAGCAGCATTATCCAGATTTATCTCTAAAGCTTCTAATAAAAGTCATATATTTTTTTAAATTTTAAAAAGAGTAAATAATTTCAGCTAGAATAAGGAATATGATAAGGCATTTCGCTTTAAAATAATATATGACTTTAATAGAGTTCCTATCAGCTCTGATGCGAGGTGAACCACTGTATTTATATTTGTCAGTTTCTAATTGCACTGTGAGTGTCGTCTTGGTAAGAGAAGATATAGTGCGCATAAACCGTTATATTACGTAAGCAAAAGTCTGATTGATGCAATTTTTTTTGAATCTATAAAAGTTAACTTTAGCATTTGTGGTAGCTCCAAAAAAAAAGAAATCTTACTTTATGAGACACGCCATTTTCATATGAACTATTTTTTAAGAAATGTGCTACAAAAATTAGATATTTCCGGAAGGCTTAAACAAACTCGTAGAATTAGGAAAACATTAAGTCTTGTACGAGCCCCATACTGCGATCAAAGCTCAAGTGGTTACTGATTTTATAACTGAGTTCATTAATGAAAGAACTAGCGATGATGATGGTATGCAACCACACATTAGAGATGGCAACGGGCCATCCGCGGGCCGGGTTCGGTTCGGCCCGTCCAAGCCCGAGCCTGATCCGACCTGTTTCTGGGCTTATATTTTCAAACCCGAACCCGTCCGTTCATGTCCGTCGGTCAAACCGGCCCGAACCGCGGACATTAATTTTAATATTTTTTTAATATTTTTTAAATTTATTTTAAATATATTAATTTATTTTTATATATTATTGTTATTATATATAAAAATATTATTTTATATAAAAATATTACATATATATATATATATATATATATAAATATTATATATATATATATATATATATATATATATATATATATATATATATATATATATTATAATTTTCGGGCCAGACGGTGCGACAAATTAAAATCCGAGCTCAATCCGACCCGGTTGCGGGTTACAATTTCATAACATGAACCCGACCCGTTTTATGTTCAGGCTGGACAAATCTCGGCCCGACCGGATCGGATCGGGTCGGATAGCTTCCGGATTTTCATCCATACCAAACATAGGATTATAAAATTATATTGTATATGATTATAAAATTATTATTACATTTTGGTTAGTATTAATTTGTTTTGGTTATTAATATTTGGGAAATTGTACTTAAAGTACCCACTCAACTATTCAATTGTCACTTACCACCCAAGGTTTGATCAATTGTTACTTAATACCCATCTCAACTACCTTATTGTCACTAACAACCTAACTTTATTTTAATACCATAACTACCCTTAACCCACTATATAAACGTTATTTTCTGTTTTCTTTCTAATTTTTCTTGCTTTTTGAAGATTTGAATTTGTTAGCCGCTCTAACCACCTAACCCTACTAACCACCACGAGCTGGGTTTAAATCACATTTTCCGGTGATCGGAATCTGCTTGAAGGTTTGTTTCTTTATGTAAGTTGTTGTGTTAGACCTGTCTAACCTCTGTTTTATACGTACAGGAGTTCATCACGACTTTTTGAAATCTTGTAGCTTACAAGTAATCGTTTTGCGAGCTTTTTAGGTAATTACCTACCGATTTCGAAGTTTTTTATTCGTTTTCTCTGTTGGAATAGGTTCTAGTCTACTGTTTTTAGATGCCATTGCCTGATTTCGAGCTTTTCTCTGTTTCTTTTGGTTATAGTGATCTGTTTCGTTAATTTTGTTCGCTATATAGTTACGTTCTTTGTTTTCTGATGTTATATTCAATTTGGTAGTGCTTTAGTTCGTGGGTAATGTGTAGATTACGAGCTTTTAGGTCAGTTATAGTATTGTATTTCGAAACAGATATCAGGACCGGTGTTACATAGAAATATAGGGACAGGTTGCGAAATGATATATGTAGATATACACAAATATCAGGACGGGATGCGATTTACTCGATGTATGTACACATTTCGCATGTTATGATGCGAAATGTTTGATGGTGCAGTAAATAATCTGCACAGTTTTGTGACCACTGACAAATATCAGGACTTTGTTACCTACAAATATCAGGACAGGATGCGAATATATAGTTGTAGGTATACACAATTCGCACCTTAGGATGCGAATTGTTTGATGCAGTCGTAAATATTGTGCACCTAGTTTTTGAGACTAATAACAAATAACTTGTATTGTCCAGGTTAAGAGATGTCTAAATCACGAGTTTGTATTTTTAAATACGGTCACCAAACTGCAATTGTGCCTTTCACGGAGTTTGAAAGCTTCGAAAGTATCCAAGCTTATGTAGAGAACACGTGGGAGGAGCTTGGCACAGGTGAGTACCTAATTACTTACTCCTGCGGGGATCACAAGAATTGTTTCTTTAATAACCAGAGTGATTTTGTCGGAATGGTGTTATATCTTGATCTGGAGCGTTTAAAACGGGTTAGTTTTCTCATAGAACAACACGTCTTCGATAAGGGTTCTGGTAATAAAAGTTCTGTTGATAAGAGCTCTGGTGGTAAGCGTAAAGAGCGTAGCTTGGTTTTGGTAGAACCATCTCTTGATCAAATAGTTAGCGGGGAGAGTAGTAACGGTTTAGTTAACTCTGATCAGAGGAAAAAACAACTTGCTACTGCTGGTTGGGCTGATGCTATTACAGGGGTGGGTCAAGCTTTTGAAGAAGGTGCTGCCGGTCTGAGGTTATCCTTGTGCAAGTTTGCGTTAGAGCATGGTTTTTCTTTCAAATACCTGCACAACACAACAAATAAGATCACTGCTTATTGTGAAAATAAGCTCACAAGCGGGTGCAAATGGAGGGTTTATGCATCTATTGACTCAAGCACCGGCCTTATGACGATAAAGAAGCATTTCCCGAACCATACTTGCAGTCCTGTTTTCTCCCAGAAGCATAAGCATAAGCGGCACAGGCATTTGACATCAGATTTGATTGCAGAGGAAATTCAGGATTCTCTCCGGACTTGCCATTCGTTGACAGCCAAAACCATACAATCGACTGTCAAACAAGATTACGGTCTTGATATCTCTTATCGTTTGTCATGGAATGCTTTAGAGAAGGCTAGGAGGGGAGTTTTTTGAGATAGTTCAAGCTCTTTTAGTTTACTAAGCGGATACTTCAAACGCTTGAAGAGCCGGGATATTACTTCAGACTGCCAGTTGGAGTTGTCAGCTGGAAACCGATTCAAGCGCTGTTTTGTAGCATTCGGTTCGTCCCTTAGTGGTTTTCATTCATGCCGTCCAATGTTGTTTGTCGATGGAACCCACTTATATGGCAAGTACAAGGGTACATTGCTCACTGCTGTAGCAAAGGACGGAAACAACGGTTAGTTACATTTATCTAAATAATGAACGATGTTTTTGTGTGAAAATGCTGATGTAATTCGCAGCATGTGATGCGAATTAAGCAGGGTTGTGATCCTCACATTTCGCAGTTGAGGCTGCGAAATATGTATTATGCTGTATAAATTGTACTTACATCGCAGCTTGAGTTAGGTATTATTTGAAGTTTCCACAAGCTGCGAATTCACATAACAAGATGCGAACTGTGAGCATGATCAATTAAAATGTTACACACATTTCGCATGACAAGCTGCGAAATGTGTGTGACAGCATGCGAATTGTTTACAAGTTTTAAACGTTTGCATACTGTTGTAGTGTTTAATTGATCTGCCTTTTTCCAGGACTATTCCCTGTTGCTATTGTTGTGGTTAGCATTGAAGATTGGGACAATTGGATGTGGTTTTTGGGGTGTTTGAAACCACATTAGCTGGATCGCCAGATCACATTTATTTCAGACTGTCATTCTGGTATTGTTAACGCTGTTTCTGTCTTGTATCCAAACTGCTATCATGCGTACTGTTATTACCATCTCATGCAGAATTTGAGAGCCAAACTGGAGCATACTAACAGGGAGTATAAAAAAAATATGTTGAGTTTCTTCCACCGTCTTGCTTTTGCTCCCAGTCAAGAGCTTTTTAAAGAGATACTAACAGGTTTTTTATGTGAAGGTGGTCAGAGAATGAGTGATTTTCTTGCAAATTTACCCCCTGAAAAGTATGCGCAGGCTTATGTAAAAGGGAAGCGATACGGCTCTATGGCTTCTACCGCAGCTGAATCGTTTAACAATCAGATCAAAAAATATTGTGGCTTACCAATTGTTGAGTTTATTGATTGCATTAGAGTCTTGCTTATGACTCAGGTTTCACGGAGATACGAAGAAGGTCTCAGCTGGAGTACTAATTTGGTTCCCGAGTACGAGAAGAAGCTAAAGCAGAATGTTGACATGTGCCGAAGTTGGGTAGTACGTAAGTCCTCTTCCGCCGTGTTCGAAGTCTTTTCGACTCCTGTGGCTGTTGTTAATCTGTTGGATTTCAAATGTTCATGCGGATCATGGCAACAAGAGTGTTTTCCATGTGCTCACGGTCTAGCGGCATTACAATACACTGACCAAGATCCATTGACTGTAATAGAACCCTTCTTTACGGTTAAAAATTACAGGGAAAGTTACTCTTTCAGCATACCAGCTCTAACTGATTTCGGCGAAGGGTCCAGCGCTAACGATCCTTCTTTTGTTGAAGTTCTGCCTCCGAACGTTAAGAGACGCTCCGGAAGGCCTAAGAAAAAGCGAATCCCTTCTAGAGGAGAAATCTCAACCAAGAAGTTAAGGTGTGGCCGATGTTCGAAATCAGGCCATAACCGGAGGACTTGTGATGTTCCAGTTTAAGGACATTTATTTTTTTTGAATAGTTATTGTTCTGTACAGCACACTAGACATTTGTACATTCGAATTACATGCGAATTATGTGCAACTATGTGAAAGTTTAACAGGATGCGAATCATATGTAAAACCAGATCAAACATGTTCATACCCTTACGTTTCGCATGTTATGATGCGAAATAGGGCTATATTTGTGATGCGAATGGAGTTCAGTTAAGGTTGTCCTGATATTTGTCATGTGATAAGCTGCGAATTGTTATTTAATAAAAATAACAGTATATTCAGTAAGGCTGAAAATTAGTAATATAGCAGGTTAACATGCGAATGATGTACAAAACATATTTGGATTACAAAAAGGAGGATTACAAGTTGGACTACAAACATCTATCAGGATTACATGCGAACTATGTACAATTATGTTAAATTTTAACAGGATGCGAATCGTTGGTAAATCAGATGAACCATTTAGCATATATATCAGGTTATGATGCGAAACATAAGATAAGGAATATGAACAAAAAAACTAAATTTACAACAGCTGTATTTTACAAGTAACAAATTTATTTAGAAGCAATACATGAATCAGCCATATGTGATGGTGTCTTTGTCATTTAAAAAGAAATGGAACATTTCTCTTCTGAAGGCAGTTACCATATCTGCATCGTATTTTTTCTGCACTGTTCCATGCTGAATAATATCCCTTGCATATTGGCAGACGAAGACACCACAGTCCAGGGTGCCTCGCTTTTGTTGTGGGAATCCTCTTTCCACCTTCACCTTCCACCCTGTATTAAATTTGGGTAGGAATTCTCTATCCAACAAATATTTGATCTGTGTATAGTAATTAATGTTAGGAATATTCACAAAAACAAAAACAAAAAAAGTTGGTGACATACAATTCGCATCCTCAGGCTGCGAATTATATGACAATGAATCCAACACAATTTGCAGCTTAGGCTGCGAATTATATGACAGGCAATCCAACATGGACGGGCTGCGAATTGTGTTGTAGACAGGTTGCGAATTGAGTTATAGACAGGCTGCGAATTGAGTTATAGACAGGCTGCGAATTGGGTTATAGACAGGCTGCGAAAACAACTGTTTTGCTCACAATTCGCAGCATACCAGAATACAGTTCGCAGCTTGCATACTTAAATTTAATAGTTTGGAATATTTTACCAGTTTTGCAGGTGTCCTTGTGGTCAGGTCTGTGCCATGAAGCCTAGGCAGAAGCGAATTGTAGTTTGAAATTGTCCTGCCGTCGATATCGATGACGAGCAACGTCCAGTGGTTTGCATTGTCCTTTTGCTCGGTGCACAGTGGAACAAAGATAATGTTGGCATTTTTGCGCCCCATTCTAAAAGCCATGTCCACAAGATTTTCTACTGGCCAGCCTGCTTTCAATTGATGCTGCATCCAAGCAAAAGTATATTAAAATAAGAATATTTTCTGAACTTTTGTTCAATTTACCTGACCTAAACTTACCGTAGCCATGCCCGAAATCAGTACGGCGTCGTGATACTCTCCTTTAGCTTTAGTGCATGGGACTTTGTAGTCTGCTTCTTCAAGCATCTTTCGAATCCAAGCATCGATAACCTAACATTGAAACATTATGTTAAATATAGAATACATATTTGAAACATTGAAAATAGAATCGGTTGACAATTGGATACCTTTACGTCCAGCTCCAGTTTTAAAGGTAGTGCCATGACATCACTCGTTTGTACCCTGATTCCGTATGTAAACTTGGACTCTGGTAACTGCCATACCACTGGATCAGGTGTGTCGCTCTCGTAGGCTTTAACCAACTGTATTTTGTGGTATTCTGCCACATCGATAAGGTCAGTTACTTTTGTTTTCTTTGGCCAGTCGCTGTATTCTACTACTGGCGGTTCCCGCATTGTTATTATGAACTCTTCTTCTTCCTCTGCCACTTGAGGCTGCGTTTGTGTCAGTAGCGCAAAACTTGGCTCCTCTATCTCATTAACCTTCTCGAGCTTAGTATGAAACAAAAAGTAGAGGGCGTTAGTGATTATAAGTGCAACGACTCCAAACAGTTCGCAGCTTAGGCTGCGAAATGTAAGGTAGCAGTTAAATAAATTTATAAGTATCTATCAGGGTAGGGTGCGAACTATTCGAGGTTCCCCCGAACAGTTCGCATCCTACCCTGATATTTGTTTGTAATGCTCCAATAAGCATTTGCCACAAGTCACATGTTATTATGCGAAAGCATTATAAGTAGGCCTTACCGCACGGTCAGCGACAACCACTGCCGTTGACTTGTTCGGCATAGAGGCTGGATCGTGTCGGCAGAAATGATTAATGTCATCCTCCGACATGTTCTCCAGAGACCGTTGTATTATAGAATCGTAATATACATTATCAATTTCATTTAAAAATGTCTGTGAAACTTGAGTACTAATACCATCAACAAAAGCATCAGGTAAACCTACTGTGTTATCGTGGGACTCTGGAGCTGGCAGTTGATTTGTTACCGGGCCTACAGTTTGACGCTGGCTTAGCAATTCTGACTTTGCTGACAGCACCGTTGGTCTTTGAGGTTCCACCGAAGAATTGGTTTTGTCTTCTAAGGATTGTCCTTCCTGGCTGAGTAGTTCTGTCTTCTCACCGGGATGGACAGGTTCTGACTCTTGAGGTGCTACCTCTTGAGTTAGCCTTTCTCTCTTCGCCAAGGCTATCTGTTGCTGCTGCTGTTGTTCTTCTTGTCCTTGTTGTTCCTCTTGTTGCCGGTCCTCGTGTTGAACCTGTGGCGTCTGGTGTTCTTCGAGTTGTTGTTCTTCTTGTTGTTGCTGGGGGTGTTCTTCTTGTTGTTGCTCTTCGTGTTGTTGTTCTTCTTGTTGTTCATGTTGTTGTCGGGGGTGTTGTTGTTGTTCTTCTTCTTGTTCTGTTTGCTCTTGTTGTTGTTTCTGGCGGTGTTCTTCTTCTTGGTGTTGTTGTTCCTGTTCTCCTTGTTGTTGGGGGTGTTGTTGTTGCTGCTGGTGTTTCTGTTTCTGCTGGTGTTGTTGTTGTCTTTCGGTCTCCTATTTCATAAAAAAACATATGTTAATCATCGTGTAATCATATTTCGCATCCTGACCTGATATCTATGTTATACATTCACTCCGTTATTACCTATTTCGCATCCTGATCTGATATATATGTTATACAGTCCCCCAGTTTATTACATAGTTCGCATCCTGACCTGATATCTATGTTATAAATTCCCCCGGTTTAGTACATATTTCGCATCCTGACCTGATATATATGTGTAATAACCAGACCACCAGTTTATTACATAATTCGCATCTTAAGCTGCGAAACGGTTGGCCATCATTGCACAATAGTCCTCATATTTGTTTAATAACATCATATCATCTACTTACATTATGTACCTTATCTGTATGTGTCTCCATGATGGGTGAATTGTGGGCATCATCATCCCTTTCTTCCGGCAGTACTCCATCAGCATGGTGCTGATCAGCATTAGACACGGATGCTTGCTGATCAGTGGATTTTTGTCCCTCTGGAAGTGCTGCTGGTACCTGCTTTATTGGGGTTTCAGTACGGCAGATTGGCAGAGAGATAGCATTGTGGAGTTGTTGTGCTTCAAGTTCCGCTATCTTGCGTTTCAATTCTTTCAGCTGCAAAAATGATAGCAAACTTTTTATAAACATATTAAGTGCTGATTGTAGTGATTATTTAAGGTTCAAGTCATACTTACTTCTCTGGCCTGTTGATCTATTTTTCGCTCGTACTTGTTCTTGTCGGCATACGTCTTCAAACGCTTTGATTGAGGAGCAATATCGGGATTAGGGTCTCTGCATTTGAATAAATAATCACCGATCGTTTCACTCATATTGGTTGTGTCGGTGTCGGAGGGCTCTTGCCTGGATTTGCCTTTGGGTTGTGGTGGAATTGTTTTCTTGGGGAGTCTTTTTGGTGGAATCGATGGCTCGGGTGGTGTTGGGTGTTCGAGTGTGGGAGACATCATCTTATTTATTACATTATGTGATGCTCGTCTCCTTTTTTTTGGTTTTGATGCTGTGCTTTTCGACCTCTTCCTAGGTCTTTCTTCCGGTGAAGGTGGTACCGTTACTTCTGCATCTTCACCATCTTCATCATCTTCTCTTTCTCCGAAAGCTTCAATTTCAGCATCGGTAAGCTGTAATGGACCTTCTAAAACCTACCAACAGATGCACATGTAAGTAAATTAATTGTTTCGAAAGTACGAGGGTGTAGACAAACAAATTGTTTCTTACAAGCAGTTCGCATCATATGATGCGAACGGTGTGGTTTTAAATCATATTTCGCATGTTAAGCTGCGAAATGGTTATGAGACAGTATGATGCGAACTAAGTATTAAACATATGATTATGGGACAGTATGATGCGAACTAAGTATTAAACATATGATGCGAACTGTGTTGAACATGAACCTGTGAAGTAAAATTCATATCAGGCTGCGAACTGTTTGAGATATTTTTATAAGCAGTTCGCATCATATGCTGCGAACTGTATGCACCCCAAGTTCAATACATATATAAAGCTTATACCTCGTCATTATCCAGCAAGGGTGTTTTAATAAGATACCCCATGGTTGATGCGTGGCACTCTAACCCCAACCATTTGAAGAACCGTGGTATCGAGGTTGGCTTCGCTACCTCGTGGCCGATTGTTGTGTGCTCCATGATGAAGGGCTGCATGGGGACAAGTTTTATCAACACGATGCTATGTACATAACTAATTGTTATATTGAATAGATCAAACTTACAACTACAAGGGCGACGCAGCCGACGATTTTATCGGCTCTTTCTACTGCTAAGCAAGTCCTGATAGACTGTCGAAGCTTGAACAGAATCGATCCAGCCCAGTCGTAATTGTTTATTCTGTTGAGGTCTTCAACGTAATAAACTGTGCTCCAGCCCAAGATATCTCCAGATACGGAGTAGAATAGCGTGGAGCACAAAAACAGTATCAACAGCCTCGCCACGTCTTCCAATTCATGTTCCCCTCCTTCGGTTATGGCCTTCTCTATACCCTCCTGTAAAACCAATGACAACATTCTATGTTAGAAATGTACAGAATCTTGCTTTATAAAGATGAAGTCCATTTTAGACGTACCTTTATGATGGCATTTGTTATTGTTTTGGTATTACTAGCTGATGCTTTCCTACCAGTTTTTGACATGAAGTATTTCTTCATCATCCTTGATTCGTCCTCCTCGCCGTCTGCATACTTGTTGTGAAAAGCGCCGGTTTTTGTTAACTCCATTTTCTCGGTGCCATGCCTCAGCCCGAATATGATCTTGATATCGTTTGTAGTTAGCTTTACATACTTGTTGCCAATCCTAAAGGCGTCTCGTTCTAGAGAGAATTTTTCGAGGATATACTGAATGATTGAGTAGAATTTCTTCTTTGGCAGCTCTGCCTCATTACGGATTTCGAAAGCCGTTTTCAGCAGTGTGTAGAAGGGGGTGTTTCTTGCAGCTTCAATGTGCGCCCTTGTAATACGCATGTCTTTGAGTAGCTTCAGAAGGCTCACCAACCCTGATCTGTAGTAGCTAGGTTTTGTTGTCATACTTTCTGCACAAACACAATCAGTTGGAGTGTCACAAATAATTCGCATCACAAGCTACGAAATGCATACATATAAATACTGGCTTAACAGACAAGCTGCGAAATAAGTTATGACAGGATGCGACTTATGTATATCAAGCTGCGAACTGTTTGTAAATAAGTATAACAATACAATCGAGCTGCGAATTGCTTGCATTGTGGGTGATCAGGATGCGAACTGTTACAGTTTTTGCATGCACGTTGCAGGGATCTGGGAATTATGCACCAAACACCAAAATCAACAATGAACTACCTAATGCAGATCTAACATACATAATATTTCTCAGTAGAGTATCAGTGTTACATGCAACTAAAATTCTACCCTGGCTTCGACTATAAACCCATAAACTGAGGAACTATCGTCAGTAGATACTTCATTCTACTACGACAAGCAATGCTATCGTGGAGTTGTTGAAAACAGTGGTTCAGATTAAAAAAAAAAACGCAAAAAGAAGTACGTTTTCCACCATAATGCATACATGTTAAATTTCACCGGCCGGAGAACGAGATAGAAGTTTTCAGAGACGACTTCACGACAACTTTGTCGAATGAGATTTGAAGGTGTTAGTGACTGTCTGAGTAAAAGAGGCTGACCGGTGCGATAGTGACGAAGGTGAGAAGCTGTAGGGTTTCTGGGTTTGAGAGAGAGAGAGTATCACGAAGTCGAACGGTTTGTTTTCTGGTGGTTTCTAAAATTAGAATTTTGCGTTTGTTTAGGGTGATAGGAGGGTCGAAAAAGTGGGATGGAATTGAAAAATGGGTATATATAGTGGAAGGGTATTTTTGTCCAATTTATTAGTCTGGGTATTAAGTAACACTATGTTAAAAGCGGGTGCCGCCGGGTAATAAGATAGTTGAGTGGGTATTTTCAGGTACTTTTCTCTTAATATTTTAAGTGTTGTAATTATTATATAATCCAAAATTTTAAATATTACTTATGTTATTATTACATTTTGAATATTATTATTATGTTTTGGGATCCAATATTAGTAGTGTTGATATTATGTTACAAACAAAAACTATATTTTATCATGTTAAAATATTACAAATTTTATGGTTATAATTTTAATATTACATTTTGATTACTTTTGTGATTTGGTTATCAATATTACAAGTGTTTGTTATTATTTTTTAAACCAAAATCAGATCTTATAAATATTTTATAATATAATTTTTGTTATTATAATATAAGGTAAATAGTTTTTTTTGTTAATTTAGTCGTTCACAGTTTATACTCTTGCAGGCGAGGAGTTGTACAAATTTTTTCAAATTAAAATACAAAATAGTAAAAAACTATTACAAACATCATTCATCTTCAACTTCAGCTTCGTCTTCTTCGTAAGTAAAATCTTCGTCTTCGTCCTCACTTGATTCACCTTCAGCTATGTTTTCTTCTATAATTTCTTGTTCAAGTGTATCTTCATAATCATCCGGATAATCTTCGAAGATATCGTCTACATTCACTTCATCTATAAACTCTCTGTCTTGCATCCTTTTATCCGCCGTTGTCCAATCCTTGACTGCCGCAAGCACTCCAAGTGCTTTGCCCATCAATCTTGTTCTCTTAGTCGTGTATTGCAACCTCGCTTGGCTGAAAGCACACTCACTTGCAACTGTAGACATAGGTATTGCATAAATCTCTTTAACAAACCTACAAAGAATTGGATACTCTTCAGTTTTGGTACCCCACCATCTTATGATAGCTTCAATACCATGGTCGGGAAAATTCATAAAAACCTAGTGCTCAAATATCTAGACAGCTCATTATCAGATTGAGGGGTTTCTGTAAATTCATTGTTTCGTAACATTGCCATTTGAACATAGTTACTAGAAAGTCTCCCTATACCCCTATTGTTACTACTCCTTATATTTGTAGTTGTAATTAATATATATCTTTCAACATACTTATCATACATATTATGCATACATTCATATACGGTGACAATATACCCTTCAGGGTCAATTGGATCCTTCGGTTGACTAGTTACAGAAAATTGTACAGATCGATAAAAATATCTAACTAGCCATTCAAATTGATCTTTTCATGAAAAATGATCCAAAATGCAAGCAATTGAATAAGTCATAGGGATTGGATGAAAATACTTTGTGAACTTGAATTCCATTTGGGGCACCATGTCTACGCATACAAAATTTGATCTAAATTCATCCATATGCATGGCAAGATTAGTTTCGTGAAAAAGGTCAAATGAGCATTAGGTTGATTTTGTGAAGAAAAGGTTTGAGTGTTATCTTTAAAAAGTTTTAAAAATCTTAACATGTGTGCACAGTATTTCCAATGATCTTTTTCAATAACTGTTTCAGGATAAGGTGCATTATAAAGCGTCATAATCTCTTCTTCAAAAACATGCGCACGTGCAAGCATTGCATAAGTAGAATTCCATCTAGTTTTGACATCTAATATAAGTTTCTTATATTGTTTCCTATTTGAAATAACAAGTGTTTTAAAAGCTCTTTTTTTTTAGCAGCGGAGGTCGTGCAAAATAGGATCCCATTTTTAATAGGGGCAATATAATCAGCCATAACCTTAAGTATTCCATTTTTCGCAATTAATTGAAATACGTGGCATAAACATTTGGTGTGAAACAATTTAGTAAAAATGGGAGTGCAATCTTGTGTAAGCAATTTTATAGCACTCAAATTAGAAGATGTATTATCGAACGAAATACACGTAATCTTATTTCTAATGCCATAAATATTCATGCATTCAACCATACTCTCCATAATTAATTGTGCGTTATGCTTCTCAATAGATTTAAACCATATAATACTCCTTTGGAGTACCCATTCGCGATCCATCCAATAAAGGGTAACACATAACATATCAAAATCAGTAAAAAAAATATTATGTCACTAGTAATCGAAACATTCCATGGTAAAGTTAGCATAGTTTGAATAATGTTTTTTTACTTTTTAAAAAATATTTAAAGGCTAGCGATCGCAAAGAGGTACGTGGAATGCGTTTTTCCTGTGGGTTTACCCCAGCTTGCATCCAATTTTCGTATCTCCAAGAATCCCCAAAACTGAATGGTTGTAAACTACCGACCGTATAAATCATTGTTTCTTCCCTATACCTATCGTGGTTAAACTCAAAAGGAAGACCTGTTTGAGGGTTTACGCAAACATTATTTGGGTTTGGTTTTGTAGGATCATATATTTCATGTTTCAGTAAATGTTTTACCATAGTGCTAGTGCCCATATTTCTAGATAAACCATCATTTGATACAATATAGTGTTTCCAAATCCAAGATGTTTTCTTACGAGATCTCGATCCACCACTAGTACTTCCACTACCACTTTCATGGGAGGAGAGTGTGTCAACGTGAGGGGAGTCTGTAGGAAAATCATCTACGGTATTGAGATCCACATTAGCGGATGGGTGAGCATTAACATTTCTACGTTTTAGAGGCATTTTAAAACTTAAAACAACATTTTTTAAAATATGCAATAAAATACTAATCGAAACTAATTAATATTTCAAATAATAAAAACTAAATTTAGACTAATAACAACTAATAACAACTAACAACAACTAACAACAACTAATAACAACTAATAAAATTAGGAATTAAAAGAGCTAATTTAAATAACTACAACAAGTAAATAACTTGATAAATTATATGAAGCTCTTAATTGAGATATTATAATGTTATCCCAACATTATTTAAGTGTGTTTATCGCATAGAAACAATTTGCGGAAAAAATCAAACAATTCCGAAAGTAGAACTACAATATGTAAAATAAGAAATTTGAGTTTTCTAGAATATTTAGAACAAGTAGAGAAATGTAGAGAGGAGTTTGGGAGTTTGGGAGTATTGAGTTGGGGTCTCCTCTATTTATAGGGGAAAAAAATTGTCTGGGGCATCCGGACGTAATTTCCCGACGCCCGAACTGTAAATTCGAGCCATCCGGACATTTGTCCGGATGCCCCGGATAAAAACAGCGGCTAGTTAAATTACTACCCGATGCGTATAGTCACAATGCCTTGTATATTTGATAAAGTGGATTAAGTTAGTGGGTCATCTGCCGAAGGCTACATGAAAAAGGCAATACTTGGTAGTAGTTGTTGATTACTTTACAAAGTGGTTGAAGAAAAATCCTTGTACAAGAAGAGAGTTCAGGAAATCTATGATTTCTTAAAAAGTCACATTTTGTTTAGATATAGGGTCTCAAGAATTCTAATGACACATAATGGGCTTCAATTTCTAAATAACATGATGACGATGTTTTGTAGATGATGTGGAATAGAACAACATTTCTCTACTTTGTATTACCCCTAATCAAATGGGCAATGAGAGGTGACGAATAAAACATTTATAGATGAAATAAATAAAAAATTGAGGGAGCTAAAAGAAAGTGTTAGGATAAGTTAGCATTGGTAATTTTAGCATATATGATAGCCCAAGTCGGCTATTGGATAATTTTTGTATTAGTATATGGGATGAAAGTACTAGTCCAAGCATATATCATTATTCATAGTCAAATAATATAACATTATCCGTAGGAAGACAACGGTGAAGGAAGACAAGTCTTTATTGATTAAATTGAAGAACAACGAAACCAAGCTTGGGTTAGGGAAAAGAAATATAAACGCTTAATAAATAGTAGATTCGACTCAAAGCTAAAACTCATAGTTCTTAAAGAGGGTGATTTGGTCATGAAAAAATCTTCCAATGAGCAAACAATAAAAATGTGGAAAAATAGCCCCAAACTAAGATGGGCCATATAAATTTATTTCTAAAGGACATCATACAATGTTTCGTTTATAAGACATGAATGGAAACATATTGAAGCATCATTTGAAGCATCATTGGAATGTCCAATATTTAAAAATGTATAAGAGAAATTTGCAATATGATTGTGCACTTTTTTGTCCTTTCTGGTGACGCATGAAGGGTTTTTAATGAGATATTCGGTACTTGAAATGAAGAGCCTAAAGATGAATTTAGATATTTTATTTTGACAAATATTCGAATAGTAAAACCACATAAAAAGATTAAATGTTTGAATTAAAAAGATAAGTATTTCAGTTTGATAATAAAAACTAGAAAATAAAGATAGTTATTTGAGTTATAAATAATACGACAAACCCAACAAGAAATTTATATGAAGGTGGAGGGGTCATATATAATGATAAGTAAGTGAATATGGTTGATAAACCAAACCTAAGGTTGGAAAATCATAATGTTACACAAGTGACCCTGCTGAGCCATGACTTAAAATTTTAAAGTAATGAAAATTGTTAATAAACCAAGCCTAAGGTTAATAAATTAGAAGCTTAATTGGCCATACTGAGCCTTGACTTAAAATGTCAAAGTAGCAAAAATGGTTAATAAACCAAGTTTAAGGTTGAACAAATTTAAGATTACGCAAGTAGACATACCGTTCCATGACTTAAAATGTCAAAGTAGCAAAAATGATTTATAAACCAATCATGATGTTGAAAAACCATAAAATTACGGAAGTTGTCATATTTTTACCTTACTCAATGGTCAAATGTATATATTGACCCACACACTAAGAATAAAGATAAAAATACGCTGCCAAAGTAAATTTAAGAAATATTAAAACAAAAATTAATCGAACTTTACAACGAAGGTTTTAAAAAGTAATTTACAAAGATAAAGAAGTATTTCAGCTAACAGTCTCGTCAAATTAACCAACATGAGAAGCAGATTGTCTTTCTCTAGTGAATTCAACAACTTGATTTTTATGAGGTGTGACTATATTGAAGCCATTATTATCATTTTAATCATGAAGAGGTACGTTAACAACCCAAACGTCTGAATGATTTTCTTCAATAACGTCATTATTTTAAGTTTCTTCATCATCACATGACGAACCGTGACGCTCGTCTTTAGGCACTACAAACTTAAAGTTGCCCAAGTTAACGTTATAATTTTTTCTTCAAATATGTATGATGGTATCGTTTTGAATTTTCTCAAGCATATTTTGGGTATCAAACATAATACGCTATTCTTTTGCTTCAATAGTTTTTGAAGTATCTTCTAAAACCTTTTCTTCATTTTGGGCATCTTATTTGATTTTTTCAACTTTATTTGTTTTATAATTATTAAGTTTCTCTTGAATTTTTTTGATATCAAGTTTCAAAGCATCATTTATCAGATTTTAGATCAGAATTTTCACTAATCATTGTATTGATTTTGGTAGTGATAGTGTCAATTGGATTCGTCAAATCTATATTCTCATTAACAAGCTTAAGATTTTGGAAAAATCTATTTGTCATTTTGAGAAAGTTGTTTAGTACCTTGAGTAACTAAATAAAACGCTTGGGAAATAAACTTTGCATTTATAGTCTTCAAAGCAATATTTTTAGCACGTATATTAACAATCAACTTATATTTTTCAATTTTTTCCTTCACCAGTCTATCAAATTTTCTCTTTAAAAGTGAATATCCTTTTTGAATGTTTCCCAAATATTCAGTAAGTTCCTTAATAGATCCAAACACCATGGACTCCAGCTTGAAATTACTTGAGTAAATCCTTTCTTTTTGCGTTATTGGAAGCTCGTTATAACCAGTCTGAAGGCAGATTAAGAAATAGGGGAGGAACTTTATTAGTTGTTGCTCTTATTAGTTCCTTAGTTGGTGTTCCCGGAAGCGATAAAGCTTCAAAAGGCTAGGCTAGCTAAGACAAGACAGCTAGGCTGAAGGCAAGGAAGGCTAGTCCGACAACTGCTGGCTGTCGACGAGGAGGAGTCAACTAGCGATGCCAACTTCCGAAAGATTATGATTTGCATAAAGATTTTCTTCGAAGGCCAGTTCTTCCAGTTTTGGTGTTCCATAAATCCGGCTGAAAAGACCTACACTTACTACCCTTTATCAAACCTTCCCCTTGTCTAAATAATAAGGTAAACTTGGATTTTAAACTTTTTTTTTATATTCATCACTTCGATATGTGATGTGGTCATTTGTCGATAGACAAACATCAACGAATTATGATAATTCACGAAAAATAAAAATAAACAAATTGTTTATCAAGATATTCATAAAACTAGTGATTAAAATGCACCTCTATTTGAATCTCAAGTTATCTTTGTAAAATGTCAGCGATACTCATATTGTGATAGTGTGACATATTAGGAAAATATTTGAGTTGTTGAGTCGTTAATGATGCTGGGAATGGAGGTCGATAGAAGCAAGTCTTTGACTCATATTGGTTTAATAGTCAAAGAAGTAACAATAAAAATATTTTCTTGATTTTTGTTATCTTGATTTGTGTTATGATTTTAATTATCTGCATTAGTCATATCTTTTCCAATAAACTTCATCTTAAGATCATTTAACTTTACCAATTCAACATACAATCCAACTCTTTCGCATTAAAATAATAATATAAGAGGTATTTATATTTCACATGACATTTTATTATAATAGTTAAACATTTTCCCGATGTTTGTAACCCATTCAATAAACTGGTCTTGCCTATTGTAATTTTTTACAAAAAACAAATCACTGAAATCAATAGCACACTCTTTTACCACCGACTGGAGGTGTCTAATGGTTCTAGAACCGCGGTTAAAAGCTGGAGAACTGTTTGTAAATCGGGGGTAAACTGTGAAACTGGCCCATTAGAACTGCAAACCGCCAGAACTGCAAACCATTAGAACCACAAACTGCCAGAACCACATAAGGAGTAAACCGCCAGGACCGCAAACCGTTAGGACCGCAAACCGCGGTTTATTTGTAAATATTCAAAGTGTTTTAATTATTTTATAACCAAAATCGTATCTTAAATTATATTTAAAAAAATTGAGATATTGTATATGATTATAAAATTATTATTACATTTTGGTTAGTATTAATTTGTTTTGGTTATTAATATTTTAAGTGTTGTAATTATTATATAATCCAAAATTTTAAATATTACTTATGTTATTATTACATTTTGAATATTATTATTATGTTTTGGGATCCAATATTAGTAGTGTTGATATTATGTTACAAACAAAAACTATATTTTATCATGTTAAAATATTACAAATTTTATGGTTATAATTTTAATATTACATTTTGATTACTTTTGTGATTTGGTTATCAATATTACAAGTGTTTGTTATTATTTTTTAAACCAAAATCAGATCTTATAAATATTTTATAATATAATTTTTGTTATTATAATATAAGGTAAATAGTTTTTTTTGTTAATTTAGTCGTTCACAGTTTATACTCTTGCAGGCGAGGAGTTGTACAAATGTTTTCAAATTAAAATACAAAATAGTAAAAAACTATTACAAACATCATTCATCTTCAACTTCAGCTTCGTCTTCTTCATAAGTAAAATCTTCGTCTTCGTCCTCACTTGATTCACCTTCAGCTATGTTTTCTTCTATAATTTCTTGTTCAAGTGTATCTTCATAATCATCCGGATAATCTTCGAAGATATCGTCTACATTCACTTCATCTATAAACTCTCTGTCTTGCATCCTTTTATCCGCCGTTGTCCAATCCTTGACTGCCACAAGCACTCCAAGTGCTTTGCCCATCAATCTTGTTCTCTTAGTCGTGTATTGCAACCTCGCTTGGCTGAAAGCACACTCACTTGCAACTGTAGACATAGGTATTGCATAAATCTCTTTAACAAACCTACAAAGAATTGGATACTCTTCAGTTTTGGTACCCCACCATCTTATGATAGCTTCAATACCATGGTCGGGAAAATTCATAAAAACCTAGTGCTCAAATATCTAGTCAGCTCATTATCAGATTGAGGGGTTTCTGTAAATTCATTGTTTCGTAACATTGCCATTTGAACATAGTTACTAGAAAGTCTCCCTATACCCCTATTGTTACTACTCCTTACATTTGTAGTTGTAATTAATCTATATCTTTCAACATACTTATCATACATATTATGCATACATTCATATACGGTGACAATATACCCTTCAGGGTCAATTGGATCCTTCGGTTGACTAGTTACAGAAAACTGTACAGATCGATAAAAATATCTAACTAGCCATTCAAATTGATCTTTTCATGAAAAATGATCCAAAATGCAAGCAATTGAATAAGTCATAGGGATTGGATGAAAATACTTTGTGAACTTGAATTCCATTTGGGGCACCATGTCTACGCATACAAAATTTGATCTAAATTCATCCATATGCATGGCAAGATTAGTTTCGTGAAAAGGGTCAAATGAGCATTAGGTTGATTTTGTGAAGAAAAGGTTTGAGTGTTATCTTTAAAAAGTTTTAAAAATCTTAACATGTGTGCACAGTATTTCCAATGATCTTTTTCAATAACTGTTTCAGGATAAGGTGCATTATAAAGTGCCATAATCTCTTCTTCAAAAACATGCGCACGTGCAAGCATTGCATAAGTAGAATTCCATCTAGTTTCGACATCTAATGTAAGTTTCTTATATTGTTTCCTATTTGAAATAACAAGTGTTTTAAAAGCTCTTTTTTTTAGCAGCGGAGGTCGTGCAAAATAGGATCCCATTTTTAATAGGGGCAATATAATCAGCCATAACCTTAAGTATTCCATTTTTCGCAATTAATTGAAATACGTGGCATAAACATTTGGTGTGAAACAATTTAGGAAAAATGGGAGTGCAATCTTGTGTAAGCAATTTTATAGCACTCAAATTAGAAGATGTATTATCGAACGAAATACACGTAATCTTATTTCTAATGCCATAAATATTCATGCATTCAGCCATACTCTCCATAATTAATTGTGCGTTATGCTTCTCAATAGATTTAAACCATATAATACTCTTTTGGAGTACCCATTCGTGATCCATCCAATAAAGGGTAACACATAACAAATCAAAATCAGTAAAAAAAAATTATGTCACTAGTAATCGAAACATTCCATGGTAAAGTTAGCATAGTTTGAATAATGTTTTTTTACTTTTTAAAAAATATTTAAAGGCTAGCGATCGCAAAGAGGTACGTGGAATGCGTTTTTCCTGTGGGTTTACCCCAGCTTGCATCCAATTTTCGTATCTCCAAGAATCCCCAAAACTGAATGGTTGTAAACTACTGACCGTATAAATCATTGTTTCTTCCCTATACGTATCGTGGTTAAACTCAAAAGGAAGACCTGTTTGAGGGTTTACGCAAACATTATTTGGGTTTGGTTTTGTAGGATCATATATTTCATGTTTCAGTAAATGTTTTACCATAGTGCTAGTGCCCATATTTCTAGATAAACCATCATTTGATACAATATAGTGTTTCCAAATCCATGATATTTTCTTACGAGATCTCGATCCACCACTAGTACTTCCACTACCACTTTCATGGGAGGAGAGTGTGTCAACGTGAGGGGAGTCTGTAGGAAAATCATCTACGGTATTGAGATCCACATTAGCGGATGGGTGATCATTAACATTTCTACGTTTTAGAGGCATTTTAAAACTTAAAACAACATTTTTTAAAATATGCAATAAAATACTAATCGAAACTAATTAATATTTCAAATAATAAAAACTAAATTTATACTAATAACAACTAATAACAACTAACAACAACTAATAACAACTAATAAAATTAGGAATTAAAAGAGCTAATTTAAATAACTACAACAAGTAAATAACTTGATAAATTATATGAAGCTCTTAATTGAGATATTATAATGTTATCCCAACATTATTTAAGTGTGTTTATCGAATAGAAACAATTTGCGGAAAAAAATCAAACAATTCCGAAAGTAGAACTACAATATGTAAAATAAGAAATTTGAGTTTTCTAGAATATTTAGAACAAGTAGAGAAATGTAGAGAGGAGTTTGGGAGTTTGGGAGTATTGAGTTGGGGTCTCCTCTATTTATAGGGGAAAAAAATTGTCTGGGGCATCCGGACGTAATTTCCCGACGCCCGAACTGTAAATTCGAGCCATCCGGACATTTGTGTGGATGCCCCGGATAAAAACAGCGGCTAGTTAAATTACTAGCCGTTGTTTGCTTTGGACCGTGCGGACCATCCGCACGTCTGATCGGATGGTCCGCACGGGCGACGTCATCCAACGGTTACTTGAAAAAAACCCTATAAATACTACCCATTCCCCCTACAATTTTCACACCACTACCAATCTCTCTCTATTACCTACACTTCTCTCTCTAATGTTTTTTATAATTTTCAAACAAAATTTTTTAATACATGTTACGGAGAATGTCTTCGAGAAGATCAAATCAAGCCTGGAAGAGTAGAGGAGATGATTCATCATCCTCGAGACGAAGAACGAATGCCAAAATAGATTCGGGGTATGAAGAGGTGGAGGAATCGGAGAGCGCGACTTACGAACATCACGGCGAAGGGGATGTTCGCGTCCGTAATCTTCTAGCACCACGAGGTGTAACCAAATTTTGGGCGGGTATGTATTTGGATTATGATGAACTGATCGAAGTAGAGGGTATGCAAAAAAAATCAGACTTCTTGAACCTAATAATGGCCTAAGTTGGATGACAATGGCTAGATTCAATTGCCATTCAATTGACAATGGCAAGTTTTATGTCACAGCACGTTTAATTGAGAATGATCCAAATGGTAGAGATTTAGGAATGAGTTGTTTGATTGATGGTGAATCCTATAGTTTTTTTGAAACTGATTTCAAAGAACTTTTTTCATTCCAACCCGTGATATATATACCGGTCATAAATTACCTTCCATCACTTATCCTCGTTCGGGCTGGGCTGCTGATTGGCCTATGTCCTACGACGAAGCAGTAGAGCTTCTTACTTGTTCTGGTTTGGAGGCTCCAAAAATTAGCGGTAAATTTCGATCCATGAGAAGTAATTTGGATGTTAATGGGAAATTAGCTTTGAAATTGGTAAATAATATATTTCTTCCCCCTAGTAACAATGATTCGCAGCTTTCATATATTCAAACATTTTTAACTGCTTTTATCGTGCGAAATGAGGAAAAACTTAATTTACCTAGCTTGATGATTCAAAATATGGCTACGAGGTGTGGTACGGATAAACTACCTTATGGGATGACAGTGAGTCATTTGCTTGTTTCGAAAGAAGTTGATGTGAGTATGTACACTCCGATGAAGGTTAGGCCAACTAGTGCTATAGGTAGAAACTCTTTGAAATTGCAGAAGATATACTCTTAGGATGGAGAGTTGATGTAAAAATTGGAGGCATGGTGTAACCATATGCCAGAGTTGAATCATATATGGGCTGCGAACGGTCTTACAAAACCACCAAATCCACCTTTTGAGCAGCAACTTCAACCGCCTTTCGATCCAAATGCTATTGGTGGTTCTTCTGGACTACTGCGACAAGAAAGACGAACCGACCGCGAATTTGCTGAGCATTCGCATGAGCAGCAGATGGATTATATCCACTGGGACGGACTGGCATAATCAATTTACGGATTGGCAAACTCAATTTCAGCAGTGGTATGGGGGTAAATGACCAGCTTAGCCAGATACAGTAGTGGCAGGTATGGGTGAATGATCAACCGTGTCACCTCGAGCAGTGGCATGGTCAATACGAGCAGTGGCATGGTCAATACGAGCATTGGCATGGTCAATACGAGCATTGGCAAGATAGACAAGATCAATGGAATGAGCGATTTGCAAACTCTCAAGCCAAACTGTCGGAGTATATGCGATAAATGATGGAGAACATGCATTTGCAAGATCCATCGCATAACAACAACAACAATGAAGCTCCTTAGTTTTTTACATTTGATTGTCATAAGCATTGTCGTTGTAATGTTTTTCTTTTTTATTTGATTGAACAACTATGTTACTTGTTTTGTTTTTATTTTTAATGAATTGTTTGTTTTGCTTATATTTTTTATTAAATGTTATTTAAATTACTTTGAGCTTCAATTTTTATTTTGTTATTTACAAGTAATTTAAGTTTATGCATATAATTATACAATTCTAAAAAATTTAAATTTAAACTTCAAATATTGAATTGTTCGAAATACAATAAACTATTTAAATCATCTAAACATAAACACTTCAAGTTTGAAAGATCTAAAGAATCACCTAATAATTTAAAATTAGAATACAATTATATTATATGTCTAATAGGTATATATTATTTAATATGTACCTAATATTAAATAAAATATCTTAAATATCTAGTATGTTCAAACAATATAGAAATCATTTTACAATTATATTGTTTACGATATTAAGACAATCAAATTATTAATTTTATAATCATAAAAATATTTTCAATAATATTGAAAGTTGTAATCAAAATACAATTAGACGTATATATTTTATTTAATATCTACCTAATATTAAATAAAATATCTTAAATATATAAATATAATCAAACATATCAAAATCATATTACTATTATTATTTTGGAATGTAATTGCTTTATTATAGAATTTCGATTAAAATGTAATATTATTTAAATTAAAATACATTAAATAGTATAATCAACTCGTTTATATCATAAATATCTCAATTATTGAAATTAGATTCAATTAACACTTACAAATTAATTATAATAAAATTATAAAATATTTTGATAAAACGTTGCTTAAATAGTTTAACTGCGAAACTCGCCGTTAGAACTGCAAACCGCCAAAACCGCATAAATAGTGAACCGCAAAAACTGCAAACATCGAAAACCGCAAACCGTTATAACCGCAAACCCCGATTTTCTCTTAAATGGTTCTGAAGGTTCGCGGTTTGAACCGTTTGACACCTCTACCACGTACCAATATCAAAACAACACAATCGATAGGAATGGTACTAAAAAATTAACAATATTGTTTATAGATTGGACACCGTCGATAAGATTCGTACCGACAACGCTGTATATACCGGTGGCATATAGGATGTGCACCGGTGGTACCGTGGCTCTGTACCGCCGGTACACATGAAAGGCTTCTTCATTTTTGGTCATCCGTTGTTTTCAACAGCCCAAGTACATGGTATATGTTAGTCTATATAGACAAACCAGAAATCATGTTAGCTTCTTACATCTCAGTCTTGAAATTACTAATTTCATGAAACATTTAAAAAGGGATGGCCGTAACCATACTTTTGCATAATAGAAAGAAACCAAAGACACCGTCTTCTACGTGGATTCCATTCATGAGTAGGCTCCATCTCTCTCTCTTTTCTTTTCATCATAGTACATGACTCACTTGTATTTAACTTTGTCTTAATATATCAAACTACTGTCTTAATTTATGATATCATTGTCTCCCGCGCTTTAATTTACTTTCTTCTCTACTTTCTCTGTTTATATCATCATCACTAATCAATCACATTCTCAATTTCATCCTCTGCTTTCTCTTATCTCTTATCTCTGATCTCTCTCTTTCCTCTGCTTCCCAAACCCATTCTTTCTTTACTTTCAGTGAGACCTCTCATGTTTCCGATCTAAAACAAACCCAACAATGGATTCAATCAAAACCACCTCAACGATTCACCATAAAAGCAGATTCGCAAGGACATTGCAAAAAGTTTGCAATTTAAGAACCACAACATCGCCTACCTCTAAATTTGACAATGAAGACGAAGACGACTACCACTCTGTTTCCAGTAAGAAAAGCAGTAACAAAAAAAACAGAGACGAAAAAGAAAAGGCTGTGCTACAAGCAGTTATAGCTAAAATCTTCGCCAGTATTACTTCGATCAAAGTAGCTTATAGCGAGATACAAATGGCACAGAATCCTTACGACGGAGACGCGATTCAGGTCTCCGATCAAGCCGTGGTGGATGAGCTTAGATCTTTATCGGATCTAAAACGAAGCTTTTTGAAGAAAGATTTGAACTTGTCTCCTCAGGTTACTTTAATGTTAGCAGAAGTACAAGAACAACAGAGCTTAATGAGAACGTATGAAATAATGATAAAAAAATTCGAAAACGAAGCGAAACAGAGAGAAATCAACCTTGATTCTCTTAAGAAACAGTTAACCATGTCAATCGGAGTTAACAGATCAATCGAGAAGCAGCTAAATGCGACCGGCGCGTTTCCGATGTTCGTTAATGTCCGATTCCAAGAGTTGAATTTAAGTCATTTCGTTCAAGTTCTGCAGTACTGTCTACGTTCGGTCCGAAGCTTTGTTAAATTAATGGTACGGGAAATGGAGGCGGCGCGTTGGGATCTCGCCGCCGCGGCTAATGTGATCGAACCTAGCGCAACCGATGTCCTAAAACAGAGCCACCGGTGTTTCACCTTCGAATCGTTCGTGTGCAAAAAAATGCTCGAAAATTTCGAGTTTTCGGGTTCAGCCGATTCTTTGTCTTTGTGTATCAAACCGAGTCGGGAAGAATGTTTCGGCCGGTTCAAAAATATCAGCGTGGTGGATCCGACACAGTATTTAACTAGGAACCCGAACTCTTCTTTTGCTAAATTCACGCGGTTGAAGTACACGAACGTAGTTCACGCGAAGATGGAATGTTCGTTTTTCGGGAATTTAAACCATAGGAAATTAGTTAACTCGGGTGGGTTTCCGGATTCGGGTTTTTTTACCGGGTTTGCCGAGATGTCGAAGCGCGTTTGGCTTTTGCGGTGTTTGGCTTCTTCATTAAACGATGATGTTTCGGTTTTTCAGGTGAAGAATGGGTGTAGATTCTCCGATGTTTACATGCAGAATATGATGTCAGATGAATCTTTGTACTCTTCCGGTGGAAGTGGAGATATACGGGTCGGGTTTACGGTTGTTCCCGGGTTTAAAATCGGCAAAAACTTGATCCAAAGTCAGGTTTATCTGTGTCCGGCGTGAAAGTAGCTGGTTTTGCTTTTGTTAACGCGCTTAATACACGCGCCGGTAGATGTTATTGGTAGCTCACTGTTTTGTGTATGACATTGACGATACAATAGCTTTAGGCTTTAGCAATACTGGCAAGTGGGTCTAGTCTGGATTTGGACCTACTAAATAAAGCTAGGTCTACTTTTATTTTTTGTTATGGTATGGTCCAAATAATTTCGAAATTGTAATCTTGGTATTTTTTTTCCCTTTTTCGTTATTAAAAGTTATGTCACAATAGTAACATAACCTACGATGATACAGTATTATAAAACGCTAGCTAAGTTTCACAATAGCAAATTTTAAACATACTGAAGACTTAAGATGAGAGAACACAGTTACTAAAATTAAATTAAATATAATTGAATTATTGAGTAAATGGAAAGGATAAACCATAGTTTGATTTTTTTTTTTTTTTAATCAAAAGAGTTACTCTATTATAAGAATGATAAAGTTACAAACTGTAAGGGCCAAAACTCAAAAAGGCCAAAATTACAAGGCTAAATTTTGGCGCAAAAATTTCCGGCCTAGCAAATGAAACAAAAATTAAATTTTGGACAGCATTCAATTCGAGTTTCCACGAACCAACTCCTCGAAGGCCTCCTTTCCATCAATACCATGGCTCTTCGTCTTCAAGCCATGAAACTCCTTCTTCCTCTCGACTTCCATGTCTCCTCAGCTACACTTCATTGATGATAACTCCAACATCTTCTAGAAATACTTGACTCCAACATAACACCTCCATAGCAACCCCAAACCAAACCTGCCAAGAAACCAAAAACTAGCAGTACAATGTTCACCAAACAAGATAACCTAAATCTAAACTCTCAAGAAACGTAATTGCAAGTAAAGAAGGAGGAGCATTATGCTGCTGAAAATAATGTTTTTGCTTGCACTTAAGGGTCCATTTGGCTAGCCAATCAGCAGCCTGATTCTGGACCCTTGAAATGTGCTTAAGACTCATGTTTTTGTCCATAAAGTTTCTACAATAGCTAGATTTTTATCTTCCAAATCAGTTTTAATGGTGCTGGTGAGCTGATTGATAAGAACAAGAGAATCAGACTCAACATCTACACAAGTCCAATTATTCTTGAAGCAAATAGACAGACCATGCATCATAGCTAACGTTTCATCCTGGAGAGGAGAGACTTTACCAATTAGGTTACCATACGCATGAGTGATGTCTCCCTTACTGTTCCTGAAAATTATTCCAGCAGCAGCTTCTCCATTGAAGCTACAAGAAGCGTCCACATTCATCTTAAGACGAGCATTGTCAGGAGGAATCCATTTAAGGTACATAGGCTTGCTTTTCTTTTCAATAAAATGACAGCCCATGATCACACGAGCTTTGTGAACCTTCGACCAGTGTTTGTAACTGAGATGACCATTGACATCTACACCTTTAACAATGTTAATAATACTATCAATAGCCATGTTAACACTTATATGAATACCCTTGTGCTTTATGAAATTTCTAGCCTTCCAAATCACCCAACAAATAACTTGAGGAATAAGATGAGAAACATGAAATTTTGTTTTTGAAAACCAAAACCAGCATCTTAGAATATGAGTTAGAACCATTGATCTTTTGATTTTAATCTAAAAGATGCTTGCAAACCAATTCCAAAGCTGCCAGGCAAAAGAACAATTAACAAATAAATGATTCTTTTCCTCACAGCTTTCACAAAAAACACACTTAGATGCCATGCTAAAATGCTTCCTCATCATGATAGAATCTACTGCAATAAAGTTATGCATTAGTTTCCAAGTCATAAAAGAGAACTTTCTGGGAATTTTTGAATTCCAAATCCTCTTATAAAGACTAGAGCAGTTATGCTTAGCTCTTATGTGCTCCCAGGTCTCCTTAAAGTTAAACTGCCCATTTTCAGAAAGCTTCCAAGAGATAGCATCATCCTTATCAGTAATTTGAATATTGTTGATCTTTAACATTCTATCAATACCAATACTGTCTTGAACATCATTTAAACACCAAGAGTTATTATGCCAAAAGGAATTAACTTTAACATCGATATACCAATTTATATTTTGCTCAGTGGCAATGGCAGGCAGGCTGTGCCAAGATTCCTTCCAGAAGTCGACGTTATCTCTGCCAAGAATCCAGGTAATGTTCTTTCAGCTTGATGTCTAATGCTGCATAATCTATTCCACACTAGAGAATCCTTTATGTTAGTGTATAAAGGATGAGCAGTTTTACAATAGATGTCATTCATAACATTAGACCAAAGACAGTCATTCATCCTAAACTTATACAAGAGCTTCTGGGAGAAAGAGTTTTGAAGACATTTAACCCTCCTTCCCCAAAAGGCTTACAGATGAAATGCCAAGAAAATCAATGTACAGTCTTCTGACTCTGCTTAGTTCTCCATAAGAATCTGATAAGAGTTTGCTCAATCTTATTAATGACAGATCTAAGCATGTCACAATACTGAATCCAATAATAAGAAATAGGGAGAATGACATTTGTAATTAAAGACAACCTGCCACCAAAGGAGAGTAACTTACTGTCCCAATCAGTGATTCTATCATTGATTTTATTCAGAATTGGATTGAAGAATCTAGCTTTTTTGTTGTGATATAGTAACACCCAGGTGAGATAGAGGAAGAAAATCCACCTCAAAACCAGTTTGCAATTTAAGATCATGCACTCTAGAAGAGTTAGTCTTAAGAGAAACAATCAGTTTAGTTTTGCTTTTGTTAATGGCTTGACCTGAATTAAGCTGATAAAGATCCAAAAAGCCACTAAGAATGTCAATAGAATTAGGAATGATATTTATGAAAATCAAAATATCATCCGCAAACATAATGCAAGGGATGATAAGAGAGCTTCTAGAGGCATAGCATATAGAAGGATTAGAATTAAACAAGATGTTTAAGCCCATGCTAAGAAATTCTTCACCAAGAATAAACAGGCAAGGAGAAAGATGATCTCCTTGCCTAAGGCCCCTTCTCATTTTAAAATAATCATAAGTGTCTCCATTGATAAGCATAGAGACATGAACATCAGAAATCATTCTTTTAATAAGCTCAACAAACTTAACATTAAAACCAAAAGAATTTAGCACTTTAAAGATAAAGGAATGGGAGATTCTGTTGAAAGCCTTCGACATATCTAACTTGACCACTGTATTTCCTTTTTTAGGCTTCTTGTTAATATCAAACAGCATTTCTTTAGCCAATAAAATGTTGTCATGAATAAGTCTACTCTTTACAAAGGCAGACTGAGAAGTAGAACCAATTTTGGGAAGGATATTAGACAGGCTAGAGTTTATAAGAGCAGAAAAAATCCTATTAACAAAAGTACACAGACCAATAGGTCTATAACTATTCCACCAGGTAGGATTAGAAAGCTTTGGGATCAGGCAAATACCTGTAGCAAAAAGGCTAGTATCATTCAAGTTGCAACATCTTATAGCTTCATTAAAGTTATCCATACTGGCTTGACAAGAAGAAGTACAGCCCAATTGCTCATCATGAGCAGAAATAGTATTAAATTCTCCAACACATATCCAGGGCTTTTCATTGTCACGGATAGTATTAAGACAATTCCAAAGATCTAACCTTTGAATACGATTACATTTTGCGTAAACTGAACTTATGTAAACTTTATCATTAATACCAGGATAATCAATCTCCATGTGGATACATTGATCAACATCAAGAACAATATTGATATTAACATCAGACACCCAGAAGACCCACAGCTTAATGGTTAACTTATTTTTGGATCTTTGTTTTTTACATCTTTCAATCTGGATGATATGATTTCATTAAAACTTTGTTGTGGAGAAAGCCTTGGAGTAGGGGAACAGCTACCAATATTGGGATCAGGAGAGCTATATACATCATCAATCTTGTTAATGGCCTCTATAACTTCTTTGCTTGTATCTTGAGAAACATCCTCAACATTTCCAAAATTCTGTTGCATAGTTTTGTCCGGTTGAACTTGTGTAGAATTTGACTGATTATCATCTTTGTTACTGTCCATCTTTCCTTCATCAGGATCCTTTTGTGTAACTATTGACTTAAGCTTTCTTCTATATACCTTAATGGTGTTTCTTGATACAGCCATATCCACATAAGACTCTTTGCTGTTCTCCTCATGCTTCTCATCCATGGCATCATTAACCTTGTTAGTTTCTTGAAGAGTAACAGAATCCTCCACCTTCTTAGTTGATTTTTTACACTCAGATTGACAATGCCCTATATGATAACAACTAAAACAGTACGATGGCACATTTTTATAACTGATAGATATCCAATATCCATCGTTAATTCCAAAGCCAATCTACATATTTCTTTGCAATTTTTAGAGCTATCCACCTCCACTTGAGCATAGTAGGCATTAGTATGTGCTCGATTTTTATGCGGAACAATAACTTTGTAAGTTGGCCCAATAACAGAAGCAATATCATGAATCAAGCAAAAATCATATAAACTTTCAGGCAAACTTTCAAAACGAACCCAGGTTAAAACCGTGGGATCTTCAACTTTCTTGTTGAAATCCTGTCTCCATCTCAAGATACGCATAACTATATCGTCAAACTTCCATACATTACGGGACCAGAATCTTGATACATCCTCATTCAGTTCAAACTCAAAGAAAATGTGGTGCGAATCCCAAACTTCAAAACTAAATGTTCCCCTGAATTTCATTGTTGCCAAAAAGTTTTCTAGTTTCTGTTTTTTTGGAACACCATTGCTGAACGTTCCAATTAAAGTTGCTCTTGACTTCTTGATCAGAGACTGCTTAACTTGATCGTTATACTGCACCGAGAAATGATGCTCTGTCTTCTTCACGAATTCTGGATTTAAAGATGTTGATTCTTCCACCGGATTGAATAAATCAACAAATTTCTTACTTGGTTGCTCGATCTGATTTCTAACAGGATGAAGAACGGGAAATTCTTCAGGAGATTGGAGATTCATGATCGAGTTGATCATTCAAAAAGCATCCCCTGTTTTCTGGCTTTCTCGGTTCTTGGAGCGAAAGTCATTTTCCATATATGAATTTTAATTGATGCCAGCCATAGTTTGAATTTTGCATAAGCCAAACTGAAAACTTTTACCGGTTTGATTACACGAGAACAGTAGGTTTTAAAAAAAGGTAATTTATTTGAGGCGAAAGGATAAAATAATTTAGTTAATATTTATTTATAATATAAACGAATCAAATATGTAATCTCGAAAATAATTTCTACGTTAAAAGAGTGAATATATGTTCCGAAAAGGATAACTGAGTCAGTAGAATAAATTACGTTTCTAATCAAAGTTCATGAGTTAAGTTCTTTTATAAACATATATTTTATGGGATAACCGAATTGGTTTACAGGCTATAGCTGCTCCGGATTCCTTCCCAAATTGGCCTCCATATACTTCTAGCCCACGAAATAATTTCGAAATTGTAATTTTAGTAACTTTTTTCCTTTTTCGTTATTAAAACTTATGTTACAATAGTAACATAACCTACGATAATACATTATTATAAAACGCTAGCTAAATGTCATGAGACATATACGTTCTCAATGTTTAGCAAAAAGATAAAAAAATATCTTAGATTCAGTTAGACATTTTTTTTACGCAAACATTTTTTATTTGATTAAGTATATGGGCCAAAATTGATATATAGAGAGTAAAGTCAGGATGAAACCTGATCCGACTAAAGCTATTACACGAAACCCTAAAAGACTAAGAACGGACTCTCTCTCTCTCTCTCTTCCTCTTCTATAACCATTTTTCTCACAAAGGGGTAAATATGTTTGAAGCGAAGCTCCATAAATAACAGCAAATGAAAGCTTTTACAGATCTACAGCTTCTGTATCTTGAGCTGATGAAGATGCTTCAACACGATGGTTCCTGACCTAGATAAAACTTGGGGAGAATGGAGGAATTGATGTACTGTCTTTGCTGCGAGAAGATTCTGTGGTGTGGAAGCTTCTCCAGATTTACAACTTCTGTATCTTGAGCTGATGAAGATAAGAGCTTTATCACGAGGATTCCTGACCCAGATAAAACTTGGGGAGAATAGAGGAATTGATGCACTGTCTTTGCTGCGAGAAGATTCTGCAAGAATCGTCAGTGAGGGAAATGGTTCTCCATATCTGCAGTTCCTTAGTGAATTCTAACGATAACACCTCAACTACTTAAAGTCGAAGCGTCAATGTTTAGTTTTAGGAAGCCACTGATGGTAAGTGACATTTCATGGCTTTGTTATTGATGCCTCGCAGATTCCAGTTTAAGATGTTTCTCATCTTGAACTGTATTTAGTAACCTTGTTTATCCCTAATAAGCTCAGATATTTGGATGCCATTCTTTGTCTGATTATATTAGAACTTCTGACAGCTTTTATCTTTTTGTTTAACACTATTTGAAAGTCTGAATCCTCTTCATCTTTGTTGCATGTGGGAGTAGTTTGAAGACTTCCTAGTTTTTCTTCTTCCTGAGATAAGTCTTTGCACATATTCTCACATTCCTTTTGATACTCTTCTTCCAGTAACTTTATAGCTTCATTAATTTCTTTTTCATTTGAGGTGTAAAGATCCTCTTCTTGAGTATTAGAGTTTTGGGGTTTGAGGACTGTGCTATCTGTCTTTTTGTAGTCAGTAGCATTCCTTCTATCAACGCTGGTAACTTTTATATTTTTGTCTGCTTCATGATCACTAATTCTTCATTATTGGCTAAGTTGATAGTTTTATCAGAACTATCTTGGATTTTTGCTTTTTCTTGAGTTTTGTTGCATGACTTCTCTTCGTACCCTATATGACTGCAGATGACACAACATTTAGGGAGGTCTTTATAGCTCGCAGTGATCCATCACCCGTCATTCTCCCCAAACCTGATCTAAATATCACTTTGAATCTTTCTTGTCAAATCGAGCTCAACCCATATCAGACATGAGTTATGGTAAGCCCTATTTTTTTTTGGAATTTTTATTTGAAGAGGATTTCCTATAAACTTAGCTATAGACAGAATCATTCTTTCGTTATATAAATTTTTTGGAAGATGACCTAATTTAATCCATACAGGACACACATGACATTCTCTTTGTCATTGAATTTCGGTGTCCATTTAAAAAGACGTATCGTTAAGGATTGCATTTGTCAGACGTTCCTTCTCCATAAGCTGCATAAGTTCTCGTTGCAGTTAAACTCAAGAAGCAAATGTCGTTAGTCCCAAACACTCATATTGCACTGCATTTTCAGGTTCATCTTTTGCAAGAAGTCCTCAATGATCTGTCTTTTAGGGATTCCTTGACTGAACTTCGCTACTAGAGTATATTTTCTTTGCGTTTCAAGTTTTTATTTGACTTGTTTTGAGAATTGAAGGGAAATATGGTCTGTTTTGTGGATGTAATCCATTGGGAGGCATTCTAAATCTTCACGGTGTTCTTTAACGATAGCTGCGTATTACTTCATATTTGTTAGTGTTTTCATTTCCAGGTTACGAGGAAGCTCAGAATATGCTTGGGATTTTGGGATTCAAGATTGCAAGTCTTGGGATAGATATTTTGCTAAATATGTTTATTATATTTCAAGGTAGGCAAAGAGATTGAGAACGAATAAAGAGGCGGATTTTGAATTCGATCCTTGGATCATGTATGTGAAACCCTTAGGTAGCAAGAAATCAATCCTTTCCCCATAATAGCTTCTTCATCGGTAAAATGCATATCAATTCTGTAATCTCCGGATTCGAAAGACTTATATGTGTAAGAGAAGTTACCAAACCGAGTTGTTTGGTAAAGTGAAAACCCCCCCTCCAAGTTAGACAAATTTTAAATATACTGGAGGCTTGAAACGAGAGCAAAAAATTAAAATAATTAAATTAAAATATAGGAAGTAAATGGAAAAGATAAACTATAATTTGAATTTTAGAAATGCGAAACTGAAAACTTTTACCGGTTTGATTACACGAGAACAGTAGGTTTTGAGAAAAAGGTAATCTATTTGAAGCAAACAGATAAAATATTTACTCAATATTTATTTATAATATAAACCAATCAAATATGTAATATTGAAAATATTTTATACGATAAGAGAGTAATCCCTATATATTGAATCAAATATGTAATATTGAAACCCTTTTGTTAGCCTTTGATACATACTTATCTCATCTTTATAAAAATATATATACTATTTTTGAGATACAGCCTTATCACTATATATTGAAGTAGTAATCAAAATCATATGAGTTTTAATTTTTCAATTAAAATATATATAAAACTTTAGTTGAAAATCCAAAACTAATATGGTATGTTATTTACATTTTATAATACTATAATAGATGGAACTAAATTTTGCTCAGTTTATATTATAACATCTTTGCAATACATAATTTTTTTAAAATTATATTAAAATATTTTTTTAATTTAAGATTATTTTATTTTATATTTTGAAATTATATATAATTATATATGTACACCATGTTTAGTGCGATTAAACCATTAGGTTCTGATTTAACATCTTTAATCATAATTTATTTTACAATAAAAGAAATAAAATAATAATGGTTAAAAATCATTACTGATCGGCGATGTTGGTTACTTATTACAAACCTGTCACTAAGGTTCATTCGTACCCAAACATGGTCTCATATGTTTAACAATGTTGCATATATGTTCACTCGCACATGCCAATTAACAATATGATGACATGTGGCACCTAAAGATATAATGTTTTGTTACAAATACGGTTACTCAATAATTTACAACAAAATAACTCTGGTTTAGTTTCTTTTAAACTTTTACATTCATTTTAACAATTTTACCTTTTACTTTTATAGATTAACCATATATTTTTAACTTTTCACCAACTTATCCTATTTACATTAACTTTTCACTTACTAACCATATTACCATTTGATTTTCCACTCAATTAACCAAATTAGCCCATTATATTAAAACTAACCCGACCATATTACCTAAATATTTTCCGCCCTGATTTCTAAAATGTCTTTAAGATTTCCAATATGGACGTAGCTTGAAATTAAAGTATTCTGTAAAACCAAATCCCTTTGCTCCATTTTTTGGAACAAATCACTACCATTGTGAATACCACCATATTTACAGTAGACATTCAGTAAATAATTCAACAAAGCAACATCACTCACAAAAACATACAAAAATATACAACCATGCAACTATTGCAGCAACTTAACCTCAAACAACCAAGAAATGATACATAAAATCGTAACTGAATAAGGTCTAGTTCCTTGATGGCGCATCTTATTGTACAATTTAAACGTGGAATCAACATCACCACCCGTGAATAACATCGAATAATCCCACTTCAGTGAACAGCATCTCTTTGTACATCGAACAGTTTACGGGGGATTTTTGTACATCCAAATTTAGCATAGAAATTGATTGGAGAAGAAAAAATGTAAGAATTAGAAAATAACTTGTTGAAGATGACGCGATGCCAGACTAAGAGACCGAGAGAGAGGATTTGAAGTGAAGTGCAGGCTTTGATAAGACTTAGGTACGAGTATGTATATGAGTTGAAGTTTTCGTTAGGTGCGACCAAAGTCTCATATCCCACATCGGTTATACATAAGAAGGAAGATCAGTATATAATTTTAAAAATATATCTCAATTAGTTTGAGGCCTTTTGGAATTGGACCAAAAGAAAAGTCGTGCAGTCCAGTGGGCCCAAAGCGGATAATATCACACTAGTGTGGAGATTGGATTATTCTTACTTATATAAATGGTTGGAATATGCAACACCCGATATTCCCTACAAGTGGTATCAGAGCATCGGGTTTGGTAGCGATCTAAAGGTGGTCAGATTTTAGTGGGAGCAATGGCTACAGATGAAAGAAACGTGAGACTCAAAAAGTTCGATGATGTAGAATTCGAGTTTTGGAGAATGTACATTGAAGATTATCTGCACCGGAAAAAAACTTTATCAACCCCTCTCAGAAAAGAAGCCAGAGAATATTGAAGATGAAGAATAGATCATTCTTGATAGACAAGCCCATGGAGTCATCTGGTTGACGTTATCCTGCAATATTGTAAAGGAAACAACCACAATGGGTCTTATGTAGGCTCTTTTAAGTATATATGAGAAGTTATCGGCATCAAACAAAGTTCACTTGATGAGGCATTTATTCAATTTACGAATGACGGAAGGCGCGTCGGTAGTTCAACATCTCAATAAACTCAATACAATCACAACCCAATTGAGTTCAGTTGAAATTTATTTTGATAAAGAAGTATGAGCATTGATACTTTTGTCTCCACTACTAGATTGTTGGAATGCTATTGTCACAACGGCGAGTAGCTCGTCAGGAAGTAATAAGTTAAAATTTATTGATGTTCGTGACCTTGTTCTCAGTGAAGAGATTCGAAAAAGAGAATTGGGCGAGTCATTAATCTCCTCAATTTTAAATACATATTCGAGAGGAATAAATTTAACCAGAAGGTATGTGTGTGGTAAATTGAACTACCGAGGTAAAGCAAGAGAGTGGATGGGTTGAATAACATCGAGCGTTGGAATTTTGGGAAGACTGAGCACTATAAATATGAGTGCAAGAGAGAGCCAAAGTATCGGCAGAAGAAGACAAAGGCAAATGTCACTTCAATAGGAGAAGATGATTTAGTATGCTTCTTAGAAAGCATGGAAGAGTTTTAGGTGTTAAACTCTGGAGCACTGTTTCATGCTACTTCGAAGAAAGAATTCGTCGAAAGGTATATCCTTGGTAATCTTCGAAATGTATATCTTGGTGATGATCAACTTTGTGATATTATTTGTAAAGGTAATATGAAGATTAAGTTGAATGGGTTTGTCTGGGAACTGAAATATGTCAGGCATATCCCCGATCTGAGAAAGAACTTAATCTCAATGGGGTAGTTGGCTAGAGAAGGTTACACTACGATCTTCCATGGTGACAATTGGAAGATTTCAAAGGGAGCAATGACGGTTACTCGCGGAAAAAAGAGTGGTGCTATTTACAAAACAGTGGAGATGAGTTGTTCAATTACAATAGCAGTTGAAACTAAAATCCAAATGTATGGCACCAGAGGCTTGGCCACATTAGTGAAAAAGGTATAAAATTATGTACTCGAATGGTAAGCTTCGAGGTCTTCAGTCAATCAATATAGACACGTGTGAAGACTGTATACTTAGAAAACAGAAAAGGGTCAGTTTTCGGATAAGTGAAAGAACCCCAAAGAAAGAAAGGCTAGGGATTGTTCACTCTAACGTTTGGGTGCTAACAACTGTTTCATATATATGATGGAAACACTACTTCGTGAAAATTTATCAATGATCATTCTCAAAAGGTATGGGTTTATTTTCTAAAGCATTAAAATATAAAGTATTTGATGTTTTTAGGAGATGGATTTCTATGGTTGAGAATGAGACAGGCTTGAAGATTAAAAAGCTTAGAACCGATAGTGGCGGTGAATATAAGGACACCAGATTCAAGAAATTTTGCTATGAGCACGGTGTCAATGATGGAGAGAACCGTGCTGGGTATGCCTCAACACAATAGTATTTCCACACATATGAATAGAACATTGATAGAAAGAGCCATAAGTATTTGTATACAGTCAGGTCCATCGAAGAAATTCTAGGCAGAAGCAGTCAACACATCGACCTACCTGGTTAACCGAGGCCCATTGGTTCCTTTAGAGCATAGAATACTCGATGAGGTATGGAGTGGCAAAGAAATAAAATTATTACACCTAAGAGTTTTTTGTTGTACGACATATATTCATCTTAATGATTAAGGCATGAACAAACATGATCCCTAATCGAAAAAATATTTATTGATCAGCTATGGTGAAGATGAGTTCAGTTATCTTGTTTGGGATGAGGAAAAGAAAAAGATGATACGAAGCAGAGATGTAATCTTCAATAAAACCGTAATGTATAAGGACATATATAAAAATGGAGCAAATGACTTAAAGTCGTACATATAAGTATTTGGAGATGTCGATAGAGTCGTAGATAGTCAAGAAACAGAGTTGATCGCATTAAACCCTCAGCAAGAAGAGTGATTTGGGCAGAGTGATCGGCAACAGTTCGACATCATAGAGCCGACCGAGACTGTTCCCGTTTTCAGAAGATCTTCTCAACCCCATGTGCCCAACATGAGATACTTGAACTATTTGTTACTGGCCGATAGAGGGGAGCCTGAATGCTATGATGAAGCTTTTCATACCAGTGATGCTAGCAAGTGGGAGCTTGCTATGAAAGATGAGATGAAGTCTGTAATATCAAATTAGGCATGAGAATTAGCTGAGTTACCCATGGGTAAGATGGCACTTTGTAGCAAATAGTATGAGAGCACCAGGCCCAGACAAAACGCGATGTAGTGGGTTGATGTGGGTGAAATTATCAGATTTCGAGCATGCTACCAGAAGCCATGGACCATACTCAAGGTGAATAATATGCTCTATAGATGGGGTTCCCGATAGCTCATCAAGCAGGTGGATTGATCAAGGAGTGACACAATACCATCTGATAGTGAGGATATAAATATTCCCTAAAAACCTGACTATAGTAGGTGGATGGAAGTCAATTGAGAGGAGGCTAGAGTTTTACTTTGTTCAAGATGAGGAATGTTAGGTATGACCAAAGTCTTATATCCCATATCGGTTATACATGAGAATGAAAATCAGTATATAAGTTAAAGAATATATCTCCATTAGTTTGAGGCCTTTTGGCGGTGGACCAAAAGTAAAGCAGTACGGGCAATAGATCCAAAGCGGATAATATCACAATAGTGTGAAGATTGAATTATTCTTACTTATACACAAAGACGAAATATCTAACACCCCATATTTTCTACAGTTTTGAGCATAGAAAAGTGGGTTTTGATTACATCATTGTGAGCTTATATGGTATAAAGTTTGTTACTGGTGGAATTACATGGTTTAGTAGTATTTGGAAAGAAAGAAATAACTTTTTTCAAAATTCATTAGGTTAAAGAAATTTATATTTTTCCGGTCAGCTTTAGTGTCTTTAAAAGTTACGAAAAAAATGTTTAGGTAACCGAATTGGGTTATTTTTTAATGTAAGGAGTTCAGTTGTTTAATTGGGTGGTGAAAATTAAATTAGAATATGCGTTAGTAAGTGAGGTGAAAATGTAAACATTTATATAAATCAGTAAAAATAAAATGTAAAAATAGTAAAATAAAGGTACAATATTATAAACTAAACCAAGATTTTTGATCTTATAATTGCAATTTAAATTCTCATGAATCTCTACCAAGCTCTTCTTATATATATTTGTAAAAGTTAATAAATATTATCCATAACACTAGAATGAAGAAGCTTCCATAAAGAGATGGGCAACATTATTTAGCGAAGAACTAATCATGAATTTGGAAAATATTCAATACTCCCCTACTACTGGGAATCACATACGTTCAATAATGCCTATTGTTAATTAAGAAAGCCAGGGTTTATCTTCATTCTGCGAGTGCTTTATGAGAATGAAAGAAGAGTAAAGGTGCATTAGTATGATGATTTATATATGGATTCTTTCAAAAGTTGCACTAATGTGATATCCATCTAGTAAATATTATATGAATGATATAGACGTGTGAGTAAAGAAACAACTTATCTTGAGTATACCTACTTGAGTCTCTATATTTAATTTGCGTCTACTTATCATTTTGATGGAGAGAAGAACGTAATGTGAAAGGAGATATATGCTTCGATTAGTTAAATCATTGGGTTTCAAACAAAATAAAGAATTATTTTCTTAAAAAAATTGGGTTTTTTTATTGTTTGTGTGAAAACCAGATTTCGTATAAGAATAAAGTAAATAATAATATTAAAATGAAAATTTTACCATACTATAGGATATGTAAGTATTTTTCAAATCATTGTTAAGTATTATTATATTCGTATCTAAAAACTTAAATACACCTGACAAAATAGGTTGATTTATAGATGAAGGTATGGAAGTAAATACACTAAAAATATACAAATAAGTACTTTAATTGAAATAGTTGTTAATATCGGTCACTAATTGGTCAAAAATAGTAGTCGAATTTTTTTTAATTTTTTTAAAAACCGGTGTCATTGTTTTACAAAAAGTTATTCGTTTTAGTTATTTCATTATTTCAATTTATTGTTAGAATTTTGTTATGCTTTGTGTCTCGCTTATGAGATTCTTAATTATTCTACTACATTTTTTACATGGTTGTTTCCTTATGAATACATTAGTGTTTCACAACAGAAGTTCTCATCTTATTCTGTACATTAACAAATTTGGTAAGGTAATTTTGGTGATTCCATCTCACGAGCACGTGTTTCTCTGTCAAGTTTTGACATGTTTTTTGGTTCCGTCGACGAACCAATTCCTAGATATATTATATGGTTTTCACCTTTGGTTGTTTGAGTTTTTTCATCATCGAGCATGATGCATGGCTCTCATCGACCCACGTGATGAGAAATCCTTCATCTACTGATAGAGTAAACAATGTCTGAGCGGATGAAAACGACGAAGATACACAAATAATATCAAACCAAACTATGTGTTATACATACATGGGGTGGGTCAAATCTGCACACCAGTATAATAACTAGTATCGAACAACCGAGGCAAAACCGATGGAGTATTGGTGTCCTAGCAAGATAACTGATAACCGGTCAGGAAAGGGCGACACTAAGGAAAAAGACAAAGAACATCGAAGCCATCTTATGGAAAAGGGCAGAGCAAATGCATTGTCGAGCAAAGGTTGCGCATAAGGATAAGACGAACCAAACAAGTTACCGAACAACACAGAAATAGAAACCAAACCAGAGTCATCATCAAAGATAAATACCAATAAGTATTTAACCGAGCAGAAGAATAAAACCGAGCTGAGGTCATAATTAAAGTAGATGTAATAATCTAGCAGATGCATAGCGACGAAACCCATCGAGGTTGGATATCAAGACGAGTGACTAAGGAAACGGTTGCAATCAAATTAATGTTGGTTGACTGGTCAACGTACGTAACGCATAAGGACTAGAGTAATGGCCATAATTTTAGCGTAGTTATCATTAATATAGATTTACGTGCATAATTAGTGGAGTAATGTAATAAGTGGCAATGAGAAACTGCTATGAAATAATATAAATAGACAAACGATCTGCAAAATATGTATTTTTTCTTCCTTGATCAATATTGGCATTAGGTTGGTTAGATTTTCTAATAACACCACATACATCAATATAACATATTGACATACAAAATTGTACCTTATTCAACAAATTATCATTGAACTAATTAATTTACAATGATTTCCAAGCATGCAGAGAATGTTTGAGATACCTACCTATATGTTAATAGACGTCACCTCCGTTTGGTGGTTGGAAGAGCATATCGTTTTTTCCAACGACTCATTCTTGTGAGATTTGTAGTGCAATATGGAGCACAAGATGACTCATTCTTCGGAACCGACTGTCGTCGTTGGATGGAGGATTACAGAGTTAATCTCTGGTCTCTTCTCAAAAAACGAGATAAATCCTCGAAAATTTGATCCACTTGGGCTTATCCGATTTAGCCTTTTGGACCATGGTGTTTTTAGCTTTGTACCCATATTTTTTCAGGCCCGCATTTAGATCGCTGATGGTAAGTTCATTCTCATTGATTTTCTCCTAATACTCTCGCTTAGGGTTGTCAAACAAATATTTCAGATACAAATCTGCCAATATCTGAATCTGAATCCGAAATCCGAAATCATTATTTGAATTTGAATTTGAATCTGATTTTTTTAAAACATTATATCAGAATCTGAATATCTGAATTTTGAATTTGACTAATTTTTTTAACTAATTGCATTATAGGCCACAATGGATGTGTGTCTCTTATATAGAATTAGTGTGTTGTCTTATGGTTTAGGGGATTAAGGATTTAAATTAGAGATCTAGGTGTAACTTGGGAAACATAATGTTCTTATTTTCTTTATTGTGATTGCACCCTCTTATATTATATATTATAATATATATAATTTCAGATATCAGATGTTTTGAATAAATATATATTTATATCTCTATCCATTATTTTCGGATACAAATATTATTTGTTTTCTTTTGAATATGGATATTATCTGTTTTTGTGGATTCACTATCAAATATTTCGGTCAAATATTATATTTTTCGGATTTTTGGATAGCCATACTCTCGCTTATGCACGTAACAGAAATTTATGGACGATGCCTCACGTCTCTAACAATCTGGATTGGGAATCGATGCACCATCACGAGTCTACTGTCGATGTCAGTCAGTGGTTTCAAATAACATTTAGGATAAATTTATTGTTTGCCAATTATAGAATTTAATCTAGATTTATTTTTTAGGAAGTTATACATTTATTTCTTATGTTAGTTATATTATAACTCTTATAAATATTACTTGTTTTGTAGAGCAAAGAGTTTCTGACTTCTTACTTTTTAATAGTTGATTCTAAAATTGACTCTCTAATAAATATACTCAATCATGATGATGGCATGATTGGACACCTAGAAAATATTTTTCATTTAGGGACACTCTAATCTATAATTACTAATCATCTCACTTTAACTTCATCTATTAGATACTATCATTTTTACGCAAATGCTATTTATATACATGAACTAGCTTAACACACTAATAATATATTTTGTTACTCCTAACAAAATCTAACCACGTCATTGGCGCTGTCTATGGGAATAGAGAGGTACCCTGAAGCGTTTTTTCAAAAACCATAAAAATTCACCTATTATATATTTTTAACAAAAAAATATGTTTATCACTTCAATTAAGCGTCCTCGACCTCATCATCATGGATCACGATATCTAGCTCCCACATCTCTATCATTTTATTATTTCATCACAACCGTTACCTTCGTAATCCCAAGTTCCCATATGTGTATCATTGGTTAAATGTGTAAAATTTAAATTCGATTTTTATTTATTTTAAACAAAATTAAACAGCCCATGCTAACCTCTTTACGGTGATATGAAACCTCTTGCGGTAAATCTGAAATCCTTTACGACATATTTGAAATCCTATATAACAATCCGACCTCGTGCAAAAATTTCAAGCCGCCGTTTGGCGATTGTGAACCAGAATATAAATTGCATGAATGGTAAGTTCTTCCAATTAGCACTTTTGCATACCAAAAAGACATATTAATCATTATTATGGTACATCTAATTTTCTCATTGAATTCGTACATGTTTTGGTAGTGGTGATTAATTTTTCGGATATAAAAATTCATGGGTGCAATCACTATCAATGCCACGTGATGGTGAAATCAAATGAGTGCCTCTAAGGATTTTCTATACAATCTCACATCCTAGGCTTCTTTCTATAGCCAAATTACACAAGGAACAGAATCGAATCAGTTCAGCTCGGCCTCAACTTGGCCACAACTCAGTTCAACATGGCTTTGAATAATTTTTTACTAGACCTCGGCTTAGTTCAGCATAATCTTGGCTCATTTCAGCTTGACCATGGCTCAGTTTAGCATACCAAGTACTAATGTGCACTAGGCTTGCAAACCACCAATTTGCATTAGGCTTCTGAGTTGAGCTCAATCTGCACTAGGCTTTCGATTCGAGTATTAAGTTTGTGCAAAGAAACTTTTGATTCTGAGCACCACGTGCTCGAACCCCACACTAAGCTTTGAGTCGAGCACCAAACGTGTACATAATAACTTCCGAGTTAGAGCATCATGTGCATGGTCCCTATGTCAGGCTTCCAAGCCAAAGAACCTAACTACCTAACCTACCTCATAATTGATTAGAGTGTATGTCGTACCCGACTAATATTTTCTCCCTTTCATAGAAAATAGCTCAATCCATTAGTGTTTTATGATTCTTTGAGCTGAAATAATTCACCTGTGGATTGTCAAAATACGAGCACTGACATGTGTGACGAATGAGTTTAAGAGCCATTTGCACCATAATGGGACCGAGTGCTCACGCATCAAACATATCGTTCAAGCAAATTCTTCTTCACATCTTCTCCATACGTCTTCTTCACATTTTTTCATACATTTTTTTCAAGTATTTTTTTTCTTCATATTTCTTCTACCTCATCATATACTCTGACCAAATATACAATTCAAATATTAAATCTCAAACCCTCAATCTTAAATCTCAAACGTCCAATCCTAAATCTCAAGTCTTCAATTCCAAATTTCCGATTCTTTTTTCTAATTCCAAATTCCAAATCAAATCTCAAATCTCCAAAGTCCAAGTGTAAAAAAAATCAAACAAAATCAAACAAAATCTAAACGCCAAATATTCAAGCGAAATCCAAACAAAAAACGTCAATCTAAACAAACGTCATGCATAATCCAAACGTCAAATAAATTCCAAATACCCAACGAACTTCAAATGAAAAATATCGATCTAAACAAACGTCAAATAAAATCCAAACGCCGAACAAAATTCAAACTTCAAAATTTGAATGTCAAATCCAAATACTAAATCCAAATCCAAAACAAAATCCAAAACAAAATCCAAATACCAAATCCAAATACCAAATCTAAATTCAAATCCACTTTCCAACCACAATGAAACTGGTTACATTGTTTTACTAACAAAATTGTTGCAATGTTTTAGTGATTTTTTTCCAAACCATAACGTCAAATTACAATCCATCTGGTCAGGTTAAAGGATTAGACGTCACAAACCTTTTGTCATAAATTCAGCTAAATCCAATATTTTTTGCCTCTTGATCGGGTGTGTTGATTATGACTATACACAACATATTCAAAAACCAAATCTTTTGTGATAACCAAGAAAACATGAGACAATCAATTTTTTTCTTCCGCCTGATAGCTACAACAACTGCCCGCCGGCACGAGAAAAGATATAAAAAATTATACTCAAGATCTAAACCAACACTCTGATATCATGTGGAAATTAAAAATGATTTATTATTTTATTAGATAAGTTCAATACGTAAAACTATATCTATATATACATATAAACATCAATAGTAAGTACAAGAATAACGATGTGGGATAAACTCATAATATAAAAAAACTAATATATGCACAAACATTAAAAATAAATAATTAATTTAGATTTTTAGGAATAGTAATTATAAACAATTTATACAAAAATTTAAAAGTCTTTCTTTGAAAATTATAAGTAAGATTTATTTTTCGTGGAGCAGTATATTTTTTAATTCAACACGATTAATCTACACCATATTTCGCCTTTTAAATTATTTTAAAGGCTATATAAATTTTGGGTTTTTTTAATTAAATTTTAACTTATTTTTTGTTATTTCAATCCATTTGTCCTATTATCAGTATGTTTGATGGTTTATTTTGGTATGGTTTGTATTCAAGTTTTGATATATATATTTCACTTTTATTGGGCCTCTTTATTATAATTTTCAAAACAAGATATACAAATAGCTCATAGGCTCTTACTTAAGTCCATGGCTTTTTTTGGAGAAATTAAAACAAAGAACTTAGAGGGAAAAAAATATAGCCCAAAAAGGCACATTCCTCAATCACAGTAACCTCTCTTCAACTTGATTTCCAGTTTTTTGGAGATTTCAAAAATCATCGACTTTCAGCTTGTTGGTGATTTTAAGAAATTTCTTCAGACTCATTTTTGCAGAGGATCTCTACGTAACCAAGCATTGATGATAATCTCCATCTTGTAGTGCTTTTATCTTCAATAAACAGATTTGAGCATGTTTTCCATTCAACGATCTTGTATTTATCCAGGTAAGAATCAACTTAATCGATGAGCTTCCATTTCCGGTTAGCTTTCGGTTCTAATGTACCCTGTTCCTTGACTCTCTAGCGGCACTCTAACTTTAAGATCTTTGGGAATGTTGCCAGGAAATATATTTACTTTCTTTCCTTCCTTAAGTGTGTTTTTAGATATCCAATCCGCTGTAAAGTTTTGTTCACATAAAATTTGTCTTAATACCATTGTTGATTTGATAAGTCCTCTGCACTAAAGCATTAATTACTCCATATACCATGGTGATTTGCCCCTTAAGATCATTTATGTCAATATAGCAGAGTCATTTTCAATTTCTATTTCAATAATACCTTTGTCTCTGCATAATAGTAATCCGTCAATTATAGCTCTGCATTCAACCACGATGATGGATTTTTGCCCATATAATTTCCAAAATCCTGCCATGAAATCCCCATTTCCATTTCTGATAATCCCTCCTCCACTGGTTTCACCCCTTGAGTTGCAGCCACGGTTTGTGTTTAGCTTGAATTTTATTGTTTTAAGCAGATTCCACTTCACTGAAATAGATTTTTTGGGCCCTTCCAAGTGATTAATACAACCAAGTTGAATTGTTGTATCGATATCATTTCCCCAATGTTTCTTTTTAATTAATCCCTCTGTCCAAACTTGATATCATCCAGATTACATAATCTATCAAAGCTTTAGGGCTGATAGAAATGTTGTTATGTTTCTTCTTATTCCTCGCATGTCAAATCACCCAAGTGATTATCACATGAATAATGGTTCTTAAGTGAATATCATTATTTGTTGACCAGAACCATGATCTTAATAAATGAGTGTATGTCAAGTTGCTGTGGAGAGGGACTCTCAAAGTGGCTGAGAAATAGGACCAGATGTCCCAAGCTATAGGACATTTTATGAAAGTATGGGTAGGTATTTCACAGCTCTCACAGTGTTGACATCTTGATGCAAGATAGAAACCTTTCCTTTGTAGGGTAGAATCAATTGGCATATAGTTATGAATGACCCTCCAAACTAAGAAAGAACATTTCTTTGGGCAGATAGAGTTCTATATATTCTTACACATATCAGAGACATTGTGCTTTGTTCTTATGTAATTCCATGTATCCTATGTAGCATAATCCCAAGACTTTGACAGAAACCACTTCATCTTATCTTTGTTGCTGTTTAAGGAAATTTTCTGGATTCTTTCAATAGTAGCAGTAAAGAAGCAAGATTTTAAACTATACACATCCCAACCTTCATTAGTCCAGTAGGCTTTGACTTGTTTAGGTTGGAACCACGTTATATCATTTTCGTATTCAAGAATTATAAAAGGTCCAGGTGAGCACCATCTCTGAAGCCAAAAGTCCATTCTTCCATCACCCACCTTCAGATAAATCAATCTTCCAGCTTCATCTCTAACCGTTATTATTCTGTTCCACATATTATACCTCTTTACAGGATTTGGAGCAGTTATAGGATGATAGTTGTAAGAGTATAATGAGTTCATTATTCTGGACCAAAGAGATTCTTTCTCTCTGAACTTCAGCCATATTTTAAAAGAGAAAGCCTTTTGAATATCCTCAAGTCTCCGGATCTAAGACCTCCCTCCTCATAAGGCTTACAAATTCTTTGCCAAGTTGCCCAATTTATCACTTCTTTACTTTCTTTTGCACCCTATGATAACTTATTGTAGTACCATTCAATTATTTGAATGATAGTTTTAGGTAAAACTGATGATTGCATTGTGTATGTAGGAGTAACGTTAACAACGCTTTGGACCAGAACCAATCTTCCCCCAAAAGAAAGGAAAATGTTATCCCATTCCATGATCTTCTCATCGCCTTAGAAACAAGGTCTTCATAATTACAGGTCTTGTTATTGGTGTTGATGTAAACTCCCAGATATTTCATTGGAAGTTTTCCTTGCTTTAAACCTATAATTTTCTTCAAGCCTTTAGTTCATGAAGCTGTCATTTTATTTGGAGTCGTGACGCACAACATTGCCTTGGAATCATCATTGCAAAATCGAATTCTCACCATGGAACAAAAGAATTCGATTTTTCTCCTTCATAAGGAAATGGGCGTATACTTGAAGGATCTAAAAATCATTCGAGATCAAGCTCCTTACCATGAGGAATATGGCCGAATTCTTGACTTTGAGAATCGAGATCTTCAGATCCGGGAGAAGAAGCATGAATGTTATTCCGTGTTTCTTTAAACCCTCAATGAATATCCCTACTTGCTCGAAAATGAACTCTATAGTTCTCCTACATAGCCTATTTTGGACTATTTTGAAAGTATGAGGGAGAAACTGGAAACCGAGGGTGGCGGCTCTGCATATCTGGACAACGGAGAAATTCAGATCTACGCCAAGATCGTAAAAGATCTCCAAAAAAGGGCCCAAAAGATTTCTTGCGATTCTTTCTAGTATGGAATGAGTCAATCATCCACTTTAGTATCTTATTGAACAAAAATGGTGATATTGTTCCTGCATTGATCCACAATTTTAATTTTTGAGAAGTATTATGATCATCTAATAAAAAAAGTTTCAATTTTTCCAAATGAACGAGTTGAAGACCTATTGATTCTAACTACTCATTGTAGAGTTGATCGTTCAGACCTTTGAATTCATAGATGTGGATCTCAGACCTATGAATGGGGAGATTCTTGAAACTCCTTAAACTCGCATGCTTTATGGTGTGCGAAGACCAGCAATAGCTTATAAAGAGATCTCTAGCGGTTCAGGTCCTTCTAGCCCTTCAAGCCCCATTCTTCCATTTATCCCTCTTCCTCTTCACATGGCCAAGCCCCTTCGATCAGAATTAATTTATCTTCCTTCCATCTATGACCGGGATTGAACTTCTCCTCACAATTAGAGTATAGTACAAGAAGCCACGATTTCGCCTCGACTGTGCCTCAGCCGGTCTGCAACACTACATTCTTGGAAAGGTTGGACGAGACTACCTTATTAGCAGGAGCAGCGGCATAGAACTTAGACTTTTATTTGTTTATTTCTTGTTTATATATCTCCTTTTAATGCTCTAAGAATATTTGAATTTTGTTGACAGAGGATGTTGAGCCATTGCAGAACATGATGAAGTCATCAGCAAATACGAGACACGGTAAGTGTCATCCCCATTTGCTCTTGTATCTAGTGGCAAAATGATGTGTAATTAATTGCTTAATGTCTCTTATTAAGTACTCTTCTGCGAGGATGAAAAGGCTTGGAGACAACAGATCTCCTTGCTTTAAACCTCTTGTAGATCTAAAATATTCCTTAAGATCACCATTCACGATGATAGAATAGTGATTATTGCTGATATTTTTGTTAATAAGGTCCAAGAAAGAATTGCAAAACTCATAAGAAGTAAGAACCTTTAGAAGAAAGTTGCGGGAAAGTTTATCAAAATCTTTTGTCATATCAATCTTTATGATAAAATTACCTCTCCAAGTTTTATAGTTAAGATCACAGCAAAGCTCTTTGGTGATTATGATGTATTTATGGATGCATCTCTTTTTTATAAATGCTTTTTGCTCTTTAGATACAATGTTAGTCATAATGGTAGATAGTCTTTGGTTTATCACCTTTGAAACCAATCTACTGAACATTGTTGTAAGACTAATCGACCTGAATTCTTTCCACCTTTTAGGAGCTTTAATCTTAGGAATTAAGCATATACTGGTGGCAAAGATCCAAGTTGGAATAGGGTTACCTTTGAAAATGTATCTAACAGCTTCACACAAATCCTCACCAATGATAGTCCAACAAGTTTTGAAGAACATCCCATTGAAACCGTCCGGACCTGCAGCGCCATTAGAATTTGGAGTGTTAATAGCATTTAGGATCTCAGCATTTTCAGGACAGTTCATTAGCATCTTATTGTCCTCTTCTGTCACTATATTAGGAATAAGATCTAACATGTAGTCTTCCTTGTTTGAGATGTTTTTATCAACCATTGTGCTTTTAAAATACTCTACTGTAGAGTCTCCAATTTGAGTATTATTTTCAATCCATGAAGAGTCATCCCATATTCTGTGAATCATGTTTCTCTTCCTTATCTTCTTTACAAAACTATGAAAAACTCTTGTGTTTTTATCTCCATCGTTCAACCATTTTGAGTGTGTTTTTTGTCTCTATAATCACTCTTCTCTTTCTAACAGTTCCACATGTGTAGTTTTAGTTTTTTCCAGAATTAGCTTGTCTTCATTGGAGTTAGAGTTTTAGTAATTTGATTCCCTGAAAATAATTTCATCTTCGATCTGTTTTAAAGAGTTAAAAACATTCCCAGAATTCTAAATTTTCATCTCAATTTTCAGTCTTTTAAGTTTTCCCCAGAACCTGTGAATGGGGTCACCCAGAAATTCTTCATTCCAGTTCTTGCTCACCATATTCATAAAGTCTTCATGTCTTAACCACATGTTTAAGAATATGAAAGAGGATTTAAAATGATTTTTTTTTTCCTGCAGGGATATGATCATTAATGAATGATCAGAGTATGTTCTCGCAAGATTTTTAGTTGAGGTGTTCTCAAAGTAGTTAGACCAGGCTGGATTATAAAGAACCCTGTTAAGTCTCTTCCATTTCCTTCCATTTGTCCAGGTGAATTTAGACTCTGGATATCCTACATCAATCAAATGGAAATCAAGAATAAGACTGTTAAGATCCTCCATATTTCTTACACAATTTGATGTGCAGGAAAATTGTTCATCTGGTTGGTGATGGTGTTGAAATCTCCCAGGAGTATCCATTCATTTTGACCTTTATCAACTACTCTAATGCTATACCAAAGGTATTCTCTATGATATCTTATGCATTTCCCTTATACAACAGAGACACTGAAGCTATTTGATAACAAATGTGATTCATCTTTAAGTGTAGAAGTTTATCAATATCCAAAATAGTCTCCACCTCGTAATCCTCACCCCATAACACCCATATCTTATTATTTACATTTCCAATACACCCCCTTGAAATTTAGTTTGTTGGAGATGGCATGTATTTTTATGTTTGATATTAAGGGTTCTTGAAGTGCCATAAATCATATCTTTTAAGCTTTCTTGATAGACTTTAGTCTGTTTATTGTCATTTTGTTCCCAATCCCTCTCAAATTCCAGCTAAGAATTGAGATGGTCATTTTGAGCTAGTTGGGAAGGATTTAGCAGTCCCTTTCATCTGCAATAACTTGGTAGAAAACGAACCTTTAGCCTTCTAGTTTTTTGCTCTTCTTGGGTTTTTTTTCTCCATTTTTTATCTCTTTTCTGGTCTCAATTAACTTCAGTCCTGGAGAATTTGGATGACTTTCGATATTATGTTTCTTAGGAGAGTTACTTGATCTTTGAGCAATTTTATTGTCTCTAATAGTCCCAAATAGAGATTCATTCTTAATTATTTGCAATGCTTTAGTGATGTCGGAATCTTTAATTATTTTTTCAGGATTTCTTTTAGAGATCTCTTCAAACTGATTTGAATTTGAGCAACTCTTGCTATTGATCTCTTAATGTATTTCTTTTTTGTTTTTCTATGTTTGAAGCTATTTCTTTACTGTCAGTTTCCTTCATTTGATCTTTAACAACAGATCCAGACATTACCATGGCTTTTTCATTTTCAATATTCATGCTCTTCGTAGTTTTTGTTGTATTATATGATTTGCAAAATTTAGGTTTCCTTTGTAAGCAGCATTGTTATTTTCTTCTGGACTTTTTTTTGTGGGTTCTTTTTCTTGGTTTTCAATAAATTTTTTGCATTCTTTATAATCATGTCCCATATGTGAACAAGTAATACAGTATGATGGTCTCACCATGTATCTTACTTCAACCCAATATCTCTCTTGTTCTCCAAACTTGATCCATATCCCCTTGATTGGTTCTTTCGATACATCTAATTCAACCCATAGTTTGCAGCAATTATGTTTTGCCCGATTTCTTTCTGGAACCCACACAGCTAAGATAGTGCCAAGAGCTTTTCCTATCCCCTGAATCATATCTCCGTTGAACATATATTATGGCAGATTTGGTAGACAAATCCACACTGGAGTAATTGGACACTCTACATTAGGATTAAAGTGAGGCATCCACTTTTATATTCTCATACTTTTTGAGCCAAGGTTCCATACATTCCTCTTCCAGATCATTTTAACATCTTCATTATTGTTGAACTCAATTAGAATATGTTTGTAATCTCAGTTAGCAAGATTGTATCCGCCTGAAAAGTTGAAACTATCTAGAAATTTTCTGATCGCTTCTTGTGAAGGCTTTCTAGTCGTAAATTTTCCTATCAAAGTTTGTTTTGCCATACTTTCCAGTTTCTTTTTTTCTTTCAAATCAAAAGTCAAATCTATTTGATCTTCATTCTTGCTAATCGTTGGGTTTAACAGATTAGTCGAAACTTTTTTTTGATTTAAACAGGTTAGCGGAAGTTTTATTTTCATGATAATCAGTACCGTGATCATATAGTTGTTGTTGTTTCCGAATATATTCTTCAACTGTCAGATTGTCTCTAACATTTGTTAGATTTGTAGGGATTAACTGGTTTTGCTCTTTTACCACTTGATTTTGCAGATTACTAGTTTCTGCTTTCATGAAGTGCAGAGGGAGATAATCCATTTGGTTAATTTTGAGTATTGAAATTTGTTTCCATATTCAGAGATGAATTTGATGAAGTTGGCGATAGAAATTCACCATTGAACTAGTTCATCTGGAGGCAAGAAATTAGAGGCTATGTTCTTGGAAGTTAAGAACATAGACCGCTCTAAATGTCGAGAAATATGCTTTCATTAGTAATCTCTTTGCGGTTTATTTTAAAAAAAATCTATAATATATTGTGTCAAAATATTAAAAAAAAAAAAAAAACCAACTTCAATGATTAAATATAAAAAATAATAATGCCCTAGAGAAAGAATATCCGAGAATCTAAAGAATCCCCAAATCCAAGATTTTAACAGTGTTTGCACAGTGACATAATAACACATTAATGAGTTGCAGATGATGTAGGTGTATCTGTAAGACAAAATAAAAACATGATACAAAACTCTCACATTCTGGCAGCTTTAACTTCTGTCTTGTATAAATTATTGTTCGAAAGCGATATATGTACATTTAACTTTACAAATTGAAATTTGGGTTAAACTTATGTAGTAGTGTGCGAAAGGTAATCAGAAAATATAATCAAAATTATCCAGAAAATAGGTCCAAATTCATCTCCAAATATATATAATGGAAAAGCGTTTTTTTATTTTATTATTATTATTATAATTTTAGAATACAAAAAAGAACCAGATTAGGTTGTAGAATTAAGGTGATAAAGCTCCATAATTGAAGGTAATTATGGAAAAGGCAAAGCAAGTGTGATGCTCATCTTAACATTATTTTAGCAGACAACAAAACTCAAGTGAGGCTTCATAATCAAGCACCAAAAAGATGAAATTATAACGAACTAGCTATCGTCTTTGAATACCATTTTATATACGCGTGATATAAAAGCAAGACTTTGCTTTTCTCTAATAGTGCGAAACAAAATGCATACATTGTCACCCTAAAAATTTTGAGTGATATTATATTTCTACATGTAAAATTATTGGCTCACAATTTCATAGAATTTTTATCCAAAATTATGTTTTAATCAAATATCACTTTTTTATAACCAAATATTTTTTTATTATCCGTGTATTTGGTAGTCTCGAACTACACAATAAACACTTTTTTGATAAAGAAGAGAAGGAGGAAGTCGTATAATATGCAAATATAACAAAAACTAGGTAATTACAATTAGAAAAACTTGTATAACTTTTGGTAATTACGGCTAATACAATGAAATCGTATTTTCAAATCCGCATTATAACTGTTTCGGGAAGATTAAAATATGGTCAGTAGAGTTGGGGGATTACGATACAAAGTTTGAACCGAGAACGACAATAAAAACAATGTATTACTCGACTTTTTAATAGAGTTCAAATTTGGAAGACCTATTACGATAAATGATGAGTCATACACAACTTGGAGAGTCGTAACTGATGAAAGAAGCAATAATCAAGAAGCATGAACATGCATCCAACCAGTATCTTTAGTATGGGATACCCTAAAGTAATTCAGGACATACTAACGCATAAAGGAGAATATAATCCAATACTTGAAGAAATTAAGACGTTCAATTACTCGATTTGAAATTGTCGAATTCAAACAAGTCTTAAGGGAAAATATGGCAGTTGATGCACTCACCTCTTCGGCATGTACATCTTCGAGATCAGACATAATATTACAAGAGAAATCCTTTATTACACTGTCAACTCACTTCTTCCCTACTTTCATATCTGAAGGAACGATGGAAATATAAAGGGAAAAAAGGAAGACGACTAGCAAAAACAAATCAAGAAGTATCTAACAGAACGAGTGTTACCCGAAGGCAAAAAAAGGCACAGAAAATCAAAATAAATGCACAAGATACGTATAGACACATATTATACAAGAGGACTAGGTAAGCCCTACGTGTTTAGGCACAGATGAAGTAAACTTTGTTATAAAAGATTTACGTCAGGAAGAAGACAACGCTCACTGTTGTACAAAATAATATTTCTCTAATCCTACTATTAGACCACAATTATGTAGGACACAAAGCAAAAAGTAAAGACATATGATACATGCCAAATATTTATTATATAGATACAATTTCCATCCATACTACTTGAGACAATAATCGAGGAAATCACATTTGATAGATAAGATATGGATATTATGAGACCAAAACTAATATGAGAAAGAAGATTCATAGTAGTTGTCATAGATTACTTCTCAAAATAGGTAGAAGCACAACCATTATAGAATGACATGACAATTGAGATAATAATAATTTTGAAAGTGAGTACACGTTATAGGTAAGAATCCCGAGTGTTATCACTATCGAAAATTGAACTCAATTCCAAAATGATAGTGTCACAAAGTTCTACGAAGAAAAATGTATAAAGAAATATTTTCTTCTTATTTATATTCTCCAGTGAATGTGCAAATCGAACTGACTAACAAAATAATAACTGAGGGTATTAAGAAGATGTTGGGTGGAGCATGAGGAACGTGTTCAGATTTCTTACAAGAATTGTTATGATCATATCGAATAACACTTAAAACTGCCACTAAAGATTCACCATTCGACATAGTATATGGAATGAAAGACATTAATGTCAACATAAATATGCATATCGTCTCAAAATATAGCAGCGTATGAGAAAGCAAATCATGACCAAGACCGAAAAATAGTAGTAGACCTAGTTGAGGAAAAAAGGTCAAAACTCATATTTTATCAGAGCATTACAAAAAACTAATGAATAATATATATAATTCCAGAGTTTGGTTCATAAGTTTCAAACCAGGAGACGTAATGCTTCAAAGTATTTTTAACATACACAATAAACAAGACTTGGAAAAATAATCCCAAATTAGGAAGGACCATTCATGATCAAAGCTAAAACAATGGCAGAAACTTACAAGGTTTTGCATGACCGGGTAAATATAGTTAGGTATCCTTGAATATAGAGCATCTGAAACTTTACGATAGTCATGTGGACTAAAAGTCTTGTAGCTCACTAGTCTTGTAAAACAGCCTTATTAAACCATGTGGATGCACTATATCCTCTCTTAGTAACACACGAAGTTTTGTAAGGGACATTTGATATTAATAAAACGTTTTTAAAATATGGCTTATCACTTATTCACGTAAGAAAATATAGCTAAAAACTCCAAATACTAACACACTGAAGCAAAATTACCCTTAAGAAATTAAATGAGTTATAGAAAATCTACCGTTGATCAAGAACAAATCATTAGGCAATAAGGTTTTTTAGTTGGAACACTTATATCCCTCCTAACAAATGCTTCGACTGATAAAAATCACAATAAGGTAAAAAATACTTTAAGAAAATAAAATCAAGATTAAGATATAATAATAATAATAATAATAATAATAATAATATATTTTGGATAAGTAGAAGTGAATTATTAACAACATAAACTACATTTTTCTTCAAAAAATGGAATAACCCTACCACAGAGTCATGTTGATAGAGGTAAGATAACCCTAACCCTATGGTATAAAGAACTTAAAAAGTTCAATAAAATATTTTAATTCAACCAAAGCTATCTTAGAAGTAGGGTTTGAGAGCTTAAGTATAAGTTTCTCCAAACCCTAATCCAAAATTACAGAAATAACCCATATATAACAAAATACAATCCATAAAATATCACAAAACAAATCCGATAAAAGCACTAAAACAACCATCTAGGGCCCTAAACAATGGTTTTTATCGCCCAAACTTTATGAGGAGTCTGTGGCCTCCGTCACGTTCTTGACAGCCGATAGGCTCGTCAAGACCTTTAATTTGAGTACTCATGGTGCCAAAATCCAATAAAAAGGTCCACAATAAGGCTCGTTTGCGTTTATCTAATACAACTAGATAGATGCGGGCTTGTGCAACGACATCACATGCACTCTGACCATACTTGAAAAACTCTAAAAACCTCAACGTAAAAATCTACGTGTTCAAAAATATATATGAGCCAATTGAAATTGATCTGTCAATAAAAGCGACACAGAATGCAAAATATTTTACAAACACAAAAATTCATTCAGAAAATAAAAAACAACATGATTACTCATGAAACGGAAAAAAAAGTATTATGTATATAAAAATTACAGTATTATTTTTCAGCATTTACAATATAGATGGTAATAAACCGACTTCAAATTTATAAAGGCTTAACAAACAAAGAAGAAATAATCATATGCATATCAACACCGTCAACATCTTCAACTGACGTAGTAGTTGTTTGATCAACATTTACTTCAGCATTATCCTTATCAACACCACTCAATTCATCATATTTGTCATATTTCGTTGCTACCCGATCTCTAATATTATTTTTTCTAAAATTCTTCAACACTATCACAGATGCACTCGTCATTTTTAGTTCATCCATAAAAAAGATGAAGAGACTTAAAAGACTTATAAGTCCAATCAATATCCCGATCACTTAGCTTCAGGAAATTTTATAACAGAATGATCAAGTCTGAGCTTGGGATACTCCTCGTGGATACCCAACACTAATCTAGAGTGAGCCTTATGTTCAACAGCAAGTTGTTTAAGCAAAGTATTATTACTTACCTATCATGGAATCAAATTTCTCATGCTCCTTAAACTTGGAAACCTCAATTTTCACCTTGGCATCCACTTTTTCTCGCACATTTAGCTTGGCAAGTTCAAAAACAGTTTTGGCATCCAACAACATCTTTTGAAAATCATCCCACATAGATTTAGAAGCGGTAAATTTGGTTGTAAATTCACAAATCTTGTTTACAATACGACAATACAAAAGATATATTCTTCAAAATGTTAGTTTGATATTGAAACTCAAGGTGTAATAACCTTCCCTCTCTCTCCTAAGACCAAAATCTATTTGCAGCTACCTTTATTTTAAAATTATATTCGAGAGCATCATTTAAACTACTTTTCCCATTTATGGACTCTAAAGTGGCGTTCAAAAGAGCCTGAAGGTTTGACATATGAACATAGGGATTAACTTGGCTTGATGAAACATGGTCAAACAATTATTGATGAGCGGAACATGTCAGAATATACGATAAATATCATCAAACTTTTGCTCAATAAAAACAAATAAGAAAAACATGTTACCTTAAATACTAAGTTTATACGATGATTCAAGATATATAGGCAATGAAATTTGGCTGGCCAGTGTGGCAAACTGAGTAACTATTTGAATAAGAGATAAAATTGAAGGAGATGAAGCAGAAACTCTAACTAAAAGTGTACCTAAGGAACTTAAAACATTTGAGTACAAGTTAATATTCCACCAAGGGTGATACTACCAATATACGTCGCTAGAAGACTTCCCTCAAACAACTTGGAATAATTTTTAAGAGGAATAAGGAAAACATATGAAGATGGTAAAGAAGTAATAACACATGGGAGAGAACATCATCATCTTTCTCCAAATTGATTTTTTCTTTCAATAGCTTCACTACCGGAAGCATTACTCAGCCTTGTAGAATCACTTATCATATCTTTAGGACTCCACCGAACCTCAATAATTGTTTCTTAACTTCTTTAGAAGTTGAGGTGGAAACCCCATGATCACCGGGGCCTTTGATACATCCATAATACAAAATCATATCACGGTTTGATTGATAGATGAACTTTCTTCGGCAAGGTTTTCTCACTTAAAGATTCAAAATCTAGCTTGAAAGTTCTCAAACAATTGTCTCTAAATCTTCCTCTATAGTAAAAACTCATTATGTTGTAGTTTTATCGAATATAACTGAAGCATCGGTCATAACTAGAGACAGGTGCCCATGCTTAAAGTATTAGAGTAAAAAATACAATATGTTAAGGCTACAAATTTCATAGAAACATGGTAAAAAACAAGAGACATGAATAAAGTCATCAACAACACCTGTATCTTTTGAAATACTGAGGAAATAGTTTGGGAAAATAACAGATGAGATACAATAGTTGAAGATACACTATGTGGTTTCGTTGCATAGCACATATATGTACACAAAATTGAGATATAAAATCATATTTATTTTAAATAACTGCAAAATATAGTAAACATTAATAGAGTATTTGAACGCTTATGATTTTTAAAGGGTGAACATTCTTCATCTTCATTGACTCCATATTTTTTAACAATAGTAGAAAGATGAATGTTCCACCACAACAATCTTGGAAACACTTAAGGCTCCACAAGCAACATTTCAAAAATTAGATTATGCCTTCTTCAAATTATATTCCTTTGTGTTACTACGAAGTTTAGTTTAAGAAGCAATTTCCCCTGATTCTTACCCCTCGGGTAACTTTTTACCCACAATATTCTTTTTAGAATAACACTGAGGACACCTAACTTCATGGAAAAGATGACATAAAATCGCTCTCTGACCTCTTTGTGAGGTCGTAATTTGGTCAGCAAAAATTGTTTATGCACCAAAATGGGGGAATATGAATAAAAAAACTTATTATCTTCTTCTATCATGGTGTCATACCTCTCACGCATATGCTCCGCCATTAGGCTATCAAAGAGAATATTCATAACAAAAGCTGAAAAAAATAAAATGAGACCAAACTAAATAAATACAACATTAAGAACAAGTTATAAAAATAAGTACTCACGCTCAGAATTCTAAAACAGATTAATAGAATCCTTATTATTCTTGAGCTTCGTAGCCCAATTACCACTGGAAAAAAAACAAAGTTAACTTTTAATCCTTCATGGAACTGGGAAGGTCAGTAACAATCTACATGAATGCAACCATTTTAACAGGAAAAAATGTTCTTTTTACACTTCGTAAATGTGGCAACATTCAAGAAATCATTCACAAAGAAGTGTGCAAAACTAAATCTTAATATCATTATAGTCGAAATTAGCAAAAACAAACATTTATGAATTAAATTGCTTGGATAAACATGAATGATGTAAAAGAACCTAACATTATCAATATCTAATGAGAAACGGATACCAATCATCAATTTTTTGGAAACACTTAGCCTCTATAAACAGTTGATATAGACGCATTATGAAGCATAACCTTTGTGCTTTGGTCAAACCACCATTCTTTGATTCATTTTAATGAGATGAATATCATAATCATTCATACTACTAGATTTAAAATTTGAAGAACTAATACTATCGTGGCTAACAATAATTGAATTATTTGAATTCATTTTCATGACTTCGAATTTTATGTAGGTAAAAGGAGTTTTTTATAATAGAATCAATAAACTAACAAACATATGAAGGTGTAAATAAACTAAAAAAGTGTAACAAAAAAGAAACGAAGAAAAGAAAATCATAGAAAATAAAGTAAAAAAATAAAAGAACACGAAATTTAAACCAAATGAACGACTAAAATTAAATTGTATATCTTTGAATCAATGACATGAAGCAAGTCAAAGGATAAACGGTATTTGTTAAAATAAGAAAAGGTTAGTATTAAAGAAATTGAAATGAATGCATGTGTGTAACTACAAAAAGAAGTTATGACCACATGTAAAGTCTTCAAATCAAATTGTGCAGTTAAAAATGAAAACATGAGAGTATGCTTACTACAAAATAAAATCCAAGTGTCACGCTCATATAATATGCTGACAAAAAAAACTTCTCTTAAACTATACTTCGCTCAAATAAAAAATATATACTTGAGCAGATTAAGTAAAAATATAAGTATTTGATTTTTTAGCACTTACCCCATCTTCACAAATCTTGGGATTCATCGGCCTGTTATCACTAACGTATCTCTGACACATTGAGCAAGAGCCTTTCCACACGGGACTCCTTAAACACTATAGTCGACTTTCGTCTTTAAACGACTAGTCTGCTCACAATCAGGCAGGCTTATACAATTACTCTTACGACAAAAAAGTTAGCTTAAGCTTACCCTCACACGCCTCTATTACTATTTAGAAGGCCTCCACCCTAGATAAACTACCCACCCCTATATTATTGGTGCTACGGTTAGGAATTTTTAGATGAAAGAGTGATCTTTCAAGATTAGTCGTTGTATGTCACCATCTCTCATTTATCCTACACATTTGATCATTTTTGTCACTACAAACCTATAGTGAAGGTGCACGGAGGAATAAGTTACTTAATTCAAATATAAAAATAAATAAAATAAAATAGAGATATATTTCCCTCATCATGCGTTAAAGGTTATGGGGCTCGTGGAATACATAACATGAGGAGTTGAGACAACAATATATGGATGCATAATATAACCTAACATGAGGAGTTGAGACAACAATATATGGATGGAATTATCAAATATTAAATAAGCTATAAGAGTATTATGAGGAATAAGCTGATATAGTTAAAATGAAAATTCAAAAATATTATCCGACCGAGCAATACCAGAAGCAATAAAACACAAAATACGGTTCGACAAAGACAAAAGGTGTTCAGGAAAGACAATAGGCGCATCATAAAAGATAAAAAATGTTTCGGACAACAATAAAAATTCTTTGGATATCATTGAACTAGTATTTCCTCGTTATTTTCTCGCCATGACTATAAGTGATACGGGTAAAATCTTATGCGCGTAAACTCATCAAATTTGTGCATTATTGTACCACCTCGAATGGAAATCCTAAGTTTAATATCAATGATATCTACAACGTCGTACGTAACTTCATCCTTGTGTTGAGTGGGCCGGGTTATTATGAAATAAGTATAACATTCATCGTCACTCTTTCATCCTTTGGCTCGCAATTTGTGACAAATTATCTACAAGAACGCTTTTGGACTGGGATTTAAATACCCCACGATTTTTTGTCCTATAAAATTCATACTCTAAACTATCAGTCACATTCTTTATAACTGTAGCTTCACTAAGAGCCTCTAGGGGGCTTCGCTAGTTATATACTAAGATTCTCACTTAATGCTTTGAACTCAAAATATTGGTTAAATGAGGCGTCTAACTGGGTTTTTTCTCAAAAAAATATCTTTGACATGTTTGTTTTGACGTGGTCACTTACCACGCTTGGAGAGAGAGAAACGCAATAATTGTTTGCTCCCTCATCTCCACGGTCTCATACTGTCTCTTCTCGGACTTTCGCCTCAGATTTCTGAATACCAAAATTGACTGACGAAAATAAATTTCTTAAAATATCTCCAACTATTGTACAGTGTGTTTGTTGTCTTTGCAGTTATCAACACCCGTTTGATGGTTATGTATGTGTTTATCGTACAAAAATTTGATCTGGATTCAATTATTACCTCTCACTACGATATTCCACGTTTGCATTTCCACGATTGTATTCTCTTTTCTTAATTTATGTTTAATTGTATTCAAGCTACCCTATATAAACCCAGTAACTTTTATATCACGGTTCTTTTTCATCTTTCAAAATATGTTTCGTCTACTTGTATTTTTATCCAAAAAATACATAGGGAGACTTACCAATAAAGACTCATTCAACAAACCTATTACGAATAAATACCTAATTTTTTTAAGAGACTTTATACCTTAAATACCCTTCTATATAAAATATAGTAACCAACTTCTCTTTCTTTGTTTTTTTAATTTTAATTTTTAAAGGTCCGTATCTTTTAAACCGTAACTCGGAAAAAGACTATGAAAAGACTATTGGTTTTATTTTTTTGAGACGAACAAAACTAGTACAATTCATGATATGTTTTGAATTTTAAAAAAAACAAAATTTACACACGTTTCTTAGTTATACGGTTTTGCATCTAGTGATTAGTTTCGCATCTATCAAAATAAAGAAGGTTTGACATCTATCAAAACAAAGAGGTTTCTCATCTAGCAAAATAAAAAAGGTTTCGCGTGTATCAAGATAAAAGAAAGTTTCGCATCTACCAAAATAAATAAGGTTTCATATCTATCAAAATAAAAAAAAGTTTCGCATTTATCAAAGTAAATAAGGTTTCACATCTAGCATAACAAATGTTTCGCATCTTGTTCGCAAAACCCCTATAAATTTTAAAACTTTAAAAAGTCTGTATCTTTTAAATCGTAACTCGAAAAAAAAAATCTAAAAGTACCGTTGGTTTTGTTTTTTTAAGATGAACAAAACTAGTACCACTCATGATATGTTTTGAATGCTTTTTTTAAAGAACAAATAGCATTTCGCATCTATCAAAGACGTGTTTTGCATCTACCATTACAGAAGAATTACACGTTTCACAACTATCTGTAGGTACAAATACAAACGTTTCGCATCTATCACAAAATATGTTTTGCATCTACCAGTGAAAAAATATACAGGTTTCGCATCTATACTTACTCACTAAAATTGAACGTTTCGCATCTCCTTCGCTGAAAACACAAAAACTGTTACGTATCACAAAAACACAAAATAACACTAAAATCAACGAAACACGAATGCAATGCTACAAAAAAACTACATTACCATAATTCTAACTCAAAACTAACAAGAAATTCGACTCGAAATACTACGAAAATGAACGAAAACAGATGTTAAAAAACATCGATTTCGAGCTCAAATTCGAGTTTCAAACCAACAAAACATCGAGTATCTTGGCATAATCAAGTAAAAACACATCAAAATCATATGAAAACAAAAGAAAAACAAAAAAATCGAGTCAAAAATGAAATAATCGCCTAATACAAAGTTGTTCTATTCAAGAAGAGAGAAAAAAAAATTAGGGAAAAATGTGAAGAATTGGTGTAAAAACCTTTTATATTATATATATATATATGGATATTTTAGAGTATTAATGGATCTTTAATAATAAATATTTAACTAAAACGAATATTTCTTTAAAAATAATAAAAATATGGATCTCATATATAGATTATAGTTAGGGTTTTCAATTTTAAACGATAGTTAACCCATTGGCGTATATATTCGGTACGGTTAACAGTTTGATGCCACACCGAAATATAATGTAGCATGTCCATGGACCATGATCCCATCCTTGTAAATTGTAATATACTCCTAAAATTAATTTAGGTAAAGCCTAAAGGTGGATCTAACCTCAATCTACTTTTGACGAGTGGGAACACTATCAGTATCACTATGGACTCAAAAATCATACCACGGACACTGTCCTGGCTCCCGACTCTTTTCGGTTAAAGACAAACGTAGGGTCTTCCAATATTTATATTTTAGCCCTTTCTTAAACTGTATTTCTAATTTCAACCTCGTATTTCTCATATAATTTGATTTTGGTATTTGTACTTTCTTACATTAACTCGATCATTCGTTATAGTCTTAAAAGGTAGAATTTTTTTTACAACTTCTAACGATTTTTTTAGTTCACAGTGGGAGATTGGCTATTATAATCTTCGAAAATAAAATTAGATGGATAATTTTCAGTTTTCTTTTCATATATAAATAATTATAAGAGATGAGACATTAAATACTATAAAAATGAAAAAAATGTAGATTTGGAGTAGTACATACTAGTGGCATGCATCTCTTCCAGCTTTCAAGTACCGGGCCGGGAAGCATAAATGTCCCAATCACACGTCAATGAATCTAACGGCTATTGCCTGGTAGGCGGCTATTGCCCGGTAGGCGTAGGACCCGTTTTTATTTTTACTTCATCTGAATCCAATTTTAAGAATTTGGCTGTTAAAAATTGAACGGTCAGATTTTATATAGAAGACTTTAGATTTTGTATTTGGGCAAAGCTATTTCTGTCGGGACATTTTTTATTTTCTCTATAATTTAAAAAAAATTATGTTGTTATTTTTTTTAAGAAAATTACACATTTGTTCTTCTACTCATTTATTCTGCTCTTTCATTTTCAAGAACGTTATTATTCTATCCATTTATTCTATTATCCTGTCCATTAACAAATTCAACGAAAAAAAATTTACTTATCTATTTCTTCAGTTTTCTACCTTTTGTTTTTCTTCATTTTTCGGTACTGTCTTTTGGCCATGGTTGTTCTTGTTAGGTTAGGGTTCTTATTTGGTAGATTTGGAGTTCGATTAGGGTTCTTACTTGGTAGATTTATGGTTCGATTAGGGTTCTTATTTGGTATATTTAGGGTTCGATTAAGGTTTATGCTCTTTGTTTGGATCTATTTTCGAGTTTGGTTCGGTTTTGTGTCTATATGGTTGTGCTACTGTATTCTGTTTTTTTTTTAACGATAGCATATTGATGAGTCTGAATTCTAACTACTCACCGGACAGGGACAGATCGGACCTAGCCCTCCGGACCGGACAGACCACTTCGAACACTTAGCTAATAGGATTGTTCGAACTATGACAAAAGTACTAAAAAACCTAAACACTTCTTGACTAAGCTACTTGCTCTCCTACTTAGAGCTCATGGGTCTTTAAACATGACCCGGGTCCATTGAACATGACCCGAAAGCCCATAAGGGCCCAAACGTAAGGGTATAAATACCCAACCACCTGCATTAAATGTGGGTAATGAAAATTAAATACAACCAGGCTGCTTAATTCTCCCTCTAGACTCTACTCTAAATATTAAACACCCACATACTTTCACTAAACACCAAATTGGCGACCACAGTGGGAGGAGAAGGTGCCTGAATCAAGCATTCAAAACCAGCAAGAAAAGTCAGTCCGAATGAATCCGGACGCCCCAGACGTACCACCAGCTCTGCTCGAAGTGGTGGGTGAAAACGATGAATACACCATCGAAGAGCGTGATAGGCTGAAGGGTGAAATAGAAGCTCTGAGGGCAGAAAAGGCTAGGATGGGCATGAAAGAAAAATCCAAAGCATCAGTTTCCCATCACACCGATAACCCCAGAGAGCATGAGCCTTCAAAGACTCATGTGAGTACAAAAAAGACTCATGCCAGCTCCAAAAAGTCTCACCGGTCTAAGCCAGTGGAGAGCTCTGACTCAAGCTCAGAATCTTCTGATAGCTCTTCGGACGATGAGGGCGTTGAAGAATCCTTATCCTCTAGCAACGATGAGGGTCGAACTAAAAAGAAGCAAAAGCAGATTAAAAAATATTCCAGAAAAAGAGATAGGCATGGAAAGATGAAGAGGAATATTGGTAAAGGGTCATCTCATAGCCGGAGGCATGTGGACCGGATGCTGATGGATCCTTTCGCTTTTCACGATGAACCAGGTATCTTTGCAACTCCCAATGAGGATACTGTGTTCAGTCGTGGTAGAAATTGGAGGCAATCTCCATTATCTTCCGAAATTCTGTCCGGAAACCTCCTTAAGAGGTTTGACAGCACTAAAATGGAAAAGTACGATGGCAGTACCAATTCGGACAACCATTTGGAACAGTTTAAAAACTTCATGATGAACTTTGACGACGATGATAAGCTACTTTGCAGAGCATTCTCCCAATCATTTACGGGGAGTGCTCTAAAATGGTATAACAGCCTGCCACAGGGTTGTATCAAGAATTTCGATACTTTTTGGGTGGCCTTTCGAAGACAGTTCGTAGGGAGTAAAGAGCTAAAGGGCAATGGAGACACCATAACCCATTGTGCCCAGGAACCAAATGAGTCCTTAAAAGAATATATAAGTCGTTTTGTGAACACCAAGAATGGGCTGGCTGATTGCTTCGAACAAGTAGCAATAGCATCCCTAAGACAGGGCTTGAACCCTGGCAATTTGGCTGATTGTGTGACCAGAAAGAAGGCCATGACATGGGGAGGGTTGCTGAATCATGTTGGAAAACAGATTAACATCGATGAAACGAAGAAAACCAGGGTGCACAGGCAGGTGAGGTCTACCCCGGTGGCACCAAATCCCAATCAGAATCAGTCCGGAAACAAGGCAAAGGAGACCGGACCGGGGCATGGTCGGGCCAAAGCTCAGTCTCAGCCAGCTGCTCCTGCTCAGAGTCAACAATCCAGAAACAAGAGAGGGCCACGGGTTCAACCGGAGTGGTTCGCAGAATTAAAAGAAAGTGTGGCCACCATTTATGATAAAACAAAGGAGGAGGTGCACTATAGAAGACGAGCCACACTGCAATCTCCCAGAGAGCATCACAATAACTCTTTTTGCCAATATCACAATGATATTGGCCATACCACCGATGATTGTATAGCTTTGAAACAAGAGGTTCAGAACTTAATCGAAAGGGGAAAGCTGGGGGCTTATGTTAAAAGAAGAGGAGGTAACAGACCTGACAATACTCACTGGGTTGGTCCAAGTAATGCTGCTCCGGAGGGAGCCATGGTTATAATTGAGAGGTTTGATGTGGAATCTGAGTACTTGGATCCTGATCCAACTCAAAACAGAGTAGGTGTAATTGAGGAATGTTCTAGGACGGTCTCCGGGCTCATTAAGTTTTTTGAGTCACTTACAATTTTCGGAGGGGATACTATGACAGCTCCTACTGCTTCTTCGAGGAAGAGGCATGTACAAACTTTAGCCACCCAGCTAGAAGGAGGCATGACTTCCTATCAATCATAAAATCCATTCCCTTTTATTGTTTTCGATGAAGATGATTTAAGATATATAGCTGGCTCCCATGAAGATGTTGTTGTCATAGGAGCATCTATTGGAGGCAATGACATAAGACGAATTCTGGTGGATACTGGAAGCTCAGCCAATATCCTTTTCTTAACCACGTACAAGAGAATGAAAAATCCAGCTATAATTCAGGGTTCGGACAGGTCAATTGTGGGCTTTACCGGCAGCTCAGCAGATGTGATCGGAGAGTTCGAAGAAGAAGTTCTATTGGGCAAGGGCCCTTTCAAGAAAATAGTCAGGATACTTTTTATCGTGGTGGATTATCCCACTTGCTATAATGCTATTCTAGGGAGGTCTTGGCTCTCTAGGATGCATGCAGTGGCTTCAACAGTCCACCAGTGCTTGAAATATGCTGTTCAGGGACAGGTGGGAGTCGTCCGGAGCAGTCAAAAGGTTGCAAGAGAATGTTATGCTACAGTTCTGGCTCCCCGGACACTGGGGGCAGTTCGTATCAATGAGAAATAGCAGTTTGAGAGGCTTTCTAGGGGTGAGGGTGAAATTGATGACCCCAAAGAGACCCCTGGAGTGATGATACCGGTCGAAGAGGTAGAGACACATTGTTTAGAAGAAGGAAAAAGTGTCAAGATAGGGTCTAAGATGCCACCCGTTTTGAAAAATGAAATGTTAAAGTTTTTGAAGAATCATCAGCACGTTTTTGCTTGGTGCAATGCTGATGATACTGGGGATCCAACAGAATTAATATCACATCACCTGTCCGTCCGGAAAGACATAGCACCAGTGGTTCAAAAGAGAATATCTTTTTCTAAGGAAAAGGCTGATGTCATTGTGCAAGAATTTGACAGGCTCACAAAGATGGGGCATATCAAGGAGTCTCAATATCCTTTGTGGACTGCCAATCCGGTTCTGGTGAAAAAGAAAAATGGCAAGTGGCGCATGTGCATTGACTTCACAGATCTCAAAAGAGCTTGCCCAAAAGATTTGTATCCAGTCCCCCGGATTGATCAGTTAGTAGACTCCACCTCTGGAAACAAGCTGTTATCCTTTATGGATGCCTTCTCCGGATACAATCAGATCCAGGTAGATCCAAAGGATCAAGAGTATACTACATTTGTCACTGACAGGGGTCTTCATTGCTACAAGGTAATGCCGTTTGGGTTGAAAAATGCTGGGGTTACTTATCAAAGATTGGTCAACAAAGCTTTTGCTGATCAGATTGGAAGGAATATGGAAGTATACATCGATGACATGATGGTGAAGAGTGTGGATGAGCAATTGCATTTGGCAGACCTCCAAGAAACTTTTGCCAACTTGGTAAAAGTGAATTTAAAGTTAAACCCAGAAAAATGTGTGTTCGGAGTGTAGTTCGGGAAGTTTCTAGGCTATATTATAAGTGAGCATGGGATACAGTCCGATCCAGACCAGCTTAATGCTCTATTCCAGATGGAGCCTCCTCGAAATGTTAAAGAAGTACAGCGACTAACGGGGAGATTAGCTGCTTTAAACAGATTTATCTCAAGGTTTTCGGACAGGTGCGCCCCGTCCTTTCAAACCTTGAAGGGTGCAAAGGGATTCGATTGGACCTCACAGTGCGATGAGGCTTTTAATGAGGTCAAGAAGCACTTGTCTTCCCCCAAAACTTTGTTTAAACCAGTTGACGGGGAGACACTCTTCGTATATTTGGCAGTTTCAAGTTATGCCATCAGTGCTGTGTTGGTAAGAGAAATGGATAGTTATCCTCATCCGGTGTACTACATTAGCAAAAGTTTGATAGATGCAGAAATGCGTTACTTGAAACTTGAGAAATTAGCATTAGCCCTATTAATAACTGCAAGAAAAATGAGGCCTTATTTCCAGGCTCATCCTATCATCGTCCGGACTTCTTTTCCCTTGAAGAACGTCCTCCAAAAGGCAGACATTTCAAGCAGGATGACTAAATGGTCAGTAGAGCTGGGAGATTTCGACATAGATTTTGCTCCTCGAACAGCAGTTAAGGCCCAAGCTGTGGATGATGTTTTGGTTGAATTTTACTCCGACGGAGATTCAGAGCAGACTACTGACATAAAAGATAAAAAGGTATGGGTCGTCCGAACATATGGTGGATCTAGCACTATGGGATATGGTGCCGGGGTGTGTTTGACTTCTCCATATGGTGACAAAATGTACCAAACTATATGTTTTGCTTTCAGGGCATCCAATAATGAGTCCGAGTACGAAGCAGCTATAGCTGGATTAAAGTTAGCCTACATTTGTAGGGCTAAGAGGGTCAGGCTACTAAGTGACTCCCAGCTTCTTATCCATCATGCCCAAGGTCAATCTGAGGCTAAAAAGGAGCAGTTTGTGAAATATTTACTCCTCATTAAAAATGAAGCACTCAGGTTTAAAAGTGTTACTTATGAACATATACCCCGGACATAAAATGAGTTAGCAGACTCATTGGCAACCATAGCGTACACGGAGTCATACCCATGGATCCATGTGCTGGAAAGCCCCTCCATTCAACTTAATATGGGTAAAGAAGAGGAAATTTTTGAAGTACAGATGAAACAACCTCAGTACTGGAGGTTTCCTCTCCTGCAATACCTCTCCGATGGTATCGTGCCTCCGGATAAATCATTGGCAAGAACATTGAAACACAAAGCTCGTGGTTTTATCATATTGAGAGACATTTTGTATAAAAAGTCTTACAGTAAACCTCTTCTGCGTTGTTAAGGGGGTGATGAGTCTCAAGTAGTCCTCTCCGAATTGCATGATGGTGAGGGATCAGCTCATTGTGGATTCAGGGCTTTAACAAGGAGAGTTTTACTGGTCGGTTACTATTGGCCATCTATCGTGAAAGATGCTAAGGAATTGGTAAGAAGGTGTGACCCATGCCAGAGGTACAACAATGAAATTCATGTCCCAGCCATTCCTTTGGAGTCAATTTCCTAGCCTATTCCTTTTGCTCGATGGGGGTTGGATTTAGTGGGCCCACTCCCTATGGCGTCCGGAGGGCGCAAAACTATAATTGTTGCTATAGATTACTTTTCGAAGTGGATTGAAGCAACCCCTCTAGCAGGAACAACGTCAAAAGCTGTCATAAAATTCATTATATCTAACATCTGTTGCAGATTTGGTGTCCCACGAAAGATAACAACAGACAATGGGCCACAGTTTGACAATAAGGAAATGGAGAGCTTTTGTGCCTCAAGGGATATACAACATTGTTTCTCTTCGCCTTTCCACCCACAAGAAAATGGGCAAGTTGAAGTGGGTAACAGAACTATACTCTCCGGTTTGAAGAAGAATTTGGAAGGGGCTGCTGGGAAGTGGCCTAGTTATTTACAAGAGGTCTTGTGGGCCTACCGGACAACACCTAGGGCTGCAACACAAGAGTCACCCTTTGCTTTGGTCTATGGGATGGATGCAGTAGCTCCCATAGAAGCAACTCTCCCATCGTTTCGTGTTCACAACTTCTCCGAATGCGCTAACGAGGTGGCAATCAGAGGTCAGCTCGATCTGGTAGAAGAAAGACGAGTTAAAGCTCACCTTAGAGTTGCACACTATCAGGGTTTGATGAGGAGCAGATTTGCTTCCAGAGTTAAAAGAAGAGATTTCCAACCGGGGGACAAGGTATTGAGGAAAGTCTTCTTACACACTAAAGAAAAACTGTTCGGCAAATTGGCTCCGACTTGGGAAGGACCTTATATGGTTGTTGAAAGGCTTAAACCTGGAACATATTGGCTAGAAGATAAGGATGGAAGAGTTTTGACTCACCCTTGGAATATCAAACATCTCCGGATGTACTTGGAGTAGCATTTGTGTAAATATTTACTTGATTAAACATCCATGTAAATATTTGGGGGCATACTATTTCCTCCCTGGTGGCACGGGGAGGTTTTAATGAGATGTCCGGGCTTTTGAATAAAATTTGATGCCTTCTTAAAAATTTTATGAAGTGTTTTAGTTTTGTCATTTTTCACACCATCCAGATTGAAATAAAAGAATGATGATCACTTAAACATTCGTTATCGGAGAATTTAAACACTCTCACTGAAATAACTAAGGGCTATTTAAACTCTAGCCATCAAAATTGGAACAGACTATGTAAGAGGATGAGAATTGCACAAAACAAAGATATTCATTAAAATAACTTAAAGTGCCTTGGCCTTCCAAGGACTTTCAAATTGTCAAAAACAGAATAAAAGACCTATCCGGTAAAATACCGGACACACTTACAAAAAAGAGTGCCTTGACCTTCCAAGGACTTTAGTCTGGATAAAAAGTAAAAAAGTAGTTCATAAATTAAGGCTGAGCCTTTGAAGATGGCTCAGCTTCATTTACCTTCTTCTTTCCCTTAGGATCATCTATCTCTTCGTTTGGGCTCTCCCCGGTACGTTCTTCGTCATCGGATGAGGAGGCACTGGAGTAGCCAAACCTGTCACCTTCAGCCATTGTATGATATGGGAGGTCATCAGACTCAACATGAAGCCATAAATCCCCTAGGTTCCTCTTCGGAAACTTCTCATGGAAAAGTAGAACCATATCAGACCTCACCTTGGCATACATTTCCTCCTGGGTGTCGATCACGTTGTTGGCATAAGCGTCGATCTTGGCTTGGATCTTGGCCTCCTGCTCCCTTAGCAAAGTAGCTTTCTCCTCGGCAACCTTGGACACTGTATTCTCAAGAGCAATTTTGTCATTGGTCAAGTTGGTGATGATTTGGTCTTTGGCCTTGGATTCCCCCTTTAAGGTGGCAAGATCTTTCTCCAGTCCGGACAGCTTCTCCCGGAGCTCTGTGATGGTGTCCTCTAATGTGGTGACTTTTGTGGTGCTTGCCTCTTGGTTTCTCTTCAACTCCTCTTTTTCTTCCTTTAGAATGGCAGCGTTTGAAGTGGCAGTGCGAAGGTCATCGGACAGCCTCTCTTTCTCAGACTTAAGATCTTTGATGATGTCTGCCTGATTTCGAACTTGTTTCTCCAACGCAAGTACAGGCTGAACATTGCTTAATAAAGAGTGGGCTATGACATCCCTTTCACTTGAAACGATAAAGGTCTTACCATTGAAAGTGACTGTGTTTGAGGTGCTCGGAGGGAGGTAAGGCCCGTCAAAATCGTCTCTGGGAAGATTGATGAAGTACTCACCAAGCCCACCAAGACCGGTGATGTCTACCCCGTCAATATTAAGATCTCCCCCTTCGACCTCATCGGTATGGAAGTCACCCTGTATCTCCTCCGCTTGTGTTGGGTCAGTAGGATCAGCTTGGGAAGGAGGCTCCGGAGCCCGGAGAGAAAGCTCGTCACCCTTAGAGGTCTTCTTCTTCTTGGCCTCTCTGTCTTTGCTTTCACTTCTCTGTTTACGATTTCTTTTGGAAGCCCTTGGAGGTTTTGGGGAGTGCACTTCTTGCCTTTCAGTCTCCTGCTCCACCACTTCCAAGAGAGCAGCATCAATTTGGTTGTGGACTGGCCCCTCCGGATTTATAGGAGCATCCTCCTCCGCCTCAGCAGGGTTAGCTCCACCTACCACCTTCTTGCCTTTCTTTTTACCCTTCATCTTGCTTGGGGCTTTGGCCCGGCCTGGCAAGTAGAGTGTCCCATCTGGTTCATGGGTCCTTTTAACCACAACATCCGGAGGAGGCTGAGTGGTGAGCTCCTCCCAAGTCAAGTCTCTCCGACCTGTGGTGTTCCACAAGTGAGACCTTGCCAAGTTTCCTCCGGTAAAAGCAGCATGGAACCGGTTTCCCCACCTCTCAGCAGTCCAAGCATTGATCTTGGTGCAAGTAGCCTGCCCGGTTTTCAGGTAGTCACTGAATTCCTTGGGCAGCTCTGCTAAGGCAAAAGTAAGACCCATTAGTTTAAACTAACTCTAAAAAAAGGGGGAGAGACAAAAATATAAAGCAGGAAACTTACGATCACTCCTCCACCTGCTTCTGAGAAGACTTGGGTTCACTTCAGACTTGATCTTCTTTCCATTCTCCCAAGCACCACTAACAAACAGGAACTGGGTCCTCCAATTCCTCTCCGCCTCTAACAAATCATCTACAGCTTTGAAATTATCCCCTATGTTGAAATGGTAAAAGGGGATGTGGTGGTTTCTGCAAAGACTAGCCACAGCAGCGAATTCCTCCATTGGCAGAGGAATCCCGGAGATCCTCGAAGCCATGATGCAAGACATGAGGGTGTACCAAGCATTGGGGCTCAACTGGCTCGGACAGAGCTTTATCAGATGAAAGTATCTGACAATTTCTGGGTCCAAGGGTAGTCTGAGCCCCCAATTGAACAGCTCCGTGAAAATGACAACTTCGCTCAGTTTGCAGTCCATGGGAGTCTCTGGGTGTATAGGGATCCTGATCTTCACGTTCTCTGGTATTCCCCACTTCGTACGCATCCGGCCCAACTCAGCTGCGTGGATGAATGCGTAGTTAATTTTCTGCAGGGCAAGGAGGTACTTGACATTGACCTTGTGAAAACAAGGCCCTACCTTTCCTTCGAGACTCTCCGGCAGATCCGGATGCCTCAAGCACAACTTTTCTTTGCCTTTGTCTTTTTTGGCAGCAATGGCACTACTAGTCTGTCCGGAGGGCTCAGACTCGAATGAAGCCTCTTCAATGGAGTCCTCCATTACTTCCTCCATGATTGATGAAGGATTTTCAGCAGCAGTAGTAGGGGGAGAGTTCAAATCTGGCTCAGCCTGGTCTCCGGACTGCTGGGCCTCAGTGTTCTTTTGGCTTCTGGCCTCCGGTTGGGGCTCTGGTGCAGATGCTTCTCTTTGAAGACTTGGACAGGTGCCCTCAGGACCGGACAGTCTATCCTTAGGAGCTCTGATGGGCACTTCTGACCCAGTGCTGCTGTCTTTAGCATCTGATTAAGAAGGAGTGCTCTTAGAAGCTTGGCCTTTAACTAACCGACCTCTTCTCCGGTCAACTAGTTTTTGAGGGGAGTGCTAAGTGTCTGACCCCATAGCTATGAAGGGGGAGGGTTTTTTTAAACTGGTTACAGTGACGCCTGGCTCAACCACAGGTTCTGATTCTTGAACCGAGGAACCTGAGATAATGGGGGAGAGATTGGTTTGAAATAACCTTTTCGGCTTGGTGCCTTTAGAGGAAGAAGAGCCTTGATCCGACTCTGTGGCTGAAGTTACTGGTCTGTCGATGGGCGAAACGGGTAGTCTTGCTGCGATGGGTCTTTCCCTTTCGAATTTTTGCGCCTTTTCTAATTCAGAGAGGTTGAGCCACCCACCTTTGATCAGTGCGTTCCTCGCTGTAAACATAAAATATCTGGGTAAATTTTTGCTTTAGAGAGAGAAAGTTTTAAGAAGTTGCACAGTAAATTTGAGAGAGATGGTAAAACAGTAGAAAGTGTTTTAATTTATAGTAAATCTGAAAAAGGAGTTTGATTCCTAGGAGAATTCGAAAAGATTGGTAATGATTAAAGACGGCACTGATGTCAGCACCTTTAATTAAGAGGTTGCTTTTCGAAGAAGGTGGGTTCGAAATTGAAGGTGAAAAAAATGGCTGAAGCAACCAACCAGAAAGCGACATGTGTCCCATGAACACTGGCACAAAACCGTTTGGATTCATGAAGCTTTATCAGTCCGAACAAAACCATAAGACAAACAGACCTATCCGGATTAAAACCACCCCTGACGTCGGACTGTTTTTCAGGTTTTTGACAAAGGTATTTGAACAAACACCTAAAAAAGGGGCTCCTGATGAGTCCGAATTCTGACTACTCACCGGACAGGGACAGATCGGACCTAGCCCTCCGGACCAGACAGACCACTTCGAACACTTAGCTAATAGGATTGTTCGAACTATGAGAAAAGTACTAAAAAACCTAAACACTTCTTGACTAAGCTACTTGCTCTCCTACTTAGAGCTCATGGGTCTTTAAACATGACTCGGGTCCATTAAACATGACCCGAAAGCCCATAAGGGCCCAAATGTAAGGGTATAAATACCCAACCACCTGCATTAAATGTGGGTAATGAAAATTAACTGCAACCAAGCTACTTAGTTCTCCCTCTACTCTCTACTCAAAACATTAAACACCTATAAACCTCCACAAAACTCCGAACATATTACAAATTTACCCTCATACTAAAATTAACCTTGGTGTGGATAAAAGTAGCCTGAGGGTAGGCTGGTAATTTTAAGTGGAGTTTTAAGGCGGCGTAAGGGTGTTTCACGGTGGTGTGGTGGTGTTTAAAGGTGTTTTGATATATTTCAAGGTGTTTCAAAGTGTTTCAAGGGTGGAGAGAGAATTAAGCAGCCTGGCAGCAGTTAAGTTTTCTTACCCATAGTTAATGCTGGTGGTTGGGTATTTATAGTGTGTAATTTGGGCCCTTATGGGCTTTCGGGTCAAGTTTCATGGACCCGGGTCATGTTTAAAGACCCATGAAGTTTAAGCAAATGCACAGGTAGCTTAGTCAGATAGTGATTAGGTTTTTTAGTACTTTAGTCATAGTTCGAATTGTCTTATGTTTGCTGTGTTCGAAATCATCTGTCCGGTTCAAACAGGGCCGTTCGGATTATAGTCTTGGAGTCTGTCCGATTTTCGGGGAGTTTTACTTTGGACTACCCTTCCGGGGAGCTCTTCGAATTCGGACTCATCAGGAGCCCCTTTTTTAGGTATTTGAACAAGTGTCCTTGTTAAAGAACTGAAAAACAGTCCGATTTCGGAAGTGGTTTTCCGATTCGAAGAGAGTTGAGACAGGCCCGGACAGCCCAACCGTTACGAATTCCAAACGGTTCTTTGTCAGGAGTAGTGGGACACGTGTCACCCTCTGGTTGGCCACTCCAGCCGTTTGTCGACCTCGAAAATTACACCACTTTATTGAATAGGTAACTTCTTTAAATGGTTTTGATGACGTCAGCGCCGTCTTTTAATCATTGCCCAACTTTTCGGATTCTCCTAAGAATCAAACCCCCTTTTTCACTTTTACTATAAATACTATTCATCTTTCACAGTCTCATTTTCACTTTGCCATTTTACTCAAAACTTCATCTCTCTAAAATCTTAAAATTTCCTTAATCGTTTTATGTTCACAGCAAGAATAGCTTTAATCAAGGGTGGCTGGCTCAATCTTTCAGAACTAGAGAAAGCTCAAAGGGTCGAAAAAGAGAAAAGGATTGCAGCAGGGCTTCCAGCATCGCCTGTCGAGAAACCAGCCCCTTCGATTGAGGAATCTGACAGAGGTTCGTCTTCCTCAAAGGGTACAAAACCTAGAAAGCTCTTTCGAACAACACTCTCTCCCATCGTTTCAGACTCTTCAGTTCAAGAGTCTATCCCCATTGTTGAACCGGGGGTTACTGCTACAAGTGTCAGAAAAAAGTCTACTTTTATTGCCATGGGGTCCGACTCCGATCATTCCCCAGATAAGCTGATCATGAAAAGACCAAGCAGGTTGGTCAAAGGACTCTCCTCAAAGAATACTAGTGAGTCAGGGTCCGGGACAACTGTTAGGACCCTTTGGGAGAGGCCGGTCGGTCCGGAGGCTAGTAGTCCACTGCCTCCAAAGGAAACCTCGACCTCAGAGACTCAAGCTGAGGTGAAAAAACATTCAACGAGCCGTCAGTCCGGAGGATCAGCTGTACCAAGCTTTATCCCTCCCCGGGCTGTTTCTGCAGAAGCTCCCCCAACAGTAATGGAGGAGAGGATGGAAGACTCCATAGAGGAGGCTAGGTTTGAGTCCGAGTCTTCCGGACAAGCTGACACTGCCATAGTTGTTGCCAAGAAAGGCAAAGAGGACTTATACCTGAGCCGTCCGGATCTGCCGGAGAGCCTTGAAGGGAAAGTCGGTCCCTGCTTTCACAAGGTAGAATTTAAGTACCTTTTGTCTTTGTTAAAAACCAAGTACATGTTTATTCACACTAGAGATTTGGGACAGCTTCGCACTAAGTGGGGGATCCCTGAAAATGTAAAGATTCGAATTCCCATCGACCCGGAAACCCCGATGGATTGCAAGAGAAACGAGATTGTCTTTTTTACAGAGCTGTTCAATTGGGGACTCAGGTTCCCATTGGATCCGGAGATAGTGCGCTATTTCCATTTGGTCAAGCTATGTCCATCGCAGCTGAGTCCCAACGGATGGTACACCTTGATGTCATGCATAATGGCGTCCAGGCTGTCCGGAATCCCTCTTCCCATGGAAGAGTTTGCTGCTGTGGCAAGTCTATGCAAACATCACCAGTTCCCCTTTTATCACTTTAATATGGGGAACAATCTGAAAGCCGTTGACGATCTCCTGGAATCGGAGAATAAATGGAGGAGCCAGTTCTTGTTTATAAGTGGCTCATGGGAGAATGGGAAGAAGATTAAGATTGGGGAGAATCCTAGCCTTCTTCGAAGTAGATGGAGAAGTGATCGTAAGTTCTTTCTTTAAGTTTCTATTCGAATCTTCCCTTCTTTAAGCTTTCACTAACTTAATTATTTTTTTGTTTTGTTAGAACTGCCAAAAGAGTTCGGAGACTATGCGAAAGCCGGACAGGTTACCTGTGGCAAAATAAACACATGGGCCGCAGAGAACTGGGAGAACCGGTTTCACAAGGCTTTTACTCCGGGAAACTTAGCCAGATCTCACCTGTGGAACACCACAGGTCGAAGGGATTTAACCTGGGAGGAGTTTTCCACCCCTCCTGATGATGACGTTGTGCTGAGAAGGTCTCATGAGCTGGATGGGACCCTTTTCCTCCCTCTCCGGGCCAAAGCCCCAAGTAAGATGAAGGGCCAGAAGAAGAAAGGGAGGAAAACAGCAGGAGATTCAGAGAAAAAGGCCCTAACTGACACAGAGGTGCCAATTCCAGTTCAAGTTGATGCAAGCCTTCTACAGGTGGTAGAAGCGGAAAGTAAGAAACACGGAGAGACTCCCTCAAAACCTACGAGGGTCTCCAAACGAACCTGTAAGCAAGTAAGCGAGGGTGCTGAGAGAGAAGTAAAGAAGAAGAAAACTTCTCAAGAAGAAGAATTTGCTATCCGGGACCTGGAGCCCACTTTTCCAGTTGATCCTACATTAGCCGAAGAGATCCCAGAAAACCTTAACGAAGGGATTCCAGGGGAGCTTCACACTGATGATATTGAACAGGGAGAGATCAACATGGATGAAGTGGATGTCACCGGCCTGGGTCCTCTAGGTGACTACTTCCTTGGTTTGTCTAGGGATGAGTTTGCAGGGCCATATGTTCCTCCAAGTAGTTCCAACACAGTGAACTTTAATGGCAAGACTTTCTTGGTTTCCAGCGAAAGGGACATTATAGCTCACTCCCTCCTTAGCAACGTGCAACCTGTGCTTACCTTGGAAAGGCAAGTCCGGAGTCAGGCAGAAACCATTAAGGAGCTTAAGTCTGAGAAGGAGAAACTGTCCGATAACCTCCGGGGTGCCACTACCCAGGTTGACTTGCTTAAGGAGTCAAACGAACAGCTGAAGAGGAGTAAAGATGAAAGCAACACAAAAGTTGCTTCTTTGGAGAAAACCCTAGAAGACCTCCGGGCTAAGCTGTCCGAGTTGGAGAAAGACTTGAAAACCTCAAAAGATGAGACTGCAGCAAAAGAAAAGATTGTCACCAATCTGACTACTGACAAACTTACTTTGGAGAATGCAGTGACTCAGGCTGTTGGTGAGAAAGCTGCCCTGGTGAAGGATCAAGAGGCCATGATCAAGGCCAAAATCAATGCTTATGCCAAGGAGATGCTACGGAGTGAGGAATTATTGATTGAGAAGGTAAAATCTGACATGGTCCTCCTTTTTCACGAGAAGTTCCCGAAGAGGAGACTTGGGAACTTATGGCGTTATGTGGATGATGATGATCTCCCATACTGGACCATGGCTGATGACGAGGGGTACTCTGATGAGCCTTCATCTGGTGATGAAGAGGAAACTGGAGAGAGCCCTGGGGAGGAAGAGATCGACCCTAAAGGCAAGAAAAAAGTCGAAGAGAAGAGTGATATTAAAGACAAGAACACACATGTGGGTGAGCCGTCTTCGAAGGCTCTTCCTTAGTTTATAACTTGTTTTGTTTAATTTTTGTTTGAACCAAAGTCCTTGGAAGGCCAAGGCACCTTTTTTGTGATGCTGTCCGTTTTATCCGGACAGAGTTTTGTATTATGTTTAAACTTGTTCAAAAAGTCCTTGGAAGGCCAAGGCAACTTTAAGTTTATTGAATGAATGTTTTATCTTGCACAACCTTTCTCTTATTCCACGGTTTGCCTAAATACTTCGTATTGTGAGAGTGTTTAATTTCTCTGGCTAGAATTTAAATAGCCCTTAGAACTTTCAGTCCGGGTAGCATGGTAATCAACAGAATTTTGCAAAAACTTAGAAAATTTATTCAAAAAAGCTCCAAGTTTCATTTAAAGCTCTCCGTGGCACCAGAGAGGGGTAGTGGTATGCCCCCAAATATTTACATGGATGTTTAAACAAGTAAATATTTACATAAGTTTCATTCCAAATACATTCGAAGGTGTTCAATGTTCCAAGGGTGAGTTAAAACCGTGCCATCTTTGTCTTCCAGCCAGTATGTGCCAGGCTTGATTCTTTCAACCACAGTATACGGACCCTCCCAGGTTGGGGCCAGCTTTCCGAAGAGCTTTTCCTTGGTGTGCAGGAAAACTTTCCTCAATACTTTATCTCCTGGTTGAAAGTCCCTTCTTTTAACCTTGGAAGCAAACCTGCTTCTCATCAAGCCCTGATAGTGTGCCATTCTAAGATGAGCTTTTATTCGCCTCTCTTCAATCAAATCAAGCTGATTTCTGATTGCTATTTCATTAGCCTGTCCGGAGAAGTTATGAACACGAAAAGAGGGGAGTGTCTTCTCTATGGGAGCTACTGCATCCATCCCATAGACCAAGGCAAAAGGTGATTCTTGTGTGGCAGCCCCAGGCGTTGTCCGGTAGGCCCACAAGACTTCTTGTAAATAACTAGGCCACTTTCCAGCAGCTCCTTCCAGATTTTTCTTTAAGCTGGACAGTATTGTTCTATTAGCCACCTCAACTTGCCCATTAGCTTGTGGGTGGAATGGTGAAGAAAAGCAGTGTTGAATACCCCTTGAGGCACAGAAGCTCTCCATTTCTCTGTTGTCAAACTGTGGCCCATTATCAGTTGTTATTCTCTGAGGGACACCAAATCTGCAACATATGTTGGATAGAATGAATTTTATAACCGCCTTTGATGTTGTTCCTGCCAAGGGGGCTGCTTCTATCCACTTCGAAAAGTAGTCAATGGCTACGATTATGGTTTTACGCCCTCCGGACGCCATAGGGAGAGGCCCAACTAAGTCTAATCCCCATCGAGCAAAAGGGATAGGCTCAGAAATTGATTCCATAGGAATGGCTGGTACATGAATTTCATTGCTGTACCTCTGGCATGGGTCACATCTTCTTACCAGCTCCTTAGCATCTTTCATTATTGATGGCCAATAATATCCGGAGAGAAGCACTCTTCTTGTTAATGCTCTAAATCCACAATGGGCTTAAAGTAAACTCAAACAGTCGAACAAGGACCTTCAACTATAATAAAATTAGTTTTGAAATTTGAAAGAGGGCCAAAATAGAGTGCGCCAACAATGGATGAAAATTTTGGCAAAGAACAGTCAAGGCAGAAACAACGAATTCGTCATGGAGCCAACAACCGAGAAAGACAACTACATGACAGCTTGGAAACAGAACGCGTGAATTCGATAGAGGCCATAAAAGCTTGAAGAATGACTTGAAATATATGATACAAAACTCAGTAAGTAACAAAGTTTTGTTTTAAGTTGTTCTAAGTTATCATATGCCGAATTTCTCTAATAATGCAATGGATTTCAAGGTAGATAGAGGCTAAAAGTTTGTATGATCTATTCTCATTTTGCAACGCAAGGTCCACTTAGCCAGCCAGACAGCTGCTAGATTTTGCTCACGGAAAATATGATTAAGGCTCATAGAAGAAAAAAGAAGAGATCTGATGCTAAGTACGATAAGATCAAAAGATGTGGGGTACTTCCCTTAGTTTAAAAGCTTTATCGGAATCTCAGAGTCAGATTCAATGTCGATATTTGATAATCTTTTGATTTTTGCAGAGCTGGAGACCATCGTGGAGAGCTTTTGCTTCAACTTTTATTGCAGATAACTTGCCATAGATGTTACCATATCCATGTCTAATGTTTCCTGAGAAATCACGAACTATCACGTCTCCACTTGATTCACGTCAGTGTTAAGCTTAAAACGACCAGGCCGGGGAGAGGTCCAAGATAGTATAGAGACTTTGATAGGCTTCCTCGGATAATGAAAACAATTTAAGGTATGAGCAGCAGTTTCTACATTTTTCTAGTGCTTTAGTTGTAGTAAGTTAGAATGATTTAAGGCAGACAATATCTGAGTTATATATTTAATAGTAGAGCTATGAGATTGAATACTTCCCTGGGGCTTCATTTTGTTCCTGCATTGCCAGATTACCCATGTGATTATAGCTGGCAGAATTATGTTTATATGGACCTTAGAAGGAGATTGCCAAAACCGTCTTCTAATTAAGCGTGTTATTGTCATATGTTTGCTGATTTTAGCCTTAAGAGTATCTGCAAAATAACTCCAAATTTTTTAGGCAAACTCACAGGACACGAAAAGGTGATTAGTAGTTTCAGCATTTAGACAAAAATGACATTTGGATACAGTAATCATATGTCTAGCTTACCGAATGGAATCAATAGGGAATCTGTTAGTTAAAACTCTCCAAAGAAGAATAAAAATTTCCGAGACGTAATATGATTCCAGACTTTCTCAAATAAAGATGATTTGTTCTATTTAGATCTTATTCCTTGATAAGTGTCCTTTGCATTGAAAAAACAATCTTTGGAGGCTCTCAACATGATTAATTCATCCACATTAACGTTCGTTTCCATATGTCTTTTACTGTTTTTCTGAATATTGTGAGTGTGATCAAACATATTACCACATCAACGTTCGTTTCTAGTTATTTATCAAAATAAAAATGAATTTATCAAACAAACAAACAAAGAGTTTAAACGTAGGTTGCTGAAGGTTAAAACTTTAATGCATGGGCTTGTTATACAATTCAAAGTCCAACAATGTTGAGCCTGGTATATAAATTACCTTTACTAACAATATATAAAGTAGGTCAACAAGGCCCAACAAAACAACAATTACAAGTCCATTTACCATTTTAGTTTTTTTTAGGAATGGATTTGCTCGGCAATAATACTCTAGATTTCGAACAATTTTTTTAAATATTTTTTTAAATATTTTTTTATTTGAAAATATCCGATCAACAAAATGACTTAAATAATTTTATCTTAAATTTTGTTATTAATTTATGTTGTCTAAAAAATATTCCGCCCTTTCAGATTTACGATTGCAGTTTTGTGGGATTTTTTTAGTTTATGCTTAATTTGTTCAATTGTTTTTTTAGTAGTTTCAGTGTTTTTTTTCAAGATTTGTCAAGTTATTTGTATTTTTTATATCATATTTATGTTGATCCTATATGCATACTAAAATCAGAAGTTATCAATTGATTTGTCAAGTTCTTTGTATTTTTTCTACTTAGTTTCCAAGTTGCTTACTACATTGCCGTTTGGAGATCAGTATGTTCCCTTATGTTTTGAAATAGGCTTCGGCTAAATTAGGGTATGAAAAATGTAAACCACTCATGGAGCGATTTTGAATTTACATTTTTGTTAGGGTATGTTCCCCAACAAACAGCCCTGAAATCAAAATAAAAAAAATTCAAAATCGCTCCATGAGTGGTTTACATTTTTCATACCCTAATTTAGCCGAAGCCTATTTCAAAACATAAGGGAACATACTGATCTCCAAACGGCAATGTAGTAAGCAACTTGGAAACTAAGTAGAAAAAATACAAAGAACTTGACAAATCAATTGATAACTTCTGATTTTAGTATGCATATAGGATCAACATAAATATGATATAAAAAATACAAATAACTTGACAAATCTTGAAAAAAAACACTGAAACTACTAAAAAAACAATTGAACAAATTAAGCATAAACTAAAAAAATCCCACAAAACTGCAATCGTAAATCTGAAAGGGCGGAATATTTTTTAGACAACAGAAATTAATAACAAAATTTAAGATAAAATTATTTAAGTCATTTTATTGATCGGATATTTTCAAATAAAAAAATATTTAAAAAAATTGTTCGAAATCTATAGTATTATTGCCGAGCAAATCCATTCCTAAAAAAAACTAAAATGGTAAATGGACTTGTAATTGTTGTTTTGTTGGGCCTTGTTGACCTACTTTATATATTGTTAGTAAAGGTAATTTATATACCAGGCTCAACATTGTTGGACTTTGAATTGTATAACAAGCCCATGCATTAAAGTTTTAACCTTCAGCAACCTACGTTTAAACTCTTTGTTTGTTTGTTTGATAAATTCATTTTTATTTTGATAAATAACTAGAAACGAACGTTGATGTGGTAATATGTTTGATCACACTCACAATATTCAGAAAAACAGTAAAAGACATATGGAAACGAACGTTAATGTGGATGAATTAATCATGTGGAGAGCCTCCAAAGATTGTTTTTTCAATGCAAAGGACACTTATCAAGGAATAAGATCTAAATAGAACAAATCATCTTTATTTGAGAAAGTCTGGAATCATATTACGTCTCGGAAATTTTTATTCTTCTTTGGAGAGTTTTAACTAACAGATTCCCTATTGATTCCATTCGGTAAGCTAGACATATGATTACTGTATCCAAATGTCATTTTTGTCTAAATGCTGAAACTACTAATCACCTTTTCGTGTCCTGTGAGTTTGCCTAAAAAATTTGGAGTTATTTTGCAGATACTCTTAAGGCTAAAATCAGCAAACATATGACAATAACACGCTTAATTAGAAGACGGTTTTGGCAATCTCCTTCTAAGGTCCATATAAACATAATTCTGCCAGCTATAATCACATGGGTAATCTGGCAATGCAGGAACAAAATGAAGCCCCAGGGAAGTATTCAATCTCATAGCTCTACTATTAAATATATAACTGAGATATTGTCTGCCTTAAATCATTCTAACTTACTACAACTAAAGCACTAGAAAAATGTAGAAACTGCTGCTCATACCTTAAATTGTTTTCATTATCCGAGGAAGCCTATCAAAGTCTCTATACTATCTTGGACCTCTCCCCGGCCTGGTCGTTTTAAGCTTAACACTGACGTGAATCAAGTGGAGACGTGATAGTTCGTGATTTCTCAGGAAACATTAGACATGGATATGGTAACATCTGTGGCAAGTTATCTGCAATAAAAGTTGAAGCAAAAGCTCTCCACGATGGTCTCCAGCTCTGCAAAAATCAAAAGATTATCAAATATCGACATTGAATCTGACTCTGAGATTCCGATAAAGCTTTTAAACTAAGGGAAGTACCCCACATCTTTTGATCTTATCGTACTTAGCATCAGATCTCTTCTTTTTTCTTCTATGAGCCTTAATCATATTTTCCGTGAGCAAAATCTAGCAGCTGTCTGGCTGGCTAAGTGGACCTTGCGTTGCAAAATGAGAATAGATCATACAAACTTTTAGCCTCTATCTACCTTGAAATCCATTGCATTATTAGAGAAATTCGGCATATGATAACTTAGAACAACTTAAAACAAAACTTTGTTACTTACTGAGTTTTGTATCATATATTTCAGGTCATTCTTCAAGCTTTTATGGCCTCTATCGAATTCACGCGTTCTGTTTCCAAGCTGTCATGTAGTTGTCTTTCTCGGTTGTTGGCTCCATGACGAATTCGTTGTTTCTGCCTTGACTGTTCTTTGCCAAAATTTTCATCCATTGTTGGCGCACTCTATTTTGGCCCTCTTTCAAATTTCAAAACTAATTTTATTATAGTTGAAGGTCCTTGTTCGACTGTTTGAGTTTACTGTTTGAGTTCACTACTGGAGGACAAGGATTTTTCATTTCCCTCACTGTCCGAAGAGCTGTCCGAAGATTCTGAACTTGAGTCAGAACTCTCCACAGGCTTGGACCGGTGAGACTTTTTAGAACTGGCATGTGTCTTTTTAGTGCTCACATGAGTTTTTGAAGCCTCATGCTCTCGAGGGTTATCAGAGTGATGAGCAACTGACGCTTTGGATTTCTCCTTCATGCCCATCTTGGCCTTTTCAGCCCTCAGAGCTTCTATTTCAACCCTCAACCTGTCACGCTCTTGGACAGTATATTCATCGTTCTCTTCCACCACTTCGAGCAAAGCTGGTGGAAGCTCTGGATTATCCGGATTCATTCGGAGAGAATTTCTTTACTTGGTTTTGAATACTTGATTCAGGCACTGTCGCCTCCCACTGTGGTCGCCAATTTGGTGTGGATAAAAGTTGCCTGAGGGTAGGCTGGTAATTTTAAGTGGAGTTTTAAGGTGGCGTGAGGGTGTTTAACAGTGTTTAACAGTGTTTAAAGGTGTTTCACAGTGTTTTAAGGGTGGAGAGAGAATTGTGCAGCTTGGCAGCAGTCAATTTTTCTTACCCATAGTTAATGCTGGTGGTTGGGCATTTATAGTGTGAAATTTGGGCCCTTATGGGCTTTCGGGTCAAGTTTAATGGACCCGGGTCATGTTTAAAGACCCATAAGTTTTAAGCAGATGTGCAGGTAGCTTAGTCAGATAGTGTTTAGGTTTTTTAGTACTTTAGTCATAGTTCGAACTGCCTTAAGTTTACAGTGTTCGAAATCATCTGCCCGGTAAAAAAGTCCTGTTCGAATTAAATACTTGGAGCCTGTCCGAATTCAGGGGGAGATGTACTTTGGACTGCCCTTCCGGGGAGTACTTCGAATTCGGACTCATCAGGGTTGGTGCTTGAGTGACACCAAGTTTTAGTTGAGCACCAACGAGAGTTTCAACGGCTTTAGCTTTAGACACGGTGAACCTCTTTAGGATATTATGTATATGTTCTTGTTGAGAGAAAAATAAATACCCTTTCGGCATGTTCCTCATGTAACCAATACCATCTATCCTATTAGCCTCTCCCATCTTCTTAATCTGAAACTCTCCTTTGATCTGAGTCTTCACCATTTCAATCCACTTTCTATTTCTTCCAATTATTAGTATATCATCAACATACAACAACAATAGGACTTATATCTTCATATATGTTTCCCCAATTTGTCATAGAAATTAAGAACATATTTGATGGATCTCATAAGAGAATAATTTTTTATTATGGTATATTGACGACTTTTTAGCCCATAAAGAGGTTTCTTCAACAAATACACATCACATTCCTCCTCTTATTCAAACTTTTACGGCTAAAAAATGTAAATTGTCTCTTCCAATTTACCATGTAGGAAAGAAGTGGTAATATCCATTTGGTCTAGCTCAGGATCAAATCTATTAACAATTAAGAGTAGAACCTTATGGAGGTTTGTTTCATAACTGGAAAAAATATATTATTAAAATCAACGCCCTCCTTTGATGTAAAGTCAATAACCACCAACCTAACCTTGTATATGGGTAACTCAACACCAAAAGTACTTGCCTGCTTTTTCAATATTGATTTACTATCAACAAGATTCTGACCCTTCAACTCCTTCACAGAAATTGAGTTGTTCATCTTCTTAAGTGATCTTAGTTTTTCCTTCATGAATTTCAATAAATAAATCATAAAAAATTACATCGGCAAAACCATACATCTGTGGCTATATTATTTTATCTCTGTACTTTATCCATTGTCAATTGATAATTGTCAAGATCATGTTACTCTCCAGTGTGATCATCTGAAGTCCCTGGAACACCAGAACCTCAGCCATATTCAGACTCATGCAATGGTTAAACTTTATTTTTACGAGTCGGAGTTGGACTAGGTCCCAAATCATCTTCAATAGAACCGTCTCTAGCTTTAGTTTCTAGATTAGATCATTCATCAACTTTACATCTGTCTTTGGTCATACTTGGTTGGGTCTCTACTGTCTTATTCAATAGCATGTCCTCTTTATTGAAAACCACATCCTTGCTTATCACAACATTCTAAGGTCTATATCTAAGGCACAACAACCTATACCATTTTACTCATTTTAGATAACCGAGGAACAACATTTTAGTACTTTCAGACGAAGTTTATCTTGCTTCAAATGTTATAGTTTAGGATTTTCTTCACTCCATGCCTCTTAAGGATAAAGAAACTTAAGCCCCATAAATAGAATCTTGTTGATGATATGCACATCCATTGTCACCGCTTCTCCTCGTAACATTTGGTTCATTCGAGTTGTATGAAACATACACTTAAGCCTTTCCAACAAGGTTCGAATTCATTCTCTCAACAAACACATTTGGTTGGGGAGTTCCACTGATAGTTGGTGTCCAACAATACCAATATTTGCACAATATCTAGTGAACTCTTTGTTCTCATATTCTAAATCGGTATCAGTCCTAAACTTCTTTAATATTTTCCTGATTTGATTCTTTATCAATGTATTCCAGTTCACAAACGAAGCAAAAGCTTCATTATTGGTCTTCAAAAATATAATTCATACTTTCTAGAATAATCATCTATCAATGATATAAAGTACATTACACAACTTGTTGTAGGTTCACGTGTCAGACCCCAAAGGTCTAAATGAACATAATCAAACACTATATTGGTTGGCTGGTTGCTAGGCAGAAACTTCACCCTCTTGCTTTTATACAATAACAAGTTGTACAAAATCTTAACTTCTTGAACTTCAGTACCATCTAACATCCCTTTTTGCTTCATTCAATAAGTCATTTCTCACTTAAATATCACAACCGAAGATGACGTAACTTGGTATAATATTTCTTTATACTATACACTTCCTATATCACTTATAACCCTCAAGAACTAACACATTATTAGTCCTACATGCTTTTATAACAACAAAAAAACCTTGCAAGACCTTAAGTTTTCATCTCTACCCGTACTGGAAAACCTTCATTATCTAACATCCCAATTGAAATAAGGTTACGTTGAATTTTGGGTGTATACCTTACGTTGTTAATCACTATTTAAATTTATGTAAGCAACTTGAACCGAATAGTTCCAATCTTTTGACATCGTAGGATTTACCTTTGCGGAGTATGACCTTTCCACCATTAAACATTCCCATGTCTTCAAACCAATACTTATTGAAAGTCATATGGAGAGATTCATCCAAATTCAGCACCAATTTATCATTTTACCTACAATAATAAGACATTATTAACCCATCAGTATACTCACAGTCATCAGATGTCATTGTACTATCTTCAGCTTTAGTCTTCTGATATTTATTGTACTTTTCCTTCTCTGGTCAATTTCAATTGATATACTATTTTTTTCAGGCATACCAAACATATTAATTTTAAAACACTCGTAACCCCCTCAGTTTAGCCTGATATTTTTCTCTTCTCTTGCGTGAATTTATCTTTTTTTCGTACCCTCACACTTAATCAATGCCCTTCCGAGTTATCCTTCAGAATAATATTTCTTTTGAAAAAATTTACAGTTCAAGGCGCTTAAAGTGTTCATACATATTTGGAAGAGAGCTTAAGAGTATGATTGTTTGATTCTCTGCCTCTATCTTTATACCAATTGCATTCAAGTCGAGTATGATTCTTTGTTAATCATCGAGGTGCCTTCAGATCTTTTTGCTACTATCTATAGACAGTGTATACAGTTATTTCATTAAATATATTTTATTCGTCACAGAATTCTCCATGTGAATTTTCTTCAGCCGATTATATATCTACAATATCGTAGGCTCTTCAGACCTCACGCGAGATTTCATCTTCCAAGCGCAATATGAGAGAATTATGAGCTTTAAACAATACTATAACATCAACATGTGCATATTTATTGTCGATATCAGTCGCTAATCTCTTTCGTACTAGTTCTCCAGAGGTTAAAATCATTTGATCAATCGATTTTTACTAGACTAATCTTTATAAAATTCATCTTTTGTGTCTTTTCAGTTTCTACATGAGATTTGTATCTCAAACATTGAGATCTATGATTGATCTACTTTTTATTTTGTTGCTCTACATTCACTGCCGAACTTGTTGGGAAATATGTACGTTCTAAGAAAAACTATTATCCATGTTTGATAGAAACAACAAATAAAAGAAAATTTAAAATAATACACCACACAATATTTAACGTCGATCAAATTGTAGAAACAATTTCACATTCACATAAACACTCTATTTTTGTTAAACACTGAGGTTACATAAATACTCTATAAATACAAAAGGTTTCATCACTCGTTATAACAAAACTCTCACAATTTATAAAGATAACATGATTAACATAACTCTCTATTTAGTGTTTATCTATTCACTCAGTTCTCTTTAAAACATACCAGATCTTTATCTCACTAGAAAGAATACAAACTTGTCTCACAAAACATTCGTCACACCATTCACGTCGCTGCAACTTTTGTCACGTTACAAAATCATAGCTTTATGTTTATTCTTGCATGTATAGACTTAGGAGAAACCTTAATTCTTCAACAAACACTTCAAATTAAATCTCATTAATCAACATTCGTAATAAAGTCACAATCTTTTAAAATAAGAAACTTCATAAATTAGAAATCCATATTAATAATTAAAAAAATCTCAATTAATAGAAAATCTAATTAATTTAAAAATCCAATTAATAAGAAACTAATCAAATAAGAAACCTCAACAAATAGCAATGTTGACAAGTTACTTCTAGTCTACACCTAACATTATTTTTATTAACTAAATAGATTTTATATTTTTAAAAAATAGAACATATTTTGACAGTTTAAACATCGCAATAATTATGTTTGAATTTTTAAAGATTTATCAAGACGATCGATTAAAACGGAAACATAGTTCGATAGTTTAAATATTCAAAATTGTGATTAAAAATTAAATACATCATTATATTATTTTTTCGATAATTTCCACTTATTTCAATTTTATTTTCAAAATAAAAATTAAATTATATGAATTAAAAATCGTCGTTTTACAGGACATGTCCCGATAAGAACAATATAATAATTATACGATAGTTCAAAATAAATTAAATACAAAAAAATATAATGTTAGTTTAAACCAGTTATACATACTAGAAAGTACAAAACGAGGAAGCAAGTCCGGAAGAGGATTATCAGACTTAAGACAATAGTAATGGTTGATAGGGACGCATAATGTAGGTTAGATAACTCGTCATATCTTGAAGGGGCATGGCTATAATGGGACCCCATTTGGCTATAATGAGACCCCAAATTCAGAATTTTTTTTCTTCAATGTGAAATGTCAATTTTGCCCTTCATTTATAAGTTAAAGTTTTGAACCAAAAACCAACTTTTCTCCAACTACTCTCTAGAGCTTTCTCTCTCTAAAACTAACCAAAATCTCCAAAAAAGCATGGATTTGAGTGATTGAAGTGAAGGTTTCAGCTGCAACCTTGATGATTTCGCATCGGAGGAAGAAGAGTCGTTGACGGACCATTTAGATACCCAAAATGAGGTATTTTCCGAAATTTTTCGAGTCAGTGCGAATATAGCGGTACCACCGCTATATTATTGACGAACTGCGAACTGGGAACTCGCAGTTCGTCCAAAATTGCGAACGGCCCGTTCGCGCAATGCCCAGATGGACGAACGGACCGTTCGGAAAATAGCCAGATACACGAACGGTCCGTTCGCGAAAACACCAAATGCACGAACGGGCTGTTCGCAATTTGGCTGAATTTTCGAAGTTGGTATTCGCAAAAATGACCTGTTTTGGAATTTATATGATCATGTAGGTATAAATATGTTCTCATTTAATTGCATGAATGAACTATGTAGGAACCCGGTCCACCGCCATGTTCGATGGCCGATTACACGAAAGTGTTTAGTACGGACACTTATTACACCAAAGCCGATTTGGTTGATTGGGTCGAGTCCGAAAGCATAAAACTAGGATTCATTTTGGTCCGGAGTAAAAACGACGACGGGACCAAAAGCATGAAAACTCCTAGGATATATTTTAGGTGCAAGAGGAACGGGGTTTACAAACCTAACCCCAAACCGGGGTATGTTAAGAATCGCCGAGAATGTTCATCGAAAAAATGCGGGTGTCCGTTCTACTTAAGAGGGAGTCCGGTCTCAGAGCTACCGGGTTATTGGTAAGTGGTTGTGCTAAACGGGAAACACAACCACGATCCATTTTTTCACTTGGATGGTCACTCACGAGCCGCTAGACTAAAAGTTGAAGAACAATTGTTCGTTCGTAGTCAAACGGAAGTCGGTTCTCGACCGAGAGAGATATATCGCGGGTGGAAGATTAAAGACCCGCAAAATGTATCAAGCATGCGCACGATATACAACATGCGGCAAAAACATGATTTGGTTGATAAAGCGGGCAAGACCCAAATGCAATACTTGTTTGCTAAGTTAAAAGAACACGAGTATTATGTTTGGGAGTGAAGTTGTGAAGAAACGGACGAGATCCTCGAGTTGTTTTTTGCACACCCCAAAAGCATTGATTTCATGCGCACTTTTCCTCAAGTTCTTATAATGGATAGCACGTACAAGACTACAAGGTATAAGATGCCTTTACTTGAAATAGTGGGCCAAACTTCGACGAAGAAGACATTTTGTGTTGCTTTTGTTTTTTTGAGTTTCGAGAAACAAGAGAACTACACTTGGGGGTTGAGTGTTCTAAAGATGGTGTTGACGAAAAACAAGTGCCCATTACCTAACATTATTGTCACCGATAGGGAGTTGGCTTTAATGAATGCTATCGACGATATATTTCCGGATGCAACTCATATGCTATGCACTTGGCATATTGGTAAGAACGTCACCTCTTACGCTAGAAAAGTTTTACCGAATGTGGAAATGGCCGAAGAGTTCGGGGAATATTACCAAAGGGTAGCCTATTCGGCCACGCTCGAAGACTATAACAAAAACCTTGCCGATATGCACCGCACGTTCGCATTTTGTCCATTGGCTATCGACTACGTTATGAAGCAATGGATTGACGAATATGGACACAAATTCCTCAATATTCAAACGAACAAATTTAAACATTTTGGCAACCAAACTAGCAACCAGTGAGTTATATTTCCATCTCCACCCATTTTTTTTAATATAAAGTGTTAGAAATCTAATGTATTTTATCTCATGTTATAGGGCGGAGAGTGCTCACTCTAGCCTCAAGCGGGCAATTGGTATTAGTCTATGCACGTTCGAACAATTTTGGAAACATGTTCATGCGCACCTATCCGCTCAACACTCTAACATTTTCGAGTCATTCGAGCGTAGTAAGTATCGTCCAAGAAACTCAACTAGGGGGCCTAACAAAACCATCTACAAGGATGTCAAAGGTGAGCTTTCATCTCAAGCCATAGAATTAATAGAGACAAATCTCGCAACGGCCTCGAAAATATGGTTCACACCTGGAGTGTGTGGGTGTGTTATTAGGACAACTCATAATTTACCATGTGCATGCGAATTAGCTTTGATTTATAAAGAAGGAAGGGCGGTTAGAAAAGATGAGTGTGATGTCTATTGGAGTACGTTAAGGATCAAACCTAATGAGGAGTTTGATACCGAAGACGAGCTCACTAGAAAAATCTCCTTAATAGGTAGCACCATCCGCGGTTACGGGCAACACATCCAAGACCACATTATAAATAGGATGATGCAAATCCTAGATCCCGCTAGAAGTCATGTTTTGGAACCTAAGGAGCCGGTTGTTACTAAGGGTAGGAAAAAAGCCGGCCGGGACAAATCAAATCAACGGGACCCTAGCGAGTGGGAATACGATGGAAGTTTAGGCGCTAGCACTCCCGGCACGATAGGTAGCACGGCCGCCTCGATAGGTAATAGAACATTTCTACCGCAAAAAAACAAGACGAAAGAAAAAGCGAAAACCAAGGCTCAACCGAAGAAAGATAAAGTGCCTCGACCGAAAAAATCATCAAAGGGCAAAGATTTTAGCGGGTACGAGAGTTGGTTTCCTAGCTATTTGCATGACTACATTTCTAGCGTCGAAGACGTCTCTCCCGACGGTAATTGCGGATTCCGAGCCGTTGCTTTGACAGTATACGATAAATCCGATTCATGGGACCAAGTTAGACGGGATTTGATCGGCGAATAGCAAAACGAACGTGAGCTATGGGAGAGAGTGTTTGATGGTTCACAAGGTGTAGATAACCTTGTGAGAAGGTTGAACGTTTTCGAATTGTATGGTGCCGGTACTAGGCATTGGATGACGTTACCCGATTTAGGGTTAGTGATAGCCACTAGATACCAATGTATCGTATACCACATTTCACTCCACCAATTATACACTTATATAGCTCTACGTGGTGTGCCTCCACGATCATGTCCTAACCTCGAAATTGGTATAGGTTTCGTTCACTGTAACCATTTCGTCAAAGTAAGTTTACTAATGCTCTTTTCAATGTTATATATTATTTGCGTGACCAAATATTTATCTACCTTTTATTTGTGTAGGTTGTCTTGGATGGACCACTTCCGGATATATATCCTACTTGGTTTCCGTTTCGTACGGATCATGAAGTGACCGGTTGGGCAATACCGCTCGACAAGAGATCGAACAAACATAACCAAATCAAGCCCGCACAACCATCGACCACACACGAAGAGGCACCACGTGTCTTCGATTTGAATGAAGACTAATAATTTGATTATGCATTACGTGTTTAACCGAGCTCCGTTGTGTCTACGAATATTTTTGTAATCGATACTCCCACGTTTTATTTATTTTTAAAATTCCATTACATATAATTGTTGTAAAAACAACTTGCACAAAACAATTAAATTGTTAGTTCCCCAAAAAATTACAATTTTATTCAAAAAAGTGTGAAAAAAATTAAAAATTCGGTCCAGTGGCGGATTTTCGAACTGTGAGTTCGCATTTTTTCCCAAATTGCGAACTCCCACAACTATGATTTGGCAAAATCGTGCAGTGGGTGTTCGCAATTTTGTCCAATTACATGGGCCTGCATTCGCGAATCCGGCGTTTTACAAGTAACTGTGTTCGCAATACCCTCTGTAAATTTTGTTTTTTCAACATTTTGTGACCTTCTCGACTCCAAAACTGATTTTTCTTTTTACCAACATCAAACATTAGTCAAGTGGCCCTAATTTTGTGGAAAAAAAAACTAAAAAAAGTAAAAAAACGACATCAAAGTAGCCTAAAATGGTCACATTTTGTGACCTTCCCGACTCCAAAACTGATTTTTCTTTTTACCAACATCAAACATTAGTCAAGTGGTCCTAATGATTTGAATTTTGTGGAAAAAAAACTCAAAAAAGTAAAAAAAACGACATCAAAGTAGCCTAAAATGGTCACATTTTGTGACCTTCCCGACTCCAAAACTGTTTTTTCTTTTTACCAACATCAAACATTAGTCAAGTGGTCCTAATGATTTGAATTTTATGGAAAAAAAAACTCAAAAAAGTAAAAAAAAAAACGACATCAAAGTAGCCTAAAATGGTCACATTTTGTGACCTTCCCGACTCCAAAAATGTTTTTTTCTTTTTACCAACATCAAACATTAGTCAAGTGGTCCTAATGATTTGAATTTTTTGGAAAAAAAAACTCAAAAAAGTAAAAAAACGACATCAAAGTAGCCTAAAATGGTCACATTTTGTGACCTTCCCGATTCCAAAACTCATTTTTCTTTCTAATCTGAATTTTTTTTAAACCTTTAATATTTTGAACTAATATTAATATTAATTTTTCTGACATTTTGAACATATGATTTGGAGGCTCCAAGATTTGAAAAAGGTTTCTTGAATACTAAGAAACCATCTTCTTCTTCCTCTTTCTTTCTCCCTGCTTCTATCTTGGCTACCCTGTTTCTCTTTTAATCAGTCGTCTTGCTGATCCGTAACAGAGCCTCTCTGGAGGCTGCTGTTGTTCGAGTGGGGTGCTCCACAACCTTCCGTTTTCGTCTGAAAACGTATCTTGTTGATTGCTCCTTGTTGATTGCTATTGCCTGACGTATCTTGGCTTATTGTGGTCTGTTACATGGCTGGTTTGAGTGTTAAAGAATTCCTTCCGTTGGGTGGAAAGAATGATCGTGTATCATTCCAAGAAAGTGGTAACAAGGATCAAGTTGAGGATAGAAGGTCATTTTCTGATATCGTGAAGAACAGGACTGAATGTTGTTCTGAGTTACGTCCTGTAGATATATCAACCTTTGAAGATCATAATGTGGTGCAATTCTCTAAGCAAGCTAAAGCCATTCTATTGGCTCAAACAAGACTGACCCTTGTTGTTAAATTCAGTCTTGGCATCCCCAAGAAGTCTGTTTTTCAATCGTTTCTCGATACGTTCAAGTTTAAGGGTCTTTTTACCTATGTCACCCTTGATTCTCGACAAATTCTGGTTGAGTTCTCCTTGTTAGAAGATGTTGATAAGCTCTGGTCTAAAAGCTTTTGGAGCGTGGATGGTAAGGTGATGAGGATTATTAAATGGTGTCCTCAGAATAGTCGAAATTATGAGAGCCCGATTGCGTTGTTGTGGGTTAGACTTGAAAGGCTGCATGAGTTCTTGTATAATAGAGCGGTTGTTCATGAGCTTGCTGCTTCTTTAGGCTTAGTCCATCAGGTGGTTGTTCCTGATATTAATCGTGCTAAGACTAATGCATGCTATGCGTTAGTTGAGATCGATGTCTCCAGATTTTTGAAGAGGAAACTTTGGGTCGGGTTTGGTAGTCATGATGGTCTTTGGATTGAAGTGAGCTACAAGAATGCTCCTTCATACTGTAAAACATGCCATCATCTTGGCCATGAATCAGAAAAGTGCAAGAAACTCTTAAATAAAGAAAATGTTATTAATAAAAATGAGGTTACAAAGGATGTGGCTAGTTCAAATAACCACTATGATTCTGTTAATAACAATGATACATCTCAACAAGTCTCTAAGGATAATCCCCCTTTTATTAAAGTCTACAAAAGGCGCCTTAAATCGATGATTACTGCTAAGGATGACCCAGTGGATGTTGATGCTGTGAATGGTCCTGTTGAGGAATCTTCAAAGCTGGATTTGGAGTTAATAAGTGCTCTTCAGGGTTTGGATCATGTGCAGGCTGATGTTCCTGTGTCCAGCTCTCCCAGGAAGTGTAACATTGGCAGCTGTAACCCCTCACCAGAGGTTGCTTCTCCTTGCTCCTCTGATAATGAGTTCTCTTCTCTGGTTCGTAGTAAGCTTAAATCTAAGAAAAGCACAAGTGCAAAAAGGTTAAATGTCAAATCTCTTCATAAAAAAGACAAATCCTACTCTCTTTCCTTATCTGAATGATTAAGTTTCTTAGCTGGAACGTGCGTGGTCTTAACAATAGTGCTACGTTGTCTAGACTAAAGTTTATTATTAATCAGTATAGAGTTAAACTTGTTGCTATACAAGAACTTATGGCTAGAGTTGATAAAATTGAAATGATTGCTAAGAAAATTGGATTTAATTGTTGGGCTTCTAACTGTTCTAATAAGGTTTGGGTGTTCTGGGCTGATGAGATTAGTCTCACTATGTTGATTGATCATGAGCAGTTTCTCCATTTGGAGATTGTTGTTTCTAATTTTTCTGGTCTTTTAACATTTGTTTATGCTAAGAATAGGATTCAGCAGCGTAAAGATTTAGCTACTTTACCTGTTGAAGAGAAGCCTTGGGTCCTAGCTGGGGATTTCAATGCTATCTGTTGTTCTGATGATCAGCTGCATTGTTCTGCTTTTGATGTTTCTAGTGCAGAGGACTTCAATGAGTTTATCAGGATTTGTAATCTGGATGATCCTGGGTTCGTTGGCTCCAGATACACCTGGAGCAATAATAGAGCTTGGAAGCGTTTAGATAGAGTATTGGTGAATAATAAAGCTACTACTTCATTTCATATTCAGGTTCTTAACATGGTCAGAACCTGCTCTGACCATGCCCCTTTGTTAATTTCTTTATCTAATCTTAATAGTTCTACTACAAATGCCAAATGTTTCTTTAAATTTATAAATGCATGGACAAATCATCCTGAGTTTATTACAGATGTTACTCTTAATTGGAATAGCTATTGTAAGGGTGACTCTAATGTGGTCTTTTGGTACAAGCTTAGGAGGCTTAAGAAATTTCTAAAGGGTTGGAATATTGATAAGTTTGGCAATATTTTCATAAAAGTTAAGCAGGCTATGGAGGATGTGGCTGCTATGGAAATTTCTCACCAAGCTGCTAATAGCAGTGCTTCTAAAGCTAGTCTTAATAAGGCCAACAGTTTACTAGTTCAAGCTCTGAAGAATGAGGAGTCTTACTGGAGGCAGAAGTGTTATAACTCTTGGTTGAGTAGTGGGGATGGTAACACTAAGTTGTACCATTCCTATGTCTCTCAAAAGAAGAAGAGGAATGCTATCCTAGGTATTAAAGACAAGGGAGTTTGGCTTTCTAATGAGTCTGATATTGCAGGTTCTGCTGAGGCTTACTTTAAGGACATCTTATCTGGCTGTGTCTACACTTGTGAGGATGACAGTATCAATAACTCAATTCTTGGTTGTATTCCTAAAATTGTTAATATTAGTGATAACATTAATATTATGAAACCTGCTACTGTTGAGGAATTATGGAGTATTGTCTCTGTTATGAAAAGTGATAGTGCTCCTGGCACTGATGGCTTCAATTGCCATTTTCTTAAAGCATGTTGGGGCATTATAAGCTATGACCTTTGTCAGGCTGTGAATTCTTATCTCAGGGGTATGCCTATACCTAAGGGTGTGTTTGCTACTGGGATATGTCTTATCCCGAAATGCTCTAATCCTATCTCTTGGAAAAGTTATAGGCCTATTAGCCTATGTACCATGTTTAATAGGCTTTTTTCTGCTCTTATAAATGCTAGAATTGCTATTATTTTACCTAAAATTGTCTCTAAATGCCAGGGCGCTTTTGTTAGGGACAGGCTCATTCATGACAATATCCTAACTATCAAAGAGATGTTACACAACATTAACAGAAAGTCATCTAAAGGAAACATAATTATGCAGCTTGATATGACAAAGGCATTTGACAGAATGTCTCATGCCTTTGTCATCAAGGTTATGAAAGGGTTTGGTTTTTCTGCTAGGCTCCTAAGTCTTATTCAGTCTCTTATTTCTAATGTTATGGTCTCAATTCTTATTAATGGCAGCAGTATTGGCTACTTTGCTCAGAAAAATGGGTTAAGGCAAGGGGATCATTTATCCCCTTGTCTTTTCATTTTGGCTGAAGAGGCTCTCCTAAGGAGTCTCTCCAGTCTGTTTGAATCTAACCCTAACATGAAGTACTATTTGAAGTCTAATTATACCTTACCTTGTCTGGCTTTTACAGATGACATTGTCATCTTTTCAAATAGTGCTCCATCTTCTATTAACAACCTGTGTAAGATGCTGGAAAGGTATCAAACTGCTTCTGGGCAATTAATCAACAGAGATAAGACAAAAATTCTTACCTCTTCTAGGCAGACTGTTGCTGCTAAGTCTAGGCTGGTTTCTGCTACTGGCTTCAAATCTGATCATGCTCCCTTCAAGTATTTGGGTGTTACCATCTCTGCAAACAACAAAGGGAGGAATTTTGTTAATCTTCTCTCTGCAATTTATAATAAGATTCATGTTTGGGATATGAAATCCCTGTCCTTTGGTGGGAGGCTTTCTCTCATTAAGAGTGTTCTTCATCCAATTGTTTATTACTGGATGCAGAACACTCTAATCCCAAAGGCCATTCTTAATAAAATTGAGCTTTGCTTTAATAAATTTCTTTGGAGGTCCAATTACAATGAAAGAGCTATTCATTGGACTTCCTGGAATAATATTTGTAGGCCATTTGATGAAGGTGGTTTGAATATCAAAAGGTTATCTGATATCCAAACTACTTTCACTTTCAAATTATGGTACCTTTTTAGGAAAGGTCAGTCCATATGGTCTGAGTTAATGCATCATTCCTATTCTCTTAATGCCCACCCTACAGTTGCTAAGTGTATTGTTACTGATTCCATCATCTGGAAAAGGTTATGTTCTGTTAGGTCTCAGGCTGAAGGCTTTATTAGTTGGCATTTAGGCAAAGGTGAAGTTGACTTTTGGAGAGATGCCTGGCATGGCATGTCCCCAATAGCTAATGATTCTGATAACAGAGCTTGGCTCATGCCTACTAAGGTTTCTACCTTTTGGAAAGATAGCAACTGGGATGTCTCTTTACTTAACTTTCTGCCCCAGGACCGTATCTCACATATTCAAAGTGTTAAGATTGATCTTGAGCAGGAGGATAAGATTCAATGGACTTTTTCAAAAGATAAGTTTTTTAATACAGGACAGACCTGGGATTTTATTAGACTCAAAAATGTTAAACAAAGCATTTTTAAAAGAATTTAGAATCATTTTATTCCTTGTAAATACTCTTTTATTTGTTGGAAGTTACTAAAAAGTTTTATCCCTGTTGATGATATCCTAAGGCAAAGACATTTCACTATTGTCTCTAAATGCTATTTTTGCTGCAATAGTGAAGAGATTAATCATCTCTTCATAAATTGCAGCTTTTCATGGTCTCTTTGGAACTATTATGGTGTCCTCTTTAAGGTGCCATTAAGTAGGTTCATGACTTTAAGTCATATGCTCTATACCTGGTTTTGGGTTTCGAAGGGCAGATTTCATGTTTGCCATTTAGTCCCACAAATTATTTGTTGGACTATCTGGAAAAACAGAAATAATAATAAGTTTACTGGTTCTAATGACAGTTTTGAGGGTGTTATTTCTAGAATCAATAGAATTATTTCTGGGATTGATTCTAATGGTTCTCTTAAATCGATTCATTGGTCAGGTGTCTATCAAGCTGGTGTTGCTCTGGGATGCTTATCTGTAAATAAAAGAAAGCGTAAAATTTTGTACCTGAAGTGGATGGCGCCTCCTCCTGGCAGATTAAAAATCAATGTCGACGGTGCCTGTGATTTCTCCGGTGAAGCTAGTGGTGGTTTTGTCGTTCAAAATGAATCTGGTGACTTGATTTCTGGGCGAGGGTTTCTCTTTGGGAAGGCAGATCCGTTCAAGGCGGAGTGTATGGCTTTGTTGGAAGCCTTAATTCATTGTAGAATACTGAACTGGAACAATGTCGATATCGAGTCTGACTGTCAGACTCTCATCGACATTGTTGCCACTGGTAACATCGCTTCCAACTCTTTGATTTCTACCTGTCGAAATCTAATTCAGTCTTCGATGGTTCTCCGTTTTCTTTCTCGAACGCAGAACGCGGCGGCCGATTGGGTCTCCAAGTGGGTCTTGAAAGAGAGAATGGCTAAAGGTTTTTCGGTGGTGGATGCTCCATCTCCTCTTCTGGCTATTATGACTTTAGAAAGCCTGGGGGTAGGCTATATTGACCCTGGTTGAGGTTGTGGTTGTGCGATTTGAAGGTTTGGCTTCTGTGATAGGGTTTGGCCAGTTTTTGTGGATCTGCAATTGATTTTTGATGGTGATTCTTGTTGGTGTTAAGTAGGCTCTGAAGCTTCTATCGGTGGTGTGGTTGTGTCGTTGGGTGTGTCTAATTGCTGTTGATTTGAATTTTAGGGTTTGCTGAGTCTGAGTGAGTGTTTGAGGATGAAGAAGTCGAATTGTTGTTAGGGTTGGGAATTCCTGACCCGTTTTCTGTTCTGTTTTGGCCTTTTAGATTGTTGGGCCTTCTCTTGTTTTCGAATGGGTTATTGATCCATAAGTAATAAAATGGTTACTTTGCTGGAAAAAAAGAGATATATGAACCGACTAAAAACTACTTACGAGTAGGATAGCGTTGTCAGACATGTAAGGATAACGTAATCTGGATGGGCGACTAATGTGGTGACACATAATATATACAAAAATACACACATATGGAAGATAATTATTACAACCCACGTTGTTTAAATCAGGGTCTCATTATAGCGAAAAACAACATTGCATTCTAAATAGTATGAATTGAGCTATAATGAGACCTCATCCAAATACTAAACGCCCACCAAAATTGACTCGCCTCCTATAAAATGGGACATAAAATCTAACGTAATACGACACTTTTGCAACCTACCGCACGAACGAAAATTTAAAACTCGTTAACGTTTACATATGGAGTTTACGGCGGACGAAGATTACCACATGCTTCGAGCTGTGAAGATTGCACGCGAGATACTGGGGGAAGATACAAGCGATCAGTTTTTCGAGCGTGTCCTATGTACGATGTATATGAACTACGGTCGTTTCCGTACAAGAGGTGTCGTTATACGTACTCGTGAGCAGATCAAAAGCAGATACAATTTTTGCAAGCCAATACAACATTTTTGTTTCTTGCCATCGCTTATTAAGCGAGAAGCGGCCTCCGTTTGGAACCTAACCTTGATAGACTACATCACAAGGGATATGGTAGCATTTCTAGAGGACAAAATAATTGCAAGGGGTGAAGTGGATGATGTGGAATACAAACTTAGACACGATTACGACTAAGCCTTCCACTTATGCAGTGTTACGTATTACTGGTAGTTATTTGAAGTTGTCAATTTTCTTATCAGTTGTTGTTTGAAGTTGTGATTTTCGTATTACTGTTTGTTGTTTGAAGTTGTCAATTTTCTTATCAGTTGTTGTTTGAAGTTATTATTTTCGTATTACTGGTTGTTATTATTAAGGTGTGACTTTTTTATTAGTTGTTGTTTGAAGTAGTGGGTACCAAATAATGTCTACAAAACAAGGTAATGAAAACTTTAACAAGTTATAGCATCAAGTAAAACAAACAGACAATACAGACACTACCAGATGGAAACTATTAAAAACATATCACAATGCTCAATCGTCGAAGTCGTATCCCAAGTTGTCGTCAGACTGAATCCCCTCTTCCCTCTCAGTAATCCTATTCTCAAGATACGCTACCATATCCTTCGTGATGTAGTCTACCACGGTCATGTTCCAGACGGTAGCTGCTTCTTGCTTAATTTTAAAAGGTAGAAACAACAAACGATCCATTGGTTTGCAAAAAATGTACCTCTCCTTGATTTGGTCACAGTTACGCACGACAATACCTTCAGTTCCTAAACGCCCGTAGTTGTAGTACATATTACACAAGACCAGCTCGAAAAACGCTTCGCTACTATCTTCTCCCAATTCTCGGTGGGCGAGTTTCACTGCCTCGAGCAAATGGTAATCTTCATTAGGGGTAAACTCCATTGGTTAAATTGTTACTGTTCGAATAGTGCTTCACGTCTATTTATAGGGTCGTGGTTGTTTGGGCGGGAACTACATTAAAAGCAGATATTTTTTGCGGCAACTTTTTTAGGTGTCTCGTTATAGCGGAAAACCTGGTGATGGAATTTTTGTTATAATGAGACCTCTGCTATTATTGCACTGCAAAGTTATTGTACTTTTTTAAATATTAGGTGTCGCATACTCATTCGTCCGTTTGGATTGCGGTATCCTTTTCTTACATGTGTTGTTTATCGATAGGTCAACTTGGATAACGTTATCTTAACCATAAAAGTGGTACATAAAGACGTAATTTTAGGCACAACAAATAATATCCAATATACGAATTGTAAAAAATGTTCTTCTGATTTGATTTTGTGGGTGTTTGTGGTGGTCAGAGTTAAATGGTACTCCTAAGTAAAAGGAAGTAGATTCAACTTAATTTATTGGTTGCAGGATATAATATTAACCTAAGACGTTTTTGTTTTAAAATAGTATATGAAAACAAATTAAATAAAAAGCTAATCTATGATGATGGATTTGTTATCCATATATTAGTTAATTTATTATGATGATGGACTACAATGTGATTACATTTAAAGAGTTGTTCATGTTTGAGAATAGATAACAAAACTTATTGGTTGCAGGATAACAAGACTACATACAAAAATCTAAACAAACAGTAGTTCATCAGAATATTATAATATTGTATGGAAACATATGGAGGGAATGAAGTGAAGGTTTCCCGCTAAAAAGAGATTTAAGCGGGAACAAAGACAACCTTTCCCGCTAACAAGTTTTGAGCTGAACCACCCAGTTCGAGTTTATAAATACTACCATCAGACTAAGAAACTAAACATTTAAGGTATAACAATGCGTGATTCGGGCTGGAACGTAGACGAATATGCAAGCCTGACATCGTGAGAGGTGCAATGGAAGAGGAGGTTCCTGGCTTCATCGATGCGGTCTTGTGTAGAATGTTCTTCAACCACGGTAGGGAGGCTTCCTGCCCAGGATGTATGATGCCTCGACCACGCACACGCGAAGAAGTGTCCGAAAGGTTAGCTTACCTTAAAACAGTGACTTTACAAATCGAGTCACTTCCTTGGGAAGTCCAAACCAACCTCTGAAAGGTATTCGACATGGGATCGCAAAGTACAATCACGCCAGAGATGGTGTCGTATGCGACACAGTCGGAAGAGCAACAAATAGCAGACGCAATAGCGAGCGCCGTTGAAACGTATTCAACTCCCGAAGGAAGTAGTGATTCAGATGGGTATGGAATGAACTATCCGACTCCGTAACTAAGTGTGCAATGCTGACTGAGGGTTAGTTTATCTACCGTTTGCTTTAATTTAGTTGCTTATGTATTTTTAATCACGCAATGCTTTTGATTCATGTGTGTAATTTCCTTATGTATTTCTAATTATGCGAGAAATCTAGGTGTTATTGTTTAAGTGTTGTTGTTTTTAAGATACACATCATATAAGCGAAGGGAACAACTTAAGCAAAACTAAAGTAGAAAAATAAGGTAGTATCAACTTATCCGAACAAAAGCGACAAATAAAGAACCAAAATCAATTCCATACAACCATATCAACCAAAGCAACAACTAAAGCAAAAAAAAATAATGTAGTATCAAACAACCGGCCTGCTAGTCATGTAATACAAATGCACTCAAACTCAATCGAACTGGCGGTACTGGACCCCTAAAATGTGACACTCGTGTATCTCCCGACGCAAGTCCTCCACACTCATCGACTCCGCTCTAGAATCAACATCAGTTACACGATCGGAAAGATGATACAGTCGTGCCTGATATGTCATCGCACTAGGGGGCTCTGGAACATGTAAAGCAGATGGACCAAGAATACTAGGATCAAGCAGAACGTACCATAGGTGGTCACTGATCCATACATCGTACGTCGTGGTCGTGCCAGGACGGCCTATAGTGTAGCTGTCACCGCGAATCCTCGGGTCAACAACGTGTGACCCCCATGATATCCACGTGGCCTCATCCCACAAGTAGCGCGTGTTCATACGCTTTCGCCTATGTACAGGTAAAACAGTCTGCAACGCCGGTGGTATGTCCTGAACGTGCCCTAGCTGTCGAGCCACCCGAAGCGGATAGTACGCCTCAACTACGTCGAACGCCCTCAGCGTGTGGTCAATCCAAGCCACATCCTGAAAAGGGAAATGAGCACGATGCATCTCGTAAGGCCTGAACCAAACATGTGTCATATGTTAGTTAATAATCTTCAAAAAATGTAAGTAATAATAAATTAACGCTATGGAAACAAATATAACAAATCATTGTAACTCACATGGTTCCCCGTCAACGAAATCAGTCCATGTCGGATGTTAATCCGAGTCTCATCATCCGCACGAAACGGCGTCGGTACATATCGGCACATGGTCGGCATAGAACAGTCGTAGTTCGTGTTAATCGTAGGCAAACAGGTGGAGAAGTGATCGTATATCCACGTCTCCAACAAGGCAATACAACCAGCAATCCCTAAAGTCGTGTGCAGCGACGACTTTCCTAGGTGGGGGTACAGCTGAGCTAGTATATGCTGTCCCCAGTTATATCTAACGGAGGAGGTATAATGCTCTACAAACTGGAGGTAATCTAAAGATATACTATTCCTCGTCTTGTTCACTAGAACACAACAACCCAACATATGCAGCAGATAACCCCTAGTGGCACACTTTACATCATCATCAGACATGTTTTCATCTTTATATCTACGTACCATGTACTGCTCGCGTAAAAACTGTAAACGAACAGATCTACCATTACCCCCTGTTACGCCCTAACTCATACTTAAGCTCATCCACATCTATCCCTAATGCACTAGAATACCAAGCCTCACGCTGTCCATTACTAGGAAAAGACTGAACTACGAAATCATCACCTGTGACCGGGAGACCAGTGATGACGTGGACGTCGTCTAGCGTAACCGTCATCTCACCGAAGCTAAAGTGAAAGGTGTTCGTCTCCGAATGCCACCTCTCCAAGAAAGCATCTACAAGATGAACGTTGGTACTCCAACGCTCCAACGCATCTACCAGTGGGCCGAAACAAGTCATCATAACCTACTCTCTTACCCTGTGCTGCCCAACAAGACCCCATGCACGGTGGGTACCGTACATAGAGTAGGTCCGTGAGTGCCGACGAGCCTACATAAGACATAAACAACTTAGAAATAATACAAAATAACATATAAACGTACTTTAAAACACGTCATTACTTACCTCTCCAGCAAACACGTGGTAAGCCTCGTGCTCTGTATACTCTGGATATAGACCAGGCACGTGAGGGTTCACTCTCCGAAATAACAGGTCGAATGTCCGAAACCCCTGGGATAGAACAGGGGCCGGAGTGGAAGCGCTAGGCCTACGCCTAACGGACCGTGACCGTGACACAAGCTCAGTGTGCTCTCCATCATCGCTCGAGCATCCTGAATGTCGAACTGGTGTCTCCTGTCTACGAGGCATGCTGAAATACAACATATAAATTATTAATAAATTTGGGATACAAACTATTTCATAAAACAAAAAAAATACAAAAAATCTACAAACTGTGAAATTGCGAACTGGGCGTTCGCAATTTGGTGAAATTGCGAACGCCCAGTTCGCAATTTCACAAATTTTGAAATTGCAGAAATTGCCAAATTGCGAACTGGGCCTTTGCACGGGTTGCGAAGACCCAGTTCGCAAATCGCGAATTCCAGATTCTGCAACCCTAACTCCCAAAATCCAACCCAAATCCCCAAAACCCAACCCAAATTCATCATGCATGGTACCAAAACAATCCTACTGAATCGACTAACACGAATTTGAAGTTTTTTTTCAAAAAAAACAACTAAATATACATGAAAATCCGACTTTTTATCAAGAACACTAAACTCTAAAAATCACTAAAAATACTAAACTAAAATGCATAAAAATTACATTGATATGTAAAGGATTCGTACCTTAAGATGTTTGTGATGTTGGATTTGAGAAAACTTGCTGTTTTGATTTCGAGATTTTTGGTGAGTTTGAGAGAGAGTAGAGAGAGAAGAGAGAAAAGAGAGAAAAGAGGGAAAATGGGCTGAAAATAAAGGTTTTATATCAGGGGTAAATGTGTCTTTTTTCGGGTCTCATTATAGCCAAATGGGGTCTCATTATAGAGTGGTCTCATTATAGCCAAATGGGGTCTCAATTTAGCCTTGCCCATCTTGAAGGGCCATGCGAAAGAATGGAAAGATTATACTCATCCATAATTAACTTTTTAATTGGCAAAGATAGGTGATTCTTGGCCGAGTTGGTTGAGTATGGTGTGATTGTGACCAAACGTCATGAGTTCGAGTCCCTCTACATACGCTTTCTCGGCTGAGTCTGTCACCTTGTGCCGTTTATTTTCTGACCTGGTTTGCAGGCTATTGCGTCAGACTGAAGGTTTATCCTAAGTAGCGGCTGCGGGTTCCCTCCGAAAAAAAGAAAAATAAAAGATAGGTGACTTTTTGAGAATTTGCCATAAAAGATAGGTGACTCTTTGAGAATTTGGCAATTAATATGTCAGCGAACAATGGAGAATGAATAACAGGCTATTGCGTCAGACTGAGGGTTTATCCTGAGTAGCGGCTGCGGGTTCCCTCCGAAAAAAAGAAAAATAAAAGATAGGTGACTCTTTGAGAATTCGGAAATTAATATGTCAGCGAACAATGGAGAATGAACAACATCCTTACAAGATTTGATAAATGAGAGAAAAACGTCAAGAATTAGATATTCATAACCAAAAAAATTAATTTTCATAACATCCTTACAAGATTTGATAAATGAGAGAAAAACGTCAAGAATTAGATATTCACAACCGAAAAAATTAATTTTTATGAAAAATGTAAAATAACTAAAGGTTTGATTTAAGGATTAACTCCCGCATGAAAAACTTGCCATCTATCGAAGAAATGAGAGGAAATAAACATCGGTTGCTAGAAAAAAAAATTGTTTGCCCAAAGTTTTGGATGGTTTTATAGGGTTTATATCATAAACGAAAAAAAATATGTACTTGAGAAAATAATATTAGTTTCTCAAAACACGGGGCCTAAACAGATGTTCATTTGATCCACATCGTTGTTTTTTGAAATGCACATTGGTGGGAATATATAAAAATATATAAACTATCATATACACAAATAAGTTAAAGAAAATATATCAAATAAATATATAAATATTTTGTTTATAATATAAATATTTTAATTTACCTCGACTAAATTTACTGGTGTAAATTAAAAAAATTTAAATGTTTTAAAAATGATCAGTCACGATCTTACCTACAATAATCCATAGGTGTATCTCAAGATCGCAACGATGAAGATACATGATGAATTAGTAAATTATTGTATGGTTTTTAATTTGTTATGTTATTTTACTGTATCGTGTGTTTTTATTATTTTGTTATTTAGTGGTTTTATTTTTTATATTATTAATTAGATATATTTTTTTATGAGGAAAGTACCCCTAAATACCCACTCAACTATCAAATACCAAAATGGTAACTGAGGGGAGAGCGATGAAACGCTCCAAGAAACAGAGTTCTTCTTCTCTGTTTTGGGAGATAAAAATTAATCAATTTCTCGTTGTTTAATCTTCTTTCTCTTTTCTTTTGGGTTTCTTCTTCCTCTGGGTGTTCTTTCTTAGGTGCTCTTTGGTGTTCTTCCGGGTGTTGCTTTCCTTCGGTGTTCTTCGGTTTTCTCTGTTTTACTCTGTTCTCGCAGAGTCCGTTTTTTTTGTTAAGTTTTATTCTGTTGATTCGGGGTTCTTGGTATATGATGGCTGAGAATTTGTGTAATTCTGAGGATTTTCCACCTTTGAAGGCTGCGAATATGAAGCTCCCTGCTGTTGGGGAAAGGTTTGGGGTGAAATCATATTCGGAAGTGTTAAAGAATGATATGGTTTGTAGAGATTTTTCTCCTGATTGTGTTAAGGCATTTGAAGATCACAACGTGTTACAGTATTCGAACAAAGTAAAATCTTTTCTTCTGAAAGATTCAAGATCGACTTTGGTTGCTAAGTTTAGCCAGGGAATTCCAAAAAAAAGTGGTGTTTCAAGCTTTCCTGGATTCTTTTAAATTTAAAGGATCTTTTTCTTATTCTACTTTTGATTCAAGACAAATTTTTATTGAGTTCAGTTTACTGGAGGACGTTGATATAATTTGGTTGAAGAGTTTGTGGAAAGTTGGTGGGAAGGTTATGAGACTCATAAAATAGAGTCCTGAAATCAACAGGAATTATGAATGTCCTATCGCCCTGCTTTGGGTGAGATTTGAAAGATTGCCTAAATTTTTGTATAACAAGAATATAATCAAGGATATGGCTGATTCGTTGGGGCTGGTTCATCAGGTTGTGGTTCCTAACTTCAATAGGGCTTTAGAAAATGCCTTCTATGCTCTAATCGAGATTGATGTGTCAAGATTTCTGAAAAGAAAGTTGTGGATAGATTTTGGTGGGCAGGAAGGCTGTTGGGTGGGGATTAGTTATAAAAATACTCCATATTACTGTCATAGATGCAAGCATTTGGGTCATAACTCTGAAGAATGTAAAAAGGCTGATAAAGATTTAGGTAATAAGCCACAAAGTTTGGAAAGAAGACAGTTGGATTCTGGAAAAGTATGTGATTCAGGTTCTCGAATCCTTAAGGATGATTGTGTTCAATCTTCTCGGCAAGTAAAGAGGAAATTGCAATCCATTGTTATCCCTCAGGACAATTCTGTTTTCGCTCAAAACAATGATGTTTTAGCTAGCCCAACAAAGGTGATCTTATCTTCTAAAGAGGGTCAAAGCTCTCAAGATCGGGACAAGAATGTAGATGGTATTCATAAACTTGAAGAGATGGAGATTATAGATGCCGTCAAGGATCTTGATCAGGGATGCTATCGAGGGGGTTCTTCTGAATTTAATAGATCGAATGATATAGACCGGTGTGAATCTGATTGCAGCACTCCTGAGGATCGGATTGAGAAACTCTCTTCTCCTGTTTTTAGAGATATTCTTCTGAAAAAGTTAAAAACTAATAGAATGATTTCAAAGCCTGACCAGAGGGTCGTTAAATCCTTACGTTTTAAGGACATTCGTAACAAATCTCACTTAGATAATGATAAATCTGATTAGTTGGAACCTTCGGGGGATCAACAATAATCCTACCATTTTGAGGTTAAAGGACATGATTCTATCTAATAAAATCCAAATTCTTGCTTTACAGGAACCCTTGGTTTCGGCTGATAAGATTAAGGACTTTGCTGACAGGCTTGGTTTCATCAACTATGCTGCTAATCTTTCTAATAAGGTTTGGTGCTTCTGGAAAGATGATGTCAGTATTTCAGTGTTGATCGATCACGAGCAATGTCTTCATTTAGAGGGCTGCTTGCTTGGAGATTCAAACTGGATATAGAACTGAGCATCTGCCAACGAGCTATCTTGGTTGTATTTTGAGCAATAATAATAAAGCCTGCAATTACATCAAAATCATTGACAGTATTAATGATAAGATTTCTGCTTGGGACTCAAAATATTTGTCATTTGGTGGCAGATTAGTTCTTATTTCTAATGTTCTTATGGTCCTTCCTAATTATTGGCTGCAGAATAGTAGTCTCCCTAAGAGTTTTATCAGTAGAATTGAGAAGATTTTGAACATGTTTCTTTGGAGGTCTAAGTATAATGAGCCTTCTACTCATTGGGCTAAGTGGCAGTCGATCTGTAAACCCTTTGAGGAAGGGGGTCTAAATATTAGGAGTATTACTAATAATCAGTATGTGTATTCTATGAAATTATGGTTCTCCTATAGACAGAATGATTCTATTTGGGCCAAGTTGATGCATCTTACATATTCAAAAAATATTCATCCTCTATATGCTAATTTCAATAGGTCTGGGTCTCATACTTGGAAAATGCTGATTAATGTAAAGAATGTTGCTGAAAGATACATTGGATGGGTCTTGGGAAAGGGGGATATGGACTACTGGAGAGACAATTGGCATAATTACGAGCCCATTCACAATGATCAAAATGAAGTCAGTTACCTGGAGGCTAAAGTGAGCTCGTTCTGGAAGAATGGTAGCTGGGATGCTGATGCCATGGTTCCTTTTCTTTCTCCTGAAAGATGGAGTCATATTAAGAATTTAAAAGTTGACAGTTCAAGGAATGACATTATGATATGGACTTGTTCCAATGATTCTAAATTCAACAACAAGAGTACTTGGAATGCAATCAGACAAAAGGCTAATTTCTCTAGCATGTTCAGCAAGATTTGGAGTTCTATCATTCCCAGGAAGTTTTCCTTCCTTCTATGGAAAATTATAATGCATTATATCCCTATTGATTCTATTCTTCAAAAAAGGCATCTACAGTTGGCTTCTAAATGTCAATTTTGTAGTCACAGTGAAGATATTAACCATGTTTTTGTCAATTGTACTCATTCTTGGCAGATATGGAATCATTATAGTGTTATTTTCAGGATCAATATAAATAGATGCATGGTTCTTACTCATGTTATCAAAATTTGGCATGATTTTTCCAGAAATAATTCTCACATCACTCATCTTATGCCTGCAGTGATTTGCTGGTCTATATGGTTCAACAGAAATAAAGCTAAATTTAAGGGAGTTTCTTCTAATTTTGTCTTTACTATTAACAATATTAATCGTATTATTCTTTCTCTAAATGTTTCTGTTCTTAAGAAGAGGCATTGGATTAACACAAAGAATGCAAGTATGCTAATAGGTTGTCCTATTTTCTGTTCTAAGCCAAGATATAATACCTGGAAGCTTCCTCCTGAAGGTCGAATCAAGCTAAACATTGACACTTCAGTGCTGAGAAACTCAGAGGCTAGTGGTGCTGGTATTTTCAGGAACCACCTTGGAGAAGTTCTTCAGTGCTTTGGAAACACGTACGGGAAAATGTCCCCTTTGTTAGCAGAAGCTCGTGCATTGCTTGATGGGTTGCTGATTTGCAAGCAGAACCGTTGGACTCTAGTTGACATTGAATCTGATTGTCAGGTTCTTGTCAACTTCATTGCTTCTGGTGTTTCGCCTTGGCATCTTAACCCGGTCATCAGGATTTGTCGCATGGCGTTTGCTGCTTCGATGGTGATTAAGTTCATCCCAAAAATCCAGAATGAGGCCGCAGATTGGCTGGCCAGATGGATTCTCAGAACCTCCATTAAACCTGATTTCGATCATTTTATGATCCCTCCTGATCTGAATGCGATTCTCTTTCTAGATGGGTTAGGTTTGGGATATGTTTCTTAGCAAATCGGAGGGATGATTGGTGAGCTGAAGGTTGGAGATTCTGTTTCGTGGTTTTGTTGGAAATTTCTGAGGAGGAGGCGAGTGTTTGTATGGCTAGAGTCGGGAGTTGAAGAAGGAGAATCAGAGGGGAGTTTCTGTTTAAGTCTGAGAGGTTGCAGACGACTTAATTGTCGATTTAGGGTTTTGACATCAATTTGGGGATTTTTGTTTAGGCCTAATTGCCTATTAGGTCCTTATTTTGGGTTGTTTTTCAATTTGGTCATCTACCTTTTTAATACTCTCTTTTTGGTATTAATTTGATTTATGCTTAAAAAAAATCAAATACTAAATGTTACTCGTTTTTGGACTAGTTTCATAAAATACCTAGAGCCATATTTTGGACAATTATACCCTCTAGGGTATAAAAAGGGTTGTTTGGTTGAAACCCACTTTTTTGCACATTCTAATCTGACTTTTAGGTTTCAATTCCCCCCATTTTCACATTTCTAAATTTGAAGAAAGAGAAACAGAGAGAATCCAAAAGACGTTTTTGAACCCAAACTAGAACCTTTCAACTGGCGACAAGTAACCGGCGTGCAGTTCTGATCGATCAATCGAACTGGAGACCACCGTTCAGTACCTACTTCGTCGAGCCTCCTACTCCGTCTTGGCAAGTTTTACCAAGTCCGCCGCGGAAAACCGTTTATCCGACTGACTAACCGCTTTCTGTTACGCCGCGAACCTCTTTTGTTTCCCGGATTTGTCTGTGAGTCTCGACAAGCAAGAAAATGACTCAAGCTTTTCAGTTTATAGTCAAAAGAACTTCACCAACAACGGGTCGAGTCGACTCGGCGGTGCTGACTCATTCATAAAAAGAGGAGAAGATGCGCATAGTAAGAACCGAGATGCTGGAGGAACAATAACACGATCTGTACATTTTCTGAGGTTCTGGGTTGCGACCGATGAAGATATTTTTGGTTTGAAAATAATTAATACGAAACAGGTGACTGATTAGTTTATCTGAGTCAGGTAGTAATGAAGATCAAAACTACTACGTATGCTTTCAATACTTTTTTTAAATGTGAAGTGTGTTTTGAAGCAGATGTTAGATACGACATAAACCAAACCAATCATGTATCTCTAGATTCTCGCTTGCTCTAAGAAATGTATGTCAATGATCAGTAGGTTTGGTTTCAGTTGGATTTAGTAAAGTCCGGATGAATATATGAATGAGTTTGATTGAGGTTATAGCTTTTGTTTAGATAAGTGATCTTTTACTATGTTGGTTGGCTTCCTTTAAGCATTTGTGTATTGGTTTTCAAGGTGTTATTGTTGTCAATTTGTGAAGTGAAATCGTTATATGAGTTGAGATTTACGTTTGTTATTGAATTTTCAGTTGGTGTTGATGCTGATGATGATAGAATTGAACTCATATTGTCCCAAGTGAAAGGTAAAGATATCACGGAGTTGATTGCTTCAGGACGATCAAAGTTGGCTTCTGTTCCATCAGGTGGTGGTGTTGCAGTTGCTGTTGCGTCTGCTGGTGGTGCTGCTGCTGCTCCTGTTGCTGAAGAGAAGAAGGCAGAGAAAGTAGAAGAGAAAAACCATCAACGTTTTAATAATCTATTATGATCTTTCATATCCATAATTTGTATATATATTGTTTGGCTATTTTATGTAAAAACTCATTAGATACTGTCTCTTTTGATAATTTGAGTATATGGGTTGCTTATGTAAAAAAAATAGTATCAAATAGCAATGTAGCAACTAAAAAGTGCTGCATCTAGCAATGTCTATATTTCATATCTAGCAATGTCTATGTGTCATATCTATCAGACCTATACTCAAGTATCTAGCCATGCCTATATTTTGTATCTAGCATACTATTAATCACGTATCTAGCAATGTCTACATGTCGTATCTATCAGACTTATACTCACGTATCTAGCAATGTCTATATGTCGTATCTAGCAAATATATAGTGCTGCATCTAAAAATGTCTATATTCCATATCTATCAGACTTATAATCAAGTATCTATCAATGTCCATATGTCGTATCTAGCGACTAAAACATGCTGCATCTAGCAATGTCTATATTTCATATCTATCAGACTTGTAGTCAAGTATCCATCAATGTCCATAAGTCGTATCTAGCAACTAAAACGTTCGGTATCTAGCAATGTCTATATTTCATATATATCAGACTTATACTCAAAGTATTTGTCAATGTCCATATGTCGTATCTAGCAACTAAAACATGCTGCATCTAGCTATGTCTATATTTCATATCTATCAGACTTGTAGTCAAGTATCCATTAATGTCCATATGTCGTATCTAGCAACTAAAAATTTCGGTATCTAGCAATGTCTATATTTCATATATATCAGACTTATACTCAAGTATCTATCAATGTCCATATGTCGTATCTAGCAACTAAAAAGTGTTGCATCTAGCAATGATATATAGTGGTGGTTTTGTACCAGAAGCAAGAGAAGCAAGAGAAGTGAGCACCATAGGTAGTCTTGAGGTAGAGATCTTGAAATCATAGATCAGTTAGGTGGTTCAGTTAGCATAAGTGGTGAAGCAAGTTATAATAATAGCTTGAAACTCAAAAGGGAGAAACACAACAGCTTAATTGGACTGAAACAGTGAGTCAGATTATATATACAATGCAATAACTTAAAGAAGGTACATGAACTATATACAAGAGTCGTGAAAATGAGCATCAGGCTGTACCTAACACAACCTTGAAAGGTTTTGAAGAAATCGCTTTGATATAACTAAGCTATCAGATGGATGTGAACCTTGAAATCGCATACATAAATTGATGTATCTATCAGATGTATACTCCAGGATCTATCAATGTTATATATCGTGTTTATCAGACTAGTGTTCACGTATCTAGCAATGTCAATATATTGTATCTATCAGATTTATACACAAGTATCTATCAATGCAGATGTTTCGTGTCTATCAGACTATTGTTCACGTATATAGCAATGTCAATATATCGTATCTATCAGATTTATACTCAAGTATCTATTAATGCAGATGTTCCGTATCTATCAAAACAAAATGAAGCTTAACGACTGAAATAAATCAACCGCAATCGCAACCACAAAACCACGTATCTAGCAATGTCTATGCGTCATATCTATCGAACTTATAATCAAGTATCTAGCCATGCCTATAATTCGTATCTATCGGACTATTAATCACATATCTAGCAATGTCTATATGTCGTATCTATCAGACTTAGACTCACGTATCTAGCAATGTCTATATGTCGTATCTAGCAAATATATAGTGCTGTATCTAGCAATGTCTATATTTCATATCTATCAGACGTATAGTCAAGTATCTATCAATGTCCATATGTCGTATCTAGCAACTAAAACATGTTGCATCTAGCAATGTCTATATATTATATCTATCAGACTTGTAGACAAGTATCTATCAATGTTCATATGCCGTATCTAGCAACTAAAAAGTTCGGTATCTAGCAATGTCTATATTTCATATATATATCAGACTTATACTCAAGTATCTAGCCATGCTTATATTTCGTATCTATCATATTATTAATCACGTATCTAGCAATGTCTATATGTCGTATCTATCAGACTTATACTCACGTATCTAGCAATGTCTATATGTCGTGTCTAGCAAATATATAGTGCTGCATCTAGCAATATAAAATAATTATGTACATTTAACGAGAGAACTCACATATAATTGCCTTTTAACAAAAGACAGCTCAGACAGATCTTATTTTATAGTACAAACATGAGAGCGTTTAGTTTAAAATAATACAAATAGACGTATAGTTAATAAAAAAAGGATGATATGACACAAGGAAAGACAATAATGCGATTTAAACCATATAAAGTCCTTTTTTGTTCCATTATGAACAAGAAAAGTATCCCTTAAATCTCAACTACCAAACATGATTACTTACGACAACATAGGCATGCATATTGGGTCTACACCTCATATAGAAAAGGCAGCTATTTGTTCTCACCCAAAACAACTGCTCGCACTACTGAACCTAAGCTTTCATATTACAACAAATTATTTAAAGTGAACAAAGAAAAAAAAACAAAAGAAAGACTCTTTCCCTGATGAAGCTATATGTATGTTACAGATCTTTACATGGATTGCTGACCTACCCAATTGATGAATAGATAAAATACATGACACTGAATACACCCCTCTATATAGCCTCATTACTGCAGTCAAGTGGCTTGTTGACTGCCCTTAGATTAGTCGCGGTCCGGACCCCACCACGACTACTTTTATTTGGACATATAGAATCAATAATTACAATGAGATGTGCTCTAAAATATTGGCGCAAAGCAACACAAGTGTGATAAGCTATCTGCTTTTCTGAAGATGTCAGTGCTGTTGCTGTTGGGCGATCATTTCGAAGTGATGTTGAATTAGGCAGGTTTACAGATCCAGAGTTCAGTCCAGATCTAACAGCCGCAACATCACTTAAAATCAAGAGCAACTTTTGTAAACCACCCTGAGCATCACAAGCATCAAGAACAGCTTTGAAGACGAATGCAGCAGCAAAAAACAATGGTGTATTTTTTCTGGCTTGATCTTGGGAGCATTCAAGAAGTTGGAGACCTAACTCAACCAGCTGGTGAATGACAATGGGATCAAGTGCACAAACACGCTCCATAATTCCCTGCAAGATATATTGAGGAAGAAAATGAACACAATCGGAGGTTGGTGGTTAAAAAATTTTCATGATAGAAATTATAATCTGCATTACCTGAATAGAACCTATTGTAAATAAGCAAGAAGAAAGACCAAAAAAGGTTTGATTAACTCTTCGTACAACAAGTAACTTCTGCATGCCATTGTGATCAACAAACAATGCAGCAAACTTCCGGTGAGCAGCCAAAGCACAAATTAACTTCATCACATCAGGAAACAATGTGGTAATTACCACACAATGTTTTACGGTATGCAGCACTAACGGCAGCTAAATGTGACCTGTAATTAAAATCCAATCGGAGCAGTTTGTTGAACTTGAAACAACAGCTACAGATTGATCAAGCAACTTTCTGAATCGAAATGAAAAATTACCTTGATGTCTCTCTCTGCGTCATCCTGTGGAATATGAGATTGCCTTTTCCTAAACATTGTTTCTTAACAATTATCAAGTTCTAACCAAACACCTTCACGAAGCCGATTCAGTACATACTTACAGATCCCAGATATTCAAGAATCAGATTCCCCAAAGAAAAATCAATCACATGTTATAGCACTTCAAAAGCTAGATCACCAAACAGAAAACCACAATTTGCGTGTAACCAAAACAATACCGATTAGATAAGCACTCATAATCATCTTCAGTTTGTTACGATGTATCAAATTTTCTTCCAAAACTCCATTTCTTTCACCTCACTAACAGATAATATCGAAATCCAGATGAAAAAATCAAGAGTAATCGAACAATCAGAGTAACGATGCAAAGAGATTCGCACCTAACAGTCACGAATCAATGAAATGTTACCAGTTCATGTTAAATCAATCAAACTCCATAGTGTTAAACAAAGAACACGAACATAAACACTAAGCATATCGAAATCTACCTCAAGTCAAGTCTGGTACCTCTGTCGGAGTCGTCGGACGAGTCATCACTCGAGTCAGACTCACTACTACTGCTTAGATGAATCACAGGGACGATCTGCTTGAAAAATGCGTCGAGGACGACGGCCGTCGTCGGAGCAGGTAGTCTCAGAGTTTCAAGAAGTTCGGGTTTCACTGGAGCATTCATGGATGAGAGAGAGAATCGGGGTACAAATGATAATCCTTATATAAAGCAATTACCTAGAAGAGGCCTTTTAGTTTTGACGATGTGGTTGGTTGGTGTATTCTGGTGGCTCGCTGGTTCTGGTGTTTTGGGGGGGTTAAGAGAGAGGGTGGAGGCTGGTTCAAAATTCAAAATTGTTGATGGCTGAAAATACTCATTAATTCTCAAAATAAGGCTTATATACTATGTTAAGGGTAGTTATGGTATTAAAAAAAATAAGGTATTAGAAGTGGATATGTTTAATGAGATGGGTATTAAGTGAGCATTAACCCATTTTTGGGTACTAGATAGTAATAGGTTTGGCCAAAAGGTACTTAGTATGTCATTTTCTTTTTTTTATTTACAAGTATATAAGTAATGTGTGCGAATATATTATATATAGATGATTTCAATATTTTTAAATTGTAATACAAATATATAAAATCCTAACGACTTTAAAAATATAATAATAGATATAAATACATCAAAAAGTTAAATATTTTGACATTGGTGAAATTTAACTTTTTAAAATATAATTTAAAAATTAATAAACTATAAAAAGATATAGCAAAATTTTAAAAAATATTGTCTAACTTTAAACTGTTAAACGAAATTGCGCCGATTAAACTTAAAAAAGGAGAATTATAGGTACGATAAAACGTAACAAAAATCAATTTTAAATAGAACAATACAAAATAGATTTTGTCCGGTGTTATCCAATCCGATTTGACCGAACTTTATATAATCAGAATATAAAACGAATCGTATATAAATTTTGAAATTATAATTCATAAACGAATCAAATCGAATTCGAGCTTTAATTTATGTGACCACTTCGTTTCGAAAATAATAATATACATCATACATGTAAAATTAAGACTAATACATTTATAATATAACATATAAGAATTAATTTTCGTAAACCGGACCGAATTAACCCACCAACACGAAGAAACTGAAGTTGGATTTAAAATTGCTAACTTTGAAACAAATCGAACCGAATTCATACAAAAAATAAAGTAAAAAAGGCCTAAAAAAGTCAATTATAATCCGTAGACGACAATGTACTAGCCACCGCTAAGAGCCCCTCCCATCCATTCCTCTGATATTGAAGTAGTCACTTTTAGTGACATCGCTATTGCAAAAGCGCCGCAAAGTAACACAGCTTGCATGTGATTAATAATGAATTCAAAGCCGGATGATTGCATCTCTCGATAAAACTTTGAATTGGTTAATTAAGGGATTATACTCTTACTAATGATTTTAAAGGTGGTGTTGGAAAAATAATTGTTGGAAAGGCATACTCGTGACCAAATGTCGTGAGTTCGAATATTTCTACGTATGTTTTTTCGGCTGAGTCTGTCACCTTGTGTGGTTTACCTTCTGATATTGGTTTGCAGGCTATTGCGTCAGACTGAGGGTTTATTTTGTGCGCACTCATTGCACTCTTAGTAGCGGCGGCGGATTTTCTCCGGAAAAAAATTGTTAGTTTCCGTGTTTAACGGATGTTGATGTTATTTTTATATTAAAAATACTTTTTTCTTATTAGATTTATAGTTTTTTCAACGTGAGATTAGCCAAAAAAATATTTTTGTCTCGAGCTAGTTTAAATAATAAATTATTTGTCATAGAATTATTTTTTTTGTTTATTTATTTTGGTATTTGATTATTCCATTCCACTTTACACCTAGTTGTTATAGGATCCACAATACTAGTATATTAAACCATTAAAAGAATAATTTTAAGATAACCAACCAAACAAATAAGAAACTCAATTTACCACTAACGCTTCACCGATTAATTAATCAAAGTAAATCATAAATCTAATCACAAAAAATAAATAACAATTAAAAAAATCAACACATCAAATTTATTTTACGTAAAAAAATTATTTCCATGTGAAGAGTAAGAAGTCACGAGACTTATTAGTAGTCTACATAAACCACTTATATTATGATGATAAGTTGAGGGTACAAGTATATCCAAATCAATCTAATAAAGATCTACAAACTCACTAACAATTTCAAGCATAATAGACTAACAAGAAGAGAAATAAAAGTGAAGAATATCACCAAATACTGCACTATACCGACAATGATTTCTCTTGAACCTTAACACCAAATCACAATCCAACCACTTAGATTGAAGCATTAGATGTCCTGAACATGTTGTGCAAAATTAAAAAAACACCGACACATTTTGCTCCTCGATCTGACCTTTTTACTTTGGCTGCACTCAACGAAACCAAAAATAAAAAATCCTCTTTATTCTTGTATTTTTTTAATGTATAGATTTCTTATCTCTTGCCCTCATATATATATATATAACCCAAAGAAGATGAAAATCCTAATTTATAAAGTGAGCCTAAATTTGGGATACACCCTAATAATATCCCCTTCCGACACATCACGTAGAACATACAACTATGAGGCTATCACTTGAACCTCATCCTGGTGAGCTTACTACAAAGCTCAACCTTGTTTCGGGGGAAGATCTTAATCAACATGTCTGCACTATTCTTATCACTGTTAATTTTCTTCAACTTTATTCCTTTATCTCAACCACATCCTGCAACCAATGATATCTCGCATCAATATACATGTTTTTTTTTCGGAGGGAACCCGCAGCCGCTACTCAGAGTGCAATGAGTGCGCACAGGGTAAACCCTCAGTCTGACGCGGTAGCCTGCAAACCAACGCCAGAAGGTAAACCACACAAGGTGACAGGCTCAGCCGAGAAAGCGTATGTATAGGGACTCGAACTCATGACCTTTTGGTTATAAGAATGCCATACCCAACCAACTCGGCTACCCCTTGAGGGCATCAATATACGTGGTGTTGCATGATACCTTTGATTTTTGCTCGAATCCATCACATTCTGATTATCACCCAATAATACATAGTCATCGTGTTTCAACCCGAACTCCCAAAGGAATCTCTTAAGCCAAAGCATATATTTTCTGGCCTCCACTACTGTAATATACTCTCTATAGTTGTTGACTATGCTACATTTTTTTAGCTTGGATTGCCTAGAAAGAGCTCCCTTTAAAATATAAACAAATAACACAAAGTAGACTTCCAGTTATCAAGATCACTAGTCATATCATCATATGTATATCCTTCAAGAAGTAAATTTTTATACAACTACCTTGGCACTTGTTTAAGCTCATATAATTTTTTCTTCACCTTACAAACAAAATTTTATTTCCATTTCTCTTCAAAACCTTCAAGTTGCTCCATGCAGATTTTCTCATACAAATCACCATGTAAAAATACAATTTTTAAATCAAGTTATTCCAACTCACGATTAAGATTTGTAGTTAAACCCAACACATATCTGATGTAAATCATCTTGACAATTAGAGTGAAGATCTCATCAAAATCAATGTATTTTTTCTGATTGCAATCTTTTACTACCAATCTACCTTTTTGCTTGACAATCTTCTCACCATCTCTCTTGTTCTTGAAAATCTATATATATATATATATATATATTAAGAGTTTATTTCCATTAGGATATATCACTCGCTCATAAGTTTCATTATTTTTCAAGAAATCTATCTTTTACTTCATATCATCAAGCTAGAGTTTTTTCTCCTCATGAGAAAACATTTCTTGATAATTATATGGCTCTTCGTATTCAATGACTAAAATAAACTTTGGGCTTGGATACCTTGTTGAAGGTTTTCTCTTCCTAGTTGACCTTCTAACAGGTACATTCTCCACATAAGGGGTAGGTTTCTCCCCCTGGTCATCAACTTCTTCATCATGAAGTTTTTCCACCAATAAGATCTCATTAAAATTATCTTGTAAATCACCACCGGGTTAAACATCATCAATGTCATCAAGAGCCACCTCAATATTCTGATTTACATAAAAAATAGTAAAAGAATAAATATAATTATTAGTATTAAAATGTATATCAAAGGTAGAAGTTAGCCTTGTACTCAACGGATCTGTACATTTTCCATGCTCAAAGAATACCACATTGTTACGTTCCATTACTTTCTTCTTCTCATGATCATAAAGTTTGAAGCCACACTCTTCATTACCATATCTAACATACACACAAAGATTATTCTTCAAATTAAGTTTGGATTGATGGAGATCCCTTGATCAAGTACACATCGCAATTAATTTCTTCAGCCCATCTTAAGAAGCTTAGACATTTCATGCACATATCTCACATTCTCTATAATAGTTCGGTTTATTCTCTCTACAACTTATGTTGTAGTGTACCTGGTGTCGTCCTCTCATCTCTAATGCCGCAATATGAGTTATAATTTTTGAAATTATTCAAAGTATACTCACCATAATGTTTGGATAAAATATATTTCAACTTTCTCTATGTCACTCTTTCTACCATGACCTGAAATTTCTGAAAAATCTTGAACACTTAGCTTTTTGTCTGCAACATGTATACCAAAGTTTTTTGAGTAACATCATAAATAAATGTAGCAAAATACTTGTTGTCACCAATAGACTCAACATCCATAAAATCAAAAACGTTAAAATATATTAACTCCAACTTTCCTTGTTTTTAATGGACTTCGTAGAAAATAAAAATCTATGTCTTTTTTCTGTCAAATAGCGGTCATATTGGTCAATAATAATATATTTTAAATCATGAAAAATTGACTTAAACCAAAGTTTTCATCTTTTTGCCACTCATGCATCCTAATCTTTGATGCCAAAAGTTTGGAAAATAATTTTCCTCAACTGCAGTCAACTCACCGCAACATATAACCAAATATGTTTTATACGAAGAGCAACACAAATCATCTCGAGCAACTACCATCAAAAATTTGGATATTTTCCACCTACCATCGCAAATAAAAAATTTAAACATAGATCATTAATATGGTGCACGTCCTTCTGTATAACTATACACCCAACGCATGTTTTCACACAAATATCACACTATCCAATAATGCTAGATGTGATTTGATCTCCCATCTTGATACTACCAAAATTTCCACTTTTGTAGTCCAAGAGATATTCATTATTGGACATAATGATATGAAGCGCATGTTTTCACAAACCATACAGAATCTAAACTATCAACATGATGACACTCACCAATAACACAAATTGAAGATGCATCATCATTACTAGAAGAAGCAATATGTGTATTGTTTTTATTATCACACTCATTTTGTGAATCTGATTTGTTATTTTTTTTCTTTCTTCCATCGATAACAATAATTTTGTATATAAACAAGCTTGTTGCAATAATATCAAATCCCAGTCCCTTTCTCATCTCAGGACTTGGATATTCCCTTTGAGTTACCATGAAATTTAGAATATTTACTCTTGTTTTTTTCTCTAATCTCATCATTAAGCATAATTTATTTGATAACATCTAAAGATAAAATACCATCTAAAGTAGAGTTACCAATAGTCACAACCAAAGTCTCCCAACTGTCTTGTGAAGAACTCAATAAGTATAAAACATGTAACTCATCATCAACAATAATATTCATAGTAGTAAACTTGTTAAGAATATCTTGTAAGTTACTTAGATGCTTAAAACTGACTTCCCACTTTTCAATTTCAAATTAAGAAGTTTTTTAATAAAAAAATTCTTTGTTTGAGTTGTTTTGCTTTCATAAAGACCTTCTAATTTTTTCTACAGATCAAACGACTTGGAATCTTGAGAAACATGGTTGAATATGTTAATATCAACTTATTTTCTAATACTCCTCAAAGTCTTTCTGTTTAACTTCTTCTAATCTTATTCTTACTTATCTTGCGATTTTACAGGTTGAGTATAATTACTATAAACATCTTTAGTTGGCTTAATTAGATCAAACAAATCTTTGCAATACAAGAAATCATTCATCATCATTATTCAAATATAATAATTTGTTGATGTTAATTTAATCATGGAATTACCATTACTAGATTCCATATTCAATGGCTAAAAAAATCACAAGCTCTTATACCAATTGCATGACCCAAAATGGTAGTATGTTAAACCATCCAGAAATGTAACTTCAAGACAATCAACCAAACAAATAATAAATAAAATTCACCACTAAGGATTCACCAACCAAAATAAACCACAAATCTAATAATAGAAAATAAGCAACGGTACACAAAAGATTTATTTTACGTAGAAAAAACTCATTCGCTGTGAAGATTAAAAAATCAAGAGACTTATTAAAAGTCCATTCAAATTACTTCTATTATGATGATAAGATTAAAATAAGCAACGATGCACACAAAAACAAAGTATTTTTATGAAGATTAAAAAATCAAGAGACTTATTAATAGTCCATTCAAATTGCTTCTATTATGATGATAAGTATATCCAATTCAATCTAATCAAGATCTACAAACCCAAAAATAGTATCAAATATAATAGACTAACAAAATAGAAGGAATGGTAAAAAAATATCATCAAAATATTTCAACAAAAATTTAGGTTATGACCTTTTTAACCATCATAGTTTTTAGCTCAAAATTGAGGGAGAAAATTGGGAATTATGGTTGTATTAGTCAGCTCGTTCTAACACTAAATGGTAAAGTTGTGTAGGAGAAATAAGCTGCGACTAAATCTTTATATATTCTTATATTATGGAGTAGTAATAAAAAGATTTTCTCAAAATAAGAAAAAATGATAGTGAGTGTTGTTCAAATTTTATATCTAAAAATGGTAGTTTTATATAAGAAAGATCATGTTTAGAAAAAATTTAGAATTAGATTAATATATAAACGGTTAAAGCTAAAGTACGTCGTAATTTTTAATAAGTAAATAGTAAAAATTAAATTTGAATAGTAAGAATTGGTAAAAGTAAAGTTACATTATAAATATTTAAGTTATATAGCATTAAGGTTAAAGTAAAATTAAAATTGTAAAAAATTAAATATAGTGGTATTTTGGGTCTAAAATATAGAATGGTCGTATTTGCAACAAAAAAAGTAAGTTTGGGTGCCACATATCGCACTCTGATTAACTAACACACCTCAATGACCAAATATGCAATATTTACTAACAAAAGTGACAGGTTTCAGACATGAAAGAATTTCAGTGGCTGTTTCGCAACAGGTGACCAATTCCCGTGACTAACCACAATTTTTAGCCTACTTTCAATATTTAAAGCCACTATTTTTTATTCTCACATTTTTTTTGTTTTATAATGAAATTATATTGATTTGGTTGTTTAATGTTTTTGAAAAAATATCCAATGTATAAAAGGTAGAAAATGATTAGAAAATGAATGAATTAAAAACATCTCTAATCTTTTTAAAAGTATTAAATATTAAATATTTATATTTTTGAAAAAAGTTGTCACAAGTTATTGTATAAAATATATAGACAAAATTGTAGTATTCTAATTATATATTTTGTTTTGTTTAAAAAATATAAATTTTTATTATTTTTATATTTTTAAGCATTTTTTGGCAACAAGAAATCTTATGCGTCGTGTCACACAAAAATAGGTGAGTTGAAGCCTTGTAATTACTACTTCATATGTGGCCTCATTATTCGAGGTATGAAAACCAATTTTGATTTATTAATATAGGAGGGGGGGTTCCTCAAGATGGATATCAACTATATACCAAATCCATAGCTCAGATTTTTTGAGCCCCCGTCGGTTAAAATATTCAAATTTGTTTGAGATTATCATCCAATGAGGTTAGCTTTTCAATGTGAAATTCAGTTAGGAAGTCCACTAGAGCTTGGGATCTGATGAAATTTTATGGTTCAAATTTGTTGTTACAAGCTACAAGCTCTCTGGACCATTTTGTTAATATGTCATATATTTTGAGCTTCTATAAGACATTTCTTAAAGGTAAAAAGGTTCAGACCATAATAGTGTAGTCTTAGAAATATGACCTTATTTTTCTGGCAGCTACCATGAGAGCCAGCATAATCAAACATTTTCTGAGCCAATCTATAACATATATACTAAAAAAAACTTTAAAAACTTTAAAAAATAATAAAAAATAAACAAATAAAATCCCGTAATAAATTTACATTCATCAAATCGAGAAAAAAACCACTCATCATAATCATACTTACGATACATGATGTAGTCCACGTCTCCTTTTATTACCTTGATCCTAATAAACTGATATAAGAACATGGATGATAGTTTTTTAAAACTTTGGACTGATCAATGAGGTAATTGACTGAAACAGGATAAAAGATTTCCTCTGAAAGTCATACAGAAGGTTCCGTAAAGTAAACAATTATCCCTGTCAAAGTTGAGCATTACATTCTTGAATTGGTTGATATGATGTTTAAGGTTTTTTGACCCATCTTACTTGTCCATTCTCTGAAGGTAATATAAACTCTCGAGAGCGCCATTCTTCCTCAAATGTTGATTGGAACCTTGTTAAATTTATGCATGGGGTTGGTTATGACTTAAAAAATGAAGATTTGGATATTATGAAGGTTGGCAATATGGGTTCCGATGATACTTTCCGTTTTCTAAATTTGTTTCCCTAAGATGGTATCATAATTAGAGGAAGGGTTGAAAAACTCGCTGAAAATGTTATAGAATGAGTTGCACGTGATGTTGTTAAGGTTACAGAGGTAATTGCATAGGTTGAGGAGGAGGCTGATGAACTACCTCTAAAGGTCAAACCTTAGTGGTTTCTTATGTTGTCGGTGATGCTCTATCTCAGACCTTTGGGTAAGAGCTCTATTTGGATAGTGTCGACCTCTAGCTCAGTTTTAATGTCTAGAGCGGAAACGTTGTTAGTATCTACGTTATGCATAACTTCATACCCAAATTTAGATCAATTAACATATCACTTGATAAAGTGGGGAAGTGATGAAGATACCGAGAGATGTGCCTTATTTTATGAGCATCTTCAGATCGACCAGGTCGGTACATTTTGGTCACTTTGATACCGTATCATGAAACTTCAACGAGTCTTGATCAATATGAATTTTCCTAAGAGTAGACCTTAGTCTTTAAGACCCATGTGTCCATATTATTCACTTGACCACGAAGGCTTGATACCTCAGTTGCATGAGCATGACACTCATCTTCCAATCGTGCTGGAAGGAAGATAGGATGAGGTAGGCTCGAAAATCCTAATGTGTCTCGGCCCCTATTGAAGCTTTAGACTCATTAAGATTCTCCATAACTTAATAGGAAGTAGTGTGTAGCTAATGATTTTCTGTTGAGATTTTTGGAAATATACTACTGGGATAACGGTTTATTAACACATGTGGTATCACTTATGATGCTCGGTTAGGTTAGGACATTACGGAAGGTCCAACATAGTCGGAACACCACTCAAGAAAAATAAATGACTAGAGATAGTCCAAAAAATAAAAGACTAAAAAATTAATATAGTATGAGTTGTTTCTCATTCTCAAAACATGTAAACCTATTTATATCCGTACAAATATGATTTTGGCACATCAAACCCAATTAATTCAATACCACAATTGGACTAATGTTCATGTTTACATGCTTATGGTCAGATATTCATATAGTTGATCCAAAACCGTACAATGACCCTATTAATAGTTCTCTAATCTATATTTAAAAAACGGTTTAAATTAAAAATGATACTTTTTTTTTAATTTTAAAAAATAACTTATACGTATATATATCTGAAAATGATGAATACTAATTAAACATATTAAAAATTCTAAAATCAAATAAAATTCAAACCAAATAAACTTTTTAACTTTTAATTTATTTTTAATTTATTTCCGCTCTATCTGTCTGTCGTTGTTTTTGTTGTTTTTTATATTGAATTAGATTGTTGGACTTTCGTTATTTTATTTTTTAATTATCCAAAATAATACCTCTTATTATATATCTATAGATATATATTATTATAGTTAAATTAATACTTTAAATAAAGAAAAGATATACATTTCATTTATAAAATGTAACATTGAAATAAGATAATAAACCGCTAACTAACAGACAAACAAAGTAATTTAAAAGATCCCATGTGAGAATGGTTTTACTAGAAGGAAGTCCAACCATATTACCTCTAATATACTATATCGATCGGTGGTGCAAGATTCAAATGTATAACTTACGGAGTCTAGTCTTAGTCTTACCGGAACGGGGACATAGATAATCATGGTGGTTGTCGGTTACAGTTAAGGTTTTGACAGCATGAGATCCGTCCTAGCTAAGCGGTGCACTACCCACCAAAAAATAGCATGGACCACCTCACAAATTTAGATTAATTTATAAGTAAGAGAATCCAATGTGATCCCACATTAATATAATATTTATTTTATCTATGTTTTTTTTTCGAACCGTTGGGCGTTGGGCACGTGAACATGTGCATATGCTCCAAAACATTTTAGATATTGATAAAAAATATTATAGTAAAGACTAATGTGCATGAATGCAGTGCTCCATCAGTAGGTCTAGTATGATTAGATTATATTAGGACAAACCAAACATTTTAGGGGTCTTTGACCTATCTCTAATCATTATATTCTTTATATAATATTTGTTACTCATGTATGTCTGCAAAAAAAAAAAAAAAAAAACTTATTACTACCGCTTAAGAAGATTATATATTCCGTGATGTATTTATAGTCTCCAAATTAGTAGCCGAGTTGGTTGAGTAAAACATGTTTATGATCAAAATTTATGAGTTCGAATTTTTTTACATATGTTTTTTCATTTCAGCATGTCACTTTGTGTGGTTTACTTTCAGGCGTTGGTTTAGAGGCTATTATCCCGATCTATGCTGTTTAATCCCATCAAATTAAGATACATGCTCTTTATCGATGGATGAAAAGTACACAGTTATTAAAAAAAAAACTAAAAAAAATTATTTAATTTTTTAAAAATAAATAAATAAATTTGATTAGTTCAGTATAATAAAAATTATCATTTTATATAAAATAAAAAAATCAAATAAATCTAATTGGTTATGAATATTTAATATTATCTCAGAGGATTTAATATTTACTATTATCTCATAGTATATTGGTAACCATTAAATGACATTTAATTTAGAATTAATAATTTTTTCTAAAACCTCACTTATTATTAGGGATAGTGTTATAAAAAGAATTAATTAAGGATCGTATTTTTAGCGTTCAAATATATATTTTATTATTTATTATTTTTATTTTGGATAAATTATAATTTTAAAAAAAATTACTTCTTATGCACCGGACATTTTGGTCGAATAAGTTTAATCCATTTCATTACTACAGTTTGCAAGAGGCATCATCCAAACTTTTTAAAAAAAAGCGAATTCTAAACCTCTTTTATCACGATAAAAAAGAAATTAAAAACATCATGTCGAATCACTCGACTTCTGATCCAACGAACCTATCATTGAGCGTAGAGTTAGATTATATAGTTGCGATGAAACAACACATGGATAAACTACAAGATCTTTTGTCAGTTAAACTAATAATTGTCGTTATGAGAGAGTCTGTGCCGACTGAATTTGTCACTGAGAACGCAAGGCGGTCAACAATAACACTCGGAAATCCATCGCCCTCATCGTCACAATAATTCCAAACATAACGGCGATGTTTTCACCACTTCGGTCCGAAATTATCATCCAATATGACGAAAATATGGAGAACATCTCCTACAATAGGAGATTCTCTAAGAAAGACGCAAATCCGAAAAAGAACTATTGATAAAAACAAATAACTGACTTGTTCAATGATCAATCTCATATATGACAGGCTTAGGCCAGTAAAAGATAAAAAAATGAACAACCAGATTTAAAAGTTTTATACTTTTTTCAAAATAAAAATGAATTTACATATTAAAATCATTTGAATAAAACAATTAATAATTATCATATTAAAATTTCTAATCAGAAATAAAAGAATAAAAAGAATTATTTTTTATCACAAAAATAATAATTATAATTTGTTTTATTTATCTATTTACATATTATTACTTTTTTAACGTATATTTTAGTCTCTAAATGTTATTATTTTCTCCATCTCAATTTACTTGTTTCTTTTAAGTTTATATGTAAATATTAAACCTTATCTTAAATTACATGAATTTGGTATACTAAAATAAGTATATATTAAATATCTTTTAAACTAACAGATACCAAGGTTCTTGCAATCCCACTGCACTATCAAATTCGAAGATAATATTTATCGAGTATTCTTATGTCCACCGGTACCCGTGACGGATTTAGAAATCAAAATAAAAGGAACTAAACTATAAAATAGTATACATATTTTCCAAAAAAAATTCTTTAGTAGTTTCGCCAAGCCTAGTTTTATTGTTAGTTTGGAATGTATTATCTAACTCTAAAAAATCAATTTCTTACAACCAATACGACCATAAACCATTCTAAAATCGTTAGATCTTACATATTCTTCTAATTTGTAAAAAAAAACACAATTTCATAAACATTTTGTACCAATTTTCAGGTGATGATAACCTCATCGCTAAAAAATTACATTAAACTATATTAAAATATATAATTTTATAGTTAATGGATGGTAAAATGTCAGTACTCTCAATTTAATACCATTAATTATAATAATAAATAACAATATTATGTAATTTGCATTAATTTTAAATTTTCTAAACATAATATTTATATATTATAATAATAATAATTAATATTATTACAAAACAAACCCATTTCTTATCAATAATATTATTGTCGGCTATATATTTTAGTATTTTATAGATACAGTTCGGAATTAAAGACGTCACTACGTCAAATCTGAAATCTGTCAAGTTTCTCTCTCTGTCACGATGATTTCTTTTTACCCTACGGTATAGACAAAAAAAAAACCAAATGTGTATTCTCTTTAACTAAATGTGTATTCTCTTTAACCTATAGTCCGTTCTATACCAAATCTTGCACATAAATATTATGATGGCAGGACCAATATGAGGGGGGCTCCCTGCACGTTCCAGTGTGGATCTGCCAGACTAGCACATAAGATGAATATATGGTTGAAAAATAAAAAAGACTAGCAATTTATCGATTAAGATAAAATAAGATTACATTGAGTTTAATGCACTATTATAGATATAACATGTGAGTTAATGTCTAATATCTTTAACACTCACCCGTCTCAAACTACTAATGCAAGAGTAATAAATATTGAGAGTTTGTCACAAAGAAAACGAAACCATGATTTTGATTGAGCATTCGTGAATATATCAACAACGTGTAAAGTCAATGGGGACAACAACGATATAGATGAAGAATCCTAATTTGTTGACAAAGTCATACAGATGACTAAAATGTATTTAATATTTCAACGAGTATTATCCTTATGTAACAAATGAACAAGATGAGTTATATTAGGCTGAGTAATTGTAAGATAAATTAAGCTTCCCACAAGAGTACGATTTAAAGTTCGGTTTGATAAATGAACACCATTAGTTGAAGAATACCAAACATTGATATTAAAGGAGGTGTCTAGAGTCCTCTTATTAGAAAGTCGTGATAGCTCAAATAAATCAGATATATATTTTGTCTGAGAAATCATATAACATCTCTGAGACTTAACTACCTCAATGTCTAGAAAGTAGCGTAATAGTCGCAAGTCTTTTATCGCAAACCGATGAACTAATCCGTATTGCATTCGTACATCTAATAAATAAAGTCGTATCGTGATTACTAGCATGAAAACCAAGTGAAGTAATAATGGTAGAGAATTTCTCAAACCAAAAGAACTTGTTTGAGATCATATAAAACTTTTCTAAGTCGACAAATGCAACAACGAGAGATGTTATAATTTAAACTAGTGAATAGATGCGACCACGATCGAGAAGAACACGAATTGTCGTAATTTAAACATTAAATGAGAAACCTTTCCGGAAAAAAATAATTAAAATTTTCATTAACCAAGTTCAACCCTATTTAATATAAATCTAATAACGAGCATCAAATTCTTTGGCCATAACATTTAACCAACGAAAATCACAAACGCTTCTTTTCAACTATTGAGATTCCTATAAACTATATATATTAAATATAAAAGATCAAACGAAACCGAATAAGAAAAAAAACAGATAAAGGATGAATGAGAAGATAATTGCATCACGAATCACCGACCATTTACCAATTTGAATCATTCCTATTTGCTATCGGTGCAAACCTCATCGACAAACCGCCTTCTAAATTCAATTTAATAGTGATGTAATAGAGTATTATTTAATGAAATATGTACTTTTATTCTAAATTTAAATCGAGCTGGTTACTAATTACTAGAAGTGAAGGTATAGATGTAAAAGAGTAGGAAAAAGTTATCGATCTTATGAAATCTTTTAGAGGTCCCTACTTGACGTTGCTTTGTACAAACTGGAAAACACACAATAAGCTAGCAGCTGATACAATAAAGATTAAAGAGCCAACAAATTCAAACGAAAAGGAACCTTTTTGGTCCATTTCAAATTCCCAACTTTATATACATGTACTACGTATCTTTGTATTGAGATCGATGCCATAATGTTTTTGTATTTCTTTACTAATTTAGCATAATTTTATTGTACCATTTTTTCAACTTTTGAAGATTTTGGCAATTCGGTGCTGTCCAGTCCAACCCGATCGGATCTGGTTCGGTCGGATTTTGTTCTGTTCGAATATAGAACGGACCAGGTGTGGGTTAGGAAATTGTAATCCACAACTCGATCGGGTTTCTAATTTGTTTGATCCGTTTTGGTTCGAAAATTATCAAAAATATATAAAATTAGTATTTTTATGTATAATAACAATAATATATTTAAAAAAATGAAAAAAAAATTAATGTATGCGGATCGACCGACGAACATGAATGGACGGGTTCAGGTTTAAAAATATAAACCGAGAACAGACCTGATTGGGTTTGGGTTCGAGTGTCAAAAAACAATTTCGGACTGGCCAATCCGAAGCCGGTCCGCGGACGGCCTATTACCATCCCTAATTATTCGGCCAAGATTGATTTTTAAAGTTTTTGATATGAGTCGGAAACAACTATGTAGAATACCGAAATTAATTATAGAGAGGGTTGTGGCTAAATTAGGGTCGTCCGTGATAACCAACCTCAAAATGTAAAAGCGTATCAAAATTATTCTTTTAGCCCGCCGGTTGAGACCCTCTCAACCGATAGAGAAGCTTCACCCGGCGGATGAGAAGGTCTCACCCGCCAGTTAGAAAAAGATTCAACCGTAAAAAATAAAAATAAAATAGTAAATATTCAAAACGCTTTATTTTTTTGGACTAGTTAACATTTTCTGAGCCCGAATTTAACCAAACCTTATATCGAGAGATAAAATGTTACAACAATTTCGTCCGCGGAATGAGAGAATCATGAAACAATAGGAGTATTTCTCAAGAAAAACCTAGAAGAATGAGGAAAGTACCCATAAATACCTAGTCAACTTTGAAATACCAAATTGGTACCCACTTTTAGACTAGTTTCATAAAATATCTAGAGCCATATTTTAGACAAAAATACCCTCTAGGGTATAAAAGGGTTTTTTTGGTTAAAACCCATTTTTTCGCCTTCTAATCTGACTTTTGGGTTCCAATTCCCTTCACTTTCACAAAACTAATTTTGAGGAGAGAGAAACACGAAAAACGAGAGCGAACCCAAAACACGAACTTGAACCTAACGTGCTTTAACCGTATCGTCGACCATAACCGTTCCGGTGACGGTAACATTCGACCCGATACCGATCAAGAACTGGACAAGTCAATCATCGACCATCCACCGACTTCGTCACCGTCGATAAGGTACGTTCGAGGCAGTTGTTGTTTTGTGTCCGTGTGTTTAAAACCCAATTTTATCGACGTCTCCGGAGTACTGACTGTCGTTGAGTAATGTATTGGACAGTTCTCCGTTCTCCGGCGACATTTTGGTATTTCGTTTACAGTACAGAGTTAGTGTTACTTCATGGTGTTGAAATTTAGTTGTACTCCATAGTGTTACTCCAGTGTTAGTAGTTAGACATGGCTGGTTAGTCTCGGCGTGGTTATAATAGTGTCGATAGTGCTGTCGGACAATGCCGATGGCACTGGTTAGTTGTTGTTGTACTATAGAATCGCAATGTCGCCTGGTGCAATTACGAATGTCTAGCAATGTATAGAGTTGATGTAGTTTTTTGTGCATATTCAGAGATGTTGTACTTATCTAGTAATGTGGAAAATATTTGTGGCCGTATCTAGCAATGTCTGCGACTAGTTTACTGTCAGGCACTGCACGTCTAGCAATGTAGTAGTTGAACTTGGTCACTTCTAGCAATGTAGCAATAAAGTGAGACTGATGTTGTTGTCGATTTAGTTGCACCAGTGTTGTCTTCGATTGTTAATGTATATGTTCGCTACTTAGTTTTTTTTGTTTAATTGGTTGATGGGTGAAATAGATATTACTATGGGATTGTTCGGATTATAACTAAGTAGTTTTCAAATGGGAATGTTTGCAGACAAACATGATTAAGACAGGAGTATTCTATAGGCCAGGCTTGGTAAGCATAATCAATCTTCTAAGATGAGATATAACTATATTCGAACACATAGATGCTGCACGAGGCACACCGTTCTATACGTTTCTCAAAACATCGTTCGATGTAGGGAAGGAGAATCTGAAGTTGAAAAAGTTCCACAACCTGATCGAGGAGATTTTTAGTTTTTACGATGTGAGAAGGAAGGCTTTCAAGATAGGACGTAAGCATGTAAGGCTAACTACGAAGGATGTGAAGGCATATTTGGGCTGAAACACGAGAACGAGGAGATGCCAATGAATAAAACAAGCGCATTTATCGGTTGGTTCGCTGATGGAGCTGAGCTCGATTCCATTTTAATGCATAAATATTTTTTGAGTCCACAGACAAGGAGGAGCGGGCCAACCAACGACAAATCAGTGTCTAATTCATTGATAAAGGTGAATCAAATCTATAAAAATGTATTTGTTTTGAGTTTATGCTGCAGACATATTAGTATGATACCAAAATCTGCATGTTTCTACATGTATCTAGCAATGCAGCCTACTCTATCTAGCAATGTCAAAGACGTATATTAGTATGCTTCTGTTTTGGTTTATCTATCTAGCAATGACTTCATTTATATCTATCAATATCGTAGTAGGCGTAACTGCCTTGAATTGTTCTTGCAACTTCTTACTATGATGTTATTTATTTTCTAGGAATTGATCGAGAAAGCAATAAGGGAAGGAGGGGAGGACGAAGCGAAGGATGTTGCTCGTCTGTTGATACTTTTCATATGCTCGAAACTGTTCTTTTCAGTGTCAGGCGATGTCGTCGGGTGGACAACAGTATTCTACATGGAGAATATAGAAAAAAATAAACGACCATGACTGGTCTAGAGCCATCGTTGAGAAGCTACATAAATTACTGGATAAATGTATTAAGGTCGGGAAGCCCGATAGAGTGATCAGATGCGTTGCTCTTCTATTTTTAAGTATAATGGTTTATGATCAGCACGTTATTTTCAAAACCGTGTTTGTAATGTTGAGTTATATTGTCTGCAGCCATTTCTGATGGAGCATAGTTTGATAAATGTTTAAATACCAAGGCCAAACATAATCCCTAGGTGTTATAAGTGGTGGGGAGTCAACATTTGAAATGATCGAGATGGTTAGTGAACTCATGGACGACAAAATATTTAATGTATCTAGCAATGTACAAATTATAATATCAAACAAATCGCATAAACATGATCCCAGTACCTAAATCACAACCATCTATATAACAGTGACCAACAATTCAACATATCTAGCAATCATAACATCAAACAAATCGCATCCACTGCAACATTAATTGGCTATAGTAATTGTTTGTAAAATACATCCATGATTATTGTATTGTGAAGCTGAATGTATATTATACTGTATTTCTTAGGTTATGGATGATGAGATATCGTTGACAGAGGCTGAATTTGATGCTTTTTGAGAAATTGATTTGGGGAGGAACTACGAAGGTGCTGCGGAAACAAGTGAAGGAAGGAGTAGGAAAAGAAAGAAATCTGTTGCAAACAGAAGTATAAGAAGGAAGAAGAAACAGGTACATGACGGGGCTGGAACAAGCAGTAAAAGGAGTTCGAACACTGAGGTAGAAGAAAACACAACAACACCAGAAGAAGCAGAGAATTACGATGTTACATTGCGTGAATTCATTGGGGAGAAAAATTCGAGAGTTGGTACAAAAAAGGTGAGAGGTTGAAAAAGAAAAACAACCGTAGGTCCAGTATTCCAAGTTTTGGAGGGCTGTCACAGTCTTTGCTGCGTGACAACAGGAAGTTGAAAAAACGAAGCGGGATGCACTGGTTGAAAGTTGAAAACAAAAAGTTAAAAACGTCGCTTGAGGAGAAAAACAAAGAAGTGAGTATTCCCATGTTTTTTATAGACAAATAACGTTTATAGGCTGTATCTATATAAGGTGGTTACACTGTATATAGGAAATGTTTAGATGTTGTATCTAGCAGCATCATTATAAATGATCTAGCAAACATCATTAAAAGGTATCTAGCAACGTTAATCTGCTGCATCTAACAATGTTCATACGTTGCGTATATCAATGTCAATATGATGTATCTAGCAATGTTAATAGTCTAAACTATTTCGTATGCTTGTTTGATACAGGTTGAAGAATTGATGAAAGAGTTGAATGAGCTGAAACAGAAGCTCGAGGTGGAAGAGGAAAGTGTAGATTCTGAGGATGAGGATCTGCTTAACACCTTATCAATGTCGTTTTACCGTGAAGATGAGGAGGATACTGAAACTATGGCTGCCAATATTAGCGAGAAGGTAGCTAAAGAAACATTATTTTACCAATCTCGGAGGCATAGATTTGTTCCCTAGAAAAGCCAACAATTTTCTGAGACCAAAAAAATAATAGAAGAAGAGGATGTTGAGGCGGAGAAAACAACAGAAGAAGATAAGGAGTTTGAGACAGCTGAGACAAAAGAAAATGAAGTATCTGAAGAGGAGAAGGTAAAAGGATATGGAGGGTGTGTTCACTCTGAAACACCTGTTGAACCAAGGCAAAAAAATACTACACCAGAAGCTATTGTTGTTGATATCGCTGGGAAGCAGAAAAGGACTACAATACTTGGTTGTGAAGTTGGTAATAAGAAAGGGGATGTGGCAGCAGACTTATCACCCCAAACTCATGCTGCCGGTGCGCAAAATGAATTTTTTTTAGCTGAACAGGGACACGGAGTTGGAAACAACGAGGTTGATGGACATGAGCTAATGGTGGGCGGAAGTGAGCAGTTAGACAAAGGGTGCAACGAAGGAACAAAAAATACGAAACAACAGTTGGAGAACACCGAAGAAGCCGTAGAGGAATGACAGAATGCAGAGACAGGTTAGGACAAAGAAGAAGCTTACAAGCAGGAGGCTGTGGCTAATGCAGATTCAACCAAAGAGATCGAAGAAGCACCTACTGGGGTGGAGAACGCAGCAATAGAAGTCCTGGTGCCAGAACCTGGCTCTGAGAAGGTGGTGGAGAATGTGGCTGAAGATGTAAGTGGATCTTAAAATCGTTAAGATTCATAAATATTTAGTAATATGTTTTAGCAGGTTTTGAAATGTTCAAACTCTAGGTTGGATAATATTTAAGATGGGTTGTTGTTTTTATGAAAATGATGTTTTGACAGTATTAGAAAATTTTAAGACATGATTTGCATCATGATTCAATGTTAATTGGTAGATGCATGTAGAACAAATCGCAACCACAAAATGTTTGAAGTCTGGCAATCACAAAATAAAACAATAATGTTTTCATATCAAATAAATCGCAACCACAAAATGTTTGAAGTCTAGCAATCACAAAATAAAACAATAATGTTTTCATATCAAACAAATCGCAACCACAAAATGTTTGAAGTCTAGCAATCACAAAATAAAACAATAATGTTTTCATATCAAACAAATCGTAATCTCATTATGTTAATATGATAAGCCATATATAGCAATGTCTAATAGGCGTAAATCGTAAAACTCGACTAATAACTAGTCTAGTAATGAGACTTGCACTAAACTCGCAATATATGTTGATGATATTTTTATGTTCGGTTATTAGGAAGTGCAAACAGCAGCGCCCGAAGACACACGCCAGTCTACTGTACAGACGTTGGCGTACCATGGGATTGAACAAGCAGCAAAGTGTGAACAACTATCACAAGCTGTATCTCCCGTAAAGGTAATTCCAATTATCAACAAAGAACAACAATCCTTAGCGAAGATTGAAGTTATTACACGCGATGAAAAACTAAAACAGGTCGAGCCATCTTCATATACAACACCCCTACAAGATAAAGCAGCATCTAACGATCTGACTGTTAGATCTGTTACACCGTTGGCTGACGATAGTTTTGTAGACTACACTCAATCATTTTATGAAGAATGTGACAAGGCTGTTGAAAATTCAAACGAGAAGAGACGTACACTGGACTCCATCGAGGAAGAACAAACATACGTTGATGTAAGTAGATCTCTTGTATTTTCAATCACCTTCAAAAATTAATGTTAACAATTTAATTTGATGCTTTATTATAGGTGCACGTTGATGACATGCCTAGGTGGAACTTACTTACTCCGACGCAGGTCAAACAACAACAGATTGCGGTCGTAGATTGGTCGTTGCCTATAAAGACAATGAAACTCATCAATGTCAGTGAGTACAAGAAGGTGATGAAAATAAACAACTAAGAAGAACAAGAAGATTCAGAAGTATGGTACTTGCCAATGTCGGAGTTCTCGTATAGGGTTTCCATTAGTGTGACCGAGATAATGGAACTGCCTAACGAAACTCAAGTCGACTTCAAGGTAATAAGGTTTCTGGTTGTATCTAGCAATGTTAAATTAGTGTATCTAGCAATGTGTCTTTTGTACGTCTAGCAATATTAATATGCAGCATCTAGCAATGTCTTAGTATAGGGTACCTCATTTAAGTTACCTTCTAAGTTGTCTACCTATACACCGTTGGTTCTTGTTTTCAGTAATTTTCATTTACCTGATTTAAGCTTCTAATTGTTAATTGATAGATCATATATGCTTGGATATATAAGCTGCTCAAGGATACATATTGGAAAGTTCTTGTGAAAGGGTTTGACGATAAGTATTCATATATGGTCAGCGCCATTCAAATAACTGGAATCGCAACTGTAAGTTGAACAAGAATTATTTATGTTATATTGGACATATATACTTCCTATATTAATGACCAAAATTTGCAAGGAACACTGGCTATCAAGGGAGATATGTCACAGATTGTCGATAAGGTTTTTGAAACAATGAAATCAGACACATACGTTGCCTTTGTTCCTCTTTGCACTGTTAACACGTCCAGTGTGAACCACTGGACGCTGCTGATTATAGATATGGAGAATAGGACTGCTAGTAGCTACAACCCACTGTTGCCGTGGAGCAAAAACATTCCAGATAAGAAGAAAAACACAGCCGATGCTCTGGTATAAAATTAAATGCTAAAAATATATTGCAAGTGTTTGTTGCCATATCTAGAAATCCCATAGCAACGTATCTAGAAATGTGTTATTAGAATTGCACATAAACAGTTGGTTTGCCTATCTCGCAATACCGCATACTATATCTAGCAATGACAGTAGTCGTAAATAGCATTGGCATCGCATCGTAAATCGCAATGTAACGATGGATTACTTGATTTTGCAGTTGGCCTATTGCATGAAGAAAAAATACATACCTCATGTAAAAGGTATATACAAAATAAAGACAATGAGAAATATCCCACAGCATGAGAGGAGAGCCTTGACTGCGGTATTTTTTTTGTAAGTATACAAAAGACATCATTCAGAAAGGGTATGTTCCTCTGGAATATGGAAAGGAAATGCTCGCCAAAACAAGAGCTGAAATATTTAAGTATTTCCTCAATGATCCAAACACAAACAGACGATGGTAGTATGTAATTCATTTTTTGGGAGCAGGATGTATGATTCATTTAACAAAGGATGCTATTATTAGACAATTACTCTGAACTTATTAACAAACTTTTGTTTTACCAACAATTTTTATATATTACTACCAAGGGCCATGTTTTTCTAAACTACCTTGGAAGATCCTCCTTTTGTTGTATGAATAAATTTCATATCACTGTTACATCCTTGAATGTTGTATCTAGCAATGTCTATATTTCATATTTATCAGTCTTGTACTCAAGTATCTAGCAATGTCTATATTTCGTATCTATCAGACTAATATTGCTGTATCTAGCAATATCTTTATTTCGTATCTATCAGTCATATACTTAAGTATCTAGCAATGTCTATATTCGTATCTATCAGTCTAATACTCAAGTATCTAGCAATGTCTATATTCGTATCTATCAGACTAATACTCAAGTATCTAGCAATGTCTATATTCGTATCTATCAGACTTATACTCAAGTATCTAGAAATGTCTATATTTCGTATCCATCAGACTAATACTCAAGTATCTAGCAATGTCTATATTCATATCTATCAGACTAATACTCAAGTATATAGCAATTTCTATATTCGTATCTATCAGACTTATACTCAAGTATTTAGAAATGTCTATATTTCGTATCTATCAGACTAATACTCAATTATCTAGCAATGTCTATATTTCGTATCTAGCAACTATGCAGTGCTGTATATAGCAATGTCTTTATATCGTATGTAGCAGTGTAGAAATGTTGTATCTATCAATGTCCGTATAGTGCATCTATCAATGTTCATATTATACATCTAGCAATGTTTATATTAGCATCTAGCAATGTTAATATACAGTATCTAGCAATCATTATATGCAGCATCTAGCAATATTCATAAGCCCAATATAGCAGCCTTGTTACAACCCATCTAGCAAACTTTTTGATTATGTATCTATCAAAGTCGTTACCATGTATCTAGTAATGGCTAGATGATGTATCTAGAAATATCAGTATAATTTATCTAGCAATGATATATAATTGTGGTTTCAAATTTGAAATATGGTTTATCTAGCAGTATTTAATAGGCGTAAATCGCAATAACATATTGATGATGGACCAACTATATTACTGGACTGCTGGATAGGTTTATTGGTAGACGAGTAAATTAAATGAGATCGAAATGACTGTTAACTACATCCATCAACGATTAAAAGTAAATGTTTTAATCCTATTGGTTAGCTTGGTAGTTGAAAAGACAAAGGTAGATGAGTTGAATCATTATATGCATTAAATAGACGTGTGCAATTAAATTTTTGCAATTAATTATAGTTGCTAGATGGGACGTAGCCTTGGGCATCGCGTTTCGCTATAAGTAGGGGATGATAGTTTAGCCTATTCATCTCACACTTCACTGCAAAGAAAAATACCAACCAGAAAACCACCTGCCAGTTTAGCCTACCTTGCAACAAAACAACTCTCGAAAATGGCCCCATCTTCCCTATAAACACTTATGTACTCGTCCGACGACGGATGATCTTCGGACTACTACGTAGACAACAAGGCATACAAGAGAACTACCACTTAGGAGTACTCGTCTGATGAAGAGGATAACTGGTCTGTTTGGTCTTCTGACCACGAAGACCACTACGCTTTGTGGGACTCGTGGTCGCTGGACGACAGCTACGAGTCAGACAGTGAACAACTTCAAAAAAGGAAGAGACGTCGGAACAGATGGGACTCTGAGAAGGGAGAGGACGATGATTCTGAGGAAGCCGACGATGCGAAGTCGGAGGACGAAGAGGACGAAGAATTCGAAGAAGAAGAAGCAGAAGAAGAAGAAGAAGAAGAAGAAGAAGAAGAAGAAGAGGGATCTGAAGGGTCTGATGAAGAGGATTCTGATTAGGTTTAAGGAAGTTCATGCAGCATCCTTTCATTATGTTCTTTTTTGTTTTTTGTAATGTCTTTTTATGCTTTGATGGACTGATAACTTTCACCAACCCTCTGAGCAGTTTCATTTTTTGAGAGGGTTGATGTATTTGGCAGTTGTAATACCTTGACTGATGTTCTAAAATTGTTATGGTTTTATTAGTATTTGTGTTGTCTATATTACTGTGCATTTTGTTCAGATTTGAATGCTTTAACTAAAAATTTGATAGAAAGAAGTTAAGTGGAGCACTTGTAAAAGCAGTTAGGATTCACAATCGCAATGTTATCAGTAAAATAACTAGTAAATCGCAGTCCTAACCAGGGGACACTTCAAAGGTGCAGGCAGAGTAAAGGAATAAACATCTCAAATAAATCAACGGCAATCGCAATATTAATAATACGTATATAGCAACACATATGTCATAATTCTATCTTCTATCTAGCAATCTTGATTAGCCTCAAATCGCAAGCGCTGGGAGCATATAAGATGCAAAGTAAATCTCACTTCGTAGGGTGGATCGTATGTGTTTGAAATGAAACACAAAGGACAAAATCGCAATTTAAAGATAACTAATCTATCAAAAAGATGTGAACCTTAAAATCGCAGACAAAAGTTGCTGTATCTAGCAATGTTGGATATGGCTGATAGGTACTTAATTTTACTGGAATGTAAATCAACTTTAACATCTCAAATAAATCAACGTCAATCGCAATGTTAATAATACATATCTAGCAATATCGATGTCATATATCTATCTTCAATCTAGCAGGCTATATTAGCCGTAAATCGCAACCACTAGGAAAATCTGTGATGCAAGGTACATCTTACTTCGTAGGGTGGATCGTTAGTGTTTGAAATGAAACACAAAGGGCAGAATCACAATCTAAATATAACTAATTTATCAGATGGATATGAACCTTAAAATCACATACATAAGTTGATGTATCTAGCAGCGTTGGTCATGTCTGATAGGTACTTCATGTTAGTGGAATCTAAGTACATAGAGCATTATGCATCTAGCAATACTAAATAAACGTATCTAGCAATCTCGTTGTAGACCAACAATCGCATACACGTGAAAATGTATCTATCAAATTTGGATCAGAAACTTATTCTTAATGATACTAGGAATTAGATAATGAGTATCTAGCATTGTAATCGTAGCCTATCTAGCAATGTCAACATTAGTAATGATAAGAATTATCGAATCAAACAGACCTTGTACATATCAATGCTAACAGTATCCAAATATATAAGTCGAAAGATAAGGAGTGCTTATCTAGAAAAATCCAAATGTTACTAAAAATAACGAACATAAGTTCAGAACGGAGCATCGCAGGACCTCCTATTATGCCCTGATTTAAAACAGCGACCACAACGGGACTGGCTGGTGGTTACCTCTCCTCTTGATAGAATACGTTTTCTCTCGGCCGCCCCGCTCGTCTTTTAACATTCGAGGGATTAACCACTGGCTCTCCATCATCATTACCGGTAGTAGCTTCACCAAACTCTGTTATAGCCGGTATGTTAAAAGAATAGCTCGACCGGAAATTTGCAGCACTGAAAAAGGGCTCTACTAATGTCATCAAATCTTCGTTTAGAGATGCTATTGCAGCCAATACATGAGCGCATAGGAAAAATTCTTGTTGCCAAGAGCCGCATGTGCATTTGAAATCAAGGATGTTGACCACCATGACTGGGTCTGATAAAACCTCAAAATAAGCGGCAGAAGACTTGCGAACTAACCACGTCCGACCGCATTGTACATTCCCTTTGAACAACTTGTCAAACTCGGGGCATAATTGTATGTTCCAGCTTAGACCCTCTGCCAAACATCAAGACATCTGAGTCATAAGAAAAACTATAATCTGGTCAACCAATTCCACTATAGGCAGATGTCACAACTTTTTAAATTGTGAATTGAACGATTCCACAGTTGTTGATGCCATCACCCCATACCGTTTACCTTTGACGTATGCCTGAGCATACTTTTCTGGTGGCAAAATGCTTAGAAATTTGGCAATACGATCACCTTCTTGGCGCAAACTGAGCAAAACGTTCATTAAAAAGGTCCACAGTCGGGACATAAGCAAAACTCTTAAACATCACTAGCATATTGTTTTTGTAGACTCTGTTAGTGTGTTCAAGAGATTTATTCAAATTCTGTATCAGATGGACAACATAATACGCGTGGTAGTCATTAGGATAATATTACCAGCATGACGATCTGAAAAGAAAGTTATTTGGCGCCCTAGCAAATGCGGTTTTAGACTTTGTAAAAACCAAAACCAGTTATATGAGTCTTCACCACCAAAGATACCAAAAACTATGGGGAATAGACCTGAAACGGAAAAGATACGGGTATACAGTAATACTAAGCTACTTGGGTGAATGAACTTAAATCGCAATGTTAATAAAACCTTTATTCGTCAATATAGCAAACTCAAATAGGCGTAAAACGCAATCACATCAAAATAACCAATCTAGCAACCTAGGTCTGCCTATCTAGCGTGCATGTTTAAATCGTAATGTAAACATAACCAATCTAGCAACCTTAGGTCATGATATACATTTGAAAAAGCAAAGCACATATATAGACCAAAAGTATAGTGAAAAATGAACTGACCGTTATTTCCATCTTTTGCCACTGCTGAAAGCAACACGCCACCATGCTTCCTTGTTAGATGGGTTCCGTCAACGTACAGTAAAGGCCGGCACAAATGGAAACCCTGAAGGCACGCCCCGAACGCTATAAAACAGCAACGGAAAAAATTGTCGGGAGCTAAATCCAAATGGCAGTCCGTAGTGATGTCACGACTCTTTAGTCTCTTTAAGTATGATTTTAGCAAACCGAAAGAGGTATTTCTATCTCCAAATACTACACATCGTGCCTTTTCTAACGCATTCTACGATTGACGATACGAAATGTATAAACCGTAGTCTTTCTTGATGGAGGACTGTATAGTCTTAGCTCTTACTGATTGGCAGTTCCTAAGATAATCGTGAATTTCATCCGCAATCAAACCGGACAACAAATGCCTGCTCTTCTTTTTTGTGAATACGGGACTGCACGTATGGGTACTAACAAATCTTTTTATGGTCATCAAACCGGTTTTAGAATCAACAGAAGCATACAGCCTCCATTTGCACCCGTCCAAATCTTTGTTTACACAATAAACGGTGATCTTCTGAAAGGTATTATGCATGTACCTAAACGCAAAACCGTTCTCTAATGCATAACGGGATAAGGATAACCGTAGACTTGCAGCACCATCAGCAAATGACTGTCTAAAACCGATGATAGCTTCCGCCCATCCAGTTGTAGCAAGATGCCTTTTTGGGGTTGAAATCGCCAAATAGTTACTGCTTTCACCACTAGTTCCTTGGTTATGCGAGGTTTCTTCGAACAGTTGAACAGGTTATTTACATTTAATTGCGGAGCCTTTATCAACAACCTGTTCTTCGATAAGAAAACTAACACTCTTGAGACGCTCAACATCAAGGTAACATTCCAACCCAATCAAATTGGTCTCCTTATTAAACAAATAATTATTTTGAGCACCACAAGAATAGCTAATGCTGTAGTTGCCTCTAACAAGACCCTGCCATGTTTCCTCAACGTACTGTTGCAAAAACTCGAAATTTTAGAATTCGGACAACGGAACAATAACTGTTTCGTGACCAAATTTGAAAATACAAACTTTTGGTTTCGACATATAGTAACCTGAATTGTAGGAGTTTTGGTTAGTTTGTTGTAGGGCATCGTACAACGGCTGAATGTGTTACATAGCTAAATCTTTCGAAATGATATATGTTTGAAGACATCTAGCAATGTATCATAACTATAATCGTAATGTATGTATACTAATCTAGCAATCCCTGCACCAAATCGCAATATTCATACTGACATCTAGCAACCACTAGTATACATACATAAATCGCAAAACCATATATCAGTTCTAGGTAGAATCGCAATGACTAAAGGCAATGTAGGTATTCGTGCCATTAACAAATAAAACGCAGCCTCAGTCAAGAACTATACCAAACTAGCAATCACAACATATAACACATCACATAAATCACAGCCTGTATCATAAACTGAAAGTACAACAATCGCATCCTATCAAACAGAGCTAAAAAACTGCAGTTTCTTACCGGAATATCACCGGAGCCTGTATCGATCCTTTGTTTCGACCAGAAACAGAAACTAAACGATTTCCTGCCATTAGCATACATTAGTTACACTAGTGAACCTAGTGTTAAGATCGAAAATGGAAAAACAAGAATGCAGTTGCAAATGAAAGCCGATACTGACCTTTCGTTCTGACGTCGGAACCGGTTCACCGGTGAAGTCGACGGTAACCTAGTGGTGCAAAGGTCCGGGTACGAGATTGAGTCGACGGGAAATGACTGGAAGATGTAGTTCAGTGCTTGAAGAAGTTGGAAAAACAGCGTGAAATTATGAGCTTCGTCGATCCTTTTGGTCGCCGGTGATCGGAACGATGGTAGACGGTGGTTAGTTGGTTCGCCAGTGGTTAGTTAGGTTCGCCAGAAAGAGTGTGATCACAACAAGGAATTTTGAAACGAACAAACCTTCTTGAAAAATGGGTTGTTTGTTAGGTTAAGAGAGAGGAGAGAGAGTGTCTAATAAATTCAAAATTCAAAATTAGAGTTATGGTACTGTAGCTAAAAGGTCTCTTTTTTCACAAATTAACCCTTATATACTAGGTTAAGGGTAATTATGGTATTAAAATTAAATTAAATCTTAAAAAAAATATGTATATTGAGGTGGGTATTAAGTGAGCATTAACCCTTTTTTTAAATACTAGATAGTAATATGTTTGTGTATAAGATACTTAGTGTGTCATCCGCCTTTAGTATTACATTCCACCCGTAGGCAGGTAGAAGCAGTGTTAGAGCATTTGACTCATATTCTCAAACCGGAGTTGAGAAAAGAAAAGAGAAATGCCTTGCTGGCTGGTCCTCTTTCTATAGTCGTACGTGCCCGCGGTTTCATTCTTTATTTGTGAACAATTTTATTTTATTTTATTTTATTATGTATTATAATAAAGTTACTCTAAAAAGAATTATTTAAATAGTTTCGCTTTGACTTTTTATTAAGTCATTTGATTTTGGTCAAATCGTTGAATATATTATATTTAATATATGATATATATTAAATATTAAACAAATAATTATTATTTAAAAAATATTTATTGCTAATAAACATAAATACCGATTAAGATTGAAAGATCATACCATTATTCATTTAATATCTGAGTAGTTGAAGGTTTCTTTAGTTAATATTGTTAAAAACCTATCTATTAATTGATTGGTAAAAGATTTGAATAAAATATATTTTTTATATAAAAATATTATACAACGAGGAAGAATAATGAATAATATATTTTTTATTTAAGAATATTATTCATTAAAATAAATAATATTATTATATGAAAAATTTATATTGGTAAAACATATTTGGTGTTGTAATTGAAACAGAATAGTATACTAATATAAATATAAATATAGGAGATGTATAAAAGAACATAACAACAACAAAATATTGTATCTTTTAGTATAAACACAAATCAGCCAACATGTATTCTTGTGTCGACCATTAAAATATCAGAAGAAAATTCAAGCATTACTAAAAACAACCCAAATTACCCTGATGAATTGACGTTACACGTAGCAAACTTGCTCAAAATGGATTGGACAATCAACTGAAATCAGTTCTCATAACCTTTGTGAGCATGCCTAATGAAAAATGCAATTGGAGGAAAATGGAAGGCACAATATCTCATTGGTACACCACTCGACGTATCCAGCATGTGCAAGGTATAAGTAATTTAACCAAGATGTGTTTACTTAGATCGTTCAAAACATTGAGCCTATCTTTGATTAATCATGTTGCAAAGTAGCAACGACGAAATACATGTGGAATGAATTAGTTGTAACATACGGCAGCGATGAAGACTCATTCCAATTCTATGAACTGCACAGAATGACGTGTACAATAGATTATGGAAATGATAATCTTGAAACTTTATAGAATACTTTACAAAATATTTGGATGAGCATTGATAGGCGATCACAAAATCCCATCAAGGATCCTGATGATATGGCCATATACAACAAAATTTTGGTTGAACAAAGACTTTACTAGTATTTTACAGCCATTAATAACAAATACGAAGCAGATCAGAGAGATATTTTGAAACAATATTCCCTTCCTCAGTCAAATCAACATATACAATGGTGAGAAGATAGATAATCATACTATAAATTTTAAAGCGAACAACCAACAACGAGGTTATTCCATCATCATTCAAAATTAGAATGAGACTAGTATCCAAATCAGTAGACTTTAAAAAAAACCATAATCAAGAGGAAAATGACAAAGTAGTCATTCAGAATTTATTGGAAGTCAGTAAAAATCTTCATCATGGGAGGATAAATCCAAGTTAAAATGTACATATTATGGAAATCATTAACATACCAAAGAGAATTGCTTTGATTTGGTAGGGTATCCAGAATGGTGGGAAGACAACCACAAAAAGACAAGACACGTGTCTTTGATAACATAAAATAAGTCTGTATAGCCAGGGGCATCAATCAAGGGGTAAAAAATGATGGACAACAAGGCTTTGCAGGACTAAATCATAAAGGTACAATAACAAAATGGGTTTTAGATTATGGGGCTACAAACATAATGACCAATGACCCATACGATATTATTGATCGAGTATCATCTTCAAAACCTCATGTTGAAACTACAAATTGGGTTTAGCTAAAGTCAAAGGAGAATGATCTACTCTTATTTCTCCATAATTCAAAATAAAAAAATACATTTATGTTCCATCTGTATCTTGCAAACTCTTATCTTTGAGTTATATAACACATGAATTGAATTATGTAGTACTCATATATCTTCAGTTTTGTATTTTGCTGGGCATTCATAAAAATATGATCATTGGACGTGGTACTGAGCGCGGAGGTCTCTACTATGTTGATGTAGTGGTTCATGAGGGAACAACCTTACTTTATCACGAGATATCTAATAAACAACTTCTGCTGTGGCACCGACGCTTAGGTCACCCCTCCTTTTAGATATCTTCATATTTTATTTCCTCTCATTTTTCAGAATAATTATGCCCAAAATTATGCTCATTTGTCATGTGAAACTTATTTATTGGTAAAAAGTCATCGAACTTCATTTTGTAGCCTATGTAATACTTGAGTTGAGTCTATGTTTTCTTTGGTAAACTCAGATGTCTGGGGGTTGCGCCATACTCAAATAAGAATGGTTTTCAATATTTTGTGTTATTTTTTTATGACTTCTCTCACATTATTTGGGTATACTTATGTAAAGTATAAATCTGAAGTGTATGATAAATTTGTTAGTTTTTTTGAAATGATCCAAACCCAATTCAACAAGAAAATAAAAATTATCCAGTCCGATAATTGAGGGGAATATGTTAACCATCATATGCAACTTTTTTTTTAAAAATGACCTTATTCTTCAAACCTTTTGCCCCAAATACACCCCAAAAAAATGGAGTTGAGGAACGAAAATTTAGATTCTTCTTGCAATGAATAAAACTATGATGACTGCATCTAATGTTCCCAAACACTTATGGTCTGAAGCCATTGCCACATCAGCCTATCTAGTTCACCGTTTACCAACAGAAAAATTTAGCCATAAAGCCCACTTAAAATCCTGAAAACCCAAACAAATATACCACTAACCTTAACTCCTCCACCGCGTATCTTTGGTTGTTATGTATTTGTTCAAGTTCCAAAAAATGATAGATCTAAACTAAATATTTGTTCAATAAAATTCATTTTTGGTGTCTATTCACTTCATCAAAAAGATGTCAGTGTTATAATTCAATAAATCATCGGATCTTTGTCACTATGGATTAAATTTTCTTGAGACAAATTTCTACTACCTTACGCAACCACGTGTTCATATGGAGAACACAAGTGATTCACTAGGTTGGTTAAGTTCTCCGTTAATTTCAGATGTTATATACATATAACCACTCATTAATGTAGAACAGACCAGTGAATTTATATCTACTAATGATCAACGTTCAAATGATGTCCTACAAGAGGTAAGTGAACCACTTAATCTAATAGTTTCTCGTATAATGGATGATTATGTAAATATTGACAGTAGTAGAGAATTTCTCGAAGAAGGTAAATATATTTTACCTCGCATGAATAATCGTGGAGTCCCACCTACACGTTACTCACCCAACTATGTTTCTCGAGCCATCAGATATCATATGGGAAACTCGGTTAGAGGGAGCAGGTCAGAAGAGGCCAAAGTATTTACTACAGTTCTCCACATCTATGAAATTCCAAAAACTGTCCAAGAGGCAACATAAAATAAAAAGTGGAGGTTGGCCATGAATGTCGAAATGGATGCCTTTGCAAAGAATGGTACTTGGAAGAAATGAAACCTTCCAGTAGGAAACAAATCGGTCTGATGTAGAATGATCTTCATTATTCTACACAAAGCTGATTGAATAATAGAGCGATACAAGGCTTGATTTATGGAAAAAAGGTACATGCAAACTTACGAAATTGATTATTTCTAAAAATATATTATTTAGTGGTAAAGATAGACACAATTCAAGTTTTATTCTCAGTTACAGCAAATAAAAGTTGGCCACTTTACCGATTCGATGTAAAAAATGCATTCCTCCATGAAGACTTGATAGAAGAAGTATATTTGAGGCTCCACTAGGATTCTCTTATGGCTTTCGTATTTGGAAGGCGTTATATGGGCTCAAACAGTCCCTACGAGCATGGTTTGAAATATTTACTATGGTAATGAAGTAGTACAAGTACAAACAAAGTAACTCTGATCATACTTTGTTTCTGAAAAGAAGAAGATAACATGATCACTTGCTTAATAATCTATGTAGATGACATGATCGTCACAGGAAACGATACTGAAAAAATTGCAAGACTAAAGAATTTTTTTTCGCAAAATTCGATATTAAGGATCTAGGAGGGTTAAGATACTTCTTATGAATCGAAATTTTATGTTCAAACAGAAAGATTTTTATATATCAAAGAAAGTATATTCTTGATTTACTTGCAGAATCAAGAATAGTTTATTATAAACCAATCGAGACACCAATGCGGATTAATTATGGGCTAAGAATAGTTGAATGTAATGACCTGGCAAAAAAATAAAGATATCAACAACTAGTTGGAAAACTAGTTTACTTGTCACATACTCGAACAGACATAACCTATGCGGTTGGGGTTGTAAGTCAGTTTATGCACCAACCAAAATTGGATCATAAGCCAACAATCATGAGGATAATACGTATTTAAAAGACGTAGAGGAATGCAATTATGTTCAAAAGAAATATGCATCTAAATATTGAAACGTACACTAATGCATATTGGGCTGGTAACCTAAATGATCGCAAGTCTACATCAGGTTACTTTACGCTAGCTGAGGGAAACTTAGTGACATGGAAAAGTAAAACACGGAAAGTGGTGGCACTTTCAAGTACTGAGGTAGAATTCCGGGGAATTTGTAAGGGAGTAACAAAAATCTTGTTGATCAATAAATTAATGGTTGAAACTAGATTTTTCTAATCTCTTATGATTTAACTCAAGTGTGACAATAAATTAATAATAAGTATTTCAGAAAATCATGTAACTAAAGTTGTAGTAGGATGAAAATCCGAAGATTTAACTTGAAGGGAAGTGTTGCAAATTGTCATAATTAATGTTGTTGGAGAACAATTTATTAATTAAAGATTAATTGATTTGTAAAATATTTGAATAATATATTCTTGATGTAAGAATATTATTCAATTAGGAAGAATAATACCTAATATATTATTGATTTAAAAATAATTTTTAATTAGAAAAAATATTATTATAATAAAAAATATATTTTATTAGTTAAAACCGATAATATACTAATATAAATATAATAACAAGAAAATCAATAATATTTTTCTCTCTTCTATCTTTGTAAAGCTAGTATCCGTGTATTTTTCAAAAATACACATTTGACTATTTTATTTAGTGTATAAGATCCATCTATTTTTCATAATATGTCAAGAACCTTTAATAAATTATATAACTTTTTATATATTTTTTTTGTTTCATTTTAATTTCATTTTATTTTTACTTTTTTATACAATTTGATTTCATTGTCGATTTTCATTTGGCTTTTTTGATTTTGCTGTAATGTTTTAGATTTAAATTATATTTTTTTACTCGATTTTAGGTTTTGTAATCCAAAAAATATAGTTGATGAGGTTATGTGTTGTTATGAAAAAATAAAGTTAATTTTTTATTATGAATCTTTTTTGCACGTTTGTTACGAAGAAGATGCCATGTTTACAATGTAAAAAAATTACTACAATGTAAAAAAGGTATATAGAGGTGCGAATCTCTAATATTATCATTAATAACTAATATTTTGTGAAGCCCCAAGGGTAGCCGAGTTGGTTGAGCATGGCATTCTTATAACCAAAAAGGTCATGAGTTCGAGTCCCTTTGCATACGCTTTCTCGGCTGAGCCTGTCACCTTGTGTGGTTTACCTTCTGGCGTTGGTTTGCAGGCTATCGCGTCAGACTGAGGGTTTACCCTGTGCGCACTCATTGCACTCTGAGTAGCGGCTGCGGGTTCCCTCCGAAAAAAAAAAAAAAAAAAAAAAAAACTAATATTTTGTGATATTTATTAGAATGATTATATCTCTAACATTTTATTAAAAAGTGAATATTTTTAAGATTTTTTTCATTATTTTGCGCAAATATCTTTAATATTTTTGTTTGTTATTTTCAAAACTGAATATACTTATTAGTCTTATTTTATTAAAAGATCGTTATCTTCTTTTTTGAGTTCTTTATTTTTTTGTTTTTTATAATAGCTTGCATTTATCATATAACTTTGATATATCAAATATTAAATATTTATTTAGATGATAGATTAGGGGAGTAATGACAAATGTGAGATAAACAAATAGATATATACATGTGAGACATGATAGATGCAACTGATATTCTAAAAAAAATAGAATAAGGATATATATAAAAAACTCCAAGATTGATTTTTTTTTTTCATTAAAGAATATATATATATATATATATATATATATATAATATCTTCGGTATGAAAATTGAATATTTATATTAAATGGTGAATATATCTTTAACATTTTTACTAAAAACTAAATATTTTTTCATTTAATAAAAATTGAATATATTTACGATTTTCATTAAAGATTAATATATTCTCTAGTATTTTTATTTGCGATTTTCATTTAATAGTGAATATATCTCTAAGATTTTCATTAAAAATGATTTTCATTAAAGAGTGAAGACCAATCCAAAACTTAAATTAAGAGTATGAAAAAAAAATATAAATTAAATAAATAAATTTTTGAATAATATATAGTAAAAATATACCAATGTTTCACTCACAACTCAAAATGAATATATGTTTTTAATCCAATCGTAAATGAATTCTCTTATTATTCATAGCTTGCAAGCATTTGATAATATCTTGATCATCGATCGTACTAAAAATATTTTTCTCCACAAATATCACTAAAAATAAGCCATGGATTCGACATTCGATACATATTTGATGCCTAAAAAAACACACTCAACACTTGCGATGACCACAATAATGACAAAACTAGCTTTATAAGTGTGTACACTAATCCAAATATCTTGTGATTTTTTGTACGAACAAGATTTTTACATAGATTCAAAATTCCCTTCAAATTAGAAAATTATCATATATCTAGACACACTAAATATAATTCTCGAGTTGTGTAAACAACTCTTTATTATTAATATTTCCAATCCCACAAGTGATTTAATGTCAAACTCTTTAGATGAAGTAAATATTCGAACACGTCATACAGTTCAATAACTTAACATATTTCCATATAAAATGATCATCTTGAAATAACTAAGATTTATAAAAAATGGAGCAACTCTTTTAAATCTATTACCTTCCACATACCTTAATTCCATGTCAAGCATATCAATTTCATGATTACCACAAGAACTCGAATTTTTTTTATAAAATGCTTCTCATCTACTATCTCTCAATTTTGAAAGCATTTTTTACTTACTTGGACAAGTTGTATGACAGTCACAATATCATACTCACCCTTTAATAATTTTTGAGACAAATCATTTATCAACGACAAAACCTCAACCATTAAATGCAACATAAAAACAAAAACAAACGTTGCATGACAAATAACAAACATTTTTGTTCACAATTTGAGAATTTCAAGCACTTCAAGAATAGGAGTGTTCAAATCAACCAATAAGAGTCCAAAAGTGAGATCCCCACCGCGAATCACATGTTTTTACAATAAAAAACTTTTGGTTCATTCAAGTGCTTGTTTCCACCAACTCATGCTCAATTAAGTTTGCAAAATGAACAAATTATATTTTTACAAAGCAAAGATTTTCGTTTGTTAGAAGAACTTGGAAAGTTTACAATACGAGACACTTTAAGAAAAAACCAGTCAACATCTTCCTGCTTTTGAGCCATTGAAACAAGAGCCAATTGAAGTTGGTGAGCAAAACAATAAATGTGATAAGCCTGTGGATTTTATTTTTGAATCAAAGTTTTTAATCCACCAAATTAACCTTTCATATTACTTGCTTTATCATATCATTGTCCTCGACTTTTAGATACACATAATCCAAATCCCGACAACAAAGTCTCAAGAACATCGTTAAACGATATTGTACTAGAATCCTCAACATGAACAATTCCAATAAATCATTCAACCACAACTACTCTATCATCAACAAACCACGCAACTACCACTATTTGTTCTTTACCAGTATAATTTTTATATTCATTAACAAGAACACAAAAGAAACCATCTCCAATTTCTCCAACTATCTTTTTAACGGTTTCAACAACACATGCATTTGCAAGTTCTTTTGGAATAGTGGAACAAATCATCTTACAATATCCTCCACCACTTATAAAATCTTATGTTATTCTGTCACTGTTTCTCTCTAAAGACTTCAATAAATTTCATGAAAAATGACCCTTATGAGCAGAACTTCCCCCCATCATTATGTGCCATAGAAACCATTCCACTTCTAACGAGAAACTTGAATGTTTCAAGTGATAATTTTACACAAACAAGATAATCAGTTTCTATTTTTGTACTATGTTTTACAAATGAAGATTCGATACTTTGATTTTTCTACATAAGACCTTGACATGCTTTGACACACTTTCTATGATGACCATTTATGTTACCAACATGTATATTCAACTTTTTCTTTAGATTCAAACCCTAAAAACCGTCAATCATAAATGCACAATTATTAGTACCATTGTAGCACAAATAACAAGGCAAACAAAGCACGACAAATTTTGGAATACTATATTTGAACCAATCATTGTCTTTACACCAATTATTATTAAAAGAACGTTTTCTATCATCAATATATATGAGGATATTATGTCATATTTGGTGTGGATAATTATCGCCTGAGGGTAGGCTTGTAATTTGTTTGGTATTTTATAGTAGTATGGGGGTATTTAATATTTAGAGTAGAGAGTAGAGAGATAATTAAGCTGGCTGGTCGCAGTTAATTCTCATTACCCACACTTAATGCAGGTGGTTGGGTATTTATACCCTTATGTTTGGGCCCTTATGGGCTTTCGGGTCATGTTTAATGGACCTGGGTCATGTTCAAAGACCCATGAGCTCTAAGTAGGAGAGCAAGTAGCTTAGTCAAGAAGTGTTTAGGTTTTTAGTACTTTTTTCATAGTTCGAACAGTCCTATGGGCTAAGTGTTTGAAGTGATCTGTCCGGTCCGGAGGCCTTGGACCGATCTGTCCTTGTCCGGGGAGCATGCAGAATTCGGACAGGTCTGTCAATTTGGGCTATGGGTTTATCCGGACTGATAAAGCTTCACGAATTCAAAATGGTTTTTGCCAGAGTTCGTGGGACACGTGTCGCTCTCTGATTGGTTGCTTCAGCCGTTTTTTCACCTTGAATTTCGAACCCACCTTCTTCGAAAAACAACCTCTTAATTAAAGATGGTGACATCAGCGCCGTCTTTAATCATTACCAATCTTTTCGAATTCTCCTAGGAATCAACTTCTTTTTTCAGATTTACTATAAATTCAAACTCACTTTCTACTGTTTTACCATCTCTTTCACATTTACTCTGCAAAATCTCTAAAACAAAAACTTGCTCAATAGTTTATGTTTACAACGAGGAACACTCTGATCAAAGGCGGGTGGCTCAACCTTTCTGAGTTAGAGAAGGCTCAAAAAGTCGAAAGAGAAAGACGAATTGCGGCAGGGTTACCCACTTCGCTTGTTGATAGACCAATCACTTCTGCCACAGAGTCAGATCAAGGCTCTTCTTCTTCTAAGGGCATCAAGCCGAGAAAGCTATTCCAAACTAACCTGTCCCCCATTATCTTTGGTTCTTCGGTTCAAGAATCAGAACCTGCTATCGAGCCAGGAGTAACGGTTACTAGTCTAAAAAAACCTTCACCCTTTATAGCAATGGGGTCAGATACGGAGCACTCCCCTCAGAAGCTAGTTGACCGGAGAAAGGATCGGTTGGTCAAGGGGCAAGTCTCTAAGAACACTCCCTCAAAGTCGGGACTAGCTCAGAGGTGCCAATTAAAGCTTCCATGGATAGACTGTCTGGTCCGGAGAGTAGTAGCCCAGCTCTTCGAAGGGAGACCTCTGCCTCAGAGCCCCAGCCGGAGACTAAAATCCAATGGAACACTGAAGCCCAGCATTCCGGAGGCCAAGCTGAGCCAGATCTGAATCCTCCCCGTGCCACTGCTGCTGAAAACCCTTCAACAATCATGGAGAAGATAATGGAGGACTCTGTCGAAGAGGCTCCATTTGATTCTGAGCCCTCCGGTCAGACCAGTAGCGCTCCTGTTGCCAAAACAGACAAAGGCAAAGAGAAGCTGTGCTTGAGGCATCCAGATCTGCCGGAGTGCCTCGAAGGAAAAGTGGGGCCTTGTTTTCACAAGGTCAGTGTTAGGTACCTCCTCGCCTTGCAAAAAATCAATTACGCATTCATCCACACAGCTGAGCTGGGCAGGATGCGTACGAAGTGGGGAATGCCGGATAATGTGAAAATCAGGATCCCCATACACCCGGAGACCCCTATGGACTGCAAACTGAGCGAAGTTGTCACGTTCACGGAGCTATTCAACTGGGGGCTCAGATTCCCACTAGACCCAGAGATTGTCAGATACTTCCATCTCATTAGGCTCTACCCGAGCCAGCTGAGCCCCAACGCCTGGTATACCCTCATGGCCAGCATCATGGCCTCAAGGCTCTCCGGAATTCCTCTGCCAATGGAGGAGTTTTTTGTTGTGGCCAGCCTTTGCAGAAACCATCACATCCCCTTCTACCATTTCAACATGGGGGATAACTTCAAGGCTGTGGACGACTTGCTGGAGTCGGAGAGGAATTGGAAGACCCAGTTCCTGTTCGTGAGTGGTGCTTGGGAGAACGGAAAGAATATCAAATCCGGAGTGAACCCAAACCTCCTCAGAAGCAGGTGGAGGAGTGACCGTAAGTCTTCTACCTAAAATTTTACTTCTTTTTCTTTAAAGTTACTTTTAAATTAACTCGTTTCATTTTTGCCTTGGCAGTACTGCCCAAGGACTTCAGTGACTACCTTAAATCCGGGCAGGCCACTTGCACCAAGATCAATGCTTAGGCTGCTGATAGGTGGAGGAATCGGTTCCATGCTGCTTTTACCAGTGGCAACTTGGCAAGGTCTCACTTGTGGAACACCACAGGTCGGAGAGACTTGACTTGGAAAGAGCTCACCACTCAGCCTCCCTCGGATGTTGTGCTTAAGAGGACCGATGAACTGGACGAGACACTCTTCTTGCCAGGCCGGGCCAAAGCCCCGAGCAAGATGAAAGGCAAGAAGAAGGGCAAGAAGAAGGTTGGTGAAGCTAAAGCTGGAGAAGTGGAGGAGGATGCTCCTACAAACCCGGAGGGGGCAGTTCACAGCCAAATCGATGCTGCTCTCTTGGAAGTGGTGGAGCAGGAGACTGGAAGGCCAGAAGTGCCCTCCCTGGATCCTCCAAGAGCTTCCAAAAGAGAGCGTAAACGGGGAGGAGAAAGCAAAGACAGAGAGGCAAAGAATAAAAAGACCTCCAAAGGTGACGAGCTTTCTCTCCGGGCTCCGGAGCCTTCTTTCCAAGCTGATCCAACTGACCCAACGCTTGCTGAGGAGATACCGGGTGACTTCCATACCGATGAGGTCAAGGGAGGAGATATCAATATCGACGGAGTAGACATCACCGGTCTGGGTGGGCTTGGTGAATACTTCATGAATCTTCCCAGAGACGACTTTGCCGGGCCTTACCTCCCTCCGAGCACCTCAAACACGGTCACTTTCAATGGTGAGACCTTTATTGTTTATAGTGAAAGGGATGTCATAGCCCACTCTTTGTTAAGCAACATTCAGCCTGTACTTGTGTTGGAGAAACAAGTCCGAAACTAGGCCGATATCATCAAAGATCTCAAGTCCGACAAAGAGAGGCTGTCCGATGACCTTCGCACTGCCACTTCCAATGCTGCCATTTTAAAGGAAGAAACCGAGGAGTTGAAGAGAAAGCAAGAGGCAAGCACCACAAAAGTCTCCACTTTAGAGGATACCATTAGAGAGCTCCAGGAGAAGCTGTCCGGTTTGGAGAAAGACCTTACCACCTCAAAGGGAGAATCCAAAGCCAAGGATCAAATCATCACCAACTTGACCAATGATAAAATCGCTCTTGAGAATACAGTCTCCAAGGCTGCCGAGGAGAAATCTACTTTGCTAAAGGAGCATGAGGCCAAGATTCAAGCCAAGATTGATGCTTATGCCACCAGAATGATTGACAGCCAGGAGGAAATGTACGCCAAGGTGAGGTCTGACATGGTTCTACTCTTCCATGAGAAGTTTCCGAAGAGGAACCTAGGGTACTTATGGCTTCATGTTGAGTCTGACGATCTCCCGTATCATACAATGGCTGATGGAGACTTGAAAGGTTATTCTAGCGCTTCCTCATCCGATGATGAAGAACGTACCGGAGAGAGCCCAGACGAAGAGGAAAATGACCCTAAGGGAAAGAAGAAGGTAAACGAAGCCGAGCCATCTTCAAAGGCTCAGTCTTAATTTATAAATCACTTTTTTACTTTTTATTCAGACTAAAGTCCTTGGAAGGCCAATGCATTCTTTTTGTAATCGTTTCTGACATCTGACCGAATAGGTTTTCTGTTCTGTTTTTGACAATTCAAAAAGTCCTTGGAAGGCCAATGCACTTTAAGTTATTTTAATGAATATCTTTGTTTCATGCAATTCTTATCTCCGTTCATTGTTTGTTCCAATTTTGATGGCTAGAGTTTAAACAGCCTTTAGTTATGTCATAGTGAGAGTGTTTAAGTTCTCCGGCTAGAGTTTAAATAGCCCTTAGTTATTTCAATCCGGATAGTGTGACAAAGGACAAAACTTAAAACACTTGGGAAAATTTTTAAGAAGGCATCAAATTTTATTCAAAAGCCCGGACACCTCATTAAAACCTCCTCGTGCCAACAGGGAGGAAAGAGTATGCCCCCAAATATTTATATAGATGTTTAAACAAGTAAATATTTACACAAATGCTACTCCAAGTACATCCAGAGATGCTCGATATTCCAAGGATGAGTCAAAACTCTTCCATCTTTGTCTTCCAAGCAATATGTTCCAGGTTTAATTCTTTCAACAACCATATACGGACCTTCCCAAGTTGGGGCCAGCTTGCCGAACAGCTTCTCTTTAGTGTGTAAGAAGACTTTCCTTAATACCTTGTCCCCCGGTTGGAAATCTCTTCTTTTAACTTTGGAAGCAAACCTGATTCTCATCAAACCCTGATAGTGTGCAACTCTAAGGTGAGCTTTAACTCGTCTTTCTTCTATCAAATCAAGTTGACCTCTGATTGCCACCTCGTTAGCGTGTTCGGAGAAGTTATGAACACGAAATGATGGGAGAGTTGCTTCTATGGGAGCTACTGCATCCATCCCATAGACCAAAGCAAAGGGTGATTCTTGTGTTGCAGCCCCAGGTGTTGTCCGGTAGGCCCACAAGACCTCTTGTAAATAACTAGGCCACTTCCCAACAGCCATTTCCAAATTCTTCTTTAAACCGGACAGTATAGTTCTATTAGCCACTTCAACTTGCCCATTTGCTTGTGGGTGGAAAGGTGAAGAGAAACAATGTTGTATACCCCTTGAGGCACAGAAGCTCTCCATTTCCCTATTATCGAACTGTGGCCCATTGTCTGTTGTTATCTTTTGTGGGACACCAAATCTGCAACAGATGTTGGATAGAATGAATTTTATAACAGCTTTTGATGTTGTTCCTGCTAGAGGGGCTGCTTCAATCCACTTCGAAAAGTAGTCTATGGCAACAATTATAGTTTTGCTTCCTCCGGACGCCACAACGAGAGGCCTTACTAAATCCAAACCCCATCGAGCAAAAGGAATAGGCTCACAAATTGACTCTAAAGGGATGGTTGGGACATGAATTTCATTGTTGTACCTCTGGCATGGGTCACACCTTCTTATCAATTCCTTAGCATCTTTCATGATAGATGGCCAATAGTAACTGGACAGTAAAACTCTTCGTGTTAAAGCTCTGAATCCACAATGGGCTGATCCCTCACCATCATGCAATTCGGAGAGGACTACTTGACACTCTTCATCTCCCAAACAGCGCAGGAGAGGTTTACTGTAAGATTTTTTATACAACATGTCTCTCAATATGATGAAACCACGAGCCTTGTGTTTCAATGTTCTGGCTAGTGATTTTTCCGGAGGCACAATACCATCGGAGAGATATTGCATGAGAGGAAACCTCCAGTCTTGAGGTTGTTTCACTTTTACTTCAAAAATTTCCTCTTCTTTACCCATACTAAGTTGAATGGAGGGGCTTTCCAGCACATGGATCCATGGACATGACTCCGTATATGCTATGGTTGATAACGAGTCTGCTAGCTCATTTTCTGCCCGGGGTATGTGTTCATAAACAACACTTTTAAACTTGAGTGCTTCATTCTTAAGGAGGAGTAAATATTTCACAAGCTGTTTCTTTTTAGCCTCACATTGGCCTTGGGCATGGTGGATCAGAAGCTGGGAATCACTTAGTAGCCTGACCCTCTTAGCCCCACAAATGTAGGCTAACTTTAATCAAGCTATAGCTGCTTCGTATTCGGACTCATTATTGGATGCCCTGAAAGCAAAACAAATAGCTTGGTACATTTTGTCACCATATGGAGAAGTCAAACACACCCCTGCACCACATCCCATAATGCTAGATCCACCATCTGTTCGGACGACCCATACCTTTTTATCTTTCATGTCAATAGTCTGCTCCGAATCTCTATCGGAGTGAAATTCAACCAAAAAGTCAGCCACAGCTTGGGCCTTGACTGCTGTTCGAGGAGCAAAGTCTATGTCGAAGTCTCCCAATTCTACTGACCACTTAGTCATCCTGCTTGAAATGTCTGCCTTTTGGAGGACATTTTTCAATGGAAAAGAAGTCCGGACGATGATGGGATGAGCCTGGAAATAAGGCCTCATCTTCCTGGCAGCTATCACCAGGGCTAAAGCTAATTTTTCGAGTTTCAAGTAACGTTTTTCTGCATCTATCAAACTTTTGCTGATGTAGTATACTAGATGGGGATGACCATCAACCTCCCTTACCAATACAGCACTGATGGCACAACTTGAAACTGCCAAATACACGAAGAGTGTCTCCCCATCAACTGGTTTAAACAAATTTTTAGAGGAGGACAGGTGCTTCTTGATCTCATTGAAAGCCTTATCACACTATGGGGTCCAATCGAATCCCTTTGCACCCTTCAAGGTTTGAAAGAAAGGGGCACACCTGTCCGAAGACCTTGAGATAAATCTGTTTAAGGAAGCTAATCTCCCCGTTAACCGCTGTACTTTCTTAATATTTCTAGGTGGCTCCATTTGGAATAGAGCATTGAGCTGGTCCGGATCGGGCTGTATCCCATGCTCACTTATAATATAGCCTAGAAACTTTCCGGACTGTACTCCGAACACACATTTTTCTGGGTTTAACTTTAAATTCACTTTTACCAAGTTGGCAAAAGTTTCTTGGAGGTCAGACAAGTGCAATTGCTCATCCACACTCTTCACCATCATGTCATCAATGTATACTTCCATATTTCTTCCAATCTGATCTGCAAAAGCTTTGTTTACTAATCTCTGATAAGTAGCCCCAGCATTTTTCAACCCAAACGGCATTACCTTATAGCAATGAAGACCTCTGTCAGTGACAAATGTGGTATGCTCCTGATCCTTCGGATCTACTTGAATCTGATTGTATCCGGAGAAGGCATCCATGAAGGACAGCAGCTTGTTCCCAGAGGTGGAATCTACTAACTGATCAATCCGGGGGACCGGATACAAATCTTTTGGGCAAGCTCTATTGAGATCTGTGAAGTCAATGCACATGCGCCACTTGCCATTTTTCTTCTTTACCAGAACCGGATTGGCAGTCCACAAAGGATACTGAGATTCCTTGATATGCCCCATCTTTGTGAGCCTGTCAACCTCTTGTACTATGACATCAGCCTTTTCTTTGGAAAAAGCCCTTCTCTTCTGAACCACTGGAGCTATATCACTCCGGACAGATAGGTGGTGTGATATCACTTCTACTGGAACCCCAGTAACATCAGCATTGTACCAAGCAAAAACGTGCTGATGATTCTTCAAAAACTTCAACATTTCATTTTTCAAAACGGGTGGCAACTTAGACCATATCTTGACATTTCTTCCTTCTTCCAAACAGTGTGTCTCTACCTCTTCGACCGGTATCAACACTCCAGGGGTCTCTCTGGGGTCATCAATTTCACCCTCACCCCTATAAAGCCCCTCAAACTGCTATTGTTCGTTAATGCGAACTGCCCCCAGTGTCCAGGGTGCCAGAGCAGTAGCATAACATTCTCTTGCAATCTTTTGACTGCTCTGGACGACTCCAACCTGTCCCTGAACAACATATTTCAAGCACTGGTGGACTGTCGAAGCCACTACATGCATCCTAGAGAGCCAAGACCTCCCTAGAATAGCATTATAGCAAGTGGGACAATCCACCACAATAAAGAGTATTCTGACCATTTTCTTGAAAGGGCCCTTGCCCAATAGAACTTCCTCTTCAAACTCTCCGATCACATCTGCTGAGCTGCCTGTAAAGCCCACAATTGATCTGTCCGAACTCTGAATTACAGCAGGATTTTTCATTCTCTTGTATGTGGTTAAGAAAAGGATATTGGCTGAGCTTCCAGTATCCACCAGAATTCGCCTTATGCCGTTGCCCCCAATAGATGCTCCTATGACAACAGCATCCTCATGAGGGCCAGCAATATCTCTTAAATCATCTTCATAAAAAACAATGAAGGGGAATGAATTTTGTGACTGATAGGAAGTCATGCCTCATTCTAGCTGGGTGGCTAAAGTATGTACGTGCCTCTTCCTTGAAGAAGCAGTAGGAGCTGTCATTGTACCCCCTCCGAAGATTGTAAGTGACTCAAAAAACTTAATGAGTCCGGAGACCGTTCTAGAACATTCCTCAATTGTACCCACTCTATTTCGAGTTGGATCAAGATCCAAGTACTCAGATTCCACATCAAACCTCTCAATTATAACCATGGCTCCCTCCGGAGCAGCATTACTTGGACCAACCCGGTGAGTGTTGTCAGGCCTGTTACCTCCCCTTCTTTTGACATAAGCCCCCAGCTTTCCCCTCTCAATCAAGTTTTGAACTTCCTGTTTCAATGCTATACAGTCACCAGTGGTATGACCAATATCGTTGTGATATTGGCAAAAAGAGTTATTGCGATGCTCTATGGGAGACTGCAATGTGGCTGGTCTCCGATAATGCACCTCTTCCTTTGTTTTATCAAAAATGGTGGCCACACTTTCTTTTAATTCTGCGAACCACTCCGGTTGGACCCATGGCCCTCTCTTGTTTCTGGATTGCTGACTCTGAGCAGGAGCAGCTGGCTCAGACTGAGCTTTTGCCCTACCATGCCCCTGTCCGGTCTCTCTTGCTTTATTCCCGGATTGATTTTGATTGGGATTTGGTGTTACCGGGGTAGACCTCACCTGCCTGTGCACCCTGGTTTTCTTCGTTTCATCAACATTTATTTGTTTTCCAACCTGATTCAGCAACCCTCCCCATGTCATGGCCTTCTTTCTGGTCACTGAGTCAGCCAAGTTGCCAGGGTTCAAGCCCTGTCTTAGGGATGCAATTGCTACCTGTTCGAAGCAATCAGCCAGCCCATTCTTGGTATTCACAAAACGACTTATATATTCTTTTAAGGACTCATTCGGTTCCTGGGCACAATGGATTATTGTGTCTCTATTTCCCTTTAGCTCTTTACTCCCCACAAACTGCCTTCGAAAGGCTACCCAAAAAGTATCGAAATCCTTAATACAACCCTAAGGCAGGTTGTTATACCATTTTAGAGCACTCCCCGTAAATGATTGGGAGAATGCCTTACAAAGTAGTTTATCATCGTCGTCAAAGTTCATCATGAAGTTTTTAAACTGTTCCAAATGGTTGTCCGGATCAGTACTGCCATCGTACTTTTCTATTTTGGTGCTGTCAAACCTCTTAGGGAGGTTTCCGGACAGAATTTTAGAAGATAATGGAGATTGCCTCCAATTTCTTCCACGACTGAACACAGTATCCTCATTGGGAGTTGCAAAGATACCTGGTTCATCGTGAAAAGCGAAAGGATCCATCAGCATCCGGTCCACATGCCTCCGGCTGTGAGATGACCCTTTACCAATATTCCTCTTCATCTTTCCATGTCTATCCTTTTTTCTTGAATATTTTTTTATCTGCTTTTGCTTCTTTCTAGTTCAACCCTCATCGCTGCTAGAGGATAAAGATTTTTCAACTCCTTCATTGTCCGAAGAGCTATCAGAAGATTCTGAGCTTGAGTCAAAACTCTCCACTGGCTTAGACCGGTGAGACTTTTTGGAGCTGGCATGAGTCTTTTTGGTGCTCACATGAGTCTTTGAAGACTCATGCTCTCTGGGTTGTCGGTGTGATGAGCAACTGATGCTTTGGACTTTTCTTTCATGCCCATCCTAGCCTTTTCTGCCATCAGAGCTTCTATTTCACCCTTTAGCCTATCGCGCTCTTCGATAGTGTATTCATCGTTTTCTCCCACCACTTTGAGCAGAGCTGGTGGTGCTTCTGGATTGTCCGGATTCATTCGGACAGACTTTCTTTGCTGGTTTTGAATGCTTGATTCAGGCACCTTCTCCTCCCACTAAAGTCGCCAATTTGGTGTGGATAATTATCGCCTGAGGGTAGGCTTGTAATTTGTTTGGTATTTTATAGTAGTATGTGGGTATTTAATATTTAGAGTAGAGAGTAGAGAGATAATTAAGCTGGCTGGTCGCAGTTAATTCTCATTACCCACACTTAATGCAGGTGGTTGGGTATTTATACCCTTATGTTTGGGCCCTTATGGGCTTTCGGGTCATGTTTAATGGACCTGGGTCATGTTCAAAGACCCATGAGCTCTAAGTATGAGAGCAAGTAGCTTAGTCAAGAAGTGTTTAGGTTTTTTAGTACTTTTGTCATAGTTCGAACAGTCCTATGGGCTAAGTGTTTGAAGTGATCTGTCCGGTCCGGAGGCCTTGGACCGATTTGTCCTTGTCCGGGGAGCATGCAGAATTCAGACTCATCAATATTGGATCTACTCGGTCCATTTATAATATAAGCTTTTCTTATCCCATCTTGATACTTTGGATGATACTTAAGAATTTGAGTTCTTTTTTCAAGATCCTACTCCAAATATTCCCCGTCTTTTAATATGTTATTTGAAGATGATGTATCACTTGACAAAGAAATAAAAGTATATTTTTCGGATAGTCCTTCAGTCAATCATTTCTGATAATTAGTTATTAGACTCAGGAAGTCTAGGGGTATGCGTAAAAAACTTGCACATCAACCTCTAAACAAATCAAACTAATTGAAAAAACAAAACAAAATTCACTAGTAATGTGAGAAAAACCTATAACCAAATCATTCGAAAACTTAAATACATTTAGTAATAAATCACTCTAAAAAATATTTTATTATATAAACTATAGTCTTATTGTAGCCAGAAGCGGAGCTAAGGTAGTATATATGGGATCTATTTCTGTATATAATAATAATAATAATAAGTATAAAAAATTGTAAGATATACATATCATAGTAGAGAAATCCGAGATTAAAAGCCAGAGGTTTAGGGTTCCGTTCAAACTTCAACCGTTTTTATTTCTTTTTTTATAATAACAAAACCGTCAGGGTGACGACCAAAGTCCCACATCCCACATCGGTTAAACATGGAAAATATCAGTGGTATATAAGTAAGAACATATCTCAACTAGTATAAGGCTTTTTGGTAAGTGGACCAAATGCAAAGCCATGAGGGTCTTCGGGTGCCAAAACGAACAATATCATACTATTTTTGAGATCGTTTTGTTCTTACTTATATACAGAGGCGAAATATACAGACCGTACCCAATATTCACAACACTCATATTCCCAACACGTGGATCAGAGCCATACCCAAACGAAACACGATGGTTGTAATATTCTCGGAGGTCAAACACGATGAACTAATAGAGATCCTAGTTCGGAGATCCTAGTTCGGAGTGCCTGTGGCTCATCAAGCAGTGTGACTTGATTAGAGTGGCGCTAAGGAACAAAACATAGTGGTCTAATAGGAGGTGAGCAGTAACATCCTTAATGCCCTATGGTCAAGTAGTCTTCCACCTGATTAGAGTGGGCGGATGAAAGTCAATTGAGAGGAGGCTAAGGTGGTACTTTGTTCGAGATGAGGATTTGTTAGGGTGACAACCAAAATCCCACATCCCACATCGGTTAAACATGGAAAGGATCAATGATATATAAGTAAGAACATATCTCAACTAGTATGAGGTCTTTTGGTAAGTGGACCAAATGCAAAGCCGTGGGGGTTTTCGGGTGCCAAAACGGACGAGATCATGTTATTTTTACTTATATACGGAGGCGAAATATACGGACCGTATCCATATTCACAACACCCATATTCCCAACAAAAATTAAACTATATTTTGAAAGGATAATAATTTATTGTTTACTATTTATTTATAATATTTTTTATATCTTAGTGGTCTAAGAAGTCAAACTAAAGCACGCTCGCTTCTTACAGTAAAATTTAAGATCACACATAATGTAGAGTTAACCGATTAAAAAACTAAAAAAATTAAAAATAAACTATTGTGCTTCTATGATGGGTACTGATTGTTTTAGTGAGTTACCTCTCACCGTTTAAGAAAAAATCGTTAAATTCTTACTATTTAAGGAAAAAATGTTATTTTTTTTTTATTGTTTAAAATTAATACTATTTTTAACTCATAATTTTGTTTTTTGTATATCATATTTATCGAGGGGTTTTATAAGGTTTGAATTCATGTTATGGAATAAAAATTTAAGTTTTTTTACCACCATTCGTTTGTTGGATATATCTTAGTATTTGTATTCGTGATTTTCATATAATAACATATATATCTCTAATAATTTCATTAAAACTGATTTTTTTTATAATTAAAGAGTGAATATATGTGAGATATGGTAGATGCTAGACAGGTCTAAAATTGAAATTTTTAGATAAATGTGAGACCAATGTTAATTGGGTTCCAAAAGAAAAGAAAATAAATTATATATCATGAATGAATCTAATTTTGTTCGTCTTACAAAAATAAAACCAATGGTATTTTTTATTTTTTTTTCAAAGTTATAGTTTAAAAGATACGGACTTTTAAAATTTTAATTAAAAATAAAATAAAAAAAAGATAGTAAGTACATGGGTTGTTTAATGAGTTTATATAGAAGGGTATTCTATATACACCTTCTAGACATAGTTTGTTAAACAAATTCGGGTTCTATAATTATTGGTAAAGAGTTAGATCATTTTTTATTATAATTAATTGAATTAGTCAATTAAATTTTATTTATTTTATATATATGATCAATTTTTTTATTATATAAAGAGAATATGTCTACTACTACAATAATCAAATCATAATAAAATCGATTATTCTCAATTTTTACTAGTTTTCATATGGTATCATAGTGGGTTCCATAACTGAACATCATTCTTCGAATTGAACTAACTTTCATCGTAAATCTAAAATTAAAAGCTTAATGTGTTCAAATGATGATACAATAATGGTATATCAACAGTGACAACGTCAAACTCAAACCATAATTCTCACATTGTTCAAACCTATATTGATGCACCTTTGCCGAGTAATAATATATTAAATGTGAACAATTACACCCTTTGATCGATCGAAGGTCATGAAAATGCATAATAATAGTCGGAAGATGTGAAAGTATATTAGTGGTACTAAAAATCCTACGTAAAAGAGTGAAAAGTATGAAAATTTGCGTTCTAAGAATGATAAGGTGCAGGGATGGTCGTGTGATTTAATGTTCAGAATACTAATGAGCATGTATGTTTGTTTCAAAACAGTTGGAGATTCTTTTGAAACTATGTATACGAGACATCACATTAAACTCAAAATTTTGAATTACATACAAAATATTTATGAAAGATTAGTTAATCTTTTATGACTTAGTATAATATTTTTAACAATATATATATTATGTTATTTAAACTAGATAGCTCTAATTTGTTAACAAGTAAAATTTGGAGTAAATATATTAACATAACTAAACTTCTAAATTGCTTTAATCAATTAACCATCAAAAGCATTACTTTATATGTAAAATGACACCTGTTTTTAGAAAATCATTTTAAACTCCACACATATGGTGCCCATCTTTAGAAAATGGTGTCTAGTGGTGGTTATATAATAAAAGACTCGCATGGTAATATGATAGTTGCTGGCTTTAAGGTATATGGGAAGCAATCTTCCATTATTGCTGAAATGAGGGCTTTTTTTATGGATTAATTATATGCAGGAATCTTGGTTATATACATGTTGATATTGAAATATATGCTAAAATCCTGTTTGAATCTTTAGCCACTGGTTGTTCTCTTTGGTTCTTATCTCATACTGTCGATTGTGGTCACAAACTAATTACATCTTCCATATTTATTAGACGGATTTATAGAGAGCAAATTTTTGCAACAGACGGGCTTACAAAATTTTATCTCAAAGAAAAAACAAGCAAAGACTTAATATTAAATAAAACTCATGCTCAACCAATACCAATTATGTTTTTGGAAGCTCTTAACTTAGGTTATTTGAGGTTAATTAATAACACATAAAGATTTTTTTATTACTCTGTGCAATATGAGCTGGTTATATAGTATACCTCTAACATAAGTAAACAAGTTTTCAAACCTGACATAAAATTTTTGTTCTTAATGCAAGTCAAACATAAGACATCAAAAGATTTCTCATTCTTGAAGTTGAGAACAAAGCTTTTTTTTAGGGAATCCAAACATCACGGTCACATATTATTCAGGCAAAAAAATGCACAAATGCAAAAGAAGTAGATGATCACTGACTCTACATCTGCAACACAAGATGTTATAACATCAAAATGCCTAATGCAAATGGTCTATTACACAAAGAATATAAAAAAACTCATATTTAGTTCAAACATGTATTAAAATTATATAGATTTTTCAATACTAGGTATTGAATCGAGCCTCTTGTACAACATCAATATTTAAGACAAATTAAAAAAATGACATATCGACAATATATTTTAAAATTTTGATCGGCGCACCGTGGTGTAAAACAACAAATGCCGAATATATAAGTTTTTTAAAAATAATAATTTGAAAATCAATAAATTAATAGTTGTGGATTTTTTTTTTGTGGATTTTTTTTATTTTATCCGGCTATAATATGCTGGACCATATGGTATAATCGAAACAACTCAAAATTTATGGGGATTATCTACAACATCAATTTTACAATAAATTATATTGATCGTATTATTATCTCTTTAAATGCTACTGTCTTAACGAAAAATCACTGGTCTAATCCTAAGCCAAATTAGGTTACCCGGAATCCTCAAATTGAAGGTCGGATAAAGCTTAATATTGACGCTTCTATTATTGACGCTTCTATTCTAAGAAATGCTGAAGCCAATATCGCTGAAGTCTTTAGAAATCATCTGGGTGAGGTCTTGGGAAAATTTCCCCTCTTTTAGCTGAGACTCGGGCTCGGGCGCTTCTCGATGGCCTGCTAATCTGCAAGCAAAATCATTGGCTTCATGTCAACATTGAATCGGATTGTCAGACTCTGATCAGTCTGCTTGCGGCTGGCATTACCCTTGGTATCTCAGCCCGGTTATTAAGATCTGTCGACAATCCATTGTTTCTCCTATGATGATTAAGTACATCTCGAGAGTCCAAAATCAAGCTGCTGATTGGCTAGCTAAATGGAATCTGATATGCAAAGAGAAACCTTCCTTCAACCCGTTCATCATTCCTTCCCCAGCTTAATGCAATTATTTTCTTAGAAAGCATTGGTTTGGGTTACTTATCTCAATCCTGCTAGGAGTTTTTCTTCTGTTTTTTTGTTTTGTAGGGATAGAGAAAGATTGTGATAGATGGAGAATGATTGAGCTAAGGACGGGTTTAGACAATTCGCGCCATGGAATTGTTTAAGTTGAAGAACTTCTTTCTGAAATTAGGGTTTGTTGTTTGGAAGAAATTGGTACTTTACAAAATTTCTCTTTCCTTTTCTTTTGGCTATATTACTTTTAAGCTATTGATTTTGCAAAACTCTTAATTTAGTCCAATCTATTCAATATTATTTTTTATTTAAAAAAAGACATTTTGAACTATTTTATGATTAAAATAGATAAAAGAATAAATAATATATTGTTGGTGACTGATGGTGTTAATATAGTGTAAATGAAATTATGTATTTAAAATATGTAAATGGTCAAAGTTTTTGTTCCATAGTGACCAATTTTAATTTTTCTTATAATATATGAATGATCACAAACATTAAAAGAAAATTAAACAATAAATATTGATCCAAAGTTTTTTTTAAGCAAATAAGATGATATTACGAAATTGGAAGTTTACAGAGTTGCAGGGGAAAATTGAGAAAAGAAACAAACTAGAGGGGCTGGAAAACAAAAGCCCTAAACAGAAGCCCCAATTCACTATACAATCGACATAACCCTAATTTTAGTGAAATCATAACCCTTCTTCAACCTCTCAACCAGTTCAACACCCCAACCTGACTTCCATCCATGCCACTTCCATGGTCGACGAACTCAAATCCACTTAAAATCAAACCCACCAAAATATCCTCGAACCAGCTTCAAACTTCCCAAACCAGCTTCAAACTTCCCAAACCCTTAATAAAAATCAATATATCCTAGACCCAAGCTCTCAAGCGTGGTTATGGCAAGAATCTGAGGAGGAGAATTCAAACCCTCAAAAGAGAAGTTTTGACGAACACCAATGACCCTCTTCGCGATCCAGTCCGCAGCCTGATTCTGAGCTCTAGATACGTGACGGAAGGTCATTCTAGACCTAATCAATCTCCTACAAAGAGTACCCAGAGGCTCGACAGAAGGAGCATAATACCCATTTGCAATCATGTTGATTAGAGTCAGAGAGTAAGACTCTAAATCAACATCCTCCCAGCCATTCTGATTGCAAATGAGAAGACCCTCCACAAAAGCTTTACATTCGGCTTGAAACGGGGTAAGCTTTCCAAAAACAAACCCTTTCCCGATTAGAATTTCTCCATTACTATTTCTAACAATCAACCATCCACTGGATTCTCCAGAGACTTGGCACACACCATCCACATCTATCTTCAGCCTACCAGGAGGAGGAGCCAACCATTTCAGGTACTTTACACCCTTCTTCCTTCTATTAATCGATTTGCATCCCATTGCTGACCCTGCTTGCAAAGCATAAGACCAATGCTTAGACTTTAGATTATCCCCAGAGTCAACAGCCAAAACTATTTTACAAATTCTATCAACAGCACCCTGAAAGTTATCATGGGTGTTGTTGAACTTAGAACAATTTCTGTTGAACCAAATGGTCCAACAGATGACCTGGGGAATTAAGTGAGTGATATGAAAGTTACTATTAGAAAAATTGAACCAAGTTATGAGCAGATGATTGAAAGATATATATCTGTAAATAGGGACTTTAAACAGACAACTAAAGTAATTCCAAATTCCCCACGCATAGTTGCAATTGATGAAGAGGTGATTTTTCTCTTCACAACTGCAACAGAATTGACATTTTGAAACTATGACCAGATGCATTTTGGAGAGAATACTGTCTATTGGGATATAATTCTTGATGATTTTCCAGCATAAAAAAGAAAATTTCTTTGGAATAAAGTGACTCCAATTTTTTTTTTCCAGAAAACTAGTTTTATTGAATTTTTCCCTGATAACACTCCAAGTTTCAGTAGTGTTAAAGTTTTTGTTTTTTGATAACTTCCAGTAAATCTGGTCATCCTGATCAGAAGTAATCTTTAAAGTTTTAATATGGTTTAACTGATCTTGATTTAGAAAAACCAAAGGAGAATCAGTGTCCCAACAGTTACCTTTCCAAAAGGACTTTACGGTGGCAGGTAAAAACCAATTGTTACTTAGACTAGATTGAAAAGGAGGTATGCCATGCCAACTATCAAGCTAAAAATCAGCACATCCCTTACCCAGAGACCAACCAATATACTGCTCAGCCTTATTTTTGATAGCATAGAGTCTCTTCCAGACAACTGAGTCAGTAGCCTTACAATTAGCTTTTATAGGATGAGTATGAGGGCTATATGTTTTATGCATTAAGTCAGACCAGATAGAATTATTTTTCCGAAAAATAAACCAGAGCTTATAGCTAAAGGTAGTCTGAATATCCACCAGACTTTTAATATTCAAACCCCCATCATCATAGGGTTTACACAACACATTCCAAGAGGTCCAATGTATAGCCTTTTCATTATACTTGGACCTCCAAAGGAAACGGTTAAAACATAGATCAATTTTGTTAAGAATAGAGCAGGGAATAGCACTATTTTGCATCCAAAAGTAGACAATAGGATTGAGCACATTAGATATTAAAGATAATCTGCCACCAAAGGACAGATTCTTAATGTCCCATTCATGAATTTTGTTATGAATTTTCTCAATTAAGGGAAAGTAATTCTTCCCTTTGTTATTTGCAGATATGTTGATGCCCAAGTAGACAAAAGGAGTTGTTTCAATGTTGTATCCAGTTTCCAGCTTTAGTCTAGCAACTCTATCTGTGGAGAACTTTGAAGAGGTAATGACTTTTGTCTTATACTTGTTTATAGCTTGTCCACTGATCAACTAGTATTTATCAAGCAGGTCACTAAGATTCTTGATAGTGGAGGGCATACTGTTAGCAAAGATAATGATATCATCTGCAAAAGCCAAACTAGGTAAGAGATAGTTAGACTTTGTATAAAATCGCATACTGTTATTTGCATCAAAAAGAGCCTGAATTTCTCTTATTAGCACATCTTGAGCCATAATGAAAAGGCCAGGAGACAGGGGATCACCCTGTCTCAAACCTTTGCTTTGAGGGAAATAGCCAGCACTTAGACCATTTATTAAGAAAGAGACCATAACATTATAAATTAAACTACTAACAAAGGCAACAACCTCCTTAGAGAAACCAAAACAGGATAAAACCTTCAACACAAAGGCATGAGACATCCTGTCAAATGCCTTTGTCATATCCAACTTCATAATGATATTGCCCTTTCCTGGCCTTTTATTGATATTATGAAGCATTTCTTTAGTAATAAGAATATTCTCATGAATAAGCCTACCCTTCACAAAAGCACCCTGGTTTCTAGAAACAATTTTAGGAAGTAAGTTAGCAAGTCTACGATTAAAAAAACTAGAAATGACCCTGTTAAAAATGGTGCACAGACTTATAGGCCTGTAGTTATCCCAGTTAATAGGATTTGAACCCTTAGGAATTAAACAAATCCCAATGGCAAAAACCCCTTTAGGAACACTACAACCCTTTAAGATAGGCATTCAAAGAGTTACACATATCAGTCTTGATAATATCCCAACAAGATTTCAGAAAATAAGTATTGAAACCATCTGTGCCAGCAACACTGTCCTGCTTCATAGAATTAATAGTAGCCCAAACTTCATCAATACTGATAGGTCTAAGCATAGAGAGATTATCAGAATCAGTTATGATCTTAGGAATATTAGAAAAAAACCCATCATGCATATCAATATTATTAGTAGCATCATTAGAGAGAATAGTTTTAAAATGAGACTCAACAGACTTAGCAATTTCATTTTGACTGATTAACCAGGTTCCATTCTCCTTGATTCTACTTATAAAGTTCTTTTTGCGCTGCTTAGAAACATATTTATGATAAACCTTAGTATTAGCATCAGACTCCTTCAACCAGGTATTGAAACACTTTTGTCTCCAATAGGACTCCTCATCCTTAAGAGCCTGAATAAGAGTAATATTAGAAGCATCCAAGCTAGCCTTAGAACTAACACTATTTTCTCTTAGGTGAGTAGCCTCCTTAAGATTAACATCTTCAGTAGCCATCTTCACATTATTAAAGATATTTCCAAAATGATTAGTATTCCAAACTCTTAGCACCTTCTTAAGCCTCTTCAACTTGTACCATAAAACATTATTAAGACTGCCCTGACAAGGAACATCCCAATTCTGCTTAACAAGACTTAGAAAAGTATAGTCATTAGTCCATGCATTTAAGAATTTAAAATTGCATTTGTTATATTGTAAAACAGAGTTAGAATTATTTGATAAAGAGATAAGCAATGGGGCATGGTCAGAACAAGTTCTGACCATGTGAAAAACCTGAATATTGCTCACAGTAGAGGCCATGCAATTGTTGATAAGAGTTCTATCAAGCCTTTTCCAACAACGATTATTGCTCCAAGTAAATCTAGAGCCAACAAACCCAGTTTTCTCAAGATTACAGGCTCTTATAGCCTCATTAAAGTCTTCAGAACTCCCAACATCAAAACTTGAACAACCCAACTGATCCTCTGAACTAGTGATAGAGTTAAAATCACCAGCCAATAACCAAGGTCTACTATCATCAACAAGAGAAACCAAGTTCTCCTAAAGAACCTTTCTAAGAGAACGTCTGTTCTTAGCATACACAGAAGTGAAATTAAACTGTAAACCATTATTATTAATGTCCATGTGCAGAAACTGATCATTGTCCACCTTAACTAAAAGGTTAACATCAGCAGCCCAGAAGACCCAAACCTTACTAGAACAATTAGAAGCAAAGTTCACCAGCCCTATTCTTTTAGATATATTTCCCATTTTATCCACATTAGCCATTGGCTCCTGAATCGTAACAACTTTAATCTTATCACTTTGAACCATGAAAGTAAGCCTTGATAAGGTTGAGGAGTTATTAATGCCACGGGCATTCCAACTACATATCTTTATCATTATCAGATAAAGATTTAAACTTGTTGCTCTCCATCTTCTTAAGAGAGTTTATAGATACCTTCTTACTACTCTTCTTCTTTTTGGCAGATTTAATCTTTTGAGTGATAACCTGATTAAAGTCAAGACGAGGTGAAGTAACACTTGGGGAAGCACACAAAGAATTCGAACTTGGAGAGACATCACAACTACCAATATTTTCCAGAATTGGAGAAGCATTACCCGAGTTCTGTCTATCAACATTATTATGAAACACCAAATCAAGCTTATGGAGGGCACCAATGATCTCGTGATCATTCTTGGATGAACTGTTATCTTCAACAATAATGGGTGCAGTATCATTCAAGCCAGCATCATTCACAGACACAGAATCTTTAGGAGCAATAACATATTTTAACTTCCTTGTGTATACTTTAGTAACTGTTTGTAACTGATTAACTTTTGGATCTTTAAGATCTTGCGATGTATTCACAACATTAAGAGAATCTTTTTCTAATAAAGTTTCCAATTCATTCTTCTGATCTTCATTCTTCTGATTTTCATTAATCTTCTTACTGTCAATTTTCCTGCAATCTTTAACTATGTGACCCAGATGGTGGCAATGTGAGCAATAACAGGAGCATTTTTATAACTGATCCCAATCCATTCCCCATCATTCTCACCAAACCCCACATTCTTCTTTTAAGTTCCATTGCAACATTAATCTCGACCTGGACATAACAAGCATTTCTGCTTGCTCTATGCTTATCCGGCACCACAATACGGTGGGTTATACCAAGAGTAGAAGCAAGATCATGAATAACAGAAACATTATACATAAATTCCGGCAATCTCTCAAATCTAACCCATAGTAACACTATAAGTTTTCAACATTCTTATTAAAATCTGGACTCCATTTAAGAAGCCTCATACTCTTCCCATCAACAACCCATATGTTTCTAGACCAGAGAAGACTTACGTCTTCCTTGAGGCAAAATTCTATCAACACATGGCGAGAGTCAATGGAAATAAAACTGAATACACCCCTAAACTTGAACGAATCCAGAAAATGTTGAATGACAGCTCTCTTAGGGACACCATCGGCAAACTTCCCAATCAAAGTAGACCTGTTTTGCATTAACAGACGTTCTTTTGTATCACCCGAATATTGTACAGAAATATGACTAGCAGCACATTTGACAAACTCTGGATATGTTTCTTTGATCATTGGTTTTTCCTTGACAGTTTCTAAATAAGATTTCCTACTTGTTAGAGCATCATCCTTCAAGTCTTTCTTCATAGGCAAGAAATCATCATCTTTAAAAACTCTGTTTTCCATGTCAGAAACAGAGTAAAGAACGAATAATAAACATGAGAAAGCTAATTGCTAAGAAAGCAATCCACAGCCGAACTACTACTACTCATTCACCAGCACACTCTTGAAGTCTTGAAGAAGAAAGCTAACAGTCAATGCCGGAGAAGGCACCGGAGCCGGAAAGGAAAGAAGCCAGAACTACTCGTTCTTAGAAAAGCCTTCCATTTCAGAAATTATTCTACTTCGCTATCATAAAAGAATTCCGTTGACCAAACATATTGACCTTTTATCGTGATTTTTTCTAAAAAAATCAATTTGTAGTGGTAACTTATAGTATAATTTTGGTATGTATATTGGCAATGTTAAGCTAAAAAAAGGACAAGTTAAAGAAGTTCAAAATTCAAAAGATACAAAGGAATGAAATCGCATGCAGCAATAATAGAGCAGCAAATGGACACACCTCTTTTAGTGAAATCTCTGTCCTCTCCCCTCTCTCTCTCTGTTCCTGTCTACAACAGATCTCACCCCCTTCACTCTCTCTCCTTCGTATTATATTCATATTCATATTCATAAGACGACACCTTCTCTCTCTAAAGATTCTTTCTTTCCCTTTTCCTCTCTCTACTACTAGTAATTTTCTCTTCCATTTTTTTCAGTAAAACACTCTCTACAGTAAAGTGAGCAGTCACTTCATTTTGATTTCAGCAAGACATGTAAAAAGCTCGTGTCTTTGTGGGATTTCTGTGAAACTATCGTTGTCAACCACCTTCATGTGAAAGTTTGGTGAAACAAAGAGCAAGTTAGAGATAGATAGATAGATAGAGAGATCAGCAATTAATTCAAATCTTGCTAAGCGGTTGGTTTATTAGTGCTTTTTGGGATATCAGGTGATTCAAAAGTGAACCCAACTTGCTTCTTCTTTTTGTAGTTCCTCATGAATCTCTCACTTCTCATAAAGCTCTAGTTTTTAGGGGGTTAAACAAAAAAAGTTTCAGTTTTTATTACTTCAGGTATCTCCAATCAGCTTGTGCTGTAACTCAATTAGCATGTTGAAGTAAGGGCTTTTGCTGCTTGAGTATACTACAGTTTTAGAGCTAAATGGTTTCTAATAAAGTCTTGGGGTTTTCATGTGGCTGTTTGAACATGTGTTGATGAATTCAGGAAGAATTGGTTCATTTCTCCGAGGAACTTGGGATGTTTTTCCTGTTTAGATTGCTAGGACTAGGAGTAGCTAGTTAGTGAAGAATATTTTTAAGTGTTCTTGTCTTAGCAGTGAATAATAGCAGATATGATTGTGTTTAGACTAGTGCTGTAATCTGAGGATTTTGTGAGATTTGGAGATCAAAGATGTTATATATATTGATACATTTCCTTATTCTGCAAAAGGGTTTTCAATTGGATGTATCTGTTCTTTGATCATGACCAAGGCTGTTAGGAATAGGGTTCTAACGGATGTGAATGGTGACATTGGTGATCATCTCCGTAACCACATCCATTTAACTAATTGTATTCACTTGAAAAACCATATGCATAAGCAAAGCCCCATATTAGCCGATAGGGCACTTATGCGCGACCTCATTGTCCTTCAGCGCTCTAGATCCTTAAGAGACCCATCTGCTAGTCCTCGTTCGTGGAACTCTCCGTCCATTGTCGACATGCTTCAAAAGAAAGGCGAAATGGATGGAGTGATTCACCAAGGGAGGAGATCAGTAGGTAGTGAGCGACGCAAAGAAGGTAGGAGGTTGTCGAGTAGCTCATTACTGTCGAAAGTTTCTCCAGAAGGTCATAATGGGGTTATGGAAGTTGGTGACCGCATTAGCGAGGGTGGAAGTAGAAGAGTGAAAAGAGAAGAATCAAGCAGAAGGAGCAATAGGGATGTGGATCCTTTAGGTACTGGAGTTCAGGATTTTGTTTGTGGGAATTCTGACTCTAGAGATAGAAGTTGTAGAAAGCATAATAGCCATGGTGTTCAAGTAAAGCATTTATCCGAGCATTTGAATGAGGTTGCGTTGGATAGTGATGATGTGGTGTCTTCTAATGTGCATTTACCAGGCAGGAACACAAAGCTGGAGAAAACAGGAGATGGGCATGAACCCAATTTTCGTGGCGGATTAAACCGAGGGAAAAGACGTAAGTTTCGAGGAGCTGCTAGACGGACCGGGGCGGCAGCTCCATCTGTTACAAGAGATGTTGGAGGTAAAAGTGAATTGTCTGTTGCTTCTAATTCTTTTGTCCCTGCTCCAAAGTACCGGACGAAAGATGATGTCGAGGAATATGAGGAGCACAATGTCACTCGAGCTCCAGGAAATGGATGCGGAATTCCATTTAATTGGTCGAGAATCCATCACAGAGGCAAAAATTTCCTAGACATCGCTGGTAGAAGCTTATCTTGTGGCTTATCAGAATCAAGGTTACGGAAAGGGGCTTCTAACGGGAGAATTATGCAGGATATGCCTGTGGAGTCTGATGGTTCGAGCTCATTCTCGGGATCAGATGCCGAGGCACTTCCTTTACTAGTTGAAGCATCCGGATCTCAGAATAGTACCAGCAAAGCTGGCTGGGTACATGATTACTCAGGTGAGCTTGGCATTTATGTTGATCATTTACTTAAACATGACGTTGATTCGGACCTTTCCTCTGAAGCTAGATCTCGTGATCAACCAACATTAAGGGGAAGTCACAACCTGAGGCACCAAAGTTTGACACAGAAGTACATGCCCAGAACTTTTAGAGATCTCATAGGACAGAATTTGGTAGTTCAAGCGCTTTCAAATGCTATCGTAAAACGCAAAATTGGATTACTCTATGTTTTTTATGGGCCTCACGGGACGGGAAAAACGTCGTGTGCTCGCATGTTTGCTAGAGCATTAAACTGTCATTCTGTGGAAAATCCAAAGCCTTGTGGGTTTTGTAGTTCTTGTGTTTCTCATGAAACAGGTAAGAGCCAAAACATAAGAGAAGTAGGTCCGGTTGGGAATTTTGACTTCGAGAGCATTATGGATTTACTCGAAAACATGTTTGTTTCCCAGTCTCCGACTCAGTATAGAGTGTTTATTTTCGACGAATGCGATACTCTCTCTCCTGAATGCTGGAGTGCAATACTGAAGGTCATTGAACGAGCACCACGGCGCCTGGTCTTTATACTTGTTTGTTCGAGTCTGGATGTTTTGCCTCATGTTATAATATCCAGGTGCCAAAAATTCTTTTTCCCTAAGTTGAAGGATGCAGATATTATATATACTTTGCAGTGGATCGCGTCAAAGGAAGATGTTGAAATAGACAAAGATGCATTGAAACTCATCGCCTCACGATCTGATGGCTCACTGAGGGATGCCGAGATGACTCTCGAGCAGCTGAGCTTACTCGGACAGAGAATATCTGTTCCTCTTGTTCAAGAACTGGTAAGTTTTTGTTTATATTTAGGACTGGGGAAATTTGTTGCGTGTGTGAAGTTATTTATTCATTGTCGACATTTTCTGCAGGTTGGACTAATCTCTGATGAAAAATTAGTGGATCTTCTTGATTTAGCATTGTCTGCAGACACGGTGAACACCGTGAAGAATTTAAGAGTAATAATGGAAACCGGGGTCGAGCCTTTGGCTCTGATGTCTCAGCTTGCTACAGTTATAACCGACATTCTTGCTGGTAGCTATGATTTTGCAAAAGTCGGGCCTAGAAGGAAGTTCTTCAAGCGGCAAACATGTAAGTCTGATTTTAAATCTCCCATATTTTTTCCTATCTTTTAAACTTTCTGAGTTTCCCAATCAATCTTATTTCTACGGGAATATTGCTGTACTTGAATTATGATTGTTAAACTGATGAACACATCAATTTTACCAGTGTCGAAAGGTGATATGGAGAAACTGCGACAAGCTCTCAAAACTTTATCTGAAGCTGAAAAACAACTTCGGATGTCAAATGACAAGCTAACTTGGCTTACTGCTGCACTGCTTCAACTCGCTCCTGATCAACAGTACATGTTACCGAGTTCGTCGGCAGACACTAGTTTCAACCATAGTCCTTTGCCCCTAAATAATGGTAGAGACACGTCGAGGAGAGTTAATGAAAGTGCTAATATGCCTTGTAATGGAAGAAACATGCCAACAAGTAGCAAACCGGAGAATCATAGAGTTGGAAGTTCTCGGGATTGCTCGGAGAATGATAGAAGACATTCTGGTCAGGGAGTGGCTCCCATGGGTGCTAATATGCAAATTCTTGGAAAAGCTCAGCTGGGAGCTGAAGCTATTTGGTACGAGGTGCTTAAGAAAATTCAGATTAATGATATAAAAGATTTTCTTTACCAAGAAGGAAAGCTCGTCTCTGTCAGTTTCGGAGCAGGTATGTCCTCTGTTATGCACTTTACTCATTTGAAATATGAAGATTTAGAAGGTGTTCCTTTGGTCTAGAATTGTAGGCTCAAAGTAAACTATTTTTTTTTATAAAAAAAATTAGCTTAATAAAAGATAAAAAAAGGTCTAAAAAGTACAGGTTCGTAGTATTTTTCTTCTATTTATTTCGGCTATACTTTCTTCCTCTCTCAAACTTTTTCAAATACAGGTTCGTAGTATTTTTGTTTTTATTTCTGCATCGTCTTTAGGCTTCAAAACTAGTTTTCTCGAATCTCCATGCATCAAAACAACATTTGGCTTGTTCTATCTAATTATTATTTTTGTAATGTCCTTAAGCTGCGGTTTTAGCTTATAAGCCATTCTCTAAACCACCTTTTAGTTTATTTCTCCGCCAATAGCTATCATGTTGACCACCGGATTAATCGTTCTTTCTTGCAGCTCCAACTATGCAGTTAATGTTCAGCTCGCAATTAGCAAAATCCACAGCAGAGAAGTTTAGTGGGCACATCTTACAAGCATTCGAATTAGTTGTTGGGTCTCCAGTTACAATCGAAATTAGATGCGAGACAAAGAAAGATGCCAGAACCGAGTATCACGAGCCTCTTTCTTTACCAGCTATAAAAGACGGTTCATCTGAAAATCCTCCTGCACCTAGCAATCGAGACGTTAATATGGGCAAAAGTGAAATCGTCGAAATACCAGCTTCTCCTGTGAGACCCAAGGGTAATGAATATGGTACCGATTTTAAACCACATAGAAGAGGCTTTGAACAAGCATCGATAGGAGACAAGGTAGGTTCAGACAGGAAAGTAACAGGGGGCGTTACTCCAGGACGACGCAAAGTTGGGGAACTTAGTCATAACAAGAGCATTGTGAGAAGCAAAGTATCTCTGGCGCATGTGATTCAGCAGGTAGAAGGACGTAGTCAGGGAAATGGCTGGTCAAAACGTAAAGCTGTTTCTATAGCTGAAAAGCTTGAACAAGAAAATCTGTTAGTATCTTTTTTTTCAATCGCTTCCTTTTTCTTCTAAATTGTGTTACTTAAAGCTAACTAGTTACGATTGTAGAATACGAGTAAGTGAATATGTTACGACTATGAGGCTGGCTTATCGAAACGGATATCGTCATTTGAAGATACATGTTCATACCGTAAACAAACATTCTACATTCAAAACATCTATTGTGGGTTGACCTCAAGTTTATCTGTTGGTTAAGAAAAGAGTTGTATTTGTGGTCAAGTTTGAGCCTTTTTTAAGATTGGTTGTCCATAAGCATTTTGTTGTTTTAGACTTATAAACAAGTAGGTTAGTGTTTTGACATTTTGATATCGGTAGTTGTCTCATCGTCTCATGTCTTATTTTGTAAATCTACAGGAGATTGGAATCTCGATCACGAAACTTATTTTGCTGGAAAGCTCCTACAGTTAATCGCCGAAAGGTAAATACATAGCATAACCAACAACTTGACAGCATGTATGAAATTAGAGTTGTAGGTGTATGCTTTGGTTGATGATTATAGCCTTAGTTGTTGGGAGCGAGATAAATATCGTATTTTTATAAAATAGTTTTTTACGAAACGATTCGAGATACATGATATGAAAAAAAAAACGATACACGATTTGACAACTATGATTATAGCTATAATATGTGGATTTGCAGGTATCTCGGTTAAAAATTAGAAACAGAAGACCACATGCATTGTTGAAGAAGCTAGTCTGTTGCGGCAAATGTCTATCCTCTAAATCTTCCAGGTAGAATAACAACACAGCAACACGAACAACAACAACAACAGCAACTTGGTTAGAGCGATTACTTTACTTCATTTCTGTTACTAGTACTAGTACTCGGTGTAATTACCATTTTTTTAAAGTAAAAAATTAATTTATCTACTAATCCTTCGCCGCATGTTCGATTAATCATATTGTTTTAAAGTAAGCTGTAACTGTAGGGAAAATCGATTTCTTTGTAGTTGGTAATCAAATTATTCATGTTGTTGGTTGTTTTTGTCGAAAAGACTCTTTATGTTGGTTGAACTTGAACCTTCCTGGTTAGCTCCAAACTGATGTCCTGTCGAGAAGACTGAAAAAATCAACACACAAAGTCATGTGTCCAGTGTGTCTGATACGAACATTTTATGTTCCGTATTTGTCTGGTCGGTCTGAGTTTTGAATGTCATGATTCTTGACAGCGATGGTCAAAGTCCATCTAGGAACTAACACTATTAGGAGCTAACACCATTAAGTTGTACTAACAGTTTCATGATAATCCATTAATATTTTATTGGTTATGTATTTTATGGAGAATTTCCTGATCAGATACTATATTTCTATGATTTAGAAAAGTACAATTATGAGAAATATTTTGATTTCTTCGTGATGATTTTTTTCTTTAACATTCGATCTTCATTCTTTCGCCGGAGGGATTGTTCTTTTTAGGATTTTTAGTTTATTTTGAAGAAAATAGGTACATATTTAGTTTTTGTTTTCTCGGATTAAGGACTTCATTTCCAAGGCTTTTTGTTAAAAAAAGAGAGATGAAGAATGATAGATTTGAAAAAAAAAAAGTACACCAAGTCATATGTTGCCTCTAAATATATCTCTAGAGCGTGAAACACGAGAAAAGTAAAAAAAGTTACTTACAGTTTTATTAATAAAAGTAGATTTTAGAAAAATAAAATTGAGCGATTATATAAAGTAATATCTAATTGGTTAGTAGACTAAATAGTTAATCGGTTATAATGCCGTTATTCTTTTTAAAACTCACGATAATAATAATAATAAGCATTGAATATATAAAATGGAATCGAGACGTGGACGGAGTATTCGTGAAGGTATCAATTGATAAGGAAGAATAAAAGATAAGGAGAAAAGTGTGAAGAAAAAACATGACATGAGAAAATAGTAAAGAAAAAGTATGATAGGAGGAAAACGCATAGGAAAAACTGTGTAAGGACTAAATTGTATAGGGAAAACTGCGCAAGGACTAAATTGTATAAGCTATATAAAGAAGTAGCCATAATAGGAAGAAAGTAAAATGCAGGGACTAAAAGATGTAATTAACGGGAGTTAAAGCGTGTGGGGTCCGCAAGTGTACTATAAAAGGACCACACACGCTTCACAAATCCCGAGATGGATAATATGATACTTTCTCTCTCTACTTAACCTAATAACTATAACTTTCTCTTTCTAAAATTGACACTAAGAGATTTCTGTATCACTAAATTATCACTAAGTAATCCTCGTATCGCATAATCACCCCTGGACATTCCTAAAACTCTTCAGTGGCGCCGTCTGTGGGAAGCGAGGATCGCTCTAACGACAATCGCTTCCTGGAAATAATCCCTTTTCCGAGGAGAACTATGGAAGGGGACGATTTGGTTAACGATTGCGAGTTTAACTTGATAGGCGATGATTACCGGAATGATATGGAATACGAGGGACCAGGAGGTCAGCGAGTCGAAAACGCTTTTGATGACTCAGATCTCCTGGCTCGAAGGAATGAATTGCTGCTAGAGATCGAAAGATTGAAAGCAGAAAAGGAAGCCGCACAGGAGAATCTTCGATCTGAGGTAAGGAAAGAGGCTGCCATTGAAAAGGAGGAACGCGAAACTAAATTTCGTCCCAAAAATAGGGACGACAGATATCGGGGACGCGAGCGGCGATCGCCAAGGAGAAGAGAGAGGCGCCGTTCGGATTCGGCCGACTCAAGCGATTACTCTCGATACAGCTCTTCGGAATCGTCCCCTCAAAAATATCACAGAAAGAAAAAACGTGATCACAGGCGTACCGATGTCCGAAGTGGAAGAAGCTCGGAGAGGAAATCCTCGACGGAAAAGAGTCACCATGCCCGAGGTGGTGATCGGTCTCATGAACAAGCAAAGTATCCTGATAAGAAAGAGGACACGGGCCCTCGGAATTCGGAATGGCAGCAACAATACACTTTACCTTCCGAGGAGGGTTTGTACTTTTCGAATAACGACAATTTACGATCCAACATTTATCGTACGAGTCACAATTGGAGAGCCTCTCCTCTGTCCTCAGAGATTTTAGTGGGGAACCTTCTAAAGCACTTTGATATTTCAAAGTTAGAAAAATTCGATGGGACGCAAGACCCGGATAACCACATCGAACAATTCAAAAAATTTATGATCAATTTCGACGATGATGATAAGTTGTTGTGCAGAGCTTTTTCCCAGACTTTCAAGGGGGTAGCTTCTAAATGGTACAATAGACTTCCGCAGGGCTCCATAAAGAATTTTGGTATGTTTTGGAACATCTTCAGACAACACTTCGTGGGGAGCGAGAAGTTCAGAGCAAACGGAGACACGATCATCTATTGCCGGCAGAAAGTTGGGGAGAGCCTTAAGGATTACAATAATCGTTTTGTCAAAACGAAAACAGACATGGAATATTGTAAAGATTCGGTGGCACTTGCAGCCTTTATGATGGGTCTGCTCCCCGGATTGTTGAAAGATACGGTAGCAGAGAGCCAAGCAATGACCTTCGGAGCATTACTAGATCAAGTTGAGAAGAGGATCTTGGTGGAAGAGACTCAGGCGTCGGAAAAGGCATCTGGGGACCAGTTGGATAAAAACCAATTTCAAAGATCCGAGTCGAGTAACCATGGCCTCAGTGCTAATGTTCAGGCCAAGAACGCGGGTCAATATCCGCCGAGACAGAAATCAAACCCACAATACTATGACAACCAGCACAATTACAACCAAGGAACGAGACCCATGTAGAATAAGTGGGTTCGACCCGACTACTTTGCAGAGTTGACAGAAAGTGTTGCTACAATATTTGACAAAACGAAATCTACGGTACCGTTCAGAAAGCCTTTTCCCATACAGACTCCGAGGGAAAGCAGAAGCGTTAATAAATATTGCAAGTATCACGAGGATATTGGACACGACACCAAGGATTGTATAGCTTTGAAGAAAGAAGTGCAAGCTTTGGTTGAGAATGGAATGTTGCTAGAGTTTGTCAAAAAACACTCCCAGAAGAATGCCACGGTAAAAGCTGTCACGAAAAACACTGACACAACCATGGTGATTTCCGAAGGGATTGACAACTTTGACATTGAACAGGAATATCTAGACCCCAAGGAGGGGAGGAACAACGTCAATATGGTGGAAGAGGTTATTCCGAAGGGGAGGGTGGATAGCCTCCGCTTGAGCTCCATTAGAAGCAAATGACAATAGAATTATGAAATCACAAGTAAGAACTAGGTACTAGTTATATGTTTTTTCTGTATTTGGATGGTTTTGTTTTAGTTAACTAAGTCTTGAAGTGTTGAAACACCAGCACCCCAACCCATACCCAAGATAGCCACCAAGCACCCCAACCCGAACACACCAGCCCACAACTAGCAATGAAACACCAATCCAAACATCCCCAACTGAAATCGGAAGGTTTAGAGATGACTCTGATGTTGATTGCACCTTATGTGAATTCATGAACCATCAAATAAAGACTCAAACACCCTACAAGAAGACTACAACCCCCTCAAAGAGCGCTACAAGCACCTCTAAGAACTATGCAACGACATCAAGCGCTCGAACCAACTCCAAAACAAAGAATACGATCATTTTCAAGAGAAATCCTATTTTATGTTAGAGGCTGGAACGTAAAAGACAAAGCAATACATACAAGTGGTCTATTGAGTTCTACCTTATGCATTGTTCACTTTATATACAGAATAAGAAAGTAAGTACATGTCTCTATTCTAGTCCCGCTTGTCATATATGTTCAATTTGTTGCAGACTCACATGTCTCATACCAATATCTCTGGCATTGTTGTAACAACTTCAAGAGCAAGTAAAAGTGATAGTCGAGTTACATTGGGAGATAAAACAATGTGACCTTGACAAAACAATATATGTGTGTGTGTGTGTGTGTGTGTGTGTGATCCAAAACCAACCGGGTCACTAACACCACCACCGCCACCATCGATGAAGAAGTACCACCACCACCAGTCGACGAAGAAGTGCTACTAGTACCACATGAATAGCAAGTGAGCCCAACATTCCAACAACAAGTGGTACCACATAAATCTTCTGTAAAGGAGATAAAGACAACATGAGGGATGCAAGTTTGTGAAGATGTAAGAATATATTTCATGTTATTTATAACACTTATAGTCTGTTTAATATACTTCGAATCTTCTGTTTATTATACTTGGATATGATGGTTTATTATACTTGGGTCTGATAGTTTATTAAATTAAAAATCACACATTTAATAAACTTGGAATCATATGTTTCATATAACTGGAATCACACGTTCCATAAACCTCGAATCACACATTTAATATACTTGGAATTTCATGTTTTAATAAACCTATAATCACACGTTTAAAATACGTTGAATTGTATGGTTTAATATACATGGAACCGCATGTTTATTATATTCAGAATCTTATATTTATTATTAATGATACGTGTCGATGTGTCTCATGATCAGCAGTGAGCCCAACCGTCCAACAAGTCAACCAATCAGACCAGCTAAACCAACCAGAAACCATCGGTAAGTATTATGTAAAGTCTTGCAGCGTTGTTTTATAAATGATCTATCCAAATATGTTCACAAGTATTGTATGATATTTATAGTACCAGAATCGCATGTTTCATCATCCAAATTTGAAGAAGAACAACTCAATCAACTCGAACAATAAGAAGTACAAATTCGTCAACCTGAACCACAAGAAGACAAATGCTATCAACTTCAACCCCAACAACAATAAAACATTTTATGACTTTGTTCTCCTGATCCATCATAACTGTCATAGTCTTTACCACAGTCATATCTGACAACCTTTATTTGTTTGGCTCATTGTAATTCAACTTTGACCTTTAAGGTTTTAAACATATCAATAGTCTCTGATTTCTCTTGAAGAAAATATATATGATCATATCATGAAAAGTCATCTATAAAAGAAATGAAGTGTACGTGGTCATTCCATGATGTTGTAAGAAATGAGCCGTAAATATTTGTATGAATTAACTGTAAAATATATTTTCCATGCAAGGCTTCAAACCTTCTTTGCATTGTATGTTTCATTTGATACAGTTTACACATTTATCTAAATTAGTGTAATCAAAACGACCCAATAGACCCTAAACAACAAAAATTTCTACTCTTTTTTAGAGGTGACTTAAACTCCACTACAATAAAGAAGTCAAATTTTTAGAAGTTGATTTATGTGTGAAATTCATTGTAATATGATAATAATAAAAATATAATCTATACAAGTTATCATTACAATAAAAAACCACCATAGTCAACTAAATGATTGTCATAAAAGTCTAGAGTTTTTTATTACCAAAGGACAAGAGTAACCTTATTTGTTCTACAATAATAAAAACAAGTAAATTCTTCATCAACTAGGTAAGCCACACCATCCGCAGTATACATCTGAATATTCTCTTCACTAAGAGGCCTGCTTTGGTTTGAGCCTTGCAAAAAAGATACATACATGAGTTGTTGTTGTTGTATCAACCCACTGTATGTCATTTGACACTGAAACTAACTCAACTTCTGAAGTAACAATAGAAGATAATTTATATTTCTTTGGTATTTATGCCTTAAACTTGAGGAAATATCTCTTCTAATGATTTGTTCTCTTATAATAAAAACATGGCAATGTCTTGCATTTTCTATTCTTAGAGTTTTCTCTATCTTTGCCAGAACTTGAAGGATTAGCTTGTGCAACTACTATGGATGGGTTTTTTTGTCTTGTTTTATGGTGAACTTACCAACGTGAACCACATTGGCTTATAAAGACCCATTCCTAGAATGTTTTCCTTCTAATTGACCCGATAGGTTACAAGTCAACGATATGTGAGATCAAGAATGCTTTTGGAACCCCACTCTGTAGAACATACCTACTGAGGAGATTAGAACATTCTGACAACATAAAGTATGCCCTTTACTCAAGGGTTTTCTTTTATGTAAGCGCTTGAGATTGGTCTTCTCAAATATCAATGCCATTAAGGCCCAACATGATAAAAATTTCCTTTTACACTCCTCAATTGGTTGTCAAAAGCTGATCAATAAGAAACTACTGAATTAGTGAAATATATCTGAATTTTATACCAAACTAATCTAACACATACTGAAGTTTATCAGATTATAGGTTGTGAGTGACCATTCATATGTAGTGCACTCATCGAAATCATTAGTAAAGACATTGGGTGCCATCACGCTATATAGTGACTGCGGAGCTAGCACTTTAAGATTTTACCTTGTAGGTTATATTCTATATTTAAAATTAGCCAAACCTTCATTGGGTTATATACCATACTAAATCATGGTAACTAAACGAACCTTTCAATAATGAAAAATCAGTTATGCGTGAGTAAGGTGCAAGTAAATGCAACAACTGCATCATGCAATATGTTTTCACCATTAGGAAATATGTATGGTTGTCTTCCTTGGCGGTAGACCTACACATATAATAAACATTTTTTTAACTTGTGAGGCTCCAAACTACTTTTTTATGACTTCATTAATATTTCTCACTTAGGTATGATACCAGGTATGCAAATGAATCCTAAAGAATGATTTTCTAAATGCTCACATGGTAATCTATATATAAATTATTGGATTTATATTCTTTCATATGGTACCTAATCACTTTGTAATTAATAACTTTTGAGCGTCTAAATTTATTCAAGGATGTGATATATCACATCAAATGCTTAGACATTTGAAAGTAGATGAATATCTATCATACTCCATTATCTCAAATAAAAAATTCCATGTGCATGTTGGACATCACTTTGTACATCTCATAGTCTAAGTGCCACTAACAATGGGTAATTACATCTTATCACATGGCCATACATTCCCAACACTAAATGTTTCCCAATGTGCACATAATAAGGTCACATAACTATAGACCCTTAAACATATATCACATCATCCAGACATGGCATACACATTACATAATCAACAAACTTAATCATGTCAAGATGCTACATAACGCAAAATAAACATGTTGTTCCATCATATATACATAATTAAATTTATTAAACATGATATAAACTTGCATATATAGATATATACATATAAACATATGATATGATATATATCTAAAAATTTTGGTTGAAACTTTGCATGAGGTACTGTGCGAAAACCTCACTCAAAGCATCACACTAATAAAAAAATTGAACATACATTTTTTCACGCTTGCAGTGCATGTTTGCCATGACCAAATCAGGCGTGGTCGCGATGAATTGTGTAGTTCGACACGAAAATCTTAATGTTCACTTAGGAAAAATACATTTGTAATAAGTTCGTCATAAAAAATTACCCTTTGATCGCGATGAACATTCTCTGATTCTACATAATCTAAAATCCCTAAATTATCTTGGAGTAGGGTTTCATCCTAAAATTCTTAAAATGAAGACAACACAAAGAAATTTTTGTGCCCTCACACCTATCAAGACCTAAAATTTCTGTTATGTATTTTCCTAACACCTACTCATGTATAGGTCTCTAAACAAAAATAGTAAATATGAAAAATAAAGGGTTATCTCCCAACTAATTCAATTCAAAAATTGAATGTCAGGAGAGTTTATTTCATAAGGGATTGATATACAAAGAATTTTTCTCTGATATCATCGAATGACTCATTTAGAACAATCATGGCTCTTATTTCTCATTTTGACTTGGAGCTCCACTAAATGGATGTTAAGACAATAGTTATCAATGAAGACATTGAACAAGCGATTCACATGAAGCAACCTGAAAACTTTTTAGTCAAAATCCCTAAATTTGATGGTTTGTAAACTAAAAGAATTTATTTATAGGCTCAAACAGAAGTCTCATCAATGGTACCACAAGTTTTTAGACATTGTTACCTCTTTCGATTTTGAGGTAAATTTGGTTGAAGATTGTGTATATTGCAACATTAGTGAGAGTAAAATGATATATTTAGTACTTTGTGTCAATGAAATACTCTTACTTTGCTACATGCAACCAAATACATTATATTAGAGAAATTTGATATGAAAGACATTGGGGGAAACTTCATATGTGTTAGGGATTCGTATTATAAAGAATCACGCTGGGGAATCTTAGGTCTCTCACACGAGGCTTACATTGAGATCATGTTATATCAGTATGCCTTGGATAAGAGGAAACCCTTGGATATCTCTATAATGAAAGGAGAAATATTTTCACTTTATTAGTGCCTCAAAACAGAATCGAAGATTCAATTCATACAGACAATACTATATGCCTCGATAATTGGTATAGACTCTTATCACAGCTTTGACTATGAAAGCAGAGTATGTGGCGTGTTTTACTCCATCAACCCATACATTATGGTTAAGAAGTTTATCACATAATTTCATATATGGAAGGAATTGAAAGACCTCTCCTAATTTATTGTGATTTTCATGTGATCTAACGGGAACAGTATTGCCAATAAGAATATATATATATATATATATATATATCAAGTTCCAATCTATAAAGAAGTGAATTCCAGAATGACCAGAGAAAGATGAAGCATACTAATACATACTTTATAGTTTAAGACTCATTTACTAAGACATTACCACCCTTTATCTTTCAGGATCACAGGGTTCGCATGGGTTTCCTTAGTGTTTAGGGTATGTAAGTCCAATGGGAGTGGTGTATTTTATTTTCATATTGTATTATTTCAAATCATATGTATATATATTAGTTTTTATTTCCCTTATTGTTTGAATAATAGTTACTAATATTTATTGATCTCATTTCATTAGGACTAGTTGAAAATAAAATATGTATTGATTAAATAGTCGTGTCATACCTTCATGTTCCACTGTATGAGAGGTCAAAGTTCACTAAGGTGGTAGTTAACAATGTGATTTATTATGGAACCATTATGCATTATGAGTCATGGTGAAATTCTTTAGTTTGTTCCAAATTATATCATAACATTGATCGCCATGTATGTATTATTCACGAACAACAACGTTATATAGTGAATATTTCATAGGGATATGATTTAACACACATGAATAATCCAAGTGGGAGATTGTAAGAAAATTCTAAATTAGAATATCTCATTATGTGTAATTTAGGGTATCTAAGCGTGTTTGTTGTAAGTCCAATTAGAGTAATCATTTAGAATATTAGACCTAATAATAATAATAAATATAATAATAATAATAATAATAAATATAATAATAATAATATAATTAGTCTCATGATGTTATAAATAATGTATGGATATCGGTTGAGATAAAATATATGTAGATAGAGGTTCCTTTAATCCAACAATTCAATATTGGACTTTAGTAGTCAAATAAGGATTATGGTCCATGGTAGCGGTGAGTCTATTATGAAGTGTTGCAAGTTTAGATAATAAAAGAGTGAATTATTTGAAAAAAACATGTGGATAATTAAGCATAAGGGAAAAGTTGAGGGCTTTTATTCAATTAAGTGAAAATATTTCCACTTAATATAAAAGCAATCCTCTAATCCTAGTTTGAGTATCTTGATATATTCGTATTGCTTTTCACCAAAGCTTCATATTTTTTTCTCTATCTTTATCGAATATCTTATTGCCAGTTCTGTTAGGGTTACAATCTTATACCTTAAAGAGTTGTATTTGAGCCATCTCGAGGTACTAGAAGATTTATAACCTCCTACGTAGTTATGTCAAAGCATGAATCGCAAAAGGCTTCTCTTGTAGTCTAAAGTATCATAAAAGAGATATGATAAATTTTAAATTATATATATTAATTGTTCTTATTATTATTTCTACCTAATTGAATTGGATTCTCGACGTTTGAATTTAGGGTGTGGATATCCTTGAACGATTTATGCATGTTTAAGCATCTTAGACTATTTAGGATAAATTGTTTTTTGTGTTTTTTGGAAGTTATTTTGTACTCGATATTGCAAATTTCTAACCGACAACTTTTTATGGACTCTTTACTAATAATTGATTGTTGTTTACATGTTTTCGAAAGTTAATTTGTACTAGTTTTCACAAATTCCCGAATTGCGAAGTTTTAGGCTCCGTTTAGTAATAATTTATTGTTGTTTGTATTTTTTTTTCAAGTTAATTTGTACTAGTTATTGCAAATTTACTAATGACAATTTTTTAGGTTTGTTTAGTAATAATTTATTGTTGTTTACATATTTTTACAAGTGAAAGCATATTCGTAATTAACTAATTAAATTTCATTAATTTTTCAAGTTGTTCAGTTACGCTTAGTTAAAAAATTGGAAATAACTTATAAAAAATAATATTATTATAACATTACTTTTGTAATTAACTTATATTTAACTTCTCCAATTCAATGAGTCTAGTTTTTATAAGTCAGCTATGCTTTAGACTTTAATTCAATTAAAATTAGTTTATAAAAATTAATTAAACATAGTTTTTCCAAGTCCGTAATCAATTTAATCTATTTTCTTATTTAGATATAAAAACCAAATAAATTGTCAGGAATAAAAATATTTAGCTTTTGTAAACTACACCAAGTTTATAAAAATAATTTGTTTATACGCATTCAAACCACATAATTTTTCAAATTAAAATTACAAATTGTCCTTTAGTTTCATTTTCTTTTTTTAAATTTAAAATAATGAATTTTGACAAATCGATCAAAATTACCCATCTAGAATAGAAATATAATTTAAAACTTTAGTAGTTAAATATTTTAAAATAATACTTATTTATATAATTCAAATATATATTTTAAAAATATATGAAATGATATTTAATTTAATTTCAAACATTTATTTATAGTTATATATTTTAATAACTATTCATTAATAATTATGATTGAAATAAATCGTTTAATAAAAAAATGCTTTAAATTTAATACATATAGAAAACTAAAAGTAAATTTTACGTGGATTAAATAAGAATAACTACTCAAACGCAAACATATTTTCTAGTGCTATTTCAACTATCATTTACTATTACTTAGGTTCGAATATGTGATTTTCTTTATTGCAACGATTTTTTTCATATAGTTATTTGACTTTGAAACATGGACTTTAAAATGATTTGTTTATTACAACGATATTTATTAATGATTTGTTTCATATAGTTGTTAGACTTTAAAATGACTAGTGAAATTCCTCGATTATGATGATTTTGCTAAATTTAGTCTCTAAAGCCTAAAAAATCAAAGACTAAATTTGTCAAAATTGTGATAATCAAAAAATGCATACAAAACCTTTTGAAGTCAAATGATTATATGAAAGAAATCGTAATAGTCAAAGGACCAATCATGTATTTAAGTCCTTTTACCTTATATCCAATCAACTTTGCTCAATCTTAGTTAAAATGCAGTTGTATTTAATACTCAAAATACTATTAATGACTATATAAGACTATTTTGGTTTACCAACTTATATATTATCATTCAATCCAAATTAAGTTTTATTTTTTATTTTTTTGTTAATCTTTTTTTCGTCTCTCTCAATCTTTTATCTTTCATATTTAAATGTGATTTTTTTAAAAAAAGGGAATTATAAATTGTATCCCGATTTTTTATTTTAAATTTTACAATTTTTTCCAGATTCTTGTAGAATGACCAAGAATTAGATTTGGAAAGTGGTTCTAGGTTTATATTAAAGAGTGTTTAAAAAAAGAAAACCATTATGTCTTTCAGGTAAGTTTTACTATATTTTTACGAGGAAGATAAAATCAGTATCTTGCATCTAGTGTCTTGCTAGATGCGATATCAGTTTAAAATGGAAATGATAGATCCAAAGTTAGTTTAACATGGAAATGGTAGATGTAACACCTAGATTTTAAATGATGGATGCAAGACTAATGTAAGCTGGAAATAATAGATGCGAGACATAAATGCTAGATCACAATATCCTAATGCGAGATCACGAGTAATAAGGCTCACAAAAAATATAAAAAATATCAATCACGAATCTAGTTTTGCTCGTTTAAAAAAACAAAACCAATGATATTTTTTATTTTTTTTCCGAGTTATGATTTAAAAGATATAGACTTTTAAAATTTTAATATATATATATATATATATATATATATATATATATATATATATATATATATATATATGATAGTGTGATTGTGTGTGTATTTATTGTTTTTTTCCTATAAAAGACGTACTTGATAGAAAAATATAATTAAAACTTATATCTTTGGGATAATATGCAGTAATTGAATTATTAAGTAAACCTTAGATAGTAAGTCGCCTATATTATATTTTTTTGGTGGAAAAAAACATTAAATGAAAAATAAAAGGTTTGTACAAACATATAGGGTAATTGAATTATTAAGTAAACCTTAGATAGTAAGTCGCCTATATTATATTTTTTTGGTGGAAAAAAACATTAAATGAAAAATAAAAGGTTTGTACAAACATATAGGGTATACCCCGAAGGAAGACCTGAGTATCAAAATAGGAATCGACGTGAACTAATGTTACATGACTCGGAAGCATGGAAAACTAGGATTCATAATGACATAGAACATAAGAGATAAAAAAACATCTCCAACAAAAGGCATACATTAGATCCAATGAAGATGTCAGCAATAGCGAGCAATGATCATGACCAACAATTAGATAAGAGTGGTATGCATAAAACAAGAAAAACATACAAGTAAACAAAGTTTTAGAGAAATTACTCATACCAGCAAATCTCGGTGCCATGAAATCTGATTGTAGGTCATTGTAGTTGATATTAGGGGAATGTATAGAGAGAATGAGATTGTTAATCTATTGGGGATTGATGTGATTCCTTGCTTGCTCTAATCTGATACTAGATGGCCAGTTCGAATGACCATTATTGATGATATTAGAGACCTTGAGGTTTTTCTCGAGCTTTGACTCTTTGATGATGTATTTCTCATAATATTTTACCAAAGAGGTAGGAAAGAGCCAATGATCATATCAAAATGAAGTATCCAATCCATTCTCAATCGCCACCTTGTACAAATTACTTAGCATACGTCGAAGTCATAAAAGTTTCCTCCAAGTCCAAGAGGGGGATGATCCAATATCTAAATCCTAAAAATTATTATTTTTTAAATTATTTTCTAGATTTGATCTAGTTGCACCAAAAAGAGTATATGTTATTACTAATTATAGAAAATAGATGTTTAAGGGCACCCACCTACTTTTAGGTTTTTTTATTTAGAATCTCAAGGCTTTCCTCCGGCATGGGAGTGGTAACATTGGTCCATGCAACCTTATCCCCATATATCTTCATTTCAAGGGTCAACCAAAACAAACGACAAGCGTATTAGGATAATTCTTTGAGTACCCTTGAGAGAAGGATGAAAAGGTGTTTAGCAGTCCAAGAGTCGATCCTCGAGGTAATTTTGAAGAAGAGGACGACAATTTGTGTGGATGAGAAGCCCTGTAAGAGATGAGGCTTTAGCAAGTAGAGTACCTTACTTGTAACCTAAGATCGAGATGAAATTATTTCAGAGAGTTGAACTGGCTCTAGAAAAAAGAATTTGAATTTTTGTGGGGCTGATTTAAAAATATAAAAACGAAAAAAAAAATACCAAACTTTTTTTAATAAGAAAAATAAAATTGATGTCGCCATAACAAAACAATCATAAAATCATGAACAAGTTTGACTTTACGATGTATATAATGAAACATTTCCCTCTAAAAGCTCTTTAAATTTAGACTAGCAAAGTAACAATCATATTATTCATGATTCAAAGAATTTTAATTTGTTTAAAACTTTTACTATTAATATATATTAAAATTAAAATTTTAAATATATTTTATCATAATTCATAATATAGGTTTTAAATTGAAATTCTAACGAAAGTGTAAGATTTTTATTAAAATTTACCCTTTTCTAAAAGTTAATCCCGTATTTACAAGTAGATATCTAGTATCCTAAACAAATGTTTGTTAAGCACTTTCAAAAAGCTTTATTAATTAATTAATTAATTAATTAATTAATGGTACGAAAAAAGACCGGCTATAAACGAGAAAAAAACACTATACTTAGCAAACAGAGCTTGCCTGGAAGTGAATTTAAACAGCTTTTGTGTTCATTAATTGCGTCGCACCATATATCAAAGGGCCAGGCTAGAAATAATACACATTTTTATAGATTTAGAACCGCTAGATCTTATACCTAATTGATAGATCTCGAACCTAAATTTTGACCATTTTACCCTTTTCAGAAAAACTAGCTATAAAAGCGTTTGATAGATCTCTCACCACTTTTTTCCTCTCTTTCTCCCTCTCTCTCTAGAAACCTCTCAAGACCCATTTCTGAAATTCAATTTTTGAAGAATCTAAACCGAAGAAAACGTAAAGGTAAACGATACGAACATCATGGTGTAATTTGTTTTTGATTTCATTCGGTATAAACTGTCGAATCTAGGTTTTTTAGTTTTTGTGGTTTCGATTTCAAAAGTTGGATTTTTGTATGATTTTAGGTGTTGTTTTGTTAGATTAGTGTTATATTGATGTTAGTACTGCTAGGATCTACGTTTTGGTGCTTGGTTTTGTTAGAAATGAGGCTGTTTTGGGGTTGTAGACATTAGGGTGTCGACATTGCTGTTGGGCTTCGTCGCATGCCGTTCGTGCGATGAAGAGGGGTCTTCGTCGCACGGCCAAAATGAGACGAGGCCTTAACCCAGTCTCATTTTGGGCCTGCGACGAGGCCCAAATGAGGTCTCATTTTGGGCCTGCGACCAGGTCCAAATTGTTTTTTTTTTATATTCATTTTATTTTTTTCATTCTAATTCATATTTTTTTGCGTTGTATTTACAGGATGCCTCGATTCAAGATTAAAGCAAAGAATCCGTTCAAAAAAATTAGGGCCGATGCCGAGGAGGCAGCAGCAGCGGCTAGAGCGCAGGCCGAGGCCGAGGAGGCTGCTCCGAGCGAGGAACATGTTCCCGGAACACGTAGTCGACGACGTCTCCGTCGTGGCGGTGATTATATTCCTACTCCTGCTGATGGTACCACAGGGGCAGCTTCTACGTCGCATCCAGCTGACGAGGAGTACGATGACGATGTAGATGCACCGCAGTATATGGAGGCTGATGCATCTCATGTACCGGACTATACGGAGGACGATGCACCTCACGCGCCAGAGGTAGCATTCCACTCATCTGAGGGTGAGGATGTTGATTTTTATTCCGTACTGTCGCATGTTGCGGGACTTTTCCCGGATTACACCCTGCACGAGGCTTATAGCGTCTATCACGGAGATGTAAGTGTTACACCTTTATACTGTTTTATAATTTTCTTACGTGTTCTGTACACATGTTTTTAATTATTATTGTTTTACGAATTTACATATTTTATACATATTGCAGGATAGGGTCACTCTCCGATGCTTCGCTATGTATGACAGTCTCCGGAGATGGGACATTACAAAGCAGAGCAGGGTACGGGCCAGGGTGATGGAGACTATATTCGGTCCACTCGTCGATGCACTCACCCGCTGGCATACGAACCTCCATTTGGTGGAGGCATTCTTAGAGCGGTGGCATGAGGAGACTTCTTCTTTCCATTTCTCGTTCGGGGAGATGACAGTCACATTGGACGATGTCCACGTCATCACTGGACTACCGGTTGTAGGTAGGTCCTTCACAGCTATACCCTTTGACGATGATGTTGAGAGGCTTGCTACTTATGCTGCCATGCTAGGTGTGCGGCAATCGGAGCTGAGTAAAAACCTTAGGAATGCTGGTAGTGTGAACCTAGGGTGGCTGCGTACTACTTTTACTAGTTCTCAGTATAGTGATAGGAGGATCACTGATGACCAGGTAGATCATGCCACCCGTGCCTACATACTATATCTGTTAGGTACCACTATTTGCGCGAACAAAACCGGGAACAGCATTCCATTAGATTACCTCCAGTTTGTGAACCAGTTCCAGAGTTTGCATATGTACAACTGGGGCCAGTTGGTTTTAGCGCAGCTGTACCACGCCCTTAGTCAGGGATCTCTCCATGGTACGGGAGGCATTTGCGGGTTTCTAGCGTTGCTCGAGTCGTGGATTTTTGCACACTTTGTTCAGCTTCGAGCTCCACTTTTTCCGGGTTACGACGTATCCATGCCCCATATGTGCCGACATGCGCCGCGGAAGATTGGTGTCTCCCATGAGGTGCGCATGCAGATGAGACACGTACTGGCGACATGCACCGAGGCAGATGTAAGTCATTTTCTTTCAATTTAATTATTTTAATTATGAGTACTTTTACTAATATATATGGGCTAAATTATTCTATTTACAGGTCCTGTTCCTCCCGTTCATACATTTACGGGACCCTTTTCCGTTCCAGCAGGTGACTTATGTTGAGTTGAACCTTGCTTCGTTCGACGTGGTTACGGCGTACTACCCAGACCGTGTCATTCGACAGATGGGGTATGTACAACTGATTCCTAAGGATATACGCCCTCCTAAGTCGAAAAAAATAGGGAAGAAGTGGGTCACAGACTTAAAGTGGGACGATCACTTGTGGCAGAATTGGGAAAGCCACGTGTTCACTCCTTTTAGAACAGAGTACCGTGGTAGTGGACCGAGTGCTGACCCGATGTACTACATTTGGGCGAGGAAAAGGCTATGGTACATCGTCAGTCGTCCTGCGCCGGAGAGAGGTCCTCTGGTGGAGCCGCAGGGTGGTGCTGATTATTCAGGATACAAGCAGATTGCTGGGTTTGCTCCTACGCTACCTACTTTGGATCACCCTGATCTTCTAGAGTCCGCCCTCATGATGTGTAGGATCGCCGAGAGGTACCGACGGCATTGATTATTATTCTCAGAATAACTTTGTTAGCTTTTTGGACATCAACACTATATTTTTGTAATCGGTAAATTGTATGACTGCTTTTAATTTTTGTAATCGGTTAATTCTATGAATGCTTTTAATTTATTGGAATCTGCTCATCGGTTTGATTACTTTCGAATGATATACACACTCAAAAATATAATGAAACAGAAATACACACTAGAAATTAAAATGAAACACACTGATACTTAAACAGCAACTCACACGCAAACATAAACACACACTCATACTCGAACAGAAACTCACACTCAAACAGAAATACACACGCATACTTAAATTGAAACTCACACTCAAACAGAAATACACACGCAAAATTATCTATCAGGCCAGTTCCATTTCATCAACCTCCTTTCTTCTTTCGCATCTTTGTAGTCACTGATTTCCTGTAACTGGATGTCAACAATGTCAGAGCGGACCGTATCCAGCTGGTCCTCTGTTATATAATCCGTCGCTTGACAGTTGAACCTGTTGCCCGCAATACGACGTTCCAATTCGGTGAGGTCAGAAACTAGATGTCGACGGGATGTGACCAAGACCGACCACCTAGCTCGCACTTCATCAACACGACTTGAAATGTAAGGCGGCTGAACACCATCCCTTCCGTACAGGAAGTAAATCTGGCATACTAATGCCTCGCAATACCTTTTACCACCCTCTGGAATGTGCATATTACCAGCTTCAACTGATGCCCTCATCAGATACTGATAATGTGGTCTTGTTGGTCGGGGCGGAAACTACGAATGGAGTTGTCAATTAAGGAAATCTTTTTTTGCAATTCCTCTTCGCGAGAGGTAGGATCCCTGTGCATAATATCTAATCTTTTCCAAAAAATATCCACATCTTCTAAAGGGATGCACCTACCTTCTCTAGCTATAAAGGCAATTTCACATGCACAAGGTAAACCATGAGTTTTCCTAAGGAAACAACCTCCACATGCCACCCGATCTACTCCTATATTCCGAGCACGTACAATAGCAACCGTCAGTATCTTTAGCCCCGCATGTGACACATGACCTTTAAGATTTTTGGTCAAAACACCATCGAAGCCGGGAATTGATCTAAACTTACTTCGCTCGAATGATTCGACGATACCCGCATGCTGCTTCGTTAACAAGTTATGAACTTTTTCCCAAAAAGTCTCAAAGTTGCATTGATTCGTCCCAAGATATTTTTTTAGGGACGAGTGTGCACCCTCCGCCCTACATAGTACAAGTAATAAATTATCAACATACTTGAACTTTAATAAAATAACTCAACGAAAAGTAGGATAGAAGGACTAACCTATTTGTAGTTGTTTGGCCATAATGCTTAATCGTGTTCGTTTTGTACGCAAGGAACTTGTCAGCATATTTTGTTATCCACGAGTCCATAACGTACGCAAAGCACTCCGGTTTAGATGCAAACATCTCCTTAAGTGTATCCAGGTTCTTTTGGTAACTCTCAAACGTGTTCGCCTCCGCAGCGTAGCCGTAAAATTCAACAAATTGTTTCGCTACCGCATCATCGTGCAATATCTTCCGAACCGCCCCAAGGATGTTCTTACTAATGTGCCACGTGCATAACAAATGGTGCGTTCAAGGAAAAATTCTATCAACCGCACGCATGAGAGCTAACTCCCGATCGGTAACAATAATGGATGGAAATGCGCACACGCTATCCATCATCAAACCACGAAGAGTTTCCAGAGCCCATACGTAGTTTCCAATCTTCTCTCCGCTCATAAACACGTACGCAACGGTAAATGTGATGGAAGTGGACGTAAAACCGACAACCTCTAACAACGGCATCTTATACCTAGTCGTCTTGTACGTACAATCCATGAATAACACGTTCGGGAATGTACGTAATAAGTCTATGCTAGTAGGATGTGCGAAGAAAAAGTCAGTGATCACCTTTGTATCATCTTTCAAACGCTCCCACGTCGAGTATCCATTCTCCATCAACTTCGTCAATAGATATTGCATTTGGGTTTGTCCCCTGTGTTCAACGTCCCGATGTTTTTGGCGGACATTGTAGATTGCACGCATGTTCGAAATGTTTTCCGGATATTGGTGCTTCAAACCACTGTATATCTCCCTAGGGCGCGAACCTAGGTGAGACAAACTACGAACTAGTTCCTCTTCGTCCAGTTTTAGCCTACAAGCGCGGGAATGACCGTCTAGGCGAACGTAGGGTTCATGATTGTGAGTACCGTTTATCACCTCCAAACGCCATTTCATGGCTAGTACGTCGATCGGATGACCTTTTAGCGCAAACGGACAATTACATTTCTTCGTCGATGTCTTCCTCTTTTTCAAAGTGTCCGGCTTTGCCTTTGATACGTATACACCGTATCGCTCGCAAACGTACTCTAACCTAGGAGTCCTTCCCCATTTCCCACTATCGTACAGTTTTCTTATTGTGACAAACTTGATCTTCTTTGATTCAATCTCCACGAAAGCATCTAATTCGTCTTTAGTGAATAACCTATCCGTGTTGAATATTTTACTGTAATCGGCATCCATAAATGGAGGCTGGGCAGGTTCCTCCTGCAAAATATACAATCGAAATGTATGAGTTTATATATACAAGTTGCAGTAGCAGGCCCAAAATGAGACATGTCTCAGGGCCCGTCGCAGGCCCAAAATGCGACGGGCCCAAAAGAGCGTCTCATTTTGGGCCTGCGACAGAGGCTCTCTGGCTACAATTATGGGCCATATTTTTGGCCTAGCGTCGCAGGCCATAAATGAGACGGTCTTTTGGGCCCGTCGCATTTTGGGTCTGCGACGGATCTTGTAAGCCGTCGCGCGCTGTTCGTGCGATGACGATGCTGTTCATCGCACGAACAGCGTGCTACAGCCCTGAAATCATAAAAACTTGATTTCGAGCCTTACCTCCATCCGGTAAGCTTCCTCCTCGTTCAGTAAGTCTTCCAGAGAAATGCCCATCTCTTCGTTGTCCATAGATACTCCGATTCAAGATTTTTCGAAGTGGGTTTTATGGGTTTAGGTAAAAAACGCTAATTTTTTCGAATTAATGGGTTTAGATTAGTAGATGTTACTACAAAGCTTGTAGATCTAGTGTAATATCGGATAGATTGAGTGTTTCGGCCGATTTGGAGACAAAATGGCATAAATGTCAAAATCTAGAGAGAGGAAGGATAATTTTGGAATTTCAACTTTCAGTTTGAGAAAATAAGGGAATAGGGTGAAAGATCTATCAAAATGTGTAACATTTCTAGCCTGGTCCTATATCAAAACCCAAACCCAAACCCAAAGAAAGAAAGATAGGAGTAATAAAAAATGAACGAGTGGACAAGAATCAGAAAAGGACATGTCTTTATCACCGTTGAATTCTAGAAAGAAAAAACCAAACAAATTACAAAATAATAAAAATAAATGTTTTTCTTTCCTTACCTCTTTTGTCTTCTCTTTTGTGTTCCTTCTTCTTCTTCTTCTTTTCAAACAACGCGTCAACTAAAATTTTGAGTTCATCGTCTTCCTTTAAATCCTTTCTCTCAAAATTCGATTCGATTCAATCAAACCCAGATACGATACGGCAAAGTTCTTGACTTCTCTTTCATTACTCATTCCTACTACTACTATTTAAGAGATGGGGTTTAGATCTGCAGCAGAGACATAAATTCTTCCAGATAACCAAAACCCAGATAGAAAGTTCTTACCTTTTTTTAATAAAGTTTCTATTTTTAGAAAACAAAACCCCAAGATTTTAAGATTTTTAAGATGGCGAGTGCAGCGATTTTCTCTTCTATACGGCGGAGGAGATCACCTTCCCTGGATTCGTTTTTAGCTCCGGTCGATTTGACTGGCGTTGCACTCGTTCAGACCCTAGCTTCGATTTCCTCGCAGCTTGTTTCGTCTTTCAATGACATATCTTTCTCCTTCCACCACAAGAACGCTCGCTCTTTGATCCGAAAGCTCCAAGTTTTCATAGTTTTGCTTGACTACATGATGGATTCTGCATCGTCTTCTTCTTCTCTTCCGCAATCGGCGTCTCTGTGTTTCAAAGAGTTCTACTTGCTTCTCTACCGGTCGAAAATCCTGCTTGATTACTGCGCTCACTCAAGTAAGCTATGGCTCCTCCTTCAAAACCCTTCGATTTGTGGTCATTTCCATGACGTCAATCAAGAGATATCTACCCTGTTAGATGTGTTACCTGTAAACGAGCTCGGTTTGAGCGAAGATATGAAGGAACAAATCGAGCTTTTGCGAAAACAGGCTGGGAAATCTAGATTGTGTGTCGATAAGAACGATGAGCTTTTAAGAATTAGGTTGTATTCATTTCTTGAAGAGTTTGAAAATGGTAGGATACCGAATAAGATGGAGTTGCAATTGTTTTTGGTCGAACAGTTAGGGATTAGGGACTCTAAGAGCTGCAGGGAGGAGACCGAGTTTTTGGAGGAGCAGATTGCAAACTTCGAGGGAGATTTGGAGCCAACTACGTCTGTTCTTAATGGGTTTGTCGCGATCACGCGATATTGCAGGTTTTTGCTGTTTGGTTGCGAAGAAAACGAGTTCGAGGTGAAGAAGAAACCTAGAAAAGGGCTAATCAATCAGGAGATTGCAGATACCTTTATAACCATCCCTAAAGACTTTTGTTGCCCGATTTCACTCGATCTGATTAGGGATCCTGTGATTATCTCCACTGGGCAGACCTATGATCGGAGTTCGATAACAAGGTGGATTGAAGAAGGACATTGCACTTGTCCAAAGACAGGTCAGATGCTGTTGAATACAAATATGGTTCCGAATCGAGCTTTAAGGAATTTGATCATGCAATGGTGCACTGCTAATGGCATACAGTACGATACAGAAGGAGCAGACTCACAAAACGAGTCTTTTGCTGCTGCTTTGTCTACCAAAGCTGCAATCGAAGCAAATCGAGCCACTGCAGAACTTCTCATCCAACAGCTCGCATGCGGGTCAGAGTCTGCACAAACCGTGGCTGCTCAGGAGATTCGGTTACTAGCCAAAACAGGAAAGGAAAACCGTGCGTTCATTGCAGAAGCAGGGGCCGTTCCTCATTTACGTAAGCTACTTACATCTAAAAACTCAGTAGCTCAAGAAAATTCAGTCACTGCCATGCTTAACCTATCAATCTACGATAAAAACAAGAGTCGCATAATGGACGAGGAAGGCTGTTTAGAGTCTATAGTTGAGGTTCTTAGATTCGGTTTCACCACCGAGGCAAGAGAAAACGCAGCTGCCACTTTGTTTAGCTTATCGTCCGTTCATGATTACAAAAAAAGAATAGCCGACGAGGAAGGTGCGGTTGAAGCATTATCTGGGTTATTGAGGTCCGGGACGCCTAGAGGGAAAAAAGATGCAGTTACGGCTTTATTCAATCTATCGACGCATCAAGATAATTGTGTTAGAATGATAGAAGCAGGAGCTGTGTCAGCACTAGTAGGAGCTTTAACGAACGAAGAGGTGGCGGAAGAAGCTGCAGGTGCATTAGCGTTGATAGTTAGGTTACCTGTTGGTGCAGAAGCGGTAGGGAAGGAGGAATCCGCAGTTACTGGATTGATAGGAATGATGAGATGTGGAACGCCAAGAGGGAAAGAAAACGCAGTGGCTGCTTTACTCGAGTTATGCCGAAGCGGAGGTGCAGCAGCAGCGGAAAGAGTGCTAGGCGCACCGGCGTTGGCTGGCTTGCTACAGACTCTTTTGTTTACAGGCACAAAACGAGCGAGAAGAAAGGCGGCATCACTTGCTAGGGTTTATCAGAGGTGTGGAAATGCGACACTGCAAGCGGGTGGATTAGGCGTAGGATATGCATTTCCAGGGAATTCTGCGAGGTAGCCGGATTTGCGTTTTGAATAGCTGTATTGTATGTTGTTCCTCTTTTGTTTGTGCATTATTACACATTCGTTGATTGGAATAGAAAGTTATGGAAGAAGCTTTTACAGGATCATTCTCTCTTGGTGTTTTAGTGTTTATGACATACATTAATCACACTTGTCTATCAAGCCCAAGTTTTGCATATCATGTGATATGGGTACAAAGTGATGTCTCCCAATAAATTGTTTATGTATTGATTAGTCTAGTGTGCTTATTTAAAGAGTGATCAAAATATATGAGTACTACCTAAGATTCCAGGGGTTGGTGATCTTGAAGAAGAATGGCAAAAGTAGTTATACTTACTGTAATAAATAAGGTGTTATTAAGACCCAGCAGCAGCAGCAGAAATGAGATATTGATAGATTGACCAATTAATATCTTGCTTGAATAGTTTAACTTTGATGTGACTTAACCTACCCTAAAATGGACAAAGGGGGTTGTACTTCACTACCAATACAAATCGATTTCAAGTGTGACCTAACTCTATTGAATTGGAATATTTAACTTTAATACTTTACATTTAAGGCAAATGTATGTTTATATATAAGATTTCCAATTGTTCCAAATTGTTATGTGTTTTTTTTCTTTATTAAATTTGTTTCAAGTTGTCATATGTTTTTTATTAATTTTACTTAATATTAAATGTCAATAATTATATAAAACCAAACTTTTATTTATTTATTACCATAACTATTATTTATTATTATTATTTACTCTATTCAAGCTATTTTTGTTATTTTTTACCAATATGAATCTTCAACATTAAGAGCATAGACAAGATTTACATTGGCCATAGATAGTTTATTTATATTTTCTGAGTTGTTGATGTTTTGAAGGGCTAGTTCTATAGTATGAATATGTATTTATGTCTTAATAATGTTTTCAAAAATGTCGCCAAAGTTAGTCTTATTTCAAAATTTGAGAGCTCTTTTGAGGCGTTTAATTTGATTCTAGAAAACATATAATGGATAGCCCTGCATAACAATATTCCAGTTAGCTTCTATAGTGGGAAGAAATTCAGCACTTAATGTCCACATGTTAAGAAACCTGAAACTAGATTTATTAGGGTTAATAACATTAGAAATAGAGACAAGAAGAGTGCAATGATCAAAACAAGTTCTAGTGAGATGAGTGATATTTGTATGATTGAAATAATCAGACCACTCAGTGTTAAATAAAGCACAACCAAGTCCTTTCCATTTAGACTTATTAGTCCAAGTAAACTTAGTTCCCATGTAACCAGCATCTTCCAGAGAGCATTCTCTGATGGTGCTACTGAAGTCCTCAGCACTCTCAAGGCAGAAAGTAGAGCAACCTAGCTGTTCATTAGAGGAAACAATAGAGTTAAAACACCTATAACAAACCATTCTTTTACATTAATAGAGATAGATTTTAGAGAATTCCATATATCAAATCTATTAAGTCTTTGGGACCGAGGGTAGACAATAGTGAGGTTGAAGCTCTTGTTGAGATATTTGTGAGTAATAGTTGAATGCAAGAACTGAGGATGATTGATATCAGTGTTGTTGAAGAAATCTTCGGACCAAAAAAGCCAAATCTTATTACTAATATTGTTGCAGTAATTAGGAAAATCTAGCTTGATTAAGATGTTATGAATGTTATCCTCTTTGATGAAAGGCTCAAGGACAACTAATAAACTCAGGTTTTCTTTTTTGATAGTAGACTTCAGTTTTTTAATAGCGGCTTTGTTTCTTATGCTTCGAATATTCCAACACAAGAACTTAATCAATGTCAGGATTATAATGGGTAGATTTATTGGCACCCCCAAAGAGAGACTTTATGATAGAGTTTCCTTTCTTTTTTCAAGAATTAACATCTTTGAGTCTTTTGTTTAGAAAAACTTGAAAGTCCATGTCTTCTTCTTTATTCTTGAGCTTGGGAGTATGAGTAAGACTGCAATGTTAGCTTGTTTAGGAGTGTAGCTTTTAAATTATATGTTGTAGTGAGGAGATAATTCATCTTCAAGGTTCTTGATGGCATCGATTAAGTCTTCATTATTTTCAGAATTAGCAGGAGAGGTAGATCCATTAGGAGAAGAATATGTGTTAAGAAGACTTATGTAATTACCAATATTAACAGGGTTAACAATGATAGACTTCCGTTGATGATGCTTCTCATTGTTGTTATCAGTATTTTGTTGAAGATAAAACTGTTGTTCATCCTTTTTATCATTGTTGTTATATGTATTCTTGGTTTGTTGCTTCTAGTTCCCGCGAGTTTCTTGATTTATTGAAATGACTTTTTGCAGGTTTCAATATTATGACCAACATGAAAACAATGAGGACAATATTGTTGCACATCTTCGTAGCTTAAATGAAGCCAACTTCCATCATTACTGCCAAAGCCTGCCCACGCGTGATGATGAAGTTTATGAGAAATGTCCAACTCGATCCACGCATAACATGCGTTAAACATAACTCGATTCTTAGAAGGCATCCAAGTTTTTAAAGGGTTTCCTACATAAGAAGCTACGCATTGAATGAATCCTTATTATACAGATGTGCAAGGACGTTTTTAATATTTAACCACACCGGAACTATTGGGCTTTCATACTTGAGATTAAAAGAAAAAAGCCATTTCAAAAATCTCATCGATTTATCACCCACTGTCCACACTTCTCTGGACCAGATCTTGCAGAGGTCATTCTTGTATGAAAATTCAGGAAACATGTGCCAAGAATCCCAACTAATATAAGTAAATTCTCTAGTGAATTTACTCTCAGAAAAATTTTAATTAAAAACCTGCCTTTTAGGTAAGCCTTTACTGAATTTTCCAATTAATGTATGTTTCGAAGAGGCTTCATCTTTCCATTGTCTTTTTCATGGAATTGAATCGATATATGGTCATTATTGACTAGTGTGTAGATTGGTTTAATTTCATACAGATTCTGACTTGGGGATACAATATCTACAAAGGATTTGGCTTGCGATATTGAAGGATCAGCTAATCAAATATTTGAAAGTGTTGAAGGATCTGGCTTTAACTTTCGATGAAGTTAGATATGAGCATTTTCGAAGAGAAGAAAATATGATCCTTGATTCCTTAGCAGTTGCTTCACGATCAGAAAATCATCCTTGGGTTATATCTCAGGAGTGTCCTTCAGTTACGAGAAGTACAAAGCAATTTATGGAGATAGAGGAGGAAAACAATGTGGTTACAGACAATTGGAAGTCGAAGATTGTGGACTTTTTGGAAAAGGACGTTTTACCAACAGATAAATCAGAGGCTAAAAGAATCCGGTTTAAGTCTCATGGCTATATCCTTTTAGGAGGAGTTTTATACAAGAAGTCATTTAGTAGGCCGTTGCTTAGATTTTTGGCTAAGGACGAGACGTAATTTGTCCTATCAGAATTGCACGATGGGGAAGGATCAGCACATTATGGATATAAAGCATTAATTCAAATAGTGTTTCTTGCTGCGTATTATTGGCCGATTATTTCCGGTGATGCTAAGGAATTGGTAAAACGGTGTGATACATGCCAAAGGTATGACAATATAATACATAAGCCAGGGGTTCTGATGGAAAGTATTTCAGAAACATTACCATTCGATATGTGGGGTATTGATTTGGTTGATCCTTTACCAATGACATCAGGGGGAAGAGAAACGATTATAGTAACGGTTGATTATTTTTCTAAGTGGGTGGAAGCATAACCTTTAGCGGGGACAAAGGCAAAATATGTTATCAAGTTTGTTGTATCGAACATTTGTTGTCGTTTTGGGGTTCCAATACAAATCATAACGGATAATGGACCCCAATTTGATAATAAGGAGTTTAAGAGCTTCTGCATTTCTAGGGGCATACAACAATGTTTTTCTGCTCCGTTTCATCCATAAGCTAACGGTCAGGTGGAGGTGACCAATAGAACAATTCTTGACGGATTAAAGAAAAATTTGGAATGAAAGGCTAGAAAATGGCCAGATTATTTACAGGAAGTATTGTGGGTCTATAGAACAACGCCACAAACTGCAACTTCGATATCTCCGTTTGCTTTGGTATACAGAATGGATGCGATGGTCCCCTAGGAGGTTATTTTCCCATCATACCGTGTGGCAGCTTATACAGAGGACTTGAATGATCAAAGTATGGCTATAGAACTTGATTTGGTAGAGGAAAAAAGACGACGTGCATAACTGAAGTCTCTACACTATCAAAGATTAATGAGGAGTAGATACGCTTCACAAGTGAAGCAGATGAATTTCAAGGTGGGGGACAAGGTATTACGAAAAATCTTTCTTCATACCAAAGAAAAAAGCCTTGGAAAGTTGGGACCGAATTGGGAAGGCCCTTATAAAGTAACATAGAAAGTGAAGCATGGAACATATCGGTTAAAAGATAAAGAAAGGAGATACCTCAGGCATCCGTGGAACATAGAGCATTCAAATTTGTATCTAGAGTAATGATTCTTTTTTATTTTTCAGGTTTGGAAAAACAACGAAGGCATACTATTTCCTATCCTGTTAGGCACATGATCGTTTTAACTTGGTGCCGTTATTAGCTGATAAATACAAGGGAACTTTTGGCTCGAACTATTGTTTCTGATTCATAAGTTATGATCAGATAATTATAAATATGACTAAGGTCAGCAGACAATGATTATTATGACCAACAAAAGTTGGCATACAACAATTATTATATTCAACGCATGTTGACATATATTATTTTGCATACCCAATATGAAGTTGCAAATTTTATAAATTAATGAAGTGTTACAATTGAAGAGTTTGAAGATTATCCGGGGGTGATTATGTGATACGAGAATCTCTTAGTGTCAATATAGGTTGATTTACTTTGTTTAGGAGCTGTTTTAGAGAGTGAAAATGGGAGCTTAGCTTAAGTAGAGAGAGAAAGTAATAAAATATTCGTCTTGGGATCTGTGAAGCGTGTGTGGTCCTTTTATAGTACAATTGCAGACCCCACATGCTTTAATTCCCATTTATTACATTTTTAATCCATACATCTTATTTTCTTCTTATTCTAGCTACTTCTTTGATAGTTTATACAATTTTCCCCTCACACAATTTCCTCTTTTCATTTTCCTCCTATCATACTTCTTCTTTACAATTTTCTCCTATCATGTTTCTTCTTTACGATTTTCTCCTTGTCTTTTATTCTTCCTTATCAGTAGCCCCCCAGTCCTAGTAAAAATAGTTTTACTGGGACTATAAAAAAGTCTCCATTACACTTCGAACATCTTTTCCTCGAAACAAATACCTCAAATGCTGCACCTCTTCGAAAAAGCATCTCTTCGAAAACATCTCTTCGAATGTTGAATTTCTTCGAAAAAGCATCTCTTCGGAAACATCTCTTCGAATGCTGCATCTCTTCGAAACAACATCTTTTCGAAAACATCTCTTCGAATGCTGCATCTCTTCGAAACAGCATCTCTTCGAAAACATCTTCTATTTCATATTAACCAGTGTAGCCCCCCGATCCTTGCAATGACTTAATAAAGACAAGCCAATACCTAAAATCCTTGCCCATCAGAATTTTCCTTGTGAGCATATCACAACCATTAGAATTCGATGCTAAGGCATTGCAATGATTGGCTGTGAAAATTTGGCATGACATCAGCAGTCATGCTTTTGTGTCAGCGTATCTTTAGAGAGATCTTGCCTCTGCAATTTCTCCCACGTCTCTGTCAACAATTTTTGACCTAGGGTTCCCATAATACCCCTAGGCAAACAATAAGAAATGTCCCCAGGCCCGATTTTTCCTAGAAGCCCATTTGGCCTCTATAAATACTCATCTCTTTCATTAATGGCTTAAACTTTCCACCCAGAATTTCTAGAGAGAGAAAGCTGGCTCACAAACCTCGTCGGATTCCTGAGTGGCTCCTTATTAGCAAAAAATTCGAGGAACGAGTTGCTTCTGGTGAATACACTGAGCCTCAGCCTCCACCTGCTGTGACTACCTTCTACGGTTCGTGGCCCCCTCCTGCAAATTCGACGGCCATAATCCCTCTCGAAATATATCATCAGAATCAAGTCAACAACCAGATCACCCTCGAAGAAATGGGGAAAGAAAATCACCATAAACATTCTTCGGGAAAAAGAAAGAGACACCACAATGACATGCATTCACAGGAGCGCAAGCGTTTGAAAGATGTACCAAAAACTACTCCTGAGCCTCCTCAAACTATGGTGGCTGACCCTGAGTCTCCTCGAACTGCAGCAGCTGACCCTCCTCTTCCGAGGACCGGGGATCCTGTCTCAAGCCTTCCAGCTACTCCATCCATAACAGGAAATGGGACACCCCGGTTTTCTTCAGGACAAACCGTGGCTACTGAGGCATAAATTCAAGAGCTGCGCAACAAATCCCTAGCTGCTAAAGGAAAAGCTATTGCTTCGGATAACCCGGAGTCGTCTATTCCAGCCACTCATGTTGCAGATAGGAGTAATATCATCGAAATTCCTGCTGAGTCGTCCGGTGAACATCCTACCGCCCTGATCAATCCTGATCCAATCACTCAAGCCATTCAAGCCACAAATCCAGACCAACAAATTGACATCACATCAGAATCCTCCAGTCAGACGCGTACTCCTCCTCCAACCATGTCCGATGAGCAAGCGGAACGCATTTCCCCTAAGTCAAAAGGTGATGTAACCCTTCCCTTAGAACTTGATGCCATCATGGGCAACAATATTCGAGGGATTGAAAATAAGCATGCTGTTGCTCTTTACAATATATCGTACAAGTACTTTTCTCCCTCGGAAGAAACGCTACTTCGTACTCGTTGGTGCATCCCTTCGTATATCAACATCAGATTTCCCTCCGAATGAGAGACTTCACTATCTGTTAGGGATCATGAACTTGTTGTCTACACTGACATCATGAATTGGGGACTAAGATTTCCTTTAGACCCTTTCTTCATCGAGTATTTTGCTAAGATTGGTCTGTGCCCCTCTCAAGATGGACCCAACATGTGGTTCACATTAATGGCATGCATCATGGCATCGAGAATTTCAAGCCAAGAGTTTTCCTTGGAGCAGTTCATCGGACTATCCGGGTTGGCTAGGAATCCATTCTTCCCATTTTATTGGTTAACGTTTAACCGAAGGCAGAAAGTGCTAAAAGATCTGCTAGAGGTTGACAAGAAATAGAGACAGCATCTTCTTCTCAAGACACTGGGAGACTGGCTCTGAAACAACAACCTTCGAACCCTCACAAATTAACTCTGCTGTGGACCAATAAATGTAAGTCCTCGAATCACTTTATTTATAACAGTCATTCGAATTGTGAGAGTTTAAGAGTTTAACTTAAACATTTTTGTAGCTATGACTAGAATTTCGAAGCCATATGCTGATTATGTGGAGAGTGCCACTGCTGTTTTTACGAGGTTAGTGAATGGGCTAAAGAAAAATGGGAAAACCGATTTCGCTTATGTTTTAGTGACAACAATATGGCTCTGAGCAAACTTTGGAGGTTAAATCCCCTTGATCGACTGTCTTTGAAAGAATTGATGACCCCTCCTTCCCAAGATGAGGTACTAGAACGAGTAATAAAGAAAGATATAGTAATATATCTTCCGAAGCGTGATCGTGCACAAAGTCATCGAGATGCACCCGATGAGGAACTTCCTGCTAATCAACAACAGCTACAGCTAGAAGTACCCGTCGCTCCGGACCCAGCCTCCTCGGACAACATAGTAGCTCCCAGTCCTGATCCTTCCCCAAAAAAGGCCATTCACCCTCGGAGGAAGAAAAGCTTGAAAGCCAAAGGGAAAGAGAAGACTGCCTTAGAGCCTATCCAGGAGCAGTCCGAGGACAGTAGAGTTCAAAATGACGCCCCCGAACCGGCCAAGGAGATTGAAGATCAAAGGGATCTTGATGTGTCTGATCATGAAATGGGAGATAACTCTCCCAAACAAAACTCCAACTTAACACCCAGCACTCCTCGGACCCAAGCATCACATCCAGCTCCCCCAGAGGAGCCCCTCATACTTGCTCCACTTTCCATGCCTCAAAGTATGCCTCTTCAACATATTGATCTTGGGATTCTCGAGGGGGAGACATCTGACCCAAATTATAACTTAAAGCAAAGAAAAATTCGAGGCATAAATCATTATGACCCAAATCATAGTTGAAGATAAAGAGAAATTCGAGGCACAACTCATTGTGACCCAAATTATAGTTTAAGGCAAACAAAACTTCGAGGCATAAATCATTATGACCCAAATCATAGTTGAAGATAAAGAGAAATTCGAGGCACAACTCATTGTGACCCAAATTATAGTTTAAGGCAAAGAAAAATTCGAAGCATAAATCATTATGACCCAAATCATAGTTTAAGATAGAGACAAATTCGAGGTACAAGTTATTGTGACCCGAAAAATAGTTTAACGCAAAAAGTACGTTATATTAAGTAGCTCATTGGACACCTCGTTAAAACCTTCCTGTGCCTACCAGGATAGGAAAGAGTATGCCCTCACTATGTCCGGAACTTTCATATACAAAAAGGGACAACTTTCTCATTCAAGATACAACTTTAAATGTTCAATATTCCATGGGAGACGGAGGTATCGCCCTTCCTTGTCTTTCAGCCGATATGTTCCAGGTTTTACTTTCTCAGAGACCTCATAAGGACCCTCCCAATTTTCCCAGACTCTTATCTTTGGTATGCAAAAAGACTTTTCGTAGTACTTTATCTCCCACATTGAAGTCTTCATGCTTTACTTTAGACGCATATCGACTCTGCATAAGAGTTTGATAATGGAGGGACGTCAACTGTGCTCGTTGTCTTTTTTCTTCAACCAAATCTAACGCCAAGGCTCTGTTTTGGTCATTCACCTCCGCTATATACGTTGCCACACGATATGAATGGAAAACAATCTCTGGAGGGACAATGGCATCCATACCATATACTAAGGCAAACGGGGATACAGCCGTGGCTGTTTGTGGAGTTGTCCTGTAAGCTCACAATACTTCTTGTAAATAATCAGGCCATTTTCCTGCCTTCCCTTCCAAGTTCTTTTTCAAACCATCCAGAATTGTGCGATTGGTCACTTCCACTTGCCCATTAGCTTGAGGATGAAATGGGGCAGAAAAACATTGTCGTATGCCCCTAGAGAGGCAAAAACTTTTAAACTCCTTGTTATCAAACTGAGGCCCGTTATCCGCTGTGACTTGCAATTGCACCCCAAAACGACAGCAAATGTTTGACACCACAAATTTAATTACATATTTGGCCTTTGTCCCTGCTAAGGGTTCTGCTTCTACCCACTTAGAGAAATAATCCACTGCGACAATTATAGTTTTCCTGCCCCCGGATTCCATCGGTAAAAGTCCAACTAAATCGATGCCCCACCTATCGAATGGGACTGCTTCCGAAATACTCTCCAATAATACCCCCGGCCTATGGATCACATTGGTATAGCACTGACAAGTGTCACATCGTTTTACCAAATCTTTTGAATCTGATGCAATAGTCGGCCAATAATAACCAGCTAGAAACACCCGACGTATTAATGCCTTATACCCACAATGGGCAGATCCTTCCCCATCGTGTAATTCGGACAGGATGATTTGTGACTCATCCTTGTTTAGACATCGTAGTAACGGTCGACTCAAAGATTTCTTATACAGCACGCCTCCCAGCATAACATACCCATGAGATTTGAACCTGATTTTCCTTGCCTCGTACTTTCCGACTGGTAAAATATCGTTTTCGAGGAAATCAATAATGGCGGACCTCCAATTGTCTTTGATCACATTGCTCTCCTCGGTAACGTTCATTGCATGGCCCGCATCGATCATGATCGAGGGACGTTATTGAATCAAGACCCATGGGTATCCCTCCATTCGTGAGGCCGAAGCCAAAGAATCTGGGACAACATTTGCTTCCCTTCGAACATGTTCATGCTTAACTTCCTAAAACTCAGATACTAAGTCTTTTAATGCTTGCAAATACTGTATCAGCTTATCTTTTCTGGCCTCGGATTCTCCCAAAGCTTGGTTTATTACTAACTGTGAATCGCTGATCAGTTTGACCTTTTTGGCCCCACATATATGAGCTAAACGCAAACCCGCTAATGCAGCTTCATACTCCGCTTCATTGTTAGTGACGTTAAAGCCGAACCGAATAGCTTGGAGCATAGCTATCCCTTCTGGAGAAATCAATTGGACACCTGCCCCACTTCCCGAAATGTTCGACCCCGCATCTGTTCTTACCAACCATTCCATTTCATCAAAATGGTCAATGATTTCTTTATCCTCTCGATCTGAATGGAATTCGACAAAAAAATCAGCTAAAACTTGGGCTTTTATCGCCGTTCGAGGCTCAAATGCTATGTCAATTTCCCCTAGTTCCACCGACCATTTAGTCATCCTTCCACAGATATCAGGCCTCTGCAATTAACCTTTCAGGGGAAAAGTTTTCCGAACGATTATAGGATGTGTCTGGAAGTAAGGTCGCATTTTTCGAGCAGCCGTTACCAAAGCCAACGCTACCTACTCCAATTTGAGATATCGCTTCTCCGCATCCAGCAAACTCTTACTAACATAATAGATAGGTTTCCGAAGAGATTCCTCTTCGCGGAGTAGAACAGCACTGACCGCACAACCTGACACTACTACATAGACAATTAATTTCTCCCCTACCAATGGTTTAGACAACACCTCAGGGGACGTCAGATACTCTTGGATTTGGCGAAAAGCGGCTGATACTGTTTCGGTCCAACAAAACTCTTTCGCATTTCGCAACACCTTGAAGAAGGGTGCACATTTATCCGAAGACCTAGAAATAAATCTATTCAGAGCGGCCAATCTCCCTGTCAGAACTTGGACTTATTTGATATTCCGGGGGGGAGTCATGGTGACTAAACTTTTATATGTTCTAGATCAGCCTCGATACTTTTTTCGCTGATCATGTAACCAAGAAATTTGCCCGACCTCACCCCGAAGATGCACTTCTCCGGATTGAGTTTCAAATTGACCTTGCTTAAATTGTTAAACGTCTCCTCCAGGTCAGCAAAATTTTCTTCGTCCCGCGAACTTTTGACCAGCATATCATCGATATAGGCTTCCATGTTCCGTCCAATATGTCCCTCAAAGGTTTTATTAACCAGGCGCTCATAAGTTGCCCCTGCATTATTTAAGCCAAATGGCATAACCTTGTAGCAGTATAACCCTCTCCCGGTAATAAAGGAAGTGCTTTCTTCATCTTTAGCATCTAACCAGATTTGGTTGTACTCTGAATAAGTGTCCATGAACGACAATAGTCGGTTACCGGAGGTCGAATCTACTAACTGATCAATGCGGGGCACTGGAAATGGATCCTTGGGACAAGCTCTGTTTAAATCTGTGAAGTCGACATACATTCTCCACTTGCCATTCTTCTTCCGTACCAATACTGGATTTGATGCCCATACGGGATAATGCGACTCGCGAATGTGGCCTATGCTTAGTAGCCTTTCTACCTCCATAAGAATAGCGGAAGCCTTTTCCGGAGAGACTGGTCTCCTCTTCTGGACAATAGGTCGAACGTCAAGTCGTACCGCAAGCTTATGACATATAATCTCCGATGGTACTCCAGTGACATCCTGTGCACACCAAGCGAACATATCGAGCTTGTTAGATAAAAAAAACAATTAACCTTTCTCTAAACTCCAAAGAAAGTTTTACTCCGATCTTCAGAAATTTTCCACTCGCGAATTCATGTGTCTCAGAATCTTCTTCCGGGACCAGAAACCCGGGGGCCTCCCTCGGATCATCACATGGGATGACTTCGGAGGAAGGCCCCTTTAATTGCTATACTTTATCTGACGCTTCTTCCCGAACTCCCTTCGAGGATAAAGCTATCTGGTAACATTCAGGGGCCATTTTCTGGCTACTTCTGATTATCCCGACATTGTTCCCAACCACATACTTTAAACACTGATGTACCGTCGAAATTACGACATGCATCCGGGATAACCAAGAGCGACCCAGAATGGCATTATATGAAGTTGGCACGTCAACGACAATAAACAATACTTCCACCTCTTTCTTGAATGGCCCGCGACCCAACTCAACCACACACTAAAACTCTCCAACCACCACTGCTGTAGCGCCGGTAAAGCCCACTATAGTCCTGTCGGATCGTCGGATAACTGGTGAGTCAGAAATTCTCCTGTAAGTGCTCATAAACAAGATATTCGCTGAGGTCCCTGTATCGATTAGTATCTTCTGAACTTGATCTCTAGCGATACCCGCGGAGATCACCACCGCATCCTCATGCGGGCCTACAACATTTCGCATATCATCATCATCAAAACAAATGATGGGGGAGGGTAATCGGTGCATTTGTGCTGACACCCTCGCTTCGATCTAGGTAGTCAGGTTGACCATGTGCCTCTTTCGCGAGCTATTAGAATTTCCCGCAATAGTATCTCCTCCAAAGATTGCCACTGAATCAAAGAAAGCACAGAGGCTATTCACCCTCACCCTCAGAATAACCTCTACCACCATATTCACATTGTTCCTCCCCTCCTTGGGATCCAAATATTCTTGTTCAATGTCAAAGTCGTCGCCCCCTTCGGAAATTACCATGGCTGTGTCAGTGTTCTTTGGGACAGCTTTCACCACAGCGTTCTTCTGGGAGTGTTTTTTGACAAACTCTAATAACATTCCATTCTCGATCAAAGCTTGCACTTCTTTTTTCAAAGCTATGCAATCCTTGGTATCATGCCCAATATCCTCGTGATACTTGCAATACTTATTAACGCTTCTACTTTCCCTCGGAGTCTGTATAGGAAAAGGCTTCCTGAATGGTACTGTAGATCTCGTCTTGTCAAATATAGCGGCAACATTTTCCGTCAACTCCTCAAAATAGTCTGGTCAAACCCACTTATTCGACATTGGTCGGGCTCATTGATTGTAATTTTGCTGGTTTCCATAGTACTGTGAGTTTGTTTTCTGCCTCGGCGGATATTGGCTACTCGGCTCAGATCTTTGAAATTGATTTTGATCCAACTGATCCCCCGATTCTTTCTCTGATGCCTGAGTCTCCTTTACTAGAATTCTCTTCTCGACCTGATCCAACAATGCTCCGAAGGTCATTGCCTGACTCTCTGCCACCGTATCCTTCAACAATCCGGGGAGTAGGCCCATCCTGAAAGCTGCAAGGGCCACTGAATCTTTACAATACTCCATGTCCATTTTCGTTTTGTCAAACCGATTGGTGTAATTCTTCAAGCTCTCCACAACCTTTTGTTTGCAATAGATTATCGTGTCTCCGTTAGCTCTGAACTTTTTGCTCCCCACAAAGTGTTGTCTGAAGATATTCCAGAACATGTCGAAATTCTTTATCGAGCCTTGCGGAAGCCTATTATACCACTTGGAAGCTACCCCATTGAAGGTATGAGAAAATGCTCTACACAACAACTTATCATCGTCGTCGAAATTAATCATGAAATTTTTGAATTGTTCGATGTGATTATCCGGAACTTGCGTTCCATCGAATTTTTCTAACTTTGAGATATCGAAATGCTTTGGGATGTTTCCCACCAAAATGTCCAGGGACAGAGGTGAAGCTCTCCAATTGTGACCCGTACAATAAACGTTGGATCTTAAATTGTCATTGCTCGGAAAGTAAAACCCTTCCTCAGATGGCAGAGTATATTGATGCTGCCACTCCGAATTTCACGGGACCATGTCTTCTTTTCTAACAGGAAACTTCGCTTGGCCATAAGCCCGATCGTCGAATTGAGCACAGTAACTCTTCTCCCTCGGAGACTTCCTCTCCGAGCTTTTTCCCCTTCAGTAATCAGTGTGTCCTCGACCGTGCTTTTTCTTTCTGTGATTTCTCCTAGGAGATGACTCTGATGAATTGTATCGAGAATAATCGCTCAAATCAGACGAATCCAAATATCACTTTTCTTTCCTCCTCGACGATCGCCGTTCGTATCCCCTGTATCTATCGTCCCTGTTTTTGGGACGAAAATCGGTTTCGCGCTCCTCTTTCCCACTAGCTGGCTCCCTCCGTATCTCAGAATGAAGATTTGCCTGTACGGTTTCCTTTTCAGCCTTCAATCTTTCGATCTCCAGCAACAGTTCATTCCTTCGAGCCAATAGGTCTGAGTCATCGAAAGTGTTTTTGACTCGATGGCCCCTATGCGCCTCATCCTCCATGTCATTTTGATAGTCCTCGCCCACTAGGTTCTCCTCGCAATTGTTGACAAAATAGTCCCCTTGCTCTTCCATAGTTTTCCTCGGAACTATTTCCAGGAAACGATTGTCGTCAGAACGATCTTTGTTTCCCACAGACGGCGCCACTGAAGAGTTTGAAGATTATCCGGGGGTGATTATGTGATACGAGAATCTCTTAGTGTCAATATAGGTTGATTTACTTTGTTTAGGAGCTGTTTTAGAGAGAGAAAATGAGATCTTGGCTTAAGTAGAGAGAGAAAGTAATATAATATTCGTCCTGGGATCTGTAAAGCGTGTGTGGTCCTTTTATAGTATAATTGCGGACCCCACACGCTTTAATTCGCATTTATTACATTTTTAGTCCCTACATCTTATTTTCTTCTTATTCTAGCTACTTCTTTGATAGTTTATACAATTTTCTCCTCACACAATTTCCTCTTTTCATTTTCCTCCTATCATACTTCTTCTTTACAATTTTCTCCTATTATGTTTCTTCTTTACGATTTTATCCTTATCTTTTATTCTTCCTTATCAACAATGGCATATAAGGGGAATTCCGATAAATGTTCTTCGGAACATGTTGATACCATTACAAAAAAACAGCATCATCTAAAAGGACTTGTACAAAAAGGGTTGGAACAACATAAGTATTATTTACTCAGAATATTTCGAGGAGTCACTCTCCTCTGAATCTGATGAGTCACTTTCACTCACAACAGTTTTTGGTGGGCAAAGTTCGGGGGCTATAAGTTTCCAGAAACTGCCTAAGTCATACTCAGGGTACTTCTCGTGAATTTGGGTAATCAATCCTGCTCGAGTGGTAGCATCCCTGGCATTGAGCTTGTCTACGCATTTTGCTGCATAGGCATTTACAGCTTTTTCTTTTTCTGCCTCAAGATTCCTCAGTAGATATTTCTTTTCATCTACAATCGTCTAAAAGTCTTCCAAATGATCCTTAAACCTTTTTGTTGAAAGTTGGTGAACCTTTATTTTTTAAGACTTCGTTTCTAATTGATTGTACCTCCTCGTCAGTAATGGTAATTTTGAAGGGGAGAATCGTGGAATTACTTGCCTAGTCATCGAAGGGGTGGCTGGAAGGTCTGATCCAGAGACATCAATTTTCAGAGGAGGATTGTTGATTACTGAAGTTGAATTCATATTTTAGGTTTCCGAAGAGGTTTCTTTAGCACGTTTACGTTCTTGATAGTTTTTCTTTTCTTTGTGATGTATTTTCCTTTTACCAGAAGAATGCTTGTTGTGTTTATATTTACCCATGAATTCGAGGAGACTGAGATCAGAAGCTTGGTTTTGAATGGAAATATCGAAGGGTATGATAGTAGGAGAATTTTCCGATTGAGGCCAGGAACCGTAATAAGTGGTAACACGAGGTTTGGGTTGAGGCTCTACGTATGTACCAACAACAAGTTTCTCTTTGAATTTTTGACTAATGAATAACCACTCTGGAATTTGACGAGGCTTAGGGAGCATAAGCTAGCTTTCTATTTCTAGAATGGAAAATGAATGTATTTATAGAATTAAATGGGCTTTTGGGAGAGAGAGGCATGGGGACGTTTTCTTTTGTTTGCCTAGGGCCGTTATAGGTAATATAGTTGCATTTGTAGTGAATCAAGATCTGAGATAGAAGGTGAAAAGGCAAAATATATGGTGAGAAGCTTTGTGAAGTGTAATAATATCTCTAAAAATATTTGGTGACAAAAATCTTTGTAGGATGACATCATTAAAAAAAAGGCGAGAGATTGTTGATTGAGATATGAAAACTGACATTGGAAAATTTGAAGGGATTTTTTAGTAAAAGTTTTTGCGAAAAATGTGCAAGTATAATCTTGTTTTTACAATTAGTTAGCCAAGACTCGGGGGCTACAACCAATTATACTTGTATAATTATCTTCGAAGATGATATAATGATTTTCGAAGGAGTAAGTTCGAGGGCGCTGGAATGTCTACATGATTGTTTCTGATAAGATTATTTCAAGTAAACAAAAATTTATGTTGGGCTACGACTGAGTATTTGCTAACAAATTGCAAGGATTGAGGGGTTATGTGAGTATTATTGAGGAGGACAAAGAGTAATTTTTGAAGAGGTATTTTATGAGGAAAATTAAAAGATAAGAAGAAATTTAAAAAACAATTTAACAAAGACTGGAGGGCTACTGATAAGAAAGAACAAAAGACAAGGGTAAAATTACAAAAAAGCAAGTTTAATCTCTTCTTATCAAAGACTTTCTATCGCCTTTGTGGCGCAGCTCGATGCATCATCTATCTATCATCATCATCATCCATCTTATCTTGTTTGTGAGCGTTCTCCGAACATCAGCGAGTCAAACCAACATTCAATCCACCGCTACACGCATTATATAATAAGTTTAAGTTGTGAGTGTTCTCCGAACAACAACTTCTACGGTCACGCCACTTTCGTGCATACATCAAGTGTTCCCACGCCCATGATGTTTTCTTTCGACTCTTATTACCAAAACTAGTATTATTAGATATATTGGCGCTAGCATGAGAATAATTGTAGAAAATAGTGTTTCGTTTCCGGATAATCTCTAAAGTCTTGTAAACAATTTCTTATTGAAATATTTTTGGGGTTCTCCAAAAAATTCAATTGGATAAAATCAGAGATATATACTTTAAACAGAGAGGATGAAAATAATTTGATCTTCTTTTCAACAGAACCCATATTTATAAATTCGACCAACCAAAAACAGTTTGGAAGTTAGTCAGTTAGGATATCTTAACTGGTTTTTTAATAAAACGGCTATAATTTAAAATTTGAATAAAACGGTCAAATTTTAAATTTCGAAATTCTGTTGACTAAACAAGCGTGCACTCCGCACTCTACGACTTGTTTGATAATATATCATGATTAAATTGGTCGACTAGTCGATCCAATTACACTAAAATAAATAACAATAATCACTTTCGAAGTGTTGGGTTTCTACGTATCATGTATACCAAAACCAAAAATGAATTTATATTATGACTACTTATAGGGTGTATTGGATATTAGGCCCGCGACCACGGTTAGTCGAGACATTTTTTTGCTTTCTTGCCATTTAAATGAGATTTTTTTTTAAAATATGAAGAAAAAAAAACTAGTAAAATGATTTTGTAACTGTTTAAAATATGAAAAAATAGTAATTTAAACAAACACCAAATAATAATGCAAATAAAAAAAAGAATATATGAAATACTAATACGAATAATAATCATCATCCGTCAAGCGAACTTGATTGAGTTGATCGATGACGAAAGATGATCAAAATTTAAAAAACAATAATATTATAGAACGATCTGAAATATTATAATAGTACTTCTAAAATTTTGTTTTGAAAATAATATGAAAAATGAATGAGACTTATATTGGTTTCAATTCTATCTATAAAAAATTAATTTTATAAAAATTCGAATCAAATCAAATATTTGATTTGATCACAACTGTTAAAAAAGTTAATCATAGGTAAATCGAACATCTGATCGATACTTTCGTACTATTCACAATTATCAAATTATTTTTTCTCTCAAAAATTTGAAAGATAATTTCGAATTCCTAATAGCTGATAAACTAGGAAGGTCTAAAAAAAAATTCGAACTAGTGTCGCGCAGCATCCGACTGTATAAATATGTGAGTCATACAGGGTGAAGTTAAATTTCGACCGTATATAGTGATGGTGCAATGCATTATTATAAGCATGGATTGGTCTCCACTTAAAACACTAGTGTAGTACTAGTGGGTGTTAAAGTAGGCCATTTTATGAGGAATGCATTGGAGATTGTAAGCTAGAAATCTATGATTACTTTTATTTATATATATATTATCATAATAGGAAGGGCTTGCTTATGATAATTTATATTCAAACTTTTATAATTAGTAGTTAAGGTGGGTTAAATTAGGATACTTGCGATAACCAATTCAAAATGTAAAAGCGTGCTAAAATTTATTTTTTTACTTTGCTGGTAGAAATCTTTTCCACCGGTAGGGAAGCTTGAACTAATGGGTGAGAAGGTCGCATCCGTCGATTGAGAAGGATTCAATCGTCGAGAATTGTTAACATTTTTGGACCCGAATTTAACAAAAGACCGGTAATTAATCACCACATTTAATTTGGTTTAAAATAATACTCCCTCCGTCCCAAAATATTTGTCTTTCTAAAAAATTGTTTTTGTTCCAAAATATATGTCGTTTTAGAATTTCAATGCAAAATTTATTATTTTTATGGATTTCTACCGATACGATGGTTTTCTTTTATTTCTTTTTCACTCGTAAAACCAAAAATAATTATAACATTCGTGCATAACTTTGAAACAACAAATATAACGGAACGGCAGGATTACCCTATATGTCGTTTTAATTAAAAAGAAGTGGCTCAACTCGATTGTATATCATCTTAGTGTTTGCTTTTCTTTTACGTAACAAATGAGTACATTCATTTGGTGATTTAATTAGGTGGGGAAGAAAGTGACCTTGTTTAGACTTCAATGTTTGTTTTGTTTTGTTTTCCTGGTCAAGCATGAATTGAGGACTATGATATATGATATGATATCTATTTGCTAACTTAAGTCTTCCTTCACTCAATGCCGTAACCTTGAGGGTTTAATTTTCTACAAATTTAGTTTGTGGGACTTTCTAGACCGCCCCTACAAAGTCCACTCACATTTAATACTCTTTGGATTTTCACTAACTTTTTGTGGCTGTGCCTGACTTTTTCTCAGATAACACTTGAATATGATACAATTGTAAACATCAATCCATTGTCGTCCAGCGGTTAGGATATCTGGCTTTCACCCAGGAGACCCGGGTTCGATTCCCGGCAATGGAAATGTTTTCTAACTTTTTAGTTTTTTGCAATGGATTTTTTTTTCTAACTTTTTAGTTTTTTTATTCCTAACTCTTTAGTTTTGGTGTCTTCTTTTTTTTATGTTTTATTTTAAATATTTTGAGTTTTTGTTTTGTTTTTAGGGTTTAATCTAGAAATCAAATGATATATGCTCATTTGGGTTGGAAGTTAATAGTGGCCTCAAAATATAAATTAGAAAATGAATTAAAGAAAAAAATAAAAGCAAATGTTAAATATTTTTTTGAAAATTTAAAATGGACGAAATAATAAATCTTATAGAGCAAATAGCTTCGGCCATTAAGATCGGATTGATCAGATAAATATATAATATATTTAGTGTTTTATTTCGGTAATAATTTAATAAATAAATTCAATTTGGAATAAATTTGGTATTCAAACTTTGAACTTTAGTCTATGAAACTTTTTGGACGGGTTTAGACGTGAATTATAAGCTATAAAAAATAAATTTAAAAAAATAACCTGATCGTAACGATTTTATCGGCTCGATTCCATATTAATTTTATCGGTTCGATTCTATATCAATTTTTATTATATCTTTATCGATCTTGATTTTTAAAATAAAATAGAACCGTAGGCCAAACCGTTAAAATTTGATCCGATTTTTAAATCGGTTCGCCGAAAACCACTAACAACCCTAGTGTTTAGACCTCTTGTTGAGGTAGTTGTTTTGAGGAGGCAAAGAGTATGAAAGATAGGGGTCCCCTACAAGAGAGTTGGGGTTGAAAGTACAAAATCCAACAACATAAAGAAAAGAAAAAGTGGTCACAACTCACAAGATTAATGTTAGTATGCTATGTAAATGTCATGGGCGGGTCTTTCATTTCAAATAAAGATTAAAAAAAAATGCAGTAAGATACCCACGTTCCCATTTATACTCCCCTCCCCTAACCTAACCGTTTCTCTTACCTTTCTAACTTCTCCATTAAACACTACTCATCATCAACATCCAACAACATAACACAACTACTTCTGTTCTTGTTTTGTTCTTGTCTAGTCCAGTATACTGAATTATGAGGTGGGGAAGGAAAAAACTTGCTTCTTCGTCTTCGTGTTCTTCAACTTCAAATGATCGTGCTTCTTTCGTTTCTCGTGTTCTTCCCGCTTCCTGGATTTCCAAGTTTAAGACCGTGTCAGAGTCCAAAGCTCGTAAACTCGACGACAAGAAGGAGAGTTCAAAACATACATCTGTCCCGCTCAACTCCCCCAAGTTTGATAAGACCGATGCTTTCTGGAGATTGTCTTTTGGTGAAGAGAATCATAATGTTAAAGGTGTTTTCAGATCACCTCCTCATCATAACAAGATGGATCTCTCTAATTCAGGTGAACTGAATCCGATTCCCAGAATTAAACTCAGGCGAGACACTGAGGTTTCCCCAGAGATCAATGGAGGAGAAGTGGTTCTGATCAAGACACCGAGGATTAGTACTATGCAAAAACCCAAAGAAAGAAACTCGGACATGAAGAAATCGAAAAACAAAACTCCAGCAGCTGGTCTGGATCTCGAGGAGATATCGAAATCAGAGCAACAGAGGAAATCAGTTTATGTAAACGGAAGAAGAACCAGCCGGCCAAAAGTTCGGGTTTTTTCACCTCGACTCGAAGCCTGTCGACTCAAAGCAGTAGAAGACATGAAGATGAAATTAAAGAAAGCTGAAGAGGAAGAGAAATTAGAGAATTTTGCAGTTGTCAAATGTTCGTTTGATCCGCGTCAAGACTTCAGAGAATCCATGATCGAGATGATCATAGAGAACAGAATTAGTCGAGCTGAAGAGCTCGAAAAGTTACTGGCTTGTTACCTCACACTAAATTCTGATGAATATCATGATATGATCATCAAGGTTTTCAGGCAGGTGTGGTTTGACATGAAACAGGCTTTGTCTGATGCACCAAAATAGATGATGAACAAATGGCACTGTAATCAGATTGTAAATAGCTAGCCTATAATGTTTGCTTTATGTTTTCTTTAGCTTTGTTGTTTTAATTTTATGCATGTTATGAAAAAAGTTGTAGTTTTTAAAGAAAATTATGCCAATCAGACGCAATGTTATATATAGAAAAATAGAACAAAACTTAGTTAGTTCATCGAAGATCGCGCGAAAGTTATAGAGTTAAGAAACATAAGAGCTGAGAACAATCCAGATTCCAAAATGGGACAGTTTCTTAGTAAAAAATAATACTGAACATATATATATATATATATGAGAATTTGGACTTAAGGTACAACAGAAGGCACACAAATATGCCTAGACGAAGTCCAAATGAGTATGTTACATTAGACTTGTCAGAACTAAAGAATACAGAACTTAAAACCCAGAAGGTATCTAATTTATTGCAAATCACACAAAAAACATACCTAATGTGTCCTAAATCTGTGATAGAGAAGCACCACAACCCAGAAAGACTATCAACTTCTCCCTGCCGCAGCAGCAACATGTCCTGTTTGATCCGAAATATTATTTACACTCATATTCCACCAATTCTTTTTACCATCAGTCTCCTTTCTTTCTGACTGAACTTCCTGTGTGTCCGTCGATCCTGGGTTTTCAGTCAAAAACTGTTCCCAAAATACATCGTTGGTTCCAGCTGGTGGAGCTGTAATAGTTCCGGCTGTTTCGGTTAAAGGCTCGGAAACAACAACAGGAGCCGGCTCAGAAACAGTGGCAGGAGCCGGCTCGGAGTTCATGTCGATTCCTGGAGATTTAGGCCGAACTTCGATATTAAGTTGTATGCTACTCGATGGAGCTGGACTTTCTGCACAACTTGTGGATTCATCGGCGGCTTCCGTGTTCGAATTTAGTTGAACATAACTATCATTAACATCACGGACAATAGTTTCCCAAAAGATGAGAGATGTCTCTAACTGATATAATTGCTCCATTTGTAGTGACACAGTAGACGAAGTGCCTGCATTTTCTATAGCTACTGTTTGAGAAGCTCTTATTTGATTATCTTCAAATCTCGCTTCGTTCTTACTTGGTAACCTCCTCTTTCTATCGTTTATTTCGAGATTACGAGAAATATTCATGGTGAGCTCCGGTTTATGCAACACACGAGCCACGAATGCCACTATCGTCCTCTGGCGTTGTTCCATATGATGGAATCGCTCCTTCAAGAGCTGCATTTGTTGCTCGAATTCTTGTTCTTGCCTTTGCAACTTTGCGAGAAGCAATTCTTTATCCTTTTTTAGTCTCTTGGCTTCGTCCTTCAAAGTTTTCCTGTCTGATTCGCTTAATGTTGCTTGTCCTTGAACGTTTTGTAGGGAGTGGCTGTGCACCGGTTTACGTCGGTGAATGTTCTTCAAAAGGTGCGGTTGGCCTCTAACGAAATCGTCGTTCGCGAATTCCCACTGTTCAGGATCCACCTTCTTGAAACCCTGTCAACGAGCACATCACATTTCAAAAAACCGAGCCATATAAGAAATGATACAACAAGCACAACATTTAGCGGATAAACGAAAAGGCTTACATAAGTGTTAAGCTGGCGTATGAAGCTGGAGAAATTATTATGCTTAAAGAACCTAGGAAGCAAGTCTCTAGCAAAGTCCGCGGGATTCAACACGACAAAGCTTCGATTAGTCTCGCTCCACGAGACAACCGAATCAGTAGAAGAATCGTCTACCATTTCGTATGTCTTCAAAATGAAAGGAGGCAATGAACTTGAACTGCCTTGGTTTTCATCCATGCTTACTCGCAAACCTTAAGTAACAAGTCTATATTCCAGCACTCAAGTTCTAGACAAGCATAAAACAGTTGTAAACCTAACTTCTCATCTACCTAATCATGTGTCCTAGCTCTTCTATCTTCAAAATCAATGAGACAAAGCATCAAAAGTGAGTACGGATGTTGTTGGATAAGTACTTATAAACCGATAAGACCTTTACCAAACTCTACAACCTTATTCGATCGAACAAACAGGCCACCAATTTAAAACAAAGACAATTCCTTAAACTTAGAGAACCAACCGTGTCTTACAATATCCGATGAGCCCAAAAAAACCTCTTTCACTGAAAAACCAGACAGAACCGGATCATGTAAGATTTTTAGATCTATAATAAAGAACACGAACCCAAGAACCTTCCTTTCTGTCTAAACAACACAAACCCAGATAAAAAAAAAAAGTGCCCTTTTCTAACATACACGACCAGAGCACCTCTCAATTCTTGAATTTCGAAAGACAGAGAAAAACGCAGCAGATTTCTGTTGAAAGCTATGATTATGAACAGACAATTGAAAAATCGTTAAAAGAGTAGACTTTAATAATGAGACCCAAAAAAGAAAAAGAAAAAAGAAAAAAGAGAGAGAATTTAAAGAGAAAAGCAACGAAGGAGAATAGGATTTGAGTTTGACAATGGAGGAGGTGTCTTACCTGACGAAGAAAAAGATTGATGGAAAATGGTTTGTTTATTGAACCGGTCCGAGAAGCGGTGTTTCGTTTTGAAGAATTCTTCTTGGGGTCGATATTCAACCTTTGAAACTATGGACCGCGTCGATTGGTAGGAAAATAAAGATTGTGATTTTTTTATTATTATTTATAAAAATTGTGTTTTATAATCACGGATCATCATCATATATAATTCATTCTATACTTTATCTTATGGCCCGGCATAATGCTTTGCTAAAAATAGCATAGGCACGAATTTGTATTCTATAGCGACGATCTTATAAATAAATTCATGCTACTTTTATATCTTATGTTTATATTTTGGTGGTGGCTATAGTATCGATTTAGTTATTGATTCATCTCCAGCTCATTCATTAACTATTTTTGAGATTTTTTAAAGTTCTGGTTGGATTGTGAGAGATGAGAAGTCGGAATAATTATTAAACAAACACTACGCATAAATTTATTATTAGTTAAGATTCTATATATTAATACAACTTATAATTTAAGATATTCTTTTATATAAAATTATTCAACGCTATAATATATAGAATTATCCAACACTATATATAGATAATTTTGTAAAAGTTTGTATTTTCCAGGTGTAACTAAAAATTCAAAATATTATTAATTTTGGTTTTTAGAAATAACAAAGTTAGATTCATTTTATGATGTTTTTTTTTTGTTTTTTTAATCTAGTTTTAGACTGGTACGTATTTGTTTTTACAATGTTCGCATCTATCACTTATCAATTGTTCTGCGGCTATGTATAAAATATTTTCGAACGCACGACATTTATAACTGGTCCACATTTATCATATGTTTCGCATATGTTACTGGTCTTGCATTTACATTGATTTTACAAGATATTTTAAGAAAATATCAATAAAAAAGAAGAACAAAATAAGAATATATTGATCTTGAATGAAAATGAATATATTCGGTATTTAATGAAAAAAGAAAAAAAATATACTAAAAATATATTCCTCTAAAAAATATTCACTTTTTAATGAAACTGTTAGAAATATATTCACTATTTAATAAAAATATTTCAAATTTTTTAATGAAAATGCTAGAGATATATTAAGCATTTAATGAAGAAAATAAAAAAGTCTCTGATGTAATAATTGTTGTTGTTTTACACTAGCTTTACACTAGCAGAGCATCCATCACTCTCTCGCATCTATCTAACTTTTTTTATCATGTTTCGCACGTATCACTCATCACTCGTCCCCGAATCTATATAATTTTTTTTAATGTCTCCCATCTGTCACCGGGTCTTGCACTTATCTTCTAAAAAATATTTCAAACAAGAATATAGTGAATTTTTAATAAATATAATTGAGATATATTTAGTGTTTAATGAAAATCGCAAACAAAAATGCTAAAATAGAGCTATATTGACTTTTTAATGAAAAACACAAATATATTTAGTTTTTAATAAAAAAAATGTTAGATTTCACTATTTAAAATAACAATAATATTCAGTTTTTAATGAAAATATTAAGTCTTGAATGAAAAATATAGAAGTCTCTCAGGTAGTAGTTAGAGTTGTCTCTTCTTTCGCATATGCAAGCCCCAAATACGCGAAAGAGTAACTACATCTTTTCGCGAAAAAATTAACTAAAACCTAAAACCTAAAAAAACAATTTAACTACATTTTATAGAAAATCTATCAAAAATAAAAAAGTATACTAAACATAAAACCAAACTCAATCAAATGTTTCAACAATCTTTCTCTCGTCTCTATTATCTTATAAAAAATAAAAAAAATATTATTTATGGATTTAGTTTTGTTTGTCTTAAAAAACAAAATTAATGGTAGTTTCATATTCTTTTTAGTTATGGTTCCAAATATTCAGATTTTTAACAAGTAAAAAAATAAAGAATATACACATGTCTGATGATTTTGTGTAAAAAGATATTTGAGGTATTATAAAAAAAAAATTGGATCTTAAATTATAAATAGAAAAGCTAGATGAGTCGTTTTTAGAGACATATAAATAAGGGTAATAAATGGATAACGATTTGGTTTTAAATAGAGAAATTCAATATTTAAGCTGAATCAGCCAATTTGAACCGATTTAACTTATCTTACTTATATAAGAATCAAGCCTACTTTATTATATTTAATTTTTTAATAATATCGAATATTAATCTCACAAAATAAGAAATTAAAAAGTATATAATATGATATCATAATATAAAATAAATAAGATAGTCGATTTCTATTAGTACCCTAAAATAAAAGAAATAAGATAGTCAATTTATACTATGTTCTACAAATTACTACACGGGGAAAAAATATTATTCATATTTTTAGTTTATACATCATTAAAGTGTCATTAGATGAGTGATTTTGAGTGTTATATTTCTTATCTTATCTATTCCTGGAGTTAATTTAAAATTAGATTAAATATGTCTTGTTTTATAATTTTTTAGATATTATTTTATGTAAATAATTATTATGTATAATACTAAAATATAATAAATAATTTATCAACTCCAAGATAAGTGGAAACAAATTTAAGTTAAAAGAACACTTTCAAATTGATTGACGAGTACTTGTTAAGTGAATTTTAATCTATATTCAATAAAGATGAAAGCAAGTAACCAAAAACTATAAACCATAGATTTAATTGGTATCATTAGTTTTTGTTTTTTTTACTAAATATTATTTTAATACAAATCTAAATTATACATGAATCTAATTCAATGTTATTTTGAAATATAGAACAATTTCACAAGCATAAAACCAAGACTAACTAGTAAATAAAACTCGTAACACGAAAACAAATATATGGCGATGACAATCTCCGATATTAAAACAACCCTTCAATATAATACAGTCATTTGTCTACTTTGTTGGCTGCTCCCGTGAGCTCTTAGGGGTAAAATTTGCATGAATGACAATATGAACCTTCTTATATAGCCTTGGCCTTTCCATGCCATATGCTTCAAATCCACCTTTGATATATGAACCGAACTGATACTTTTGAGGTTGACCATGTATGTGGCAACATGTCCACCATTAAATTATTATTCAATAACTATTTATGCATCACATATCTGTTGCTAAACAAAACTGCGCACGCACCGGTGTCTTCTTATCTCGACCTCATAATCTTAGAAAAAGTTCAGATTTTGTAATTGCTACAAGGAATGACTTTTATACCAAAACATTCTTGGTCAATAAAGACATTTGAATAAAAAAGAAGAAGAAAAGTGGCTATGAAAGTTTATGATGGTGAAGAAAAAGAGAAATCAACTTGTTGGCTAAATAGAGGAATTAAATGTGACAAGAGATGTGGAAGTGTTTGAGATGTGTCTCGAAGTCAAGTGTTTTAGTCACCAAATAAAAAATTCTGGATCGAGTTAGATTATGTGGGCTTAACCCTCAGCACAACTCTAACAATTAATTACAGTAGAACAAAGTATATTTGTATACTTTTTTATGTAAACAAATAGTGTGTGGTGGTTATATAATATTTAATTTTGTTTAAAGAAAAAGAAATTAAATAAAAAAAATATAGTTTATGCATCAATGTTCCTAATTTTTTAGTGATTCAAAATATATTAAAAAATCAAAAATTAATTAATTTTGAAAATTTCCTGTTAAATGTCACAAAACCAGCTGAAACCGACAATTATTCTAATACAAATTTATAAACTTTAATACAAATTATTCTTCTCCAATTTATAGAGAATATGTATAATGTCTATAAGATAATATTGCATCAAGAATTCATTCTTCAGTGACCATCTATTGGCCTTCATTTCCTTATAGTTTTCCCAAAAAGTTGCTCAAATATTCAGATAAAATGTAGGTTTTTTCTTTAATCCTCATCCATCTTTTTTATTTTAATCCTCATCCAGCTCCTTTATAACACCCATATTCTAAACAAAACAAAACATAACATAACTAAAATATTTAATTTAAGTTAAGTTAATTTAAGGAAATAAACGATTGAAAAATATCAATTGATATATCAATATATTCACATTTTATAGTTTTACACGCGGGTTAGTTGCATACTGAAGAGAATTCTTTTGGTTGACTTCTTCTTTTAGAGTCAACTGTAACACTTCATTCTTTTCTTTCTTAATAGTGTTTATCAGCTCGTTTAATAATGATTCAAATGTAAGAGGTTGATCCCTTAAATAATTCTTGTATCTTGATTTGAAGGGTCCAATATCTCTTTCAGTATCTTTAATATATATTGATTAAATGTTGAATATAGTATCAAAATTTATCATACGATTCACGAGATGGTTTACGTTTTCTTGTGCTTTTCTTATATTTTCTTCTGCAATTCTATGTTTATGGATGGTATTTGTCAAGCTTTTCTCAACCTCTTTATGCTTTTCTAAATGTGAATCGAGTTATTCCTAAACATCATCACTTCATAAAGTAAATATAAATTTATTATATCTATAATTTATTATTATTATTATTATTTTATTATACTTTTAATTCCCGTAACTTTTCGCATATTCTAATTTTGTCACTCACCAAGTTTAGATCTTCCAAATCAAGAGAAGCTGAAATAAATATTTGTTTATATTATATATATATAACATAAACAATAAACATAAACAATAAGTAATAAGTATATATATATATACCGCCCCCAAGGGGGTAGCCGAGTTGGTTGAGTATGGTATGCTTGTGACCAAAGGTCATGAGTTCGAGTTCCTCTACATACACTTTCTCGGCTGAGCCTGTCACCTTGTATGGTTTACCTTCTGGCGTTGGTTTTCAGGCTATCGCGTCAGACTGAGGGTTTACCCTGTGCGCACTCATTGCACTCTGAGTAGCGGCTGCGGGTTCCCTCCGAAAATATATATATATATACCTTCAAATATGCATATATATATATATACCTTCAAATATGTTTTTTCGTAGGTTTCAATTTTCTTCTGGTATTCTTTATCATATACAAAATGTTCTTTTAAACGGGTACTCATATCTTGTTTGTTCTTTAATAACAATGAAAAAAAAAGTTTAAATATAATCTAAAAATATTAATGTAAACAACTAGTTTTAAAATATTACCGATCCCGAAGATGGATTACCACATCCATAAATTACAGGTCGTAGATCCAACAATCCTTCGCCCAAAGGTTTCAGAACTAGAGTTGATGACGTTTGGTTCCGAAATAAATTCATCCTAGACCTAGACGATAATCGTGCAGATGATTTTGATCGACACGTTTTTTATCGACGTAACGTACCTTTCGTTCTTCTGGATGGAAGCTCACGAGGTTGGAAAAGTGTGAGTACGTAATACGCGGTGGTTTGATTGATTTCTCATAATGAACAAACTATATTACGTAATTGGGAGTAAATAAGAATTTAAAAGGTGGGTTGGCTTTTATAATATGCGTTTGGAATATAGTAGGAATAAATAGTTATTTTACATATTCCTTTAGAGAGCTGAAAATAATTTCTATAGCAAAAATATAAAGAGAATTGGCTCAAACTTAGGGATAGAAACACCAAATTCTTCAACAACAGTATCAAAACATGTATCTTACACAACAGTTTCTTTAAGAATCTTTAAACATTGTGGGTAAGGATATATGCAATGAGATCCTCAAATTTTTCAACTTTGGTTTTCTATATCCATCTTGGAACTCCACCTCTATTACCCTTATCCCTAAAAAGGATACCCCATTTCATGCTGCCAATTTCAGCCCTATTACAAGCTTATTCCCAATATTATATCTAACAAGATTAAAGACTTTCTCCTTTTCTAGTTGAGAAATCGTAATCGTTTTTTTATAGTTGGGAGAAGTATCTATAACGATATCCAAATTTCCTAAGATATTCTCATGGGTTATCGCACTAACAAAAAATGTAAAAGGGTTGCTTTAAAAATTAACCTCATGAAAACCTTTGACAATGTTCGTTGTCACATAATTCTTGATATCTGTGTCACCATGATTTTTTAAAGATGACCACTTGGATCATCCAATGCATCGCCACCTCTTCATACAGTATCAGCATGAATGGTAACCTGTACGGTAAATTCCATAGTGGGAAAAGACTTATGCAAGACAACCCTATCACTTATTTCCTTTTCGTTCTGGTAATGTAAGTCATTTTCTTTATTCTCAAGAATAAAAGCAAGGATAGAAAATTTCGACTTCCACTAGAAGTGTCATAAGCTCAAAATATTGAAAATATGTTTTGATGATGACTTATTAATTTTCTATCACATCGGCCTTAATTCACTTCATCTTATCAAAGATGGTCTGAATGATATTTTCTCGCTCTGGATCCTTCAAGTCTGTCATGACTGAAGAGTTCAACAATAGTTTGAGGGGTAATTTTGTGTTACGAGAATCTTTTAGTGGCTAGATAGTCTTTTAATTCTTTGCTAGGATTCATTTTTAGGGAGAGAAAGTGAGAGCTTAGATTAAGTAGAGAGAGAAAGTATCTATAAAGCGTGTGTGGTCCTTTTATAGTACAATTACGGGTCCCACATGCTTTAATTCCCATTTATTACATCTTTAGTCCCTATATCTTTTCACCTTTTCATAATGACTATTTCTATTGTAATCTATACAATTCTCCCATAATACAACTTCTTCTTTAAAATTCTCTCCTTACAAACTTCTTCTTTACAATTCTCTCCTAATAAAATTCTTCTTTACAATTTTACCACACGTCTTTTATTCTCCCTCATCAATAGCCCCCCAGTCCTAGTAAAAATATTTTTACTGGGACTATAAAGATATCTCCAAATTTCGTCTTATGACTTCAATTCTCTTCGAAAATGTGCCTCCTCGAATATCTTTCCTCTTCGAATATCTTTTATACCTTAATTCTTCAAGAAACGTCTCTTCGAAAATACTTCATAAAAAACTGTTCTTTGAAATTTATCTCCTCGAGAAATACCTCTAATAAACTACTCTTTGATGAAGAAAAAGTCTCCTCCTCGAAAGTATAGTCTCTCACGTTATTACCAGTAGCCCCCAATCCTTGAAATGTTTTAGCATAGCTTTGAAGCAAACCTCCCTTTAATTTTGTTCATCGGACTTGACTAACCCAACATTACCGAATTGCCCTTACTAGACTAAGGCATTGCAAGGATTGAGATGCATCGAACTTATTAGTAGGAAATGGTAGGCCGTTATTGTGACGTCAGAAATCGTGGCTCGTTGTCACCGAATCTTTCTGGAGATTTTATTCCGGTTCCTAATGCTTTTCATCATTGGATTGTCCTTTCACCTTCACCCTTGTTTTTCAAACCAGTAAAAACACACCTATGGTACTCATAATGCCCTTGGGAAAACAAGAGAAAAATTCCCCATGCCTTATTGACTCTTAAAGCCCATCTATCTCTATAAATACTGACCCTCTTCCATATCATTCCAAACTTTTTCAATCTAAAAATTTCTAGAGAGAGAAAGTTGGCTTATAAGCCTCGTCGGATTCCAGAGTGGTTGTTAATAAGTAAAAAATTCCAAGAAAGAGTTGCTGCTGGTGAATACGTTGAGCCTCAACCCTAACCTCCTGTCACTACGCTTTATGGTTCATGGCCTCCACCGGAAAATTCCACTGCTATCATACCCCTCGAAGTTTCACAACAGAGTCTAATTTCCGATCAAGGCAAAGTCGACCTCATGGGTAAGTTTACTAACTTCTTTTACCTTTTCTCCTTGGATAATAATGTATAGACTTGAAAATGCTTGTAGCTATGATAGGTATTTCAAAACCCTACTCGGATTATGTGGAGAGTGCCACTACCGTCTTCACCAAATTGAGCGAGTGGGTCAAAGAACACTGGGAAAATAGATTCCGCTTGTGCTTCATGAATAACAACTTAGCCATGAGCCGGTTGTGGAGGTTGAACCCTCTTGATCGATTGACCCTGAAAGAACTAATGACCCCTCCCCCACAGCAAGAAATTCTAGATCGAGTGACTAAAAAAGACATAGTCATATACATCCCTAAGCGTTCTCGTGCCAAGAGTCACCTTGGTGAATCCAACGAGGAAGTTTCCACGAAGGATCGCCATTCAGATAATGAAGGGATAGTCACCAATCAGGAACCACCCCCCTCGGCCAACATTGTAATACCTGATTCCAATTCTCCTCCAAAGAAATCGATCCATCCTCCGAAGAAGAAAGACACCAAAGTAAGAGAAAAGAAAAAAAAGCTGTCATGGAGCCCATCCAAGAATTACCCGAGGATGGCAAAACGCAAGATGATGTTCAAGAAACTGCTCAAGGTAACGAGCTCCAAGAAATATCAAGTGAGCCTGAAAAGTAAGTTAGAGATAATTCTCCCAAGGAAAACTCTAATCAGACACCAAACTCTCCTCATACTCAGGCTTCAAGTCCTGCTCCCATCGAAAACTCCCCTATACTGGCACCACTCCCCATTCCTCGAAGCAATCCTCCTTAGAATATTGACATGAATATTCTAACGGGGGAGACTTCGGATTATGATCCCACAGTGCTAGGCTCACCCTCCAACTCCTTCGAAATTCCTCAGCACGATGAATTCTCATTAAGTCTTCGCAGCCTTTTGCATTCTTCTGTCATCATGGGTCGAAGAATGCAGCATCTGGAAGACCGAAAAAATCATTACAAGTTCAAGGCATCGTTGGTCTCCTCGCACCTTGAAGAGACAAAGAAACAGTACGCTGTTGTGGAGAGTCAACCAGATGCACTTTATGAAAGACTATCTGCCTCTGAGAATTATGTCATCATACTTGAAAGATGCTGCCAGCAAGAAAGAGACCTCTACCAAAAGAAGACGGGGGCTCAAGAAAAAAATTTGACCGAGCTTCAAAAGGCTCATGAACTGGCATGCAGGGGATTTAAAGACCGTTGTGATGACTATGAAAAGGTGACGAAGGACAGAGAAAAGTTGGTGAAGCGAATCGAAGATTTTCCTCGGCAAGTTGAGGAAGAGAAGGAAAAAGCCGTGAATCTTATGCGGTTAAGTGCACAGACAACCTCAATGCTCGAGATGCTACAGTCCGAGCAAGCCTGATTACCCAAATTCATGCAGAGCACCCCGAGTATGACTTAGGCAGCTTTTGGAAACTCGTCTCCCCGGACCTCCGTCCTCCTCACATTGTGGTGAGTGACAGTGAGACATCAGATTCTGAGGAAAGTCACTCCTCGGATAAGTCTGACTAGTTAGGAAAAATGGTAGCATAGTTAGCAGTTTTTGTGTATGTCCAGTTAAGGCGATTTTTGTAACCCATCTGACTTTGTTCGAGAAGATACACTCCTCTTATTTTTGTGTATTCCACAGTGTGGAATGTCGATCGTGTAATTTGTTAATTTGCATACGTTTCATAAGAGTTTTCCAACTTGCGTTGAATAGTTGATCTATACCGACTTGCATCGTAATATTCATTATGAACTATGATAAAACTAACTTAGGAGAAATAATTAGAAGTACCAAAAACTTCGAGGCACAAAACATTGTGGCCCAAATAATAGTTCGAGGCATAAAAAATAGAAATAGTTCGAGGCACAAAATAATGTGGCTCAAATAATAGTTCGAGGCATAATCACTATACATAGTTCGAGGCACCAAAAAATTCGAGGCACAAAATATTGTGGCTCAAAATAATAGTTTGATGCATAATCACTATACATAGTTCGAGGCACCGAAAAATTCGAGGCACAAAATATTGTGGCTTAAAATAATAGTTCGAGGCAAAACAATGCGTTGTATTAATTAGCTCATAGTGACACCTCGTTAAAACTTTCTTGTGCCTAGCAGGGTAGGAAAGAGTATGCCCTCGTTGTTTTTAGTAAAACTGAAAATACATAAAAAACAAACATTACATGCTAACTTATTTATCATTCTAAATACAACTTTAAATGTTCGATGTTCCAGGGAAGCCTCAGATATCGCCCTTCCTTGTCTTTTAACATGTATGTTCTCTGTTTCACTTTCTCTGTTACTTCATAGGGGCCCTCCCAATTCGGTTCCAACTTTCCAAGAATCTTCTCTTTAGTATGCAGAAAAAATTTGCGTAATACTTTGTCTCCTACCTTAAAATCTTTGTGCTTTACTTTAGAAGCATATCTACTCCTCATTAATGTTTGATAATGCAAAGACTTCAACTGTGCGCGTTGTCGTTTTTCTTCAACCAGATCCAATTCCAGGGCTCTGCTTTGGTCGTTCAAATTTTTTGTAAAAGCTGCCACACGATATGATGGGAAGAAAATCTCCGATGGGAAAATGGCATCCATACCATATACGAAAGCAAATGGAGATGCAGCTGTGGCAGTTCGAGACGTTGTCCTATAAGCCCATAATACTTCTTGTAAATAATCAGGCCATCTTCCTGCCTTTGCTTCCAAATTCTTTTTCAACCCATCCAGAATTGTTCGATTGGTCACTTCCACCTGACCGTTAGCCTCAGGATGAAATGGGGCAGAAAATCATTGTCGTATGCTCATGGATAGGCAAAAGCTTTTAAATTCTTTGTTGTCGAATTGAGGTCCATTATCCGTTGTGATTTGTATGGGTACCCCAAAACGACAACAAATATTTGAAATGACGAATTTGATAACATCTTTTGCTTTTATCCCTTCCATGGGTTCCGCTTCCACCCATTTAGAAAAATAATCCACCGCTACGATTATAGTCTGTGTGCCTCCAGAGGCCATTGGTAGGGGCCCAACAAAGTCAATGACCCACCTATCAAATGAAAATGCTTCTGAAATACTCTCCAAGAACACCCGAGGCTTGTGGATTATGTTGGCATAACGCTGACATGTATCACACCGCTTTACCAATTCTTTCGCATCAGAAGAGATAGTTGGCCAATAGTAGCCAGCCAAAAACACCCGTCGAACTAACGTCTTATACCCACAATGGGCCGAACCTTCCCCATCGTGCGATTCTGACAGGACAAATTGTGACTCACCCTTGTCCAGACACCTTAGTAATGGTTGGGTCAAAGATTTCTTATATAAAACGCCTCCCAACATGATATAGCCATGAGACTTGAACCTGATCCTCCTAGCCTCATATTTTCCAGCGGGTAAACTATCGTTTTCCAAGAAGTCAATAATTTCTGACCTCCAGTCACTTGTAATCACATTGCTGACCTCTTTAATATTCATTGAATGCTCTGTATCGATCATAACCGAAGGGTTCTCCTGAATCAATACCCATGGATAACCATCCGTTCGCGAAGCTGTAGCCAAAGAATCGGGGACCACATTCGCCTCTCTTCGAACATGCTCGTATTGAACCTCATCGAATTCAGCAACTAAATCCTTTAATGCTTTTAGGTACTGTATCAGCTTATCTTTTTAGCCTCAGACTCACCCAAAGCTTGATTTATCACCAATTGTGAATCACTGATCAATCTAATTTTTTTGGCCCTACATATTTGAGCTAATCGCAAACCCGCCAAGGCTGCTTCATACTCTTCCTCATTATTAATTGCCTTGAAACCGAATCGAATAGCTTGGAACATGGCTATCCCTTCTGGAGAAGTTAATTGGACACCCGCACCACTTCCAGAGTTATTCGACCCCTCATCTGTTCGAACCAACCATTCCATGTTATCGGAATGGTCAATAGTCTCTGTATCGTCCCTTTCTGAGTGGAATTTAACCAAAAAATCAGCTAAAACCTGAGCTTTTATCGCTGTCCGAGGCTCGAATATTATGTCAAAGTCTCCCAGTTTGACTGACCATTTAGTCATTCTCCCAGATATATCAGGCCTTTATAAAAAACCTTTCAGGGGGAATGTCGTTCGAACAACAATGGGATGTGCCTGGAAGTAAGGTCTCATTTTTCGGGCAGTTGTGACCAAAGGCAAAACCACCTTTAACAACTTAAGATATTGTTTCTCGGCATCCAATAAACTTTTACTGACATAATAAATGGGTTTCAAAAGAGTGGCCTCTTCTCAGAGTAAAACGACACTGACTGCATAATCTGATACCGCCACATAAACAATTAATCTCTCCCCCACCAATAGTTTAGTCAGTATATAAGGGGATGTTAAATATTCTTGAATTTGGCGAAAAGCTGTTGAGCAATCCTCGGTCCAATAAAATTGTTTCGCATACCGCAAAACCTTGAAGAAAGGTGCACATTTGTCTGACGATCGAGAAATGAATCTATTCAGTGCTGCCAATCTCCCTGTCAGGATCTGGACTTCCTTAATAATCCAAGGTGGGGTCATGGTGGTTAAAACTTTTATCTGTTCCGAGTCAGCTTCTATACCGCTTTCACTTATCATATAGCCAAAAAACTTACCTGATCGTACCCCAAAAACGCACTTTTCCGGATTCAATTTTAAATTGAACTTGTTCAAATTGTTAAAAGTTTCCTCCAAGTCAGAAAAATGATCTTTGTCCCGTAAACTCTTGACAAGCATATCTTCGATATATGCTTCGACATTCCTACCAATTTGCCCCTCAAAGGTTTTGTTAACCAAACGCTGATAAGTTGCCCATGCGTTCTTCAGGCCAAATGACATAACCTTGTAGCAATATAATCCTCTCCCGGTTATAAACGACGTGCTCTCTTCATCTTTTGCATCTAGCCGGATTTGATTATACCATAAGTAAGCGTCCATGAAAGACAAAAATCGGTTGCCCAAAGTCGAATCCACTAATTGATCAATTCGGGGTACTGGAAAAGGATCCTTAGGGCAAGCTCTATTCAAGTCCGTGAAATCCACGCACATCCTCCACTTGCCATTCTTTTTCCTGACCAAAACTGGATTCGAGGCCCACACGGGGTACTGTGACTCTCGAATGTGGCCTATGCTCAATAACCTCTCCACTTCCGAAAGAATAGCGGCAGACTTCTCCTGAGAAACTGGTCTCATTTTTTGGACAATGGGTCGAACATCAAACTGTACTACAAGTTTATGACATATTATCTCTGATGGTACTCCCGTCACATCTTGTGCACATAAGGAAAACATATCTAAGTTGTTAGATAGAAACGTAATCAATCTTTCTCTGAACTCAAAAGAAAGTTTTACTCCGATCTTCAAAAAATTTCCATCTCCAAACTTATGCTCCTCGGAATCCTTTTTTGGGATCATAAATCTGGGGGTCTCCCTCGGACCATCACATGGAATGATTTCTGAGGAAGGCCCCTTTAATTGCTATGCTTTTTCTGATATATTTCCCGAACTCCTTTCGAGGATTAAGCTACCTGGTAACACTCTAGGGCCATCTTCTGACTGCTCCTGATCGTTCCGATATTATTTCCTCCCACATATTTCAGACATTGGTGTACCGTCAAAATTACACCATGCATCCGGGACAGCCAAGAACGACCCAAGATCACATTGTACGATATTGGTGCGTCAACCACAATAAATAGTACTTCCACTTCCTTTTTGAACGGCCCACGGCCTAACTCGACCACGCACTGAAACTCTCCAACAACCAATGCTGATGCACCAGTAAATCCCACTATGGTTCTATCAGATCGTCGTATAACAGGTGGGTTAGAAATTCTCTTGTAAGTGCTCATGAACAAGATGTTTGCTGAACTTCCTGTGTCAATAAGTATCTTCTGAACTTGGTCTCCGGCTATACCCGCAACGATAACTACTGCATCTTCGTGTGAGCCCGCGGCATTCCTCATGTCATCATCGTTGAAACATATGATGGGGGAAGGTAAACGGTGCATTTGGGCTGACACCCCTGCTTCAATCTGTGTGGTCAAATTCACCATATGTCTTTTCCATGAACTGTTTGAATTTCCCGCGATGGTATCTCTTCCAAAGATAGTAAGTGACTCGAAAAAAGCACACAGGTCATTGACTTTCCCTCATGGAATGACTTCCTTGACCATGTTCACATTGTTCCTCCCCGACTGGGGATCCAGATACTCTTGTTCAATGTCGAAAACATTGATCTCTTCGGAGATCACTATTGCTGTATCAGTGATTTTGGGGACAGCCTTTGCCGTCGCATTTTTCTGGGAGTGCTTTTTCACAAACTCTAACAACATTTTGTTTTCGATCAAAGCCTGTACTTCTTTTTTCAAGGCAATGCAATCCTTACTGTCGTGTCTAATATCCTCATGATACTTACAATATTTTCTAATACTTCTGCTTTCTCTCGGAGTCTGAATAGGAAAAGGTTTTCTGAACTGCACCGTTGATCTAGCCTTATCGAATATTGTGGCCACATTTTCAGTTAACTCCGCAAAATAGTCTGGTCGAACCTGCTTGTTCGAAATTGGCCTTGCTCCTTGGTTATAGCTTTGCTGACTGCTATAATTCTGTGTATTTGTTTTCTGCCTCGGCGGATACTGACCCATACTTTTGGTTTGAACATTGGCCCGGGACCCTTGGTTACTGGACTCAGATCTTTGAAATTGGTTCTGATCCAATTGATCGCCTGACCCTTTCTCGGATGCCCGAGTCTCCTCCACCAAAATCCTCTTCTCAACTTGATCTAAAAATGCTCCAAAGGTCATGACCTGACTCTCTGCCACCGTATCCTTTAAGAGTCCAGGGAGTAAGCCCATCCTGAAAGCTGCAAGTGCCACTGAATCTTTGCAATACTCCATGTCCGTTTTCGTTTTGACGAATTGATTGGTATAATTCTTCAAGCTTTCCCAAACTTTTTGCTTATAATAGATTATCGTATCTCCATTAGCTCGAAACTTTTTGCTCCCCATAAAATACTGTCTAAAGAGATTCCAAAACATGTCGAAGTTCTTTATCGAGCCCTGCGGGAGCCGATTATACCACTTGGAAGCCACCCCTTGAAGGTCTAAGAAAACGCTCTACACAACAATTTATCATCGTTATCGAAATTAATCATGAAGTTTTTTGAATTTCTCGATATGGTTATAAGGGTCTTGTGTCCCATCGAACGTTTCTAATTTCGAAATGTCAAAATACTTTGAGAGATTGCCCACTAAGATTTTTGAGGACAAAGGAGAAACTCTCCAACTATGACTCGTCCGATAAGCGTTAGATCTCAAGTTTTCATTGCTCGGAAAATATAATCCCTCCTCGGATGGCAGAGTGTATTGATGCTGCCATTCCGAATTTTGCGGGTCAACGTTTTGGTTCCCAGCAGGAAAGTTCATTTGGCCATAACCCCACTCATTAACTCTAGCATGATAATTCTTCTCCCTCAGAGATTTCCTCTCCGAGCTCCTTCCCCTCCGGTTTTCCACATGTCTTCGACCATGTATTTTATTTCTATGATTTTTCCTCGGAGATGAATCCGACGAGCTATAACGAGAATAATCTCTTGAGTCAAAAGAATCCAGATGGCGTTTTTCTTTCCTCCTCGAAGACCGTCGTTCATATCCTCTATATCTATCATCCATGGTTTTAGGACGTAAATCGGCTCCGCGCCCTCTTTTCCACTGTCTGCCTCCCTTCTCACCTCAAAACGAAGATTCGCCCGAATCGTTTCTTTTTCTGCCTTCAATCTTTTAATTTCCAGCAACAACTCATTCCTTCGAGCCAACAGATCTGAATCATCAAAGGTGTCTCCGACGCGCTGGCCCGCACGTGCCTCATACTCCATATCATTCCGATAATCATCACCCACCAGATTCTCCTCGCAGTTATTGACAAAATCGTCCCCTTACTATTCCATAATTCTGCTCGAATTATGAATTATTTCCAGAAAGCGATTGTCGTTAGAACAATCTTCGCTTCCCACAGATGGCGCCACTGAAGAGTTCAAGAATAGCTTGAGGGGTAATTTTGTGTTGCGAGAATCTTTTAGTGGCTAGATAGTCTTTTAATTCTTTGATATGGTTCTTTTTTAGAGAGAGTGAGAGCTTAGATTAAGTAGAGAGAAAGTAATATTATATTAATCGTGGAATCTATAAAGTGTGTGTGGTCCTTTTATAGTACAATTACGGGTCCCACACGCTTTAATTCCCGTTTATTACATCTTTAGTCCCTATATCTTTTCACCTTTTCATAATGGCTATTTCTATTGTAATCTATACAATTCTCCCCTAATACAACTTCTTCTTTACAATTCTCTCCTTATAAACTTCTTATTTACAATTCTCTCTTAATAAACTTCTTCTTTGCAATTTTACCACACGTATTTTATTCTCCCTCATCAATGACAAAAGTCATATTTTTATCTTCAGGGCAACCATACCCTCAGAAATGATCTCATTAACATTTTAGGGTATAAGTTTGGCTCTTTCTGGTGAAATATTTGAGAGCCCCTCTTCTAACGGGGTGACTTTCACGTACTGATTGTTGATCCCTCTTTTATATTCTTATTTCTTGTATTGGTTCTTGGACTTCCAAACATTTTTTTATGATCTCATTAACGTATTTTTTGTATTGGTTTTTTGTCATCCAGATTTATTGGTCTTCCATTTTCACTCTCCATTCAAGAGTTCTCAAAGAGATTTCCTAGTAGCTTCGTTTATTCCTCTGGTTCGACCACGAGATGAATCATCCATGATCCAAGACTAGATTAAAACTTCAAAGTCTTAGACATTATCCTTGTTGGACTCTGGAACTGGGCGACCAAATTAAGATATGCAAAAGCTAGAAATCGCAGCAATCTCAAGGAAATCAACATCCTCATTCTCTCTCTCCCTCCCCCAATCATCCTCCACATTAACTTCCACTATTGGATTGCTAATAGAGGAATCACCAAGTTCACTATCAAAGGAACCTACAATGTTATTCGTACGCCCACCTCTTGTATCGAGTGAACGAGGGTTAGTATGACATAAATTTAATATTCCCCGCTACTCTTTCGTCCTCTGGCTTGCTATTCTGGGTAAGTTATATTTTATTTAGAGCATCTAAGGATACACATGCTCTACGTTTGTCACAATATCAATTGGATCTTTTGGATCCAAAAGGTGTCAAATGGGCCCCTTATCTCTTCCTTTTAGTTTACGACACCTATAACGTGTTTACTTTGATACAATTGTTTACCATGTTTGGAGTGAGAGGAATGCTAGAAACTTTATCTTTTCTCTTACTTTTACTTTTGCGGTATTCTCTAACATGAGCTTTAGATTCTTTGGTACCAAAGGTGTTTGACCAATTCAATCCTTGTGATTATTAAATTAATTTTGTTTGTTTTTTGATTGAATGCAATTTTTTTTTTATAACTTTGTTGTTTCTAGTCACCTTTTTTTTTTGTCGATGTTGTTCAACGTCTGTTTATCCATTGTTTTTTTTCGTTTTCGTTTGGTCAAATTGGTGTTTATTTTTTATCATATTATTTTTTCAATGATTTTTTTGTACCACGTTCGGAATATGTTATGTAAAAACTTATTTATTTAATATATAAAGATTAGATTGATGTTTGTTTCTCCGGAATTCAATTGTTTTTCGTTTGAAGAAAGAAATAGGAAAAGGCGAAAACAATAAATATATTACAAAAGGGGATAGACCTTTGTCTAAGTCAGTCCATGCGTAGAGTTAGTCCTAAAGCAGTCTAAATGCTGTCCTAATTTCTTCTTGTCCTCAGATTCTTACCCCCGAAACCTGACTTTTTTCGATGGCACCGGCAACATCTACAAGCTCTTATCTTTCACTCTATCTCGCTATCTCCCTCCTCCTCTGTCTCCTTCTCTTACCATCTCCATCGATCTCTTTAGATTCGCCTTCTTCAGATCGCATCTTATCAAGAAGTCGAAGAAGAAACCACAACACAAGTAGCAATAGTGATGAGATTCCGATTTGCTGCAACATAAGATCAAGATCTGAGTGTTCGTCTAACCCAAAATGTCGGTGGTGCCGCAGTGATGCTCTCGACGACACTTGTTTTAGAAAGGCTGAAGCTTGGAGGCTGCCCCAGCAAGTTTTCATTTGTGAATCTTGAAACCCATCTCTGTTGTTTTGATAAAATCTTGTTCTTTTGCAATTTTGATGATGTTTGTCTCTCTGGATTAGGTTGTGATTAAGCGAATGTTACAATACTGTTGAACATTTGCATATGCCTTTTGCTTGTTTAGTATCATGTTTTCTTTGTACAATCCCATTGATGAATCTGGTAATTAGTGGTTCCTTTATGAGACATGGTCTATTAAAGTTTGGCTGCAAAGGTATTGACTTGGCTTGGCTGGCTATGCAAGTGTTTGTTTTTACAGAAGCAATAGAGAGCTATTACTTTAGTTGTGATTTGAATGAGATTAGAGGTAGATAGATGGTGTCTTTCCTGCTCTACTTACTTTAGTTGCACCAAGTGTTCAATCTCGATCAAGAAAGGGATAAGAATAGTATGTTGCTTTGAGGCATACTTGTTGAGTGTTTTAGGAAGAGCATAAGTACTTAGTAGGATAGTTTTTTATTTTTCCAACTTTCAAAGCAGATTCTCTAGTCTTTAAAGTTGATTTATAAAGGAATCCATAGTCTCTTTAATTGTACATTTCCGTGACAACTAATAATTGCCGGTTCCGTCACAAAAATGTATAAATCGGCATAAGTAAGAAGCTTACCGGGGTTCTAGCACGAAAATGTATAAATCGGCATAAGCAATAAGCTTGTTTGTAGTGATGAGTTTATTGTGGATAACCAGCCATGTGATGAAGAAGTGCCTGAATATAGAGAATTTGTTCCAAAGAAGATTGTCTGATAACAACATAAGTGCTACTAATACTAAAGTGCGGTTGATTTATTTGGGATCCAGAAGAAGATGTCGTTGGACCTTGGTTTAGATAGGAAGCACGAAAAAGAGTTTCTTATTTTGGAGGGATTGCATTTGACGACTGATGGTCATGACATACGAGGGCCAAACCCATCAACTCTTGCCTAAGAGGCTAATTTTATCCAAAATGGATAATCAATCGACTAAATCGGACTGTTTTTAGTCGGACGAATATAAACATCGTCAAAGCCTAATTTGTATTATTTTTATATCTAAGTTCGGCTTTGGTTTCGGTTTCAGTTTAGAATGAATATTTTGGTTGGGTTTTCGGTTTAGAATGAAATGAGTATATATACCAAGACAGACTCAAAAAATTGAAATGAGTATTGCATAAACTAGTTGGAAGCCAGTTACATGATAGTACTAACCTAACTGAAATGAACAAAACAAGTCATTGTTCAATCAAAAAATAAAAAAAACAAAAGCATCATCTTTCTTGATCTCTAAGAAACTCTCTTAAAGCAACCCTTGTATCATCAACCTCAACACACCTATCAAAGAATTCCCCAAGTTTACCCAACTCATTATCATTCAAATCATCCACGAAAGCCTTAATCGGAACCGCATTCTCAGGCTGAAGCGCATAAGCACCCGGATTATCATCAACAATCACCGCCCGCGACAAATCACGCCCTGTCCGAGCTAAATCTTTCACTAGCTTCCCGTTTAGCTCTTTACACGACTCCCTGTACAGCCGGTGAGAAATGAGCTGTTTCTTGTCCAGCTGATCCAGCACCAATGAGGCATACTCCCTCAGTCCGGCGGTAAACACCACCACTTCGTATTTCTCCGCGATTTTCTCCAGAAACTCATCGACTCCCGGTCGTTTCACCACGAAAAAGTTTAATATCTTGTCGTCAATCTCAGGTCGGACTATGAAGTCGAATCTAACTTTAGGCATCTGCATCGTAGCGTGCACTAGAGTCTCGTCCAGATCCAAAAAAATGGTCTTCCTCTGATTTGTGGCGGTGGGTTGTTTAAGCGGTGGAGTTGTGAGTGCCAAAAGTTTTGATTCGGGTTCGGGTTTGGGTTTGGGTTCGGGTTCTAGGTCTGGATAGATGGCTTTGTTGTTAAAGATTTTGAAGGCGTTGCCGGTGGAAGTGGCGGTGCCGAGGCCGGTGAGAGTTGAGAAGAGGCCGACGATACGGCGGTGGCACATCACGATGGATTGATTAAGGGATTTGAAAAGGGAGGAAGCTACCTCGATGGGACCGGTGGAGGGTATAGGCTGATGATGAATGTGGTTTCTCCGGCGGAAGTGGTGGTGGTTGTGGCGGCGTTTCATGGATTTAGGTTGGGTTCTTTTCATGAATCTGGGAGGAGCCATTGTAGAGAGAGATGAGAGAGATGAGGGTTTAGGTGGTGGTGGATTCCATTAAATGGCGATGCTTTTTAAAACTGGGTTCGGTGTAACGGTCATGAAGAGTAGGTTCGGAACCGAAGCTGTGTGTGATTTAGGTTTGGTTTAATTTGTTGTAACTTGTACTTGTTCGATTTGATTGTTTGTTAATTAGTATATTTGATGAGCCTGTTTTTGGGCTGTAACTATTCTGGAGTGGTTTTTTAGTTGAACTGTAATTTATAACAGTAGTCTTAATTCTATTCTTGGGCTTATATTTTGTTGAAACGGGAGGACTCTGGGTCCAGTTACCAAATTTGTTTTATCCATAACCGTTATAAATCTCCACCATTTATTTCTGGTAATAATAAAAAAACAAAATTTATTTTTGGCTTATACATTATACACATATCGTATCCTATTTATATCATAATTAATTAACATTTTAATTTACGTTTTTGCTAATTTTCTTTTACTCTTTCAGCTAATTTTCTTTATTTATCTAAAACTTTTTGTATTTGCTTAATATTTTTATACTTTATTTTTCTCTTTAAATTAAGCATACATTTTTAAGAGTATTTTTTCTTTAAAAAGAATAATATTTTTTAGACTAACACAATTTATATTGATTAACCCAAATTGGGTTGAGTTAGAAAGATTGTTGTTAAAACATAATTTCAGAAATATAATTTTTGAGTTGATGTTTTGAGTAAAAGTAAACATTAAGCTACACTTATTCCTTAACTTGGATAGATTAATTATTTTTGTCGAGAAACCTTCTATAATTGCTCCTCCTTGTTTGTGATGTTCTGTACCTGTTCATAAATGCAAAACAAAGAACTTTGACGATGAAAAAGCAAGGTCAAGAGTGTTCTTGTCTAATGTTAGTTAATTATAATCAATTTATCATCTTAATATAACATAGGTCAAGCTCTTAAGTAAAGTAATAGTCTTAAGAGATGTAGGAAGATGTTGAGGGAGTAAATCTAGATTAGTTTTATTCTTAATAACCCATTTATAAATCAACCCGCATCTATGTTTTGCTCTCCATAGATATACTTCATGGACATTTGAGGTTTTATTAACCTTCTACAACAACTAAGAATATGTATAAGATACCAATGAGTTAAACCAGAACTTAACATTTCAAATAAAATATTTAAATATGATTCAATATCCACCAGAATATAATTATTGTCCATACATGCAGTTAAGTTATCTACTAAGGCTCTAATTTTATCTTTTAGATGGGTGTTCTTGCCATACAAATATCCTTTTGAATTGATTATATCACTAAATTTATTTCTAATAATAAATCCTCCGCTTGACTCACCATTGGTGTTCTTGCCATACAAATATCCTTTTGAATTGATTATATCACTAAATTTATTTTTAATAATAAATCCTCCGCTTGACTCACCATTAGTCAAGGAAGAGTCATCACAGTTGAGTTTTAATCTATTAGGAGCATGAAGTATCATTTGACATAAAAATATTTGTTTTGAATAGATAAATGGTGAAACCAACAATGGTCTTTGATAAGGGAGAATAAAATATATAAGGGAAAATTGGAAAGAAGCATTTTTATTGGAGAAAGATTGTAAAATGTATTATGAAAGTACTAATTATGAATAAAGGGTAAAATATAAGGACTAGGTATGTAATGGTTAGGAATTTAACCGTGTGGTGCCCGTTATTGTACTATAAAAGGACCCCACACGAGTTGCGAAGGTGAGTTGATTAATCTAATACTATTTTTCTCTCTATTTTTAGTAGCACTTTCTATCTCTAAAAAGCATCCTTATAGAGAGTTGGTTATAGCAGTTAAGTTCCTCAGATATTTGTTTTATACAAAATTACCCTCGAGCAAACTCTTAATTCATCATTGGCGTCGTCTGTGTGAAAGCGAAGATTGTCCTGACGGTAATTGCTTTCTGGAAATCTTTATTAATCTGAGCAGAATTATGGTAGAGCAGGGGGATGATTTTGTTAAGACTGCGAGGAGAATCTTATTGGAAATACTTATCGGAATGATACAGATTATAAAGTGCATGGTGCTCAGCGCGCCGGAGAAATCTTTGACGAGTCGGTTCTGTTGGCTCGGAGGAATAAGTTACTATTGGAGATCGAAAAGTTGAGGGCAGAAAAAGAAACTGTCCCGGCAAATCTTCGTTCTGAGGTTAGAAGAGATCATCATAGCGGAAAAGATGAGCGTGAAGTTGATCTTCGTCCTAGAAATAGGGATGGCAAATATAGAGGGCATGGACGACGTTCTTCGAGGAGGAAAGGAAAGCGTCACTTGGAATCTTCTGATTCAAGTGATTATTCTCGTTATAGTTCATTAGAGTCATCTCCTGAAAGGAGTCATCGAAGGAAAAGACATGGCAGAAAGCATGTGGTGCACTGGAGGGGAAGAAGTTTGGATAGAAAATATCCGAAGGAAAAGAATTATCATACTCATGCTAATGAGAAAGGTTGCGACCAAATGATTTTTCCTTCTGGGAACCAAAATGTCGACCAGCGAAATACATAGTGGCAGCATCAGTATACTTTGCCTTCCGATGAGGGTCTTTATTTTCCAAACCATGAGAATTCGAGGGTTAATCTTTATAGGACGGATCATAACTAGAGAGCTTCTCATCTATCCTCGGAAATTCTAGCAGGAAACCTCCCAAAGCACTTTGATATTTCGAAGCTAGAAAAGTTCAGCGGAACGCAAGATCCTGACAATCATATCGAGTAGTTCAAAAATTTCATGATCAATTTTGATGATGATGATAAATTGTTGTGTAGAGCGTTTTCTCAGACCTTCAATGAGGTGGCTTCGAAGTGGTGCAACAGGATTCCATAGGGCTCGATAAAGAATTTTGACATGTTCTGGAATATCTTTAGACAACATTTTGTGGGGAGAAAAAAATTCCGGGCCAATGGAGATACGATAATCTACTGCAGACAAAAAGTTGGGGAGAGTTTGAAAAATTATACCAATCGATTTGTGAAAACGAAAAAAAATATGGAATAATGAAAAGATTTTGTGGCATTAGCAGCTTTCAAGATGGGACTTCTCCTCAGAATTTTAAAGGATACGGTGGCAAAGAGTCAGGAGATCACTTTTGAGGCATTATTAGATCAAGTTGAGAAAAAACATTTGGTGGAGGAGACCCAGGCATCAGAAAAAGGATCAAGCGCTCAGCTAGACTAAAATCAATTTCAAAGGTCCGAGTCTAGTAATCAAAGGCCTCGTGTTAATGTTCAAGCCAAGGCTGTGGGTCGGTATCCGCCGAGGCCGAGAACGAATCAGCAAAACTATAATAATCAGCAAAGCTATAACCAAGGAGTTAGGCCTATTTCTAATAAGTGGACTCTTGTGTAGCGGCCCGAGGAGTAGTTCAGTATGCCCACAACACTTCTTGCAGATAGCTTGGCCACTTTCCTGAAGCCCCTTCTAAATTCGTTTTTAACCCAGACAAAATAATTCTGTTTACCACTTCAACCTGGCCATTTGCTTGTGGATGGAAAGGAGAAGAGAAACAATGCTGAATGCCTATAGAGGCACAAAAATTCTGCATGTCCTTATTATCAAACTGTGGCCCATTGTCTGTGGTAATCTTTTGTAGAATCCCAAATCTGCAATATATATTGGATAGGATAAATTTAATGAGAGCCTTCGAAGTGGTTCCTGCTAAAGGTGCTTCCTCTATCCATTTCAAGAAGTAATCAATAGCAACTATAATAGTTATGCACCCTCCGGACACCATTGTCAGAGGCCCAACTAAATCCAATCCCCAACGAGCAAAAGGTACTGGCTCAGAAACTTACTCCATAGGTACTGCTGGCACATGATTTTCGTTACCATACCTTTGACGTGGATCACACTTCTTTACCATTTCTTTAGCATTTGCCATTATGGATGGCCAATAGTACCCAACCAACAATACCATCCGGGTTAGTGCCCTGTAGCCACAATGTGCTGACCCTTCTCCATCGTGTAGTTCAGATAAAATGACTTGAAATTATTCAACCCCCAAACAACGCAGAAAAGGTCTACTGAAAGATTTTTTATACAGAACTTCCCTTATGATAAAAAAAACCACGAGCCCTGTGTTTATTTTTTCTTTCCATAGCTTTATCCGGAGGCAAACCCCCATTAGAAATGTATTGAATAAATAGTTTGATGAGTTGTTCCTTCTTAGCCTCACATTGACCTTGAACATGATGGATGAGAAGTTTAAAATAAATAGTCATACACATGCTTATACTCATCTTTGATGCATTCACTTTTATCCTTTTTGAATAATCGAATATTTCACCTCATCTTAATGATTTTACTCATGATAAACGAAAATTTAGGGGTGGCAATGCTGGTCCGAGCCGGCCCAAACCGGCCCGACCTGGTCTAATCCGGTCGGGCTTTGTTCAGTCCGAATATTTAACGGGCGGGTACGGATATACGAATTGTGATCCGTAGGTGGGTCGGGTTGGGTATGAATTTTTAATTTGTTCAATCCGACCCGGTCCGTAAATATAAACTATATATAAAAATAAAAAAAATGTATTAAAAAGTAATTATAAATTTGTAAAATATAACTAAAAAATATACTTTACTAGAAGACTGACATTTATATGTTTACCAATAATATACCCTATTTGAGTAATTATTATTTTACTTTTATAGTTAATAATATATTTATTAATTATATTCTTTCTTGATAAACTAATTTCATAAATTATAAATATATTTCTTTAAATCTTTGTTTATATATACTCCCAATCCTAGTTTCTAACTCTCCAAGTTCTTTGGAAGTTATTCTCTTCTGCTATTGTGTTTTAGGTACGTTGGTTTAAAAATTCATGTCAAATTTGAGCTGGTTTGGATCAGATCAGACTGGTTCGGCGAACCCCAATAATAAAAACAATATTTGCAGGCCGGATCGGGCTCACCTGCGGACATAAACAAGACGGGCTCGGGTTCGAAAATATTAAACCCGTTGTGGGTCGGGCCGAATTTGGGTTCGAGTAAAAAACAACGGGCCCAAGCGGGTTGACCCGAACCCAGTCCGAACCCGGCCCCTTGCCACCCCTGTTAAAATTTATATGTTCTCGGGTAAAACGATGGACTGTTTTCCTTTTCTTTTCGAACAAGCTAATACACAATATATATTTTTTCTTTATTTCTCTTCCATATTTAATAATAGTGTGATAATATCAAGGGTCAAGCTATATATACCCAAATGTGGTTTAAGTACCCAATTTTGAGTTTACCCAAAGGTGGTATAAGTTTACCCAAATTTTGACAAAAATACCCTTTTCTAGGTATATAAGGTTTTTTTACTAACCTTATCCACCTCATTTTTTCTCTTACACTCTCTAACTTCTCTCTAAAACCTTCAAGTTCTCTCTAATTTATCCGGCGAACTAAAATCCGGCGAACTAAAATATGGAAACTTAGTCTTAGTATCAAAATTTAGGGTTATTGTTGAATTAGGTAAAAAAAATCATAATTTTAGGGTGTTTGGAGGCCATTTTCCGGCCGGAATTCGTACGGTAAATGACCATTTGCGAAGGCTGAGCGTACCATAGATACAGGGGGTGTACCGACTGGTACGCCCCCCTGTACCATCGGTATAGAGGGTATGTATCGGCCGGTACACCCCCTCTGTATCGATGTTACAGAGCGTATCCTGGATTATGGTACGCCCCCCCCCCCCTACCTATGGTACGCTCAACCTTCGCAAATGGCCATTTTTCGGCCGAATTCCGGCCGGAAAATGGCCTCCAAACACCCAAAAATTATGATTTTTTAATAATTAAATCTTTATTTTTTTTTTTAAAAAACTTCCAAAAAACAACTTTTGATTTTGTGTTTTTATTAGAAGAAGTTTAAAATTTTTGAAAAGAGTTTGAATGTTCTTGAGGCAACTTTGAATGTTTAAGAACAATTTGAAGAATTTCACAAAATTGTAGTAATATGGGGTTTGATCTAGTAGAGAGTTGTGTTTTTTTGGGTATACGTAGCTAAATAGATTGTTTTGTGAATTGGGTTTATCTAGGATATACTTAGTGTTTTTTTACTTAGTGGCAATTCGAATATTAAATGAAAGTTCAAGGGTTTTTTCGTCCTAAAAAAGTCAAACAAAAATCAACTGCGTTTTTTGGGTATACTTAAACCATATTTGGGTATATATAGCCATACCCTAATATCAATAAATCTCACGTCCTCTATTTATATAATTAGCTTCTAACGTTAGATCTTTTATAATATAAGACTAGGCCGTCCTCCTACGTAGATCAAACAAATATTATGATACGGTATAGTGAGATAATACACCTCCCTTTTATAAACATGATCTGCCGTGGATGAACCAAATAAATCAACCTTTTTATTTTATTAGTATTTTTTTTATATTACATCGATTCTTAGTTTAATAATTGATATCAAAATAAGTAATTCGATAAAATATTTTGTACAAGGGATCTCAATATTCAAATTTTCTACTACACTAGGATTTTTTTTAAATCTTGAATGCTAGTAATTATTTGTTTTTTATTCTTTAAATCGTAAGAATATTGATTGATGTGTTTTAAGGTTTTTGTGCATATGACAATTGATATTATGAGTAGATTTTGATGATCTGAAATATATATTGAATCTACATTATTTCTCCCATATCAATTTTATCAATTGATTCAGATTAGGAGAATTCTCCAAACTTAATTTGATGTTGAGACCCTTAAGTATGTTCACGGGTTTAATAATTTAGAATGCATGTTTATAAATTAGTTGGCGTAATCGAGAGTACAAAATTGATGAATTGATATACATGATAACTATTCAGGTTTGAAATTAGAAACTTTCGAACAAAACCCTAATTCAGAACAAATAAGAGTTTTTGTTTTCAGTTATATACTCGTCGCACCAACTTGGTTGATTGCCGCAATAACCACCCTATAACGACCATATTGCAGCGACAACAAAACCAATTGTCGCGGTAACCAAAACAAAGGCTATTTGTGTCATGGTAATAAACTTGTTTGCTGCGACAACTTGACCATGTCCGCTGGCTGATCTTTATTTATATTCGTATTTGCTTGTATGCGAGTTTTTTTTCCGTATACCGCTCTTCATATATCAGCAAACTAATTCAGTTTATTCTTAGGATAATTTAATTTTGCTTGCATGTATTTTTCAGTATGATAACTTTTGTTCAAACTAACACATATATGTTACATATATAGATGTGTTTCCATGTATGTTTGAAGTACTAGTTGTTTATGGGTGTACAATTATGTAACCACATGTATATGAGTATTAAAAAAGTATGTAGAGCGGAAAAATATATGACATTCGGGATACAAAGTGATTACCCATTGTCGTTGAGAACTTGGACACTTGAATTATGGGGTGATATCCTGTACGTCTAGAGATTTTTTTTTCACGTTTGAAGTTTTGAATGACATTCATTTTCCTTTAAGATATCTAACTTTTAAATAAATATTTTAAATCATAGAGATTGATTCAGATGTTCACGTCGTAAATAAATACAATGTAAAAGGCATGTTCAGTTAAAAAACAGTTTAGTTGTCACACTTTAGTTTCCTTTATATGATTTACAAAATGAACAACTCATATGATCATTCCTTAGAACTGTAAAGATGAACCTATCATGCCACCCGTGTTGTTCGTATTTAGGTAAGTCATGCGTGAAATAGGTTGATGACCCATAGTTAGGGACCATATGCTGTGATTGTTAGGTCGTCATCTACGAAAGATACCTCTGATGTATTCCAATGGTGAGAGACCCACTCATGATATAGTTATTGTGTTCACATGCACCATACTCATTCACAACTTGAGTTTAGAATTGAATTATTTCAGTTAAATATCTCATGAAATAATCAAGTACGACCCATACGGAAGGCATGATTATTTTTAGATATAATCATGAATCAACACTATATTCCTCAAAGATTTTATCTTCAGAAATAATATATAGAGTGATGGCGCCGACCATTTTCACTAATGATTATGAGAAATCATTTTATATGAATCTCTTTCAGAAGTTAAAGCTTGAGAAAATTCAGATTTTATGTTAAACTTTATTTGATTTTTTTTCTTAAACTATTTCATTATACAGTGTTTCGTTTTACGTTCAGTAAGTGAAACTCAACTAAGAAGAAACATTAATTTTCTACTACTTTAGAGGGTAAACTTAACAAGTTGAAGCATGATCTATTACTTTTATTATGCATAAATTACATAAATCACTAGCTTATGAAGGAAAACCCTTCACTCTTAGAGAGAAGATCACTCCTAATGAGAGAATGCATTTTGAGACGTGGGATTGTTCTAATTGTCTAAGTCACTATGTGTTACATACATGAGTCCCGTAGATCTTCTTGAGTTTGCAGGCCACTGATATGGAAAATACTAAGGATATGTTTGTCCATCGAGAGAAAAGTTTTCTTAAGTCCCCTTAGGTAAAAATTAAGGGCATGGTCAGTAAAATCTCATCGATAAAATACATAAAAACTAACGAAGTCCAAGAGCATATTCTAGAGATGAATTCTATTCATACCAAACTGAAAGCCCTTAACGTTGAGCTCGTAGAGATTGTTGTTATATATTATATATTAATGTCACTATCTCTGTAATCCAGTATCTTATAGACAACCTACAATTTTCTTGATACAAATTATGACATGAAAAATCTTATTTCTAGCATTCTATATGAGTAGGACAAGCATGTCCAAGGGATCAACAAAGACAATATGGTGCATATTAGTTAAAATGAATATAATTTTTTTTTGTAAAAGTCCTTTATTTCAGTTCACAAACTTCATTTTCACGTCCCGGACAAAAGATGATTAACTTCAAGAAGTCTAAGGACAAATGAAAAATTAATGTTAGTTTCTATTACAAGGTTCCGGATCACGGAGTAAATGGAAGGCATGTATGGACAACAAATTTAAACTCTCTTCAGTTGTAAGTTCAAAAGAAAATTTAGTTTCAGTGTTAAATAACCCATAGTGGGTTTATACAACAACCTCAACTCATGTTTGTGCTTATTTTTAGGTTACACTCCAAAGTAGAGCTTTAAGTGAATGGAAGGTCTATATATTTACTGCCAAAAACCTACATGCCATATAGAGGCCATTTATAATTTCTAATTGGTTTTGAATTCAAGACATATATTGTATTTGAATGATGATATATTTGTGCCTTCATTTTAGAGGAACTTAATTTTAATTTTTTATTGGACAAAGTTATATGTGCTTATTCTTTTGTTAATAAAGAGTTCCATCTTTCATTTGACACTAGATTGGTTGGTAAATGTGTACGTGATTCTATTGATAATTTATATCGATAAAATAATATTGTTAGTTATCAAATTTCCATCAATATATCACAAACACTTTTTTAAAAAAAATGTTATCTCTCTATGGTAAAAACGTTTAGGTCATACCTATAATAAGAGAATTTACAAGCTTATCACTGACGGTTTTTAGGTCCTCTTGATTATACAAACTTTGAAATATGTATAGGGTGTATTAAAGGGAAATAAACCAAACATAAAATATTTAAAGCCTCTTGTGCTAAATATTTGTGGTCATTTCCAAACCCTTTCATGGAATGACAAAAAATACTTAATTTAATTCATATACAATTTTTTCACGATATAGCTACCTATATTTTCTTCATGAGAAATATGAAGTCATCGATATGTTACTTTAAGGCTGAGTTTGGGTTACAGTTTGGTAAAATGATTAATTTTTTTATATTCAATCGTGGTGGTGAATACTATAGAAGGTATGATGATTCCAATGAGCAACAATCCTGGCCCATTTTCTCTCGAGCTAGAGAAATGTGGTATTTTCCCTCAACCCACCATACCAAGTTTTCCCATTATGAATGGTGTGTCTTAACAAAAAAAACCCTCATTACATCAAATGTTTAGGAGTATGGTTGCTCATACATCACTACATATTTCACTATAGGGGGGCTATAAAGTTTGCAACTTACATCCTTAACAGGGTATCTACTACAGCAGAAGTTAAAACACCACATGAACTTTTCGGAGAGAGAAGGCCTAAATTTAGATATTTTCGTTTATAAATATGTGCAACTAAAATAAAGCCTTATAGACCGAACGAACAAAAGTTGGAAATCAAAATAGTTATTTATCATTTTATAGGCTACCCATATCATTCACAGGGTTACAAATTTTATTATCCTACGAAACGTGCTATATTTTGGGACAAGAAATGCTATATTTTGAAGGATAAAAATTTTGAGAGAAAGGAAATAATAACATTATTTTTAGGAAGAATTAGAACTAACTCATTCAACCTCTAATATCAATCCTCCATCTATAATTATTTTACCGGTCATCTATAGTATGCCATAAAATTAATTACCTTAGAAAGATGTTACATTTGTGTCTAAAGTAAAAAATATTGATGTTGTTCATAATGAACAAACTCAACAACCTCAAGAAATTGAGAAATACATTGATCATATATTGCGTAGATCTACTAAAGAGAGATAAAATTCCTTACTTTCATATTATATGGCATTTCTTAATAAACACGAAGAGTCCTCACAGATTATGAAAGATGATCTAATCACATTTCAGGATGCTATGAAGAGTTCAAACTCTAAATTATGAGTTGAATTTATGAATAAATAGTATAAATCGATGCAAGATAATTCAGTATGAGATATTGGCATACTAACTAAGGGAAACAAGAAATTGGTTGCAAATGGATTTTTATAACCAAACGTGATGGTTTAGGAAAATTAGAAAGATATAAAGTGCATTTTGTAGGGAAAGATTACGCTTAACGTGAAAACATTGACCATTCCGAGATACTTTATCCACTTTCATCAAAAAAATCATTTAGAAAATTATGATTTTAGTTACTCATTAGGATTTAAAGTTTCATCATATGGATGTTAAGAAAATATTTCTCAGTGGAGACATTTGAGAAAACAATTTATATGAAGCACCCGATTGTTTTGTTCATAAAGACTCAAAACTGATGGTATGTAAACTGAAAAAATTCATCTATGGGCTATAAACAAACATCACATCTCTGAGAAATTTGACACGAATTACCTTTGTGAAATAAATTTTGTGTCAGAGATCCAAATAGTAAGAAATCTCATTCTGGATATTCTAGGTTTGTCACAAAAAATATAAATTGAAAGCTTGTTAATTCGTTATGGTATGGAGAACATCAAACTTATATATACCCTCTTCCCAAAGATAATGATGATAAGTTCTTACTCGTTTAGTTCCCCAAGACATATTCAGAAATTTAGATAATGTTAACATGTCCATATGCTTTAGTTGTTAGAAGTCTCATGTATGCTCAGTTGTGCACCAAACCATATATCTTTCATAGTTAGAGTGATAGGAATATAACTGAGAAATATGAGATTTTCCCATTGGAATGGAGTGAAAAATATGTTATGTTACTTAAAGAAAACTAAGCATTACGTTTTGTCATACAAAATATCATATAACCTAGAGATCGTAAGGTATTCTGATGTTAATTTTTTTGACTACGTTGGCACTATGAGGTCTACTACCGGTTATGTATACATTATGGTTGAAGTTCTATATTTTGGAAGAGTGTAAAATAAATATTGTCACGAACTCTACAGCCAACTAAGTATATGCCATTTTTGGGCTTCAAACCATGCATTTTGGCTCATAAGTTTAGTCTGGAATATAAATTTGAGAGAACGAAAAACCATTATTGCTTTACAATAAAAATAGTTTAAATGTCGTGTTCTCAAATAGAAACAGTAGCTCAAACAATTCTAAATATATAGACATTAAGTTTATATATGTGAAAGAACGATTCCAAATTCATCATATTATGGTTGAGCACATTGATACACACTCTATGATTACACATTATTTCATCAAAACGTTATCCCCTCAGTCTTTCACGAATACAATGTTCGTATAAATTTCCTTAACCTACATAGTATTTAAATTCATGAGAGTGTTGTTATGATTTTATGTAAGTTTATTTATTCAGTTTTTAGATTACATGTACATATATATTTAAATAATACAATGGTTAAATTTGCTCATGTTCTTTGAATTTAAGTAAGATGTTAATTTAGTACAATATGACTAATTGGAAGTTGACCCATAGTTTTTATGGGTCGTGTTGCTTCCATGTTCCACTATTAGAGAAGTCAAAGTTTATCTAGGTGGTAGTTGGTAATACAATTATGGTTGGAACAATTACGCATTGATAATTTGTAACAAGCCCTCCCAATCTCATTGTTAGTTGTAGTATGAAATTATAAGATAAGTTTGGGTTATCTGTAAAACAACATAATTATATAGTGCACATTTTGGTGGATACACTTCAGTACATATTATGATCGAAGTGGAAGCTTGTAAGGATATCAGAAATTTGAATTTCTCGTCACATGCAGTTCAGAGTATCCAAGTATGTTGTTATATAAGTCAAATTACATAAATGTAATCAACCCATAGTTTATTGAACCCATAGATAACAAGATAGGTAATACCATAGATATTTATAGTATGAATACCAATTAGATTGAAATGGGTTTAAAGATAATGTCCCTTAATATGGCACTTGAGTTAATAAGTATTAATGGTCCATAATGTTATGGTCTCATGCAAATGCATAGACATTGTATTATAGAAGTTTAAAACTTAATTGATAGGTTATTTAAGAAAATAAAGTTAGTTAATTATTAATAAAACATATATTAATATGCAAGAATTTCAATTTAATTTAGATTATTTTAAGCTCTAACTGCAAATGTCGAAAGAAGCCTAAACCCTAAGTTTCATAACAACACTTATTATTTTTGTTTCTATAACCGTTCTTTTTTCTCTCCATTATCCAAAACCAAATATAATTCTTCACATATATAGATCTATTTGTTGTTTTCCTTGAAAGACAACATCAACGTAACTTCAGTTCTATGGGATTATCCATAGTATATCAACATCCAAGTCTTCCACTGCATGAGAAGAAAAACAATCTTAAAATCATAAGTACCAATAGGTATTTGTTCATTGTTCTTTGTTTGAAACCCTCTTAATTATGAAGATATCAATTTATGTGATAGATCTGTACGAATCACATATTGTGATTTTACTACAGAATAAACAGAAAATGCACTTATTGTTTTACCTGTTATTCCTATCTATTAATTAAGTCTTCGATATTCTACATTTCTTTAATAGACTTTAAGACATGTACTAGAGATTCCTTTCAAATATTGTCAATGTTTCCAATAAAAATACTTGGACTATATATGTTTGTTTAAGTTTGGTTGAAGGAATACAAAACCCTAAGTCATTATTATATAGGTTATACAATTTAAAATCTAAATTGTATAATTCCATTAACAAATACCATTTTGTAATCGAAGGGCGCAACCTAGTAAATTGATAAAAATAAATTTACTCTGTGAGTTATTAGTTAAAGCTTAAGTGTTGAGATCTGGGCCCCATAATTCATATCGTCAAAAAATAAATGACTAAATTATCAATATATAATTAGCATATTGGTCGATAAATATCACGATAATCTCCCACTTGGACCGTCATATCGACTCAAGAATAAATTTAACTTCAATGAGCCATGAATAAATTTTCAATATGCGAACGATATAACCCCTTACATGATTAATAACAATAACGGACAAAAGATGTTTTTTTTTATAATGTGAACAGTATGATGCAACACCAATCACGTTATTACTACCAACAAATTACTTGGGGCCAATTATAGTATGCGTCTTAGAATTAATGTAAATTGTAATCGTACATATTAAATATTTCAAATTTTAGAGATCCAATAAAGAAAAAATATCAATAAATATAATTAAACATATATATTACAATAACCCATTATGTATACATCGGCTCAAAATATCATCAGATTGTATTACAAACGCTCATACTAAAACTAACAATCCTCTAAATCAACTACACCTATATTAATAGTGTATGCTTGGAAGATCTTAGGCAAAACCGCATTTTAAGAGGATTTGTTATCATGCAGTTTGTACTGATGTGCTCTATACTTATCTAACCCATATAAACTCTCTTTTCAAGATATATGAACTTCATGTCTATGTGTTTGGACTTAGACTAGCTCCTATTACTGTTAGAGTAATGCACTGCAGATCGGTGACAGAATTCTGAAGCCATAATGATTGGCTCGATGCCTCAAAGCACACACACCATATTATGCTGCCATAGTAGACAATACAATAAGTATTTTCTTTACACTAATCTAGGATATTGCACCACCGGGTAATGGGAATCTATTTCTCAAAATGATATTTAACGTATCTTTACGTCTACCAAAAACCAAGTCAGAATACCCAATGATCTCCAGTCTTTCCGACTACCTATATGTCAACAAGTGCCTTTTATTATCTTCAAATGGTACATAATTGGGCTACTTACATACCTCCTCAACATATTTACAGCAAAGGAAATATCTGGCATAGTACAAACTTAATCATACATTAAACTCCCTACTGGTGAAGTATAAAAGATAGTTTTTATTTCGTTAATATTAAGTTTTATCTTTGGAAATTGACTCATACTTAGTCTGTCACCCTTTGCTATAAGGGTACTTATGGATTTTTATTTTTCCAATCCTTAATGTTGTAACACACTTTCAATATATGCCTTTTCTGATAATCCAAGAATACCACGGGAGCGATTCTGATGTATTTGGATTCCTAACACAAAACTGGCATCACCGAGATCATTCATATCAAACTTTTATGGTAGAAAGATCTTTGTAATGTGTAACAATTCCTTATTGTTCGATGCAAGCATTATGTCATCGATATATAATACCAAAAATACGAAATTACTCATACTAAACTTGTGTTACACACAATCCTCATCCGAGTTGACTTCAAAGTTAAAATAGACTATCACCTCAAGGAATTTGTAGCGTCACTGATGAGAAGGCTGTTTAAGCCCATAAATGGATTTATTAAGCCTACAAACCAGATTCTTTAAGTTACCTACTACAAAGTGTTATGGTTGTACCATATTGATCATTTTATCAGTATTACCATTGAGAAATATATTCTTTACATCCATATGATGAATATTAAGATCAAAGTGTACAACTAATACCATGATTGTTCTAAAGGAATCCTTCATCGATATTGGAGAAAAGATTTTTTTAAATCAATCTCTTCACACTAAGTATGACCTTTCATTATAAGGCACACTTTATGTCTTTCTACATTACTCAGGGAATGGCGTTTGGTTTTGTAAACCCACTTACAACCAATTTCCTTTTCCTTTAAGGTAATGGAACAAGTTCTTATACTACATTATCATGCATCAATTTATACTCTTACTTCATACTTTCAATCCACATCCAATAGTCAAAACTTTCTATGACCTGTTTGTAGGATGAGGGATAATCCACAGTTCCAATGCATGACTCATCATGTTCATGAAGATATGCTATAAAATATAAATGTATAACATTCTTCGTTTCTCTCGTGGACATTCTTAATGGCACTATTACCTCTTGTTGAACATCTTGAGAATGTAGAGTTTGATCTTCATGAACAATGTCATTTTTATGTTCTTGGGAAAGATTTCCTCAAGGTTCCTCTTATTACTGGACCATAAGTGTATCATGGTTAAAACCCCTAAGTGGAAATTAATTTGATTATGAGTATTACCTTGTTTTAACGGGACTTAATGATTAACATTAAATCATAATCTTATAATATATGAGAATTTCTATTATAACTTGCGTGAATCTCTACAGATACTTCCTCAAAATGAACATATATTCCCTTATTCTTCCCCTCAAACTCAACACCCTCGAAAAACTTTGTCGTCCCCGTTTCAAATATACTACCAGTGAGAGAATCATAAAACTGAAAGCCCCTAGAATATTCGAAATAACCAATGAATAAGCAGCTAAATATTTTTGGATCTAGTTTATTTTCCTAAGGTTTGTACGCCCTTGCCTCTCAGCTAGAACCCTCATATATGCATATTCTTTAAATTAGGCTTGCACACCCATTCGAAAGCTTATATGGGTCCTAATAGTTGCCTCAGTGGATACTTTATTGAGTATATAAGCGACACATTTGATGGCTTCCCCCCAGAGAGATAGTGGTAAATATGAGTTAATTATCATACTTTTAACCATATCCTTTAGTGTACAAGTTAGTCTCTCAGATATATGATTCATGCAAGGTGAGCCCGATATTAGATATTGAGGGACTATGCCACAATCCTCTAGATATTTTTCAAATGATCCTTAACGTTGTTCACCCGATCCATTATATATACCGTAGTATTCATCGCTATGATTAGATCTAACCGTTCATAATTCTCTTACCAGGTTGTTTCTCAACTTTGGTCCTAAAAAATTCGAACTTGTCCAGGGATTCACACTTTTCATGAAGGATGGAGAAGTATCCGAAATGATATAAGTTATCTATAAATGATATGAAGTATCGCTATATATTTCATGATTTCTTTGGAAACGGTCTAAAATTATCTGTATGTGTCAATTCTAAGACTTTAGTCGCTCTATATGCTTTAATTTTTTTTTTTTGGTTTGTTTCTCTTTGATACACCCAATACATGTTCCAACATCAGAGTAATTTAAGGGACACAATTAACCTCAGCTACAAGCTTGTCCATCCTAACTTTGGATATGTGACCTAACTGCTTGTTCCACAACTTAAAGGAGTTTTTAGTTTTATTAATCTTATTCACCACTACAAAGAAATCCAGACATGAGTTGTTACAGTTGAATCAACCCATCATGTATTCTTTTTTCACACAAATAAGATTAATTTCCAAAATAACCAAAGATATTAGATTACCTTTACTTATCAAGTAAACTCGACGTTTGTCACATTCCTTTCTTAATATGTCCCTTTTCTTCACAGAAAAAATATAGACCAATCATCGATTTCTCAAGTTTTTTTATTTTTAGTCGGACCAAGGCCGATCATTTTCCATCATATTTTCGCTTAAGCCCCTTCCCATTCTTGGAAGCTATCATGTTCACTTCATGAATTATCCCTTTAAGCCTTTTCTCCTCTTGTGTAGCGTGTGAAATCAACTCATTGATTGTTCATTTTCCCGCATGCAATTATAGATGGACTGGAAATGCTTAAACCTTTATGGTAATGACCAATAAACCCTGCCACACACTCTTCAGGTAAGTCTACACCTATTATCTTTAAATTTGGGCAATCGCAGACATTCAAAGAACGTGTTCACGGATTTTACCTTTGCCATTATATTTCTTGGTATATAGCTCATTAATAAGATGTAGCATCTCTACCTTGTCATTCTTAGCAAATAATTTTTGGACTTCCATGAGAAAATCTGTAGCTATAGTAGCATCATTTGGGGCAAGCCCACGAAGTGCTAATGGTATTATTTTTAGCATAATACCCATGCATAACCTATTAAATTTATTCATTTTAATGCTTTGTAGTTTCCTCCGGTGTACTTTCCAGACTAAGAACAGATGATCTAGGGTCGTCATTTCATAGTCATATTCATGCACAAACAAATACATCAACATATCTTTTTTCCACATAGTAAAATCCGCACAATCTAACATACTGTGTTTATTCCCCAATGGAATGTCGCATAAGCACACTAGAAAGAAAGAATAACAACACACAACATATTTAGATTTGTGACATATACTAACCAACATGCATGAACATGGTATATACATGTAAAACATAAAATACCATGATAATAGATATCAGAGGGAAAATCATAGTAGCATGCATTCTATGAGTTTTAGAAAGATACCATGTTCATTATTCTAATTTCCTAAGTACCAAACCTTCAAGATGGTTGATTTCACTTACTTTAATTAAACAATCATAATTTAATTTTCCTAAGTACCCGAGAAACCTTCCGGAGCACTGATTTCACCTCTTAAAATTAAACTAATTGCAATGACGTATTTAATTTTCCTAAATAGGGGTGAAACCTTCAGGAGGACCGATTTCACCTACTTGGAATCAATTATCACAATAATCATTTTCAATATTTTTTTAATTCATGATTAATTAAACATAACCATTAAACTTCCAAATGCCCGAAAATATTTGAATTTAAATTAACCTATGAAACCTTTCAAAGCCTAGGATCGTCAAAGAGACCAACTTAACCTTATGGAGGGTTGATTAAATTAATTTCATGATTCACCTACCGAAATCTAAAACCTTAGTCGTATATATCCATTTAAACATTCAAGTATATAAATAATCATTTCACAAACACGTACAAATAACAACATGGCCAAACATATACATATTTGAAACAAATCATGAAAATAATACATAAATTAATTTAGAATTAATTTAAAAAATATTATTTCGAAAATATAAAATATTTCTAAAATATTGATTTCCCCGGATAAATAGTATTTTTCGATGAATAGTATTTTGGAAAAACCCTGTTCACATAATTGTTCACCTTCCAAAAAATAATGCACACAAGAATGTTCATCTTCTTAAAAACATCGTTCACAATACTGTTTTTGATGAACATTGATCTGTAAAACGTTGTTCACACATTCTGGAAAACACTGCTTACAAGATTGTTCGTCTCCCAACAAACACTGTTCACATTTTTTTCCAGGTAAATAGTATTTTCGATGAATAATGTTTCAATGCATAATACTTTTGAAAGAAACTATTCACAGTATTATTCATTTTTTCGGAAAAAATTGTTCATTTTATAATTTTTTTTCCAGTCTTCTGTTGTTGTTACTAGATGATCCGCCTAACCAACAACAACACACCTTCCAATAGATTTGAATTGATTTTTCAAATTTGGAATAAATTGTTTTGCCATCAAACAAACCTTGAATTTATCGAAGAACCGAATATGTATCATATACAATAACTTATTCAAAAGAAAACAATTAAATATATGATCTCAATGTCATAGATTCTTTACATTAAGAAAAACATATATGATTTGATAATATATATACAATCGTTTGTCCTATGAATCGTAAGAAGGTTTCATGGGTCTGATACCAACTGATAAATCTGTATGAATCTTGTCAATACATTCTATCAAACATGCGGAAATTACATAACCTCCTTATGATTTTATTATAGAATAAACAAAAAAGACACTTACCATTTCACGTACTATTGTTATCCATTAATCCAGTCTTCATTATTTTACAACTCTTTAATAAATTTGAAGACCTGTTCTAGAGATATCTGCAGAAGGCTATTAGTGCTTCCGGTCACAAAGACAACGTACATATTTGTGTAGGTTTTGTTGAATGAATACGAAACCCTAAATCATTCTTATATAAATTATAAAATTTGAACTTTAAATTGTATAAGTCCATTAATATTTACCGTCTTGTGAGGACCACAGCCTAGTAAATATATTTTATCAATTCTCCGTGAGTTATTAGTGTACACTTAAATGTTGAGATTTATGTCCACCCAAATCCAACCCGTTTACCATATTTATAAGCCCATAAAATATTTTTCATCCATAAAATCAATACAATTAATTATATATCATAATTAATCTGATTACTTTTATTATTTAAATATTTTATAATAACTAAATATATAGTTAGTATATAAAATCATGAATATTCCATTATGTGTATTAATTTTTTTAAACCCGTGAATCACTAACTAACGAACTCAAAAATTCTATACCGACAATATCATTCTCAAATCAAATCCATCTATATTTAAATAGGATGAAAACTAAAATATACATATTCAATTACATTACATGACAAAATTCATTTTTGGAATACAAATCAATAATAATAATAAAAAAAAAAGTTCAAATCTACAAATTAAGTTTTATTATAGCAAATAAATAAATAATTATAACATATGTACAAAATTAACATCAAAACTAATTCACTTAACAAGGAATTAAATTTGAGCGATCATATATATATATATATACTAACAGGTCCACTGATCAAGTATTTTGAACGAATTTTAAATTATACAGTATTCGTAATTTGTTTGATAATTTGAATATATATTTTTTAAAATTAATAATACAATAAAATATCTAACTTTTTCTTTCTCTTGTTTATACTTCAGATCTCATTTTTAGTAATTATTTTAAATTTTGTAATATTTCGAAACTATTGTTAAATTCGTTGTGTAAAATTTTAAACAACCCAGTTAGAATAGCATAAGTATAAATTCTAGATTATATTAAAAATTAAGATTAAAAATTCTTAATTTCTCTAAAATCATTAAAAAAAAATTTGATTTCTTATAATTTTTAAAGAAAAAATGATACATAATTGATAATCAAGATTTATAACTTTAAAAACAAAGTAATGTTAGACATATTTTCATGGTTAATAAGGTTGGAAATATAGATACCACATATTCTCTTTCGGTATGTAAGTATGAACAATTCGATTTCAATATTAGTATGATATTTTTCGTTTTGGGTCCAAAGGACCGCTCAGTTCTGCTTTTTATTCACTTACAAAAGGTCTCATACTAGTTGAGATATATTCTTATTTATATACCATTGATCATTCACATTAATGTGGGATGTAAGACTTTGGTCACACCTAACAAATCCTCATCTCGAACAAAGTATCACTTTAGCCTACTCTCAGTTGACTTCCATTAACCGACTATAATCGGGTTTGAGACTACCTGAACTATATAGGCACTACTGATGTACCTAATCACTCTTATCATACTGCCATATTCTTTAGCGCCACTCTAATCAAGTACCATCGTCTTAATACACTCCAATCAAGTTTCACTGCTTGATGAGCCGCTGACCCTCCAAACTAGGCCACACTAGTGATCTATAGAGCAAATCATTCACCTTGAGCATGACTAATGGTTCATCATGTTCGACATCTGAGAATTTCGTCCGCATCGCGTTCTGTCTGGGCCTGAAGCTCTAATACCATTTGTTGGAAATATGGGTACCGCATATTCCGCTTACGTATATAGGTATGAGTAACCCGATCTCCACACTACTATAATGTTTTCTGTTTTGGACCCGAAGGTCCGCACGACTTTTCTTTTGGTCCACTTCAAAAAGGCCTCATATTAGTTGAGATATGTTCTTACTTATATACCATTGATCATGCCCATGTTTGACCGATATGGGATGTGGGACTTTGGTCGCCACCTAACAAATCATCATCTCGAATAAAGTACCAATTTGGACTCCTCTCAAGTGACTTATATCCGTTCACTCTAATCATGTTGTGTTAGAGTTCGAACCCATATAGTTTTATGACATATCTTTATCTTCTCACTCAAGACCACCATGCATGTTCTCTAGTGCCAATCCATAAGCCCTATGAATTGGGTCTTACCGTTGATAATAACTCTTGTTCCTTAGCACCACTCAATACAAGTCACCGTCGTGTTCTAAGGAGCCATATACACTTCGAACTAGGTTGTATGAAGCAGATCATTCACCTTGAGCATGATTGTTGGTTTATCATATTCGACCTCCGAAAATTTCTCCTACATGTGTTACGTCTAAGCCTGGAGCTTTGATATCATTTTTTAGGAATATGGGTATCACATATTCCACCTTCGTATAAATATGAACAATTCGATCTCAACACTAGTATAATATTGTTCATTTTGGACCTGAAAGCCCGCACAACTTTGTTGCTTGTGGTAGGGGATGCACTATTTGAATTATAAAGCTTTAACTAGGCTTATATAGCGTGAATGAAAATTAAAATTTACACTTCAAATATATAAGTGATTTGATATTATGTTTAAAAATGGTTCAATATTACTACTATATAATATATATATATATATATATATATATATAACATTAATCAAACTGATATATATATATATATATATAATTATATTGTTATCTTTTAATAAACGATTTTTTTTTCCGTTGTTTAAATTAACAAAAATAAACTTTGTTATTTATATAAAATTACAAAAATTAACCATGTTATTCCAATTTGTTTGTAAGTATTTCGAATAGACAAATTGAACTATATATTTAGGTATTTGAGTTAATTCAGTTTTATGATAGGTAAACGGTTAAAAAATGATAAAACTTTATTTTTGTTTCAAAAATTAATGAATTCATAATTAAATTTTTGATGTACTCAATAAAAAAATTAGCTATAACAAAACCCATCAAATAAACTTATGAAGTTTTGATATATATATAAAAGAGCCAATGCTAAAGTTTTTCATTTTTTTACTTTGTTGACCAAGTTTATAATTCTTCATTTTTTCACTTTATTAACTCAGTTTATTTAAGGATAAAGTAACACTTAAACTAAAAAATAACGATCAATTGTGGTAACTTAGAAATCACTTAATAATCCAATGATTACATTACAATAGATAAAATTAAAAAGCAATTAAAAAGTTAACAAAACGAAACACATTTACAATAAGGTCAATATTAAGTAAAAAATTTCAACTCCAAATAAGGTCAATGCCTGCCACTCCTAAAAATTGGTACCCACTAAATTAAATGTCCATAAATCAAGGGATACTAAGTCATATTTTACGTATGAGAATAGTGTGTGAAACCATAAAATTCCAAACACTGCCTTTTATATCATCAAGGTTCCCTTTGAACATTCCAATAAATATGACAATAAGTACATTATATTATATTATAAAATATGTAGAAAACGGAGAAAAATATAGTAAATGATTGTAGTTTATCCTTAAAAGGAAATAAAATTAGTGGGAGGTTGGAGTTTTTGCATTTGCATGCGCACTTAAAACGTATCTTTTGTTTCAGACTTGGTTAGTTTTAAAGTGTCAATTATCTAAGTACTATTTTATAAATACTAAAATGTTTACGAAATAAATAATCAACTTATTATTTATTATTTAATAATTAATAATTCGAAGAATAAATTTAAATGGGTTCTGAACAAATATATTAGAAACGTTGAACAACTCATTTGAAAAATATTACGATATGCACACATAAGATGTAATTTGGATTTGAAATTTAATTGGAAACGATACAAAACATAAAGTGAAATCATATAATTATATGTTATAGTATGTTCGTGGTTGCTGCAATGTGTTATTCCCTCTGTTTCAATATAAATCCTTTAAGGTTGTAAGTGTATTAAGGAATATAATATTTGGTTTTGATTTTATAAAAACTAGCTATAAATTTATTTGTATAATTTTAATTGAAAACGCCACACTATAAAAGAAAGGTAAAATTGCATTGGAATTTTAAAATGAAAGTCATTTTAAATCAAATAATACTTCTAAAACACTTATACTATATTACGGAAAGAGTATATCCTGGCGTGTTGTTACTTGGAATTGGAATATGATTTAGTAGATGCGACGGTTAGTAACTTAGTATAGTTTGACATGATGATTGGTATTTTTTATAGTACCCACTCCTTTCTATTATATAAGTCGTTTTAAGGTTATACACGCGGATTAAAAATATCATAATAGCTTCTTGTTTTTATAAAAAGCGAAGGAAACCAATTCAATTGGTACAAATCAATAAACAATATCAAATTTTGCATCAATATTTTAAATGAGACAAAAACAATTTTCTAAAAAAATATATATTTTGAGACGGAGAGAGTATTACACATGCTATAATAAAACTAAATATAGGCTTTTTTTTTATTATATAGATCGGAGAAAAGATCATGTTAAATTTTATTACATAGATCGGAGAAAAGATCATAATAAATTTTCTAACGGAAATAACTCATAACTATCTAGATAGTCACTCATACACGATTTATAAATTATTACATTGCAAAAATATTGTCCAAATGTAGATGATGATTTATTAATAAAGGCACAAAAATTGCTAGTAATTTTTTATTTAATAATTTGAGATTTTTTTGAGTTATTTCGAAATATTCACCATCAAATCCGTTAGTTTATAGATTAAGTTGTCGAACCGACTAACATATCACCTGAGTTCCAATGAGATTACAAAGTTGTAGTGTTTTGTTAGAGTTTATATTGCATAAATTTTAATCCAATTCTCTAAGACATAAAATAAAATATTTACAGAAAATAGACACTGTATCTCTTCTATTTTGTTAGAGTTCTTTATTTTAGTTCATGATTCGTTGTATCCTTGATCATAATTCACCGTATATTATGTTCATGAATGAAGACATCAGTAGAAGATTTATTTATACTATTGCAAGTGATGTGAATGGATTTTTCCGTTTCTTCCTCTTTATATATGATTTGAAATTAGGGTTTTAACTTAAGTATAATTGTAATCTCATTCCTAAGTTCTTTTGCTGTGATTATATCCATGGTTAATTGTTTTGTTACAAGATATATATATATATTTAAGTATTAATATTCTGATTTTAGTCATTCACAAATCCAAAATTTGATATGGTATCTACACAATTACCTCTACAGACTTTCGTATACTAGTATAATCTCTACTTATTCGTACTTATCTGCTTACTTAGTAATTTGGCCGTCTATCGATAATAGTCAATGCATCAATAATCATTTGACAATCCATCATAATGAATAAATTACAACAATCTTTCAGTTAAATCATCATATCACACCAAATGATGCATCCACTTAATATAATTAGTATAATTGTATTGCGCATAGATGTACTGAACAATTTCGTACACGATGTTAAACGATAAATGCCTAATTAATATACGCAAATGGACACAACAATAATAACATCATCACTAATAATTAGTTATATAATTCCATTAAGGTGTGTAACATAATAATATGAAATATAACTACACTCACGCACACACACACACACACACACACACACACACACACACACACACACACACACACACACACACACACACACACACACACACACACACACACACACACACACACACATATATATATATATATATATATATATATATATATATATATATATGTTTGCCTCTAAAACTTAAGTGTACACATCTAAATAGAAACCATACCTCACGACCTATTATAAACTCACTGAAATCAATCATCCTCTAAATACACAACATCTATCCTAACGGTGTCTCCATGAGAAACTGTAGGTACCATAGCTTTAATGAGAGTCTTTCACATAGATGAACTTGATATATATATATATATATATTGACTTAGCCGAGCTCCATATTGTTTGAATACTTCACTGTAGAATTTTTTTCACATTGTAGCCTTATAAAAATTCGTATCCCTTATATGACGGGAAAATTCGGCAGCCACAATGCCTGGTTGGATGTCTTAAAGTATGTTACAAAACCGGTTGCCATATTGGATGATGCAACCAGTATTAATTTATACAATTCCATAATGTTGCACCTCTAACTAATGTTTCCATAAAGTATATCAATATATGAGTCAGAATACCTACTGATCTCCAGATTTTCCAAGTACGTATATGTCAACATATGTTCTTTTATTTGTTCTTATATCAAAAATCATTTTGACCAATTTTAAATGGTGAATCTCCGGATTATTTATGTACCTTCCCAACAAACCAAAAACAAAGGAAATTTAAAGCCTTGTACAACATTGAGTATACATCACACTTCTGACTACAAAATCATATGAAATATTGCATTTCCTTAGTATTAAAGTTTATCTTTGGAAATTAACTTAGTTTTTTTTTCAATAAGAGTATAAACGTCTTGTCATTTTCCATTTTATAACGTTGCAATATACTTTCTAAATATGCATTTTATCACAATCAGGATTTCACGGGAATAACCTCAGCGAATCTAGATTCCTAATTTAAAAGTCACATCACCAAGGCCTTTCATATTAAATTTCTCTGATAAAAATCTCTTTGTAGTATGCAACTATTCTTTATAGTTTGTGGCCAATAATATGTCATTAACATAAAACACTAAAAAAATGAACTTAATTCCACTAAACCTTTAATACGCATAATCATTGATGGAGTTCATCTCAAAACTAAAGGAGATTATTACCTCAATGAACTTATGGTACCACTATCGAGACCCCTATTTGAGCACATATATAGATTTCTTAAGTTTGCATACCATGAAAATTGAATCATCATCTACAAAGTTATGAAGATGCACAGTATAGATTATTTCTTCTATTTGATAAAACTCTATGTTAAAATTATGTAACTAGTGTCATGATTGTCCTAAAAGAGTCTTTTATAAAATTAAAGAGAATGTATATTCAAATTTAATCCCTACATGTTGAGTATAATTTATTTTCACAAGTTTCTCTTTAATTTTGTCCACATTAATTATGGAATCCCGTTTGGTTTTGTAAATTTACTTACAATCAACCAACTTCTTTTATTTAGGTAATGAGACAAGCTCTTAAACTGTATTATCTTACATTAAATTGTACTCTTCATTAATATCACTGATCCACAAATAAGAATCAAAACTACTCACATATTGATGAAAACACAATTAATCATTTACCGTTATCCCACATGAATCATCATGTTCTTAATGAAATATATGATCTGAAATATATTGTATTATTTATATCTCTAGTGGACCTCTTTAATGGAACTATTTATTTAGCTTACATTTCTTAAAAAAGTAGAGTTTGATCTTATTAAGAAATTTTATTTGTTCCATATGTATAAGACAAATATTATCTTGAGTGTATTCATGTTTTAACGAGAGTGAAATAACTGGTCTTAACACAAAATCATATAATACCCCAATATCAATTCACCAAGTTAGATCACTATTGTATGACATGTTGGCTTTATAACCTACTTATATTTTTAAGAACCCTCATGAATTTATATGGATTCTTTCTCAAAGTGAATAATTTTTCTTCAATTCTTCCTTAACTCCCTCCTTCCCCGAACTTAATATCCTAAAAAACTTTGTTATTTCTGACTCAAATTTACTTTTAGCGGAATGATCATAAAGCTTAGAAACATTTGATTTTTATGAATATCCAATGAAATAATAGTTAACCGCCTTAGTGCCCAATTTATTATAATTCAGCCAATAAGACTTCACTTCAAATATCCCCAAACATGTTAATATTTTAAGTTAGGTATGCACCCAATCCAAAGTTTATGTGGGGTCTTAAGAAAATATATTAAATACTGATAGCCTCTCCGAGAGTGATATTGGTAAAATTGAATGACTAATCATACTTCTCATTATATTATATCCCGAAGAACTATCATGTACTCCTCTAGGTGCTCTAAAAATAATCCATGATGTTGCTCACTCGAACAATCATATATATTATAGTATTCACCACCACAGTCAGATATGATGCACTTAATGTTCTGACCAATTTGTTTAACTTTAGCCCTAGAAGTTATGAAATTTTATTAAAGATTTTTATATCTTATTAATAAGGTATAAATATCCATATCGAGATAATACATCTATAAATGAGATAAAATAGCTTTCCCGTCCTATGATGCTTTTAGAAACGATCCATATTTATCTGTATGTATCAACTCCAAGCCTTCTTTCACTCTATACGCATCTAACATTTTCACTTTGACATTTTTTCCTTTGAAACATTCGGTGCAAGTACCAAACATTGAATAATCAAGATAACCTAATAAAATTTTCAACAAAAAGCTTATTAATTCTCACCTTAAAGATATGATCTAGCTGCTTGATTTATTATATTCTAATTTTTTTAGCTTTATAATCTAGTTTATTAAATACATGTATTTTTATTATTTTTATGATGCTTAATATAATTTAAAAAATATAACTTATCATTCATTAGTAAATATTGACTGACTGTTTATCATGTCAAGAAAGAGTCATTTTCTTATTCTCGAACAAATTTGAATATTTAAAGGTGCATTCTATAAGAAAATGATCAAATTCTTTCTTACATCGTTCAAATACAAGAAATATTCACTAGAAAATAATAACTAAAAGTCACAAATGACATAAATTAAGTACGAACTACCCTTTATTCGATAGATGGATCATTTATAGATAACTGAGGCTTCAAATTCTTATCATACCCTGTATAGAAATACAGACATCTATAGTCGCAACCGTATCAACCCAACATACCTTTGTTGCTGATAAAATTGAATTGATTTATAAAAATACTAGAGTTGTGAGATTGATGTTAGATTTCATATTGTAATTTTCACACTTGCTTTTGATATGTCCCATCCACTTGCAAAAGAAACATCAAAATGCAATAAGTTCTTTATGTTTTTTACTTCTGGATTGAAAGTTCTGTCAAATTATATATCATACTTTCTCTTCTTTGCTTTCATATATTTAGTTATCTCCCTATGCACCTCAATACGTTCTTGTTTAAGTCTCACTTCTTCCTAAGTAGCATGAGAAGTCAGTTCATTAATTATGAATTTCTCACATTAAAGAAAAACCAAAATGCAAACCTTACCATAATTTCGTGAGAAGTGTAATCTTAAGTGCCTCTAACTTTGAATAAATCAATGAAAACCTAAAAATATGGTGCCTTATTTTTTATTTTGCCATGAAACTTTATGGTGGAAAGTTGCATTAACAACATCTTAATCTTCACTTTATTAAACCTGGTATATTTTTTAAATTCCTTTGAGAAACTCAATTTTATGACTGATATCAGTAGGGATATCTCAACATAATAGTAATGGTATTTATGAGAACTACTTTCAGCGAGGGACGTTAGCTACATAGTCCTTAATGTCAGGTCAATTATAATATAATTCCATATATTTTTTTCATTAGAAAAAAATTACCCATCTAAAATGGGAGGTTTATTTCCTAATGTGTTAAAACTATATACTAAATGAATATACATAACAAACTACATATAAACAATACATTTTTTGATATAAAAACTTATAAAAAAATGTTCAAATATGAATAAAACATGTAAAATATATCTTAAAATTCCAATAACGTACCATTGGAAAAGCATTTTAGCATATACTTTTATTAATTTAAGAAAAGTCATTGTTGATCCAACTTTAATCGACTGAATTCAAGATAACCCTCTTTAAGGTTGGTTTTCCTATTTGGATAAAACACTTAATGACCAATTTGTTATTGATAATATATTTTCCATGATTATTCATACCAAACATTAACTTTCTCTTGGGTCGGCAATGCTTGCAAAAATATTGATCATGAACCGGTTAAAACTCTAAGTAAATTAATTCACCAACATGGATCACTTTGGTGATATTTTAGCTTCATGACCTACTTACCATAGTTAAGAAAATCTTAGTGATACAATAGATATAACATATAAACAATGAAAAACCATATAAGTACACTAAATTCCAAACATAATATGTTATCCAAGTCTGAATGGAAGCTTTTATTGATGCATATGTAGTGCCAAACTGTAACAAGGCCTTTTTACTACAATAGAATCGGTTTCACCATCACAACCAATGCTGGTCAATGGCGCATCCGGAATTTATTGTGTCAATATTAGGGTTTGTTGTGTAAAATAATGTTTGATAATGGTTTTGTTACTATAACAACGGGGGTTGCCGCAGTGAAGAGCCATTGTCATGGTTTTTTGTAGATGTGTTGATTTAGGGCTTGAAATTACAATGTTATTTAATTTATTGTGGATAAAGCATGATTTCAAATGAAATTTAGAGCAAACCCTAAATTTCATTTGAAATCATGCTTTATCCATAATAAATTAAATAATATTGTAATTTCAAGCCCTAGATTAACACATCTACCAAATCAATCATCAAACGATTCTCAAATATGGATCTTTTACTGAAAATAAATTCACACGCTTTACAAGATTGAAAAGTAAAACCTAAAATTCAATCTCAAAGTGGAAGGCTCTGATACCACTTATTAGAGTTTATATCGCATAAACATAACCCACATATGGTTATATAATCCCTTAAGAGTATGAACTTTTCACTAGATGAATAATAGAATACTTACAAGAGATATAGATACCGTATCTCTTTTATTTTGTGCTTTTTATTTTTAATCTCTTTTTTAGTTATTGATCCTTATTCATTTGTATATTATGTTCCTGTATCTCAAGAGAAGATTTATTTATACTCTTACATGCTATAAGCTTCCAATTATTAGCAGCGATGAAAATTAATATATAAGTGAATGAATATTTCACTTTCGTATTTTTATAAAGGAATTTCAGTTGGGATTTTAACTTAAGTCCAATTAAAATCTTACCCCTAAGTTCCATTTATGTTTCAGGGATCATAACTATTAATAATTGTTTATTTACTAATTAGTATAGTTTAGACATACGTGTTAATATTCAAATTTAATCATTCATAAAATCTGAGCTTAGCTTGGTATCTACACAATTACCTCCGTATTCAGATTTCATCTATTATTATAATTCATACTTATTCGCATTTATCTTAGTACTTATTAAGTAATCCATTTATCAAAAAGATCTAATACATCAATAATGCTTATAAATTGTGTCTTTCTGGTCACTTAAAAACTTATGATGGTTTTACCAATGAAACATATAAATCCTAGTTGTGAGATTATAACATCGAGTGCGACTAGGGCTATTAACAATCCGGTTTGTTCTGAGTTTTGATTTTTACGAGTTCAGACTAGTAAGATGTTAGGAGGTTGTATCAGACCGCTACGTAAAAGATATGTGTAAATAACATAATTGCAAAATCCCCATAGTTGTTATTTATTTATATTTATTATTATTGTTAATTAAATATTATTTTAAGTTATAACATTTCACTTAAGATAATCTATTTTTTAATTTATTAGTCTTTTGGAATAACGTTACGCATAACAAGATATATCTAATAACTATAAATGACACAAAAACAAATCATGGACTTAGAGGATAATAAAATACACAAGAAAAATAATATAGAAAATCATATGTTTAGTTAGAAGAGAATATTGAGTTGGTTAGATTTTATGATCGAAAGTTAGGTTTAGTTTTCTATTTTTTACAAAAAAAACAAAGAGGTATAAATTGATATATTATCAGTTTTAACCGGTAATCAAACCAAGTTTTAAATCTGACTTGCAGAGCATCGATAACACTATCGAACTAGTCTCAGACAAGTTTTACCACATTGATCGACGAGTTATTGGGTTCGGTAATCTAGTAATAAACCTAGATGTAACTTAGGTAGGATATATGAAATACATAATTTTGATTATTTGTGTTAATATTTTATTGCTTAATTATAAAATTATAATATATTATTAATTAATATTGTAGTAATATTTTTATAAATGGTCCGAGATCAATTAAATAACTCTCTCATTCAAGAAAACGTGTCTTAAAATACTTCATCGCGAATTTGAGAGGATGGAGATGAAAGAGTAGGAAGTTTTGTCAAATTATTTAGCACATTTACAAGTTGTGGTAAACCAAAATAGATGTAATGGTGAAGCAATGGGCGATGCACAACTTGATTAGAAAATTTTAAGATCTTTAGCCAACGAATTTGAAAATATTGTGCGCACGATAAAAAATTTAAAAGACCTTATAATACTTACGATTGACGAGCTTCCTATTTATCTCGAGGTACAAAAATAACGTAAGAAGAAAAAGAAAGATAACACATTGGAGCAAGTACTTCAAACCAAGGAGATAATTAAATTTGAAAATGTATTTTATTCTAAAAATTTCAAAGTAGCATGAATGGTCATGGAAGCCCTGAAAATGGCTATAGTAGTCATGAAGAATACAATATATTCAACGAAACTAGTGTGGAAGAGTACACGGTCGAAAAAGAGGCGATCAATTGAATTATTATAACATCAAGTACTACAAGTGTCACAATCCTGGTCGCTATGAAAAAATTAATATACGTAGAAATGTAGTAATCGTGGTACAGTTGGGCATCTTGCAAAATATTTTTGAACTGGTAAAAGGATAAAAAAATAACTAACATGGCATTAAAAGATAAAGATAATAAAGGTTTTCTCCTCATGGATCAAGATGAAGACAACATAAACAATGACACATTGTGGTATTTCAACTCAAAGGTAAGCAACCATTTTTGTGGTCACGAGTACTTATTTAGAAAGATGTAAAATAATGAATATGGTCATATGTTATTTGGATATGCATTAAAGATAGAGACCAGATGATAAGGTATTATTTCGTTCTTATAGAAATAGCTTGATAGGATCGATCTATGATGTTTACCATATAGTAGATCTTCAGCCCAATATTTTAAGTTTTGGAAAACTCACAAAAAAGGTTACTCAATAATTTTAGAAGATCGAGAGCTACACTGAAACTTGAATAATGTACATGATAAATGTTTTGAGTTGACGTTGAAGATAATGCATCGTTGGGGCGTCTCTATTTTGGTCACCTGAATTATGAGGTCCTAAAACTGTTAGCAAAGAAGAACATGAAATGTGAGATTTAAAAAAAAACTATGAGGGAAAATTTTATGAAGAATATGTGTTTGGAAAGTAAGCGAGAACCTTATTTCAAAAGAATGTAAATTTTCAAGCTAAATACATTCTTGATGTGATATATACCCACATATGTGGACCAATCACCCCCAAATTTATAGGTGGTAAAAGATACATCATTTTATTTATCGATTATTTCTCATAGAGAACTTAGATTTAATTTTTACAAACAGAAACTTGAAGCATGCGAGGTGCTCAAAAGGTGCAAAAGTATGGGATAAAAGGAAACTAGTAAACATATACAAGCCATGCGATCTAATAAAAGTGGAAAGTATACTTTAATGGATTCCATAAAATATTATAAAGAGAAATTTATAATGAGATATCTAACCACACCATATTCTCTTCAACAAATAGTATGATAAAAAATAAGAATCAGACTATTCTCTACATGGGTTGATCAATACTTGAGAGCAAACAACTGCCAAAATTATTCTAGGAAAAGTTTTACAATCTGATATTTATGTAGATAATCAATATTCATATTTAAAGTAAATGATGAAACACCACATGAGATATGTAGCGAAAAAATGCGACATTTTCTTATCTCAAAGTGTTCAGTAGTATAGCTTATGCACACATTCCGGATCACTTAAGAAAGAATCTTGAATGTAAAAGAAAAATATACATTCATACTGAATATGACGATAAGATAAAAATGTACAAGATAATCGACCTGATAAGAAAAAAGATGATGGTGAGTCATGATGTGCTAGTAAGAAAGGGAAGTAATGAGAGTGGAACAATTGGAAGGAAGTTAACATCAAATATGAGGACCATTTGTTGTTGCATCACCATTGAACTCTGAAACTACCAATGATGAAAATGAACCACTATATCCCAATACATGAAATTTTCAAGATCTGTACGATTCAGTAAATGAAGTACACCTTGTATATCTTTTAGTAGATATTGAAATATCAGTTTTGAAGATGTGGGGCGAGAAAAAAATGGTGAATTGGTATGAACAAATAAATGAACCACTATATCATAATACATGAAGTTTTCAACATCTGTAAAATTCAACAAATGAAGTACACCTTGTATATCGTTTGGTAGATGCTGAAATATTAGTTTTGAAGTGGTGGGGCGAGAAAAAAATAGAGAAATGCTATGAACGAAGAAATTAAGGAAAATGACCGTAAAAACACATCAGAGCTAGTTGAATTGCCATAAATAAGTCAACATATCGGCGTAAAGTGGATATTCAAGAACTAAATGAAGACCCGTGGCGAGATAGAACGACACAAGACGTGTCTTATAGTAAAATAATACAAGCAAAATACAATAATAGATTGTGATGAAGTTTTTATACCTATTGTAAGAATGTAGATTAATCATCTTACAACGTGCTCAATTCAAATAGAAAATATTTCAAATGGATGTCAAATCAATATTCTTGAATGACATGCTAAAATAGGATGTCTATATCAAACAACTACTTAGGTACTTAACAGTTTGAGGAGAGAAGAATGTGCTAAAATTTAAAAAAAAACACACATTAGGTCTTGAAGTAAGTACGAGTGGGCATACAATACACATATCGACTATATTATAAGGAGACTGAGTACAAAAAATGTCCATATGAGCATGTTTTATACATAAAAAAAGAGTGGAGAAAACCTATTATTTGTTTCTCTTTACATTGATGATTATCTTCACACTAGTAACTATGATGAGATAATAGAAGAGTTTAAATGTACAATTTCACGGTAATTTGAGACAAACTTGGGCTATGTGAAGTTTTTCGTTAGTGTAAATGTTAGAAAAATAGAGACATGTAACTTTTTTTTATCACAACATGATTATATAAAAGAGATGTTGAAGAAGTATAAGATGGAGAATTGAAATCCTATTTCAGCACCAATATAGCCAGATGCAAAGCTTTCAAAGTGTGATGGAGGAGAACATTTCGATGCTACTAAATATCATATTTTGATAGAAAGTCTTTGCTATCTCACATGCACGAGGTCATATATTTCCTTAAGTGTTGCCATTATAAGTTGGTTCATAAAAAAGTTGGTTTATTAACGTGGGAATATATTGAGGAGAACTCAAATGGTACATCCAAAAAACGATGTCACTTAGACTCTTCTACTTAAAAGCTGAAGATTACAAGCTGGTTGGTTACTCCGACAACGATTGGTGCGGAGATATAGACGATCGAAAAAGTAATTTAGAATGTGCATTTTTATGAGAGTTACTTCATTTATTGAGTTCTTAAAAAAACAATAGTGACACTCTAAATTTATGAAGCTGAATATGTTGCAGTATTTTGAGTATGTAATATTATAGGACTTATAAATTTGTTAGGCAAGATAAATGAAAAGCAACAAGGTCAAGTGATTCAAGTTAACAAAAAATCAACAATCAAATTAACAAAGAATTCAATAAACCATGTATAGAATTATATTTGTTTTCAGTTTTCTAAAATTAGGTAAAAAAAAGTGTGCAATTAATGCATCTAATAAACTATGATTAAATTTTAAATTTTTTTAAAATTCATTAACGAAAATAATTGGTTATAAATTTAAACAGAGATGATCATAATGATGGTAAAAATATATAAATTTATATAAAAATTATTATATAAACAAATCCGAGATATTAAAAAATAGTTAGGTTGAATAAACTTTGAATTTAATTTTAAATAAAAATTAAGTATTTAGAATGAATATTTATATAAATATAATATTGTTTTATTAAATCAATTATTTAAAACTATTATTATATTCTCTTTTTATTTTCAGAAGTATTATGTTTTAATTTTCCACCGTATAAGTACGTTTGATGTGGTTAAAAGAGTTTCATTTTTCAACACAAACCAAAGTGGATTAGTGGAAATGCATGTTTAGTGGTTGATAGATTATGATTTGCATGCGCATCCAACAATATATATCCATACACACACTCGTGTACCAATGATTGTTTTATGTATTTTAGTCGTAACTAACCTACCCATTTAAGTTTTATTGATAACAAAACTATTTATTTATAATAATCAATGAAAATATAGCTACTAAATTTATACAAGAACAAACCTATATTTTTATCTATTAAAATGAATGGAAAATAAATTGAAGTGATCTAACGGCGACTAACATCAAACGATTTAGGGTAATGTATATATAAAGGGTATGGTTATATATACCCAATTCAGGTTTAAGTATACCTAAAATCAATATTTGACTTTCGTTTGATTTTTTTTTTGACATTTTTATCCTCCATCAGAAAATTAATATCTAAACTGCTATTAAGTAAAAAAAACTACTAAGTGTATCCTGAGTATACCCAATTCACCAAAAGTCCTATTTCGCTATCTATACCCAAACAAACACTCTTCTTTGCTGAATTTAATATCCAAATAGTATAGTTTTCTTAAAAAATTTGAAACCTAATTCAAACTTCCTAAGAAAATCAAGAACATTCAACCTAAAACACAAAATCAATCATGACCGAAGCAGAACTAGGGATCAGCGTGGAGGAGTTGATGTCGCCGGAGAAAAAGAATGATGAAATTATGCCGGAAAAAGAGATGGAGTCGCCGGAGAAGGAGCCACCGTCGCCGGAGCAGCCACCACCATCGTCGGAAAAGGTATTAACTAAACCGGTGGCCCATGCACCATCGGTTCTAGGCCATGGAACCGATGGTGCATGGGCGACCAGCCGGTCGGTTCCATAGCCTTGGCACCACCGGTGCTGAGGCCATGAACCCGTGGTGTTGGGGCCTCAGTCCGTTCGGTTCTGAGGCCCCAGCACCACCGGTTCATGGCCTCAGTACCGGTGGTGCTTATGGCCGTGTCCGGCCGGTTCTGAGGCCTAGAACCACCGGTTTTAAGCCTCAGAACCTTGGCTTCACGCATGTTTTTCGAAAAAAATCAAGATTTATTTATGATTTTAACTATACCTGAATGTTTATTGTGCTTTTTTGTTGTGTAACAGGGGAGGGATGTCGCAAGTGGGACTGAGGCACCTTCCGCTACTGATTACAGTCATTTGTTCTTCACTACCGAGTTCTACACACACGACGCGTTGGTGAAATGGGTTACGAAGATAGGAAAACTTTATGGTATGGTTATCAACATAAGTCGGCGCGACAAAGTAAACAACAGAAAAAATCCGAGAGTTTATTTCCAGTGTGAGAGGGGGGGGGGGAAATATACTCCAAGGGTTGCAGAGAAAGACCGTAAACAGAAGTCTACAGGAACGAAAAAGATTGACTGCCCATTTCAGCTTCTCGGGTCAATGGTTGCCCCAGATCAATGGAAGTTAGAAGTAAAATGTGGTACTCATAACCATGAGACTTCTATACATCTAGATGGTCATTCTTTTGCTGGCCGTTTGAATGATGAAGAGATGGAATATGTTGAACGAGCGACCTTCATTGGTACTAACCCCAGAGATATATAGAATGGTGTGAAGAAATTGAACGAAGATAATGTTTCTACCATGCGGACGATCTACAATGCACGACAGAAAAGTCGGGTTTTAAAGAAGGCGGGTAGGTCACAACTTCAGTTCTTGTTGAGTGAGCTTAAGTCACAAAATTATTATGAATGGCATAAATCTGGTGAAGACGATGGACAAATCATTACAGATTTGTTTTTTGCCCATCCTGTCAGTGTTGACCTTTTGCGGACATTTCCGACAGTTTTGATTATGGATAGTACATATAAAGTGATACGATATGGTATGCCATTGTTCGAGATAGTGGGTGTGACGTGTACCGGATTGAATATCTGTGCGGCATTTGCCTTCATGTCGGGTGAGAAGTTAAACAACTTCAAATGGGTGTTAGAGTGTTTGAAGTCGTTGATTTCCGTTCACAGAATTCAAGAACCTCGGGTCATCCTAACCGACAGAGATTTAGCATTGATGAATGCTATAGAAGTGGTATTCTCAGAGACAACGCATATGTTATGTCGCTGGCACATAAACCAAAATGTTCAATTGAAAACAAGAAAACACTTCCTCGAGAAAAGTGATCATAACGAATTTGTTAGTGCTTGGAAGAAGATTGCGTATGCAGAATCAGAGATTGAATTCGATCACGCCAGACGGGACATGCTATTGGAGTACAAAGATTACCCTCATGCAATTGAATACACTGAAAAATCGTGGCTCGATAAGTACATGGACAAATTTGTTGTTTGGAAGACGAACAAAAACATGCATTTGGGACATTGCACAACTAACCGCGTCGAGAGTGCTCATTCTAACCTAAAGCGTTACATACGTACGAGAAAATTAAACTTCGAGTTATTTTGAGGGAGGGTTCATTCGCTTGTTGAAATCCAACATGCTGCCATTAGGTCATCGTTCGAGAAGAGTCGTTACATAGCACTGCATAAGTTCGCGGATAAACTGTTTGATGAGATTCGAGGCAAGGTTTCCCACATGGCGTTAGAACTATTTTTCTCCGAAGTAGAGAAGGCCGAAGATACCAAGATGGTCGCTATTGAAGATGGGTCGGATGTTAAAGACACTGGCGACTGTATATGCGCTATAAAATCTACCCATGGTATACCTTGCTATCACCAGGTCCGCAAGTGGCGTAAAGGTGGAATGTCTGCCTCTCTAGATGTTTTTCACATCCACTGGACAAGGTTAGAAATAATGCCTCGTACATTCCGTACGACCATGGAAATTCTCAAAGATGATCTGCTCAAGCTAGTAACCGATGTTATGGAGACAAAAGATGAAAGCCGTATCAAACATATTTACAAGAAATGGTTTAAAGTTGTTTATCTTGAAACATCGTCATTGCTAGAGCCATTGGAGAAGCAGAAACACCAAGGCCGCCCACAGGTGAAAAGAAAGTTAGTAGTGGATACATCATCCACTAAACGGGACATGAGCGGATGGGAGTACCCGCTAAAAGAGGATGAAGCTAGTCATGACGCAGTCATGCAGTCTTTAAAACCAACAAAAGTTAAAAAGGGTAAAGCAGTTGGTAGTGAATCAACGATTCGGGCAGATGTGCCTAGAGTACCTCGTACTCGTACCTCTTCCATTGCCTCGCTAGGTAGAAACATCGTACAACCGTCCATTGATCGAGTCACAAAACTAATACATGACCCGAAAGGTTTTTTGCGTTGGTTTCCGATTCACTTCAACCTTTTATATCGGGTATTAATGATGTTAAGCCAGATGAACATTATGGATATAGAGCAGTTTCATTCGGGTTATATGGTCATGAAGAAGGTTGGCGAGGTGTTCGAAAGGCAATATACGATGAACTAATGGAAAACTACGACACGTACAGCAAGATTTATAATGGTAAAGAGGATTACCTGAAGGTTGCAGAAAGTATAAACTACTACGAGACACCAGCATCACCCAAATATTGGATGACAATGCCTGAAATGGGGATTGCGATTGCAACCAAGTTCGAATGCATTGTTCATTTTGTGTCACTCGTAGGGTCTCACAACTGTAGTCATATTTTTTTACCTCCGCGCGGTAAGCCTTCCATTATGGCCCAAAGACGTGAGATTGGGTTTGGATTCGTCGATACTAACCACTTTGTCAATGTAAGTCATTCAATATATGGTTATGTTTTTTCTCACCACTATATTACTCAATTGTTGGTTCTAATTTAAGTAGTATTAAACAGCTATCAATCAAGCCCCTTTGCCCTTGCGCACACATACATCCTACGTGGCAGAAGTTGAAGAGCGAAGAGGCTACGCATTGGGAGCTACCATTAGTTGGTCGCTGCAAGAAATAGACGGAACTCGAAGGGAGAAAGCCAGTTTGTTCATTCCCAGAAGTAACTAATCTTGATGAATTTGTTTAGTAGGTTTATGTGTTTTGGTCGGGTTTATGTTATTGTTTTGAACTCATTCATGTCTTTTGTTCGCTTTACGTCATTTGTAAGGATTTATGATGTTTAGAACATTGTTTGTTTTACGTCAACTATGTTAGAAGGAGAGTTTTGTGTGTTTGGTGTTGTAAGGTAGACTTCCTTATATAGAAGAATGAGAGTTTACTATGGCGGGAATTTAAGAGCGCGAAAACAGAAAACGCGGGAAAAAAACCGGGAAAAAAATTCCAAGATACAATTGTGCACCATAGGTACTCTCTTCTGTGTACCTATGGTGCACAGGCTACAGTACCTATGGTGCACAGTCTGGTATACCGATGGTACACCACACTGTGTACCGATGGTGTCATGCACCGGTCGGTACATAACGTGCCGGCCGGTGCATGGTACCATCGGTACATACCCCATTTACCGATGGTACACTGCACCATCGGTATTGTCTCATGTGTACCCATGGTGCACAGGCTATTGTACCATGGGTACGCAGTAGTGTGCACCATAGGTACCACTGACTGCGTACCCATGGTGCACAATAAGTTGTATTTTTTTTAAATTTGTTTTGGGGTTATGGTGTTTTTTTGACAAATTTAAGTGAATGTTATGGTGTTTTGGTGTTATGGTGTTATGGATTTTAAGTGAATGAATTACTATTATAGTGTTATTTTTGACAAATTTAAGATAAACATTGTTAAATATATGTTATAGAGGATTGATTGAAAGAATGGTTCGACTTATGTTTGTTTGTGGAATCTCAATTATAAAAAACGAGATCAAGTTAAGTACAAAAAATCTAAAAGAACAATAGAAGCAGTAGATAGTAGATAGTAGATGTCATAAGTTATATTACAAAGTAGATGTCATAAGTCATAATACAAAATACGATAGTGAAACAACTAAGAAGTCCACAAGAATGAAAGATCATAACAACGCTAAAACAAGTCCAATAATGAGGACAAACAACCAAGGAGAGAAGAGTTGCAGGACTTGATCTCTCCACCTAAGCGCACCCGCTTCCCCACGCTCTACGGGAATAGTAACAATCGAGCGAACAACGTCTAACAATCTATCGTCCGTGGTACGTGGTGGTGGAGTAATAGTATGCCAACCATACTCAGCCAGGTACCTCCAGTAGGTGTTCGTCGCTGACTGTCTATACGTGGCAATGGTAACTGTCAATCGATCCTCAGAAAGCAAGTGCTGACACTAATCTAGCCATGCGCTCTCTCGCCACGTGTACCTCGCTAGATCTCCTTTCCTGTAACCCGGTCGTAGTACAAGTGGGAGTTCGGGCTCATCCTGAACCCGTCCAAACTGGCGCATAACCCGATCAGGCATGTAGCCCTCGACCGTGCTCATCATCCGCAAAGGATAAACAATGGTGCGGATCTCCTAAACGGGGAACTGGACTCTAATGTCCTGGTATGGCTCAAATATCACATGTTACAAAACAGTAAAACAATTAGATTGTTTTAAAATCCTAAAACTTAATATCAAAATGGTAATGCAAAAAATATATTTAAAAACTTACATCTGCCTCCTTCTGATCAACAAGGAGAGTACGGACAACCGATTTGGGGCGAATGTTTTGCCCAACAATCCGCTTCGGTAGCCACTTCACAATCCTAGGCTCCCTCACTACGTGGTCAGCATTTTCTGAGGCCCTAAACGCGGGGAAGTGGTCGTAGATCCAACAATCGAGCATAGCTACAAAACCATAAAGGTTATGCTTCGATGTTTTCAAAGCATCACCCAAACCACGGAATAGGAATGCCAATGCACTCGTACCCCACGCGATGTCCCACAACCCAGAATCCATATTGGCTAACCCGTACAAGTAGTCAGCCTTGACGCTTTTCTGACTAGTATCCGCAAAAATAGTGCAACCAAATAAGAACATAAGGTATGCTCGTGATACCTTGCGGATAGTCTCAGCATCAGTCTGCTCAATGTAGCGCCCCCTGGTGAAAGTCTCCCGCAGCCACTTTATCTTGAAGCCAACGCCTCTGGTGGACTGTATATCTGTGCGGACCTCATCCACTGTCAGACCTAACATACTAGCGTAGTAGCTGTATGCCTCATCACATGGAGCTGTGACTACATCAAGTGTCCGACCAACTACAGGGAGACCTGTAATGCAGCTAACATCATCGAGCGTAATCGTCATCTCCCCAAATGAGAAATGGAAAATGTTGGTCTCCTGATGCCAACGCTCAACAAAAACCTCGTCTAGGACGGAATGTGTGAAGTACTGAGGCAGGTGGGCTATAAGAGGACCAAAAGGAGTCCGCGCCAAAAATCGCTGCACATCTGGTTGAGCACTGAGGTCCCACATACGAAGCACATTATAATGTGCCTGTATGCCCAGTGTAGTGCGACCCTATAAATTAAAAACTAAGTCAGAACATAATAATAGTAAAACCTTAGACTAGACATTTAATAGTTAGGTACTTACCTGTCCGATGAAGACGTGGTACGCCTCATGCTCCTTGTAGTCAGGAAACAGAGGGATCTGGTAAATCTATGTGTATGTGATGACGACGTCTCTCGTCGTGAGGAGCCTCCACCTCTGATATCAATGTCCGCAGTCTCTATGGCATTTTCCTTCCTCTGGCCATGCTTGATTCGGCGCAAAGACCGATCACTCCGTATCCGTTCCTCCTCCTCTCTAAGACGAATAGTCTCAGGGTCGTCTGGTAAATCTCGTCCGCGCTTGGCATCGCGGACCCGCTCATTCTCAACTGCCCGAAAAGTCTTAATACTCTTCCCTCGCGGTGGCGGACGTGACCTAGGGGGATACGCCCTGGATCGAGGAAGACGTCGCTCCTCAACCGCGTCTCACCTACAAAAATACAAAACAAAACACGAAATTAATAACAGTAACATACAAAATTAAAATCATCAGCACTCTTATACGCATGGTTGTCTAACTTTATAAAGTAGTTTCTAATCAATTTGAAGTTTTTTTTAAAAAAAATGCAATACTGCAACTTTTGAAACATAATTTGGAGATTTTTTTTAAAAAAATCGGCGCACCATAGGTACGCTACAAGGCGAACCGAGCGGCACGGGGGCTAGTGCCGCTCCGTACTGGGCATACGCACCGATGGTGCTGCCCAAGGCGCACCACCGGTGCGTCGCCGACCATTTTCCAGCCGGCAAGTTGGCTGGAAAATGGTCCCTAATTTCTATCTAAACCCTAATTTGTCTACCTAATTCTATCCTAAACAAGTGGTTCGCCGGAAAATATGAGAGAGAAGTGAGAGTGAGATTTTAGAGAGAAGTGAGAGATATGAGTGAAGTGAGAGAAAGTGAAGGTTAAAATGGAGTGGATGAAGTTAGTAAAAAAAATTGGCTTATATACCCATAAAAGGGCATTTTTGAAAAAAAATGAATATACTTAGATCACCTTTGGATATACTAAAAATTGGATATACTTAAACTTAAATTGGGTATATATAGCTTGACCCATATATAAAAGTAATAGTTACATGCCTTTCTTTTTTATACTTGGTGTTGAATTTTACAACCGACCATTATTAAAGTAACATTATGCAAGTCTTAAGTAGGCTCAAAGGAAAGTGTAACTTTATTTTTTCATGCGAATAATATGTGTGGTTGGGGATAAGTAGGTTGATTCGAGCAATTAGTTCGATTTTGTTTTGTCCGAATATATAAGGTATTAGGTATAAATATAAAAGTAATAGTTTGTATATGGATCGGGTCAGGTATAATTTTTTTATTTGTTTAATTTGGGTCTAAATATATAAATTATATATACAAAATAAAAACATATATAACATAATATAATAATAGTAATATATAAATTAACTAATTACTAAAAGAGTCATTCGTAATAATACATAAATTTAATTATTCAAATATTTACTAAATAAATCATTTTACTAAATATATTTTCGAATAATATATTTATAAATTAGATTCACTTAATAATTTTTTTAATAATATATAATTTTTTTCTCTCATTGGTTTTTAAAATATAAAATTATCAATATTTATTATTCTTTATTATTTAATCTAACATGAATTATGAATTATGTGATTTGTTATATTCGTTACCAAAAAATATGATATATTTGAGATTAACATTTAGTTTTTTTTATGATTTTGAAAATGAAGATAAAAATGTTTGTTTTAATTTTTTATTTCACAATATTTAAGGCATGTTTTACATTTTTTTGTTTTGTCACAAATTTATGTTTATTTTTTTTTGTAAAATTTAATTATTTATTTACTTATGTTCCTTTTTTGTTTAAAAAATTTATATATCTTATTTTTGTTTAAATTAAAATTTAAAGTCAAGTTAGAGTCGGGTTTGGATCAGAATGGACAACCTGAATAAAAAAAATAGTTTTTACAAGTCGAATCGCGCTGATATACGGACAAGAACCTGTCGGCTCAGGTTCAAAAATTAAAGTCAAGTTTGAGTCGGATTCAGAATGCTTCCAAAAATTGTTTTTGAAAGCATTCTGATAAGTGGTGGTGATGCTTGGTTATGATATCGGAAACTATAAAATTTCTAAAATGTTTTGTGTTTGTTTTGATGTTTTATTTCACACTGTTTAAGACATGTTTTACATTTTTTTGTTTTTATAAAGATTTATATTTGTTTCTATTAGTAAAATTAAATTGTTTATTAATTTATGTTTGTTTTGATTTTAAAAAGTTATATCTTAATTGTTTTTAAAATTACAAAATTAAAGTCAAGTTTGAGTCGAGTTTGGATCAGATTGGACATTTTAAATAAGAATATAGTTTTTGCAAGCCAGGTCGGGCTGATCCGGGAACACGAACGTGTCGGGTTCAAGTTCAAAAATATTAAACCTGCAGCGGATCGAGCTGAGTTCGAGTTCAAATATAAAAAAAATGGAACTGAGCTGGTCGATCCGAACCCGATCTAAAGCTGGTCCATTTCCATCCCTATATGTAGTTGATAAAATCATTTTTTTATAATTTATTACATTTATATTTTATATTTTTAAAATCCGTTTTGCTTTATGTTTTTAATTAGATATTATTTAAGATGGACTTTAGAACTGACTAGTCAAAACCAAACTTGTAAATGTAAAATACCATCAGAATTAACTATAATGACATTCACTACTAGCTCTCAATCATCTTAGCATTAATTTGCATTAAGTATAACAAGATATTAGTTCATCTTTTTCTTACTAGCTCTCATTTTTCCTAACATTTGTAACTTTATTCTTGCTCTCAATATTCCTAAAATCAACTATACAAACTATCATGGTTGGACTACCAAAAGTAAAAATATAAATTTCACAATAAAAAAACACCTACAACACCGTCGTACGTCCATCTCCTGTGTCAGGTAGATGTGTCAGGTAGACCAGATTAGTATAACATAAGTACAAGATATCCTGTCATTCATTTATTTATTGGCTTGTTATCCATGATAAGTTGTCAACCCGAGATAAGTATATAAATTATGGTCTAAACTTCATGCCGAAATGTGTGTTTTAGAATTTATGTGTTGAATAAATCATTCATATCTTCTATGATTTTTACTTTACTCAGAGTATTAGAGTACCCCGCTAGTTCAAAGCTCGGGTTCAAATTAATTGACACTAATTGTCCTTCCTGGATTAAGAAGGGATCAAACTAGCCTCCGTCTCACATTCGTCATATTTGGCACTCATGCTTTGGTGTGGTAATATACCACGCCTGGCGAGATTAAAATACAAGAATTTTTTGATTCCCTACCGCCCTCATATCTGTGATTTCACACCATATGGTTTGAGATATTTGGTTCATATTTTTCGGAACCAAAATTATCTGAAAATTGTATTCTTTACTTGTTTTTTCCTAAAATAATTCTTCATAACCTTATCACGTATCCTCGTTAGTGCTTAAAGTAATTTTCTAAAACAATTTCTTATAGGACTACTAATATGCCTAGACAATGTAACATTAAGAAATTGAAGATTTATTATTTTTAGTATAATAATAAAAAACATTAGAGTACATAAAACTCTTCATATTTATTTTTTACACTAACAGATGTTAGTAATTCTATTATTAATCGCCACATATTTTAACATATTTAAAAACTATTTCATTTTTCAAAAGAGTATCGTTTCATTTTCTAAAACATATCAATTATTTTTTAGTGTAGACACTCCTTAGTACAATGTTTCAGATCTTCTATGAACATATCTACTACTTTTGTATGAAGGGAACCATGTCTCCTCATGTTCTTTTTCTTTAGCCGTTTATAAATTTCATATTTTTTCCTCAACTAACTAGAATCTTTGTTTTAGTCTTCAACTTTTTGCAACATTATTTTCTGCATCGATCCATTTTTTTAATTTTGTGTATGTAAGCTCTGATTATTAATTAAATATGAATATGTAATAATTTTTTGTGATTTTTTAGAAAAAGCCTCAAACTCGTAAGAGAAAATCTTGTTTCATACTTATGGCGTTCACACTCTAATATTAATTATACTTTTCTTTTCTCATGAAACCCATATTAAGCCCAAATATTTCCCTCATGGTTTTTGTTTGAAAAAAAAAAATAATTAACCAGTTCAATTGTCATGTTGATTACTTTTCTCTCCTTTAGCCAGAAATGGTTTCCTAGAAAGAAACCTTCAAAAATAGCCAATAAAAAATTTCCACCGGTAAATCTTCCATAAGAAATACCATCCGTATATAACTTTTTTTTGTCAATTATCTAACACTTATAAGTTTATGACTGAAGATGAACATCAACACTTTAAATATGAGTATGGTTTTCCTAATGATATCGTTACTCGCGTCCCTGAAACTGATAAATTACCTCATTAAAACAAAAAAATGTAACATATCATATACCTTTTTATTCCACTGGGATTTTCAGTTACCTCTTTATCCATTCAACCTTTTATAGGATAAAGAGATAGCTTCAGTTTGGACTACAATCATGGAAAAACCTTCCATAACCAATAATAAATGAACATTGTCTAAAAATACTCTTGAGCACACCATATATGTGTGATATCATCCATGATTTGACGGAAACTCGCCCCTCCAACATACTCGCGATTTTAGTTTTGGCTAGAATATTTCATTTTATCTGTCACTTGCGTAACATCTCTCACTTTTGCAAACATTTGATCGATTGCGCCGATTAACACCAATTCCCTATTTGTTATCAAACATTCAATGTACACTCATCTTTCATGAGCAACCTAAGTCGATCCAATGCTAGAGTGTTATTAGCCAACATTTTTTCCACTCATAAAAACAAATGCAATGAAAATGTTAAACTCGTTTACGTAACCACAAAAATTTAGACAATGACAACTTTTATACCTTAGAGTTTGATAGGTACTTTTTTAACATATCGATAGATGTCGGGTGTGCAAAACATAAATCTGTAATAACTTCATACCTATCATATGCTGTCCTATATCATTCGACATAATTATTTGTATTTTATCTTAACCAACAAATACTACATTTTTGATACATTTCTAAAGTATGATATATATGCCTTTTAAATACTACGTGTGATGGGTATGTGACTAGGTTTCATATTTCTGAAACTGCTAAAATTTTTCGAGAGCGAATTATAATTCCTTAACGATATTATATTCTTTTGTTTTTCAATTTTCTCATTCTGAAACATTCTTCATAAAAGAACACAGGTTCATGAGCACTCTTTATAGTTCGACACCGAGAAGATAAGCCATGAGTTTAAAAGGATAATTGATATTTTTTGTTCTTGTACAATATTGTTCTCTCTCTTTAAAATCCTCCTCTATATTTATTAGACCTCTCGCAAAAAAACATAATCTCAAACATCTCATTTGTTTAAATTGTTTTATAAAAATATTTACCTAGCACATTTCCCATTTCTTAACAAGTGGTGCTAAATATTCTTCAAGCTTCGATTTAGTACACTGCACATGAATCATGAATGTGCAAATATGTAATTTTTTTATAATCGTATATTCAATTATTTTTGTTTTGGTAACATTCAAAATTTTACAACCAAAACAATCATTAAACGAATATATTACAACTCCAATCTAATAACCGAAATAACTAGTTTACATCTAATTTTATTAACTAGCAATTTATATCCAATTTCGGCTAAAGATATGGAAATCATATGCTCTAAAATATTATTTCGACCCCTTAGATTAAGTTATTTGTTGTTAAGTGTTATAAAGGTATATCTAATTTTGACGAATATTATTTGACTTTTGTTTTGGTCACCTTCAAATTTTTACGATAAAAAATATTATTAAAGAATTATTTTGCAATTCCAACCCAATAACCCCAAATAGTCAACTATTTTGTAACTCCAAATAAATAATCCAAATAATGTTACTATGAATGAGATTCGGTCGGTACTGTCGGTTTTTTTTAAAATATGACCCGAATTAATAGAGTTTATAAAAAATAAAACTTTTTAAATAATTTTTTTTATTTCAGTTTAATTCAATTTTGATCGGTTTTTCGGTTTTGAAAATTTTAAACATTAACAATTATATATATATATATATATATATATATATATATATTAAGATATATATATATATATATATTATTAATAATTAATTATTTTTAGTAAATTATTAATTAATATTAAAACATTAAAACATTAAAATATAACTTTAAAAGTACTTAAATATAAAATTTATATATAAAACTATTTATGATTTTTAGTTTGTTCGGTTCAGTTTCAATTTTAAATAAATTAAAATTGAAACCAAATGAAAATTAATTCACTTTATTGTTTTAAAACCGAAACATGATTGATTTTTACTATGACCGAATCAATGATATTCGATTTGATTTAAGTGTTTGTTGTGTTTTTTTTGTTTATATTCCCCTCTAATTAAATTAGCCGCTTATATTTATTTTCATTCAAAAATATTAAAATTTAACTATGCAGTTAAATAGTAATTTGTTTTCATTTTCTTTAGTGTAAAAAAACATTGAATCAAAATAAAATAAGATTTATACAAACACCTATAACATACTCCAAGGAAAGATATGAGAAACTAAACGAGAATCGACGTGAACTAATGTTACATGAACCTATATCGTGAGGACTATGATATAGAATAATATAAATATATGAGAGAACGATGAATAATTCAAGGATGGGGTAAGTAACAGATCCAAGGTAGCTGTCAGCAGTAGTGAGCAACGCACAAGGCCAACAAGGAAAGTAGAGGGATCTGCAGAAGATAAGAAAAAACATACAAGTAAGTAAATCTATAGTAATTACACACGCCAACCAATTTTTGGTGCCATAGAATCTGAACCGTACATCCTAGAAAATACGATAAGAAACCGTAGAGGAAATGACAAAAATAGAACCAAATATTCTTGCATTCTTCTCATTTCAGACGTGGTAAATGACCGCGCCAAAACAAGAACATCAAAGAAGAAGGTCTTAAGAAGGAGTCCAGTTTGACGCCTTGCAAAACCAAGATTGCCAATAGCAAGGATTGGTCGGGAAACCCAGCTTGGAATAGCATAGTTCCAAAAACTCTGAGTGAAAGTAAAGTCGTAGAGGATATGAATAATAACTTCAGAGTTTGAATTGCATAAGACACAATCTGGTGGGGTTTTAAGACCCCAGCTCAGAAGCTTGTCTCGAGTATAAAGCTTGTCATGCATTGCAAGCTAAATAATAAAGGAATGATGAGGAATGTTAAACTTATTCCATACTAACGTGGCCCGCCCCATAGTTGGAGTAGATGTATGAACGACGTTATAAGTATCATTGACCGTGAAGTTATGATTTAAAGTCTTCACGGTCCAGTTATGAACGTTATTGAAGTTTATATTTGATGGAGGAAAAGAAATAATGAGACTGTAATCTCCTGAAGATTGATGTGACTACTTACTGTCACCGATCTGATATTAGATGGCCAGTGCCACTGAACATTGTTGATGATAGCAAAGACCTTGAGATTTTTTCCGAACCTAGAATCTTTAATAATGGTGTTGCCATAATGTTTTACCAGAAGGGTAGGGAGGAGCAAATGATCATACCAAAATGAAGTGTCCAATCCATTTCCAGTAGACACCCTGTACAAATTACTAGCCATAGGACAAAGACAATAATATTTTCTTTTAAGTCCAAGAAGGGGAGGAACCAAGATCCAAATCCTAAAACTAATTATTTTTTATTTTCTTTCGGATTTGATTCAGTTGCACCAGATATAATATTTGTTATTACTAATTATAAACCATAGATGTTTAAAGGCAGCCGCCTAGTTCCAGGTTTGTAGATCTAGAATCCCATGGTTGCCCTCCACCATGGGAGTGATAACATTAGACCAGGAAACCTCAACCCATGAATCCTCATTTCAGGGCCCGACCAAAGGAAATGACACATGTATTTGGAAACTTCTTTGAGAACCTATAGGGAAGAAGAAAGATAAACCACTAATATACTTGTCCCGCAAATAAGGCAGACTTGATAAGGTGGAGCCTACCCGCGTGCGATAGGTGCTTAGAAGTCCAAGAGTAAATGCTTGATGTAATTTTATGAAAAAAATGACGAAAATCCATGTGGGTGAGGCGACCAGTGAGAAGAAGAACACCAAAGTATTTAACCAGAAGGGTATGTTCCTTCTAACCTAAAGTTGAGATGAGGTCGTTATGGAGAACAAAATTGACTCTATATAGGAAAATTTAACTTTTTATGGGGCTCACTTGGAGACCTGAGAGGGAAAAGAAATCATCCATATCCTCTTTAATGAGAATGAGAGAATTGACGTCACCATGACTGCAAATCATTAGATCATCAACGAAGCAGAGGTTGACAATTGTCATTACAATTGGAAATTACTGTTATTACTTTTGTCATTTAGGATAGAGTAAAGAACTTACACGACTAAGACAAAAAGAACAAGAGAGAGTGAGTATCTTTGCCCGAACCTTTTTCCTTCTGTGAAAGTTACCACGAGAAAACATATTAAATGATATAAGTGACTATATTCCGTGAAAATCCACCACAACAAAAATGTCTAGGAAGAGATACCAATGAACATTATCAAAAACTTTCATCAAATCAATTTTGAAGGCTATCCGTTTATCTTAATTTTAATTTATTTGACCAAAAACAAATTAAATTAAATATAATTCTAAATAATCAATTTGTTTAATTAAATATTTTGGATTGGCGAGGAATTTAGTAAATTAGATGCTATTTAATCAAACCACAATTTTGATTATTTGAATAAAGCAAAATAGGTATTTAAGGCAAAAGAAGAAGCGATGATAGAGATGACAGCCTAGTAGATAATGCATACGTAAACGGTCTTATTTATACAACTTTATTTGGTCTTTACGTTACGTGCGTCTACTCTAACATCGACCTTTTCGCTTATAGTTTTATTGACTTCATTGCATTTCCATAAACCCACCCAAACTCTTGAAGCGAGTTTCAACTTTAGTAAAAAGTTCAAATATATTTATTTCATCTCTTGATATGAAAATATCAATTATTTAAACTTTTACGAAATTAAAATCACACATATTTTATTTTTCAAGTTTACGTAAATATTTTTTAATTATAAATTTTTATTCTAATTTTTTTATTTATATACTTTTTAAATATTACTAATTTATATATATATATATATATATCTTTAAAGATAACTCTTTACTATCATCTTTAGTATTTAAATTTATATGCTACTAGATATAATCACCTTGCCTCGAGCTATTCAAGTATATATGCGCCGTTGATTGATAGTGTCATGTTTTCTTTAAGCTATTGTTTATATATTGTCTTTTATCTTCGAAGCTTCTCTCTTATCGATCACCTCTCATTTAATCAAAGCCTTATTCTGAAGTTTTTCATCAAACAATTGATATGCATCTTGTCGCAAGGCTGTTGGATTTAGTGTCTCTCGAATTTGTCCCGATTAAACAATTTATTCTCCCATCTCCAACATGCTCTTTTTTGATTTTTTGTACCTAATAATTCTTATCTCACTTCATTTATCTGATCTTATAATGCCTAATCATTGGTCTTAAGAATTCAGCCTATATTTTTCTCCATAAAAATCGTTCTTATATTTTTCTGGAGCTAAATTGCAACTCACTGATCTTCGATTTTCTAGAACGATTCCTGAAGCTGTTCTAATTTGAAGAATGAAACCGAATAGGCAAAATGAAGTCAAATCGATTAGTTAGAAATTGAAGTCTTTCTTCCGTCAAAATTCTTTTTTTAGTTCAATTTTGGGATAAATTTTAGGGTCTTTTTGTAGCACATGTAACTCAAAAATGTCCTTTCTATTTTTTAATATATGATTTATTTGCTTTAAAAAAAAGCTTTAGTTCCGGTAAATTAGAATGAAATGTTAGTAAATTGAATATTGAATTATATATAACGATAAATATAAAGTTATATATAAAAACTTGTTTATTAAAATATTTTATATCCTGAAATAAAAATAGAACTTTTATTTATAATGAATCAAACTAATCTTTATTTAGAAAAAGAAATCAACGATGTCTATTATTAGACGTATAAAACATAAATCATCAGGTTCGCTATCAAGAACACCAACAATGCCATTCGTACGTTCAATTTTCTGTGTTGGGTGGACGAAATTAGTATGACACAAATCTAATATTCTCCACCACCCTTTCATCTTTTGGCTTGCTATCTAAGACAAGTTCTCTATCTATGGAAAGCTCTTAAGTTAGGATTTAGATACCCCCGAATTGTGTCTTATGAAATTACGCCTCCAAAACTATCAGTCATATCACATATGACTGTAGCTTTACCTAGAACAACTGGAGTTTCAGAAGCTCTAAACTTGGGTTTTCTTTAAGTAACAATAACAATTAGGTCTATTGGTTTGAAGAGACGTCACCTACAACGTGCCTGCTTTGCGCGATTGTTTACCATATCTAGAAGAAGAGAAGTGATAGAAATATTAGGTCTTCCTCTACAATTTCCTCTATGATATTGTATCACATGTTTTTTAAACTACGGTTTAGGATTATTGGTACCACAATGGCTTGGCATTAGTCATGTTATCGGGTCGGGTCGGTCCGGGTTTGGGTGAGACCGGGACCGACTTGTTAAGCTACCGGGCGGGTCGAGTCGGACCGCTAAGCGAATGAAGCCAAATATGATGGACCGGGACCGACTCGTTAAGAGTCGAGTTGGCCCGGTCCGACTCTTAACGGACGGGTTTGCTAGTTTATCATAATTGTTTTAAGGTTTTAGTTAAAAATATACATAGATTAGGAAAAAAAAATTATATATCTCCCTTACCGGGCTAGTTACCGGGCGGACCGGTCCAGACCGGTAAGAGATCCGGTCCAAAATTTTGGCTCCCAAACCGCTCCCTAAGCTATCCGGACCGGTTTTGGGCGGGCCTTACCGGTCCGGTCCCGGACGGGTTAACGGGTTGGGAGGTCCCCTAACAGCTCTACTTGGCATATACAAACCTCATAATCTAACTTAAGTTTTCTTGTGTTTATTGTTTGTAACCACTTTTCCCTATCTGGTTTGCTATTTTCAGCTTGCTTGATTTTGGTCTCGGTTGTTTAGTCTCCTTGACCCTTTGGATCTTCACACTTTTGCTTACTTTTTTGTAATGGTTTGGCCAAGTTCAGTCAATCTTATATGGTTTGTTTTCTTTCAAAACTCTTTTTTTCACGTCTTTTTATATAAATAAAGCTTCAGGGTTTTGATAGTTATAATGTATGGGTGGGAAATAAAAGTTCTATGTCTGACCTAAAAATCTTTTTATGCGACCCAGAAACTACTTCGTTCTATCGATATGATTGAACCCATTATTTTTCTTAGCTATTCAAGCATTCTTTATTGTTGATGTCTCGTAAAGGAAAGAATTTAAAAAAAAATCAATAAATGCCTGATAATTTGCATAAAATATTGAAAACTACCCATCAAACTGAGTTAGAAAAGCCAAAACATGTCAACATGGTTTTGAGCAAACTCTCAGAAGTGTGATCAAGGTAAAATCTGACTATTATTGGGGACTCCCCGATAAAATCTATATGTGGCTCCTCATGCAACCCAAGACACCGTCCACGTGTTGGCGAATAATATCATTTTCTTAATATGTATTTGTTCCCGTGGGGTCCAATTTTTCTTGCATCCACACTTTATAAAATTATTTTAAAGTATTGATATATCCCTAAGTCAAATGATCACAAACACATGGTGTTTTCTTTTTTCGGTGTAGACATATCGTTTCCCATGGAATATATAATCTACATAGTTAACTTGGCGGCATCCAAAAATCGATACTACTACTAATCTATACATAACAAGCACGAAGTCATGGATGACTTGTCTCAATAAGAGAAAATATGAAAAAGTTCATTCGTATTTGTAAATGGAAACTAGAATGCTAGTACGAGAGAGAGAATTCTGCTCATATGGTGTTTATTAAGTAAAGACTTTACTGAATAATTTTAATCGACCATGCAAGACCATCAACCAGGATATAATATTTTTCAGCAAGTGAGACGTTTGGATATCTTATGGTAATTTATATTACTCAACATAATAGAGGAAACTTACTTGTATAAAAAAATTACATATGTTGGGCGCAACCAAAATAGAGGAACATGAGTTTGTTTTATTTTTATTTTTATTAGAAGATCATCTATAATGTCTGTGACATTATTCATAATTTGCAAGAAAGTCAAATCCACATTGTCCTACTTCTCACCAAATTCAATCGTAGAGCCACAATGCGTGATCAATATCTGAGAAGCTAAAGCCTATTTTGATCGATTAACCCGACAACTATACTCGGCTAAACACTTTCTATACAAGCTTGGGCATGGGTTTGGAAAAATAAAAAAAGAAAACATGTGGAGACTTGAAAAATAAGAGATTAATTACTATTTGTGTAAAATAGCACGAGCGACCGTCATAAAATCACGCTGAAATCCAAACGCGATAAGTGGGTACATACAATTTAAATAATAGAAGAAGAACAACTGAAATAAATAAACATCTTGTTGGTTATCATCGTTAAGTCAAAAGTTAATTATGTTAAGGTAATCTAAATAGATATGGTCATCCTTTTTCTGATGCAATCGTTTTTGGTTCTATGAAGAACCATATTTTTTCAGAACTCTTGTAAGTATAAACGACCTCATGTGTAGAGATCGATTCGAACAAATAGAAGAGTTCTAAACGGGACTAATCAGAGAATTGAGGTACCAAATCCATATGAGAGGAAAACTTCACCTTGGCATCCCCGACCAAGAGTGGTTAGTCTAACCCAAACGACATGTTAGTCGAAACAACTAAGTTTGTTTCTTTTTTTTGGTTGATTTATTTTATTTTATATATATAAAAATATTTGGAAGGTCAATATGACGACTTAATCGTGTTGACATATCTTGGATTTTCGACAAATACCATTGGATGTTTGGGGAAATTTTGTGATGGATTGCGATGATGTAATTTTATATATATATATATATATATATATATATATATAAGATTTATGTGTTATTATATTTGTGTTAGTAGAATATATCACCCAGACCCCTAGAAAATGATATTTTTTTAGCACTGGTCTGATGTAACGTGAATTGGTATCAAGTTATTTCATTCATCGAAAACATCTAGTAGTTGAATATCACCCTATGATATTATCAATATGAGTGAGACCTTTAAAGTGAGGTGGTCAAACTCTATACGATAAGGTGCATGAGACAATCCAGATAATTGTTCTATTATTTTGAAACAAGTATCACATTAACCCTGCCACAGTGATATTCTCATAATATTGTTGGCTAATTATGAGAATGAGCAGTTTAGTTGGAGGCAACCCAAAACGTTGGCTTGATGGATAGAGAATCCTTCATAATGGTCTAACCAACCTGTAATATTAAATTAGGGTGGCTAAAACTCAATATTGCCTAATGGTAGAAGCCTATAACATCCCAGGTCAAACTAAACTTTTGACTTAATAACACTACAAGTGAGTTTCCAATGAGAATCAATATACATATGTCTTGAAAGATACGGAAATAAAAAATTCAACATATGTAAAACTTAAGGTTGTCAACATTCCAAATGCGTGTTAGTGTTTTACCTTGTTGTCCATCAATCTATACCTATTATGCTTGGTTCTCTTCATTATTGAGTATACACCTTGTTAGTTAAGATTCAGTTTACCTAGCTATGGGTCTTTTACGGTAAAAACATCAACTCAATTATTGATCGTCTATCTTATTTTTATTTTTAAACCTATGAATTATATCGATTATGCAACAACGTACAATAGTGTGACATGCAAATATGCGGCTAAACACGTTTTTTTCCCAATCAAATCGAGCTCTAACCTTATTTCTTCAAAATTTACAGATTATAAGTAGTTGTTAATTCAGTATGATAGGATGATCATTTTTGCACAGATTACTGCATCTATTTTATAGACGAGGACAATTTATATTTCCGCTATTGTTATCTATGTAGGATTCTTATAAAAGCATAAAATTTATTGTAATACACCATACCATTTGTCAGTGTCCTCCATCAGTATCTGAACCAGAACTTCCAAAAGAATTTAACTTGTGACTTATATCTGGTTGTTTTTTATGGATTGTAAAGTGCATAAAAATATAACCATATTTCACACCTACGAGAAAAAATTCATTTGAAAATTTGAAACCAAACATTATTGCTTATCATGATCGATTACGAAATCCCATATTTACAATAAATATTGATCTTAATTGAGTTATTAGTTTTTAGTAATTTTTCACATAAATGGCTCAACCTCAAGCCATTTTAAGAAATAGTCTATTACGAGAAAAATATGTATTACAGTTCGCGTGAAGCCTTTGAAAGATACCCTACTAGATTGAGACACAAATGATCAAAATATAATCTTTAAAGATAGTTTCTAATAGTACAACTGGTTTTTGAATCAAGTTGGAAAAACATTGGCATTTGTCATACCGATAAACCAAAAGAATGAAGTGGTGATATGTTTTATGTCCACATTGGGTGTAACCATCTTATCATGAAGATATTCAAGAATAATTTGAATCTCTTATTGGCCAAAGAAATGAAGCAACGGGTAGGTGAGGTCATGTCTATATATATCTAATCGAGTGATTTTTTAGGTTTTATACGACAATTTTATTAAAAATCTGCAATTACGGCCTCATACTCGGTATTATTGTTAGAGGCATATAAACCAATTTGACTTTCTGTTGCATATGCTCACCAAATTAGCAATGCTCCACTGCCATGATTACTGGACCTTGCATTGGTTCAAACAATCCACTATGACCAATGAGTTTCAGAGTTAGAAAGAGGTTTTTTGGCGTAAAACACATTGAGAACTCGACCAAAACATGTGCTCTCATAGCCAAAATATGTTCGAAAAAATATCAAAGTCATCCAAATCTACTTAATAGCACGTAAGGTGGTTTGAGATATCGACTTTACATAATATCACGAATCAGAAAAGATGTCCATGCGACTATATAATGACTGTAGAAGTATGAACACATTTTTCGGACTGCAACAACCAAATTCATTGTTAGCTTTTCCAATTTGAGGTAATGGTTTCACTATTGATTATGGTTTTAGTAATATAATAAAAATCCTTGGTTATCTTGTCATTTTTATGCATAAGGACTAATCTGACATCATGGTCTAACACAACCAAGAAAAAGTAAAAAGTCTTCCCAAGAACTTACATATATTTTTTTGAGGAGAAACACCTAACCAAAACATTGGAAATAGACAAGTAAATTGAAAATTTTAAAAATAAAATAATAAATTGTCAAAAGATAATGATATAAAAAATTTAATGACAACCAATTTTTAAGACAAAATCTAGACTTTTTAATAGTTTGTGACAGTTCCGTAGAAGTCATAGCGAACAATTGGGTTGGATTGGATACAATACATTTTTTCTAACCATCGAACCCAAAAGCTTACCCATCTGACACTAAACATACACTTATTGAGATTCAGTTTAAGATTGATAGAGAAAAAACTATAGATGATATGAAATAAGTCAACGAAATGGTGAGAGTTTCGACCGCTATATACCAACATATCATCGATGTATATTTTTATGTTGTATCCTAGTTGTTGAGAAAATATTTTGCTTACCATTTTTTGGTAAGTAACTTTTATGTTTTTATATCCAAAGGTATAATATTGTAGCAGTAAAAATCATGTTCTGTTATGAAAGTTTTTCATTCCTGGTCATCCGGATGCATATAAATATGATTATTCTCTGAGTAAGTATCCATGAAGAAGATAATTAAGTTCTCAAAAGTAAAATCAATAAGTTGGTGTATCTATAGTATTGGAAACAAATTCTTTCAAACAATTTTAATAAGTACAGTAGAGTTGAGTTTTGTGGTTACAATGGCGCCAAAAAGCTCCAAGAAACAAGAATCTCTTTTTTCTTCTTTCTTCATGATCTTCATTCCTTAATGAAGTAATCTTCTTTAATATGGATAACTATCCATCTGTGCAAGAAGTTTTTAATTCCTCTGCAATAAAGAATTTGGAGGAAAATGCTGAAACAAGTAATTTATGGAGGAAAAAATCTTTTGCAGAGGCAGTAACTTCTGGTTCAAAGGGAATGGTTGATTCTTTTAACCCTGAAGAAATTAGATATAGGGATGATCATGTTCATCTACAATATGAGGATGGATTTCTGGATCATCTGAAGTCCAATTCAAAGCATACCATTATTGGAAAGTGTTCTACAGGCCTGCCCAGGAGGAAACAATTGGTTGAATTCTTGGACAAGTTTCATTTTGCTCAAAACTACAGTTTTACGGTCAAGGATTCAAGACATATCTTTATAGAGTTTGATTCATATAAAGATATGGCCAATCTGTGGAGAAGGAATGTGTGGATGATTGGTTCTATAATGATGAGGCTTTTGAAATGGGATGAAGGATTTAATGTTAAGTATGAAAGTCATGTAACTCCTATATGGATCAAGATGGAGAATCTGCCAGAGCACTTGTTTAATGAAAAGATTGTCTCAGATGTCGCTTCTTCTTTAGGTAGACTTATGCAGATAAAAGTTCCATCTAAGAACAGGGCATTTTACAATCACTGCTTGGCCAGAATTAAGTTGGATTTAACTAGCAAGATCTTTTATGATGTTTGGGTTGGATTCGGTAGCAATCAGGGATGTTGGGTGCGCATTTCATATTTAAATCTTCCTGAATACTGTAAGAATTGCTATCATATTGGCCATGGAGTTGATAAATGTAAAAAGCGTAAAGGTTTTGAAGATTATAAGAAATCTATAATGGTTGAAAGTCAGCAGTTGGCTAATGAAATGGTTAAAGATTCATCCAAGAATAGTAAAGATGAGTCTGTTGAACCTGTTGCTGAGAAGTTAGAAAATTCTAAAACTGTTGATGAGAAGTTAGAAAGTTCAAAGATTGTTACTGAGAAGGTTGAAATTTTAAAGACTGTTGAAGGGACAGGCAATGCTGTTATTGACTCTAGAGTTAATATGGATGGTGCAATTCAAATGTTGGAGTTTGGTTATAGTGTTTTGGAAAGTGTTAAAACTAAGGAAAAGAAGAGTTATTCTCCTAAAAATTCTAATCTTAGAAGCCTGCCATCATCTCCTTTCAGAGATTGTGGTTCTCCAAAAAATCAACTAGAGGGAAGCAGAAAGGTTGATGATATGGGAGATACTCAGAAAGATGGGTTTGGTTCTCAAGATATGGATGATATTAACAAGAATGAAGAAATGATTGGTGCTCTTCAAACTCTTGTGAATACTAATGTCCAGGATTATGAGAATTTAGCTTCTGAGTTTTCTTCGCCTAAAGTTGGTTGTGATAGTCCTCAGACTTCATCTAGAAGTCAGTTACATGTCTCTAGAAGTGTTCTTCCTGTGAAGAGAATTACAAGAAGTAGGATTCATAAGAAAGGATCATCTGAGGAGGAGGAAGAGTTTACAACAATATTTGACAGGCAGCTGAAACAGGCTAAGAAGAAGAAACTGGCAAGGAATACTCTTCAATTGTCTATGACAACACGTAACTCTAAACGATCTCTTAACTATGATTAATATTCTGAATTGGAATATTCGTGGTATTAGAACTAAATCTTCATTCAGGAGACTTAAGCATCTTATTAAAGTAAATAGGATTGATTTTATTGTGATTCAGGAGCCTTTAATTAATAATGATAATCTAGCTAATTGTGCTTCTAAAATTGGTTTTAGTTCTTGTGCTTCTAACATTTCTAATAAAATTTGGATATTCTGGAATAATACTGTCACTGTTAATATATTGCTTGATCATAACCAGTGTTTACATGTTGAGGCTGCCTTAAGTTTTTCAGATAAAACTGTTCTTCTTACTTTTATCTATGTTAAATGCCAGCGTTTAAATAGAGTAGATTTGTGGCATGCTTTACGTACCATTTCTTGTGATACTAAAGCCTGGCTTGTGTGTGGTGACTTCAATTCTATTAGATCTATCGATGATCAGATTGGCTGCTCAACTTTTTGTCAAAGTAGTACTGATGATTTTAACAGTATGTTAAGTGATTGTTCCCTTATGGATCCTGGTTATGCTGGGTCGAGATTCACTTGGTCTAACAAGACTAAGTGGAGACGCCTGGATTGGGTATTCATTAATAACTCTTGGAATGATATCTTCAATAACACCAATGTGGTTCATAAGCCTAGAACTGGTTCTGACCACATGGCTATTGTTATTAATTGTTCTTCATTGGATCTTAGCTTTAAGAAGAGTTTTAAATTTCAAAATATGTGGCTGCTTGATGATGGTTTTTTGTCTATTGTGTCTGATAGTTGGAGGCAGGAAATTGACAGTGATCCTTTGAACAAATTCTGGCTCAAGCTTAAAAGGCTTAAAGCTGTTCTTGCGGATTGGAATAGGAATCATTTTGGGAACATCTTTAGTAAGATTCAGGCTTTAGAGGACGAGGTTCTTAGGGTTGAAATCTTGCATCAGAATACTAATTCTAATCAATCTAGAATGGATTTGAATAAGGTTAATGCTTTACTGATTAATGCTTATAAGATTGAGGAGGAGTTTTGGTTGCAGAAGTGTAATGTGGAGTGGATCAAGGATGGTGATAGAAGTACTAAGCTGTTTCACAGCTATGTCACAAAGAAAAGGAAGATGAATGCTATTAATGGAATCAAGGAGAACAATGTGTGGATTACTAATAAGGATTCTATACGCAATTCTGCTGTTGAATTCTTCACTTCTGCTCTTGCTTGCAGTCCTTACAAGGATGATCAGGATGAATTGGACAAGCTCAAGAGTAACCTTTTTGATGTTATTCCTAGTGTTATTACTTCTGATGATAATAAAAGCTTGCTCAAGCTTCCTAGTGAGGAGGAGGTTTATAATACTATCAACAACTTAAAGGCTTCAAGTGTGGCAGGTATGGATGGATTTAATTTGGTTTTTTATAAAAAATGCTGGAGTATTATTAAGTTTGATCTGTTATCTGCTCTTCAGCATTTCATTAGGGGTTATCATATCCCTAGAGGCATTCTAGCCACAGGCATTTGCCTCATTCCAAAGGCTAAGAGTCCTTCTAGTTGGAGTGATTACCGGCCAATTAGTCTATGTACTCTTTTTAACCGCATTATGGCCAAAGTTCTGAATGACAGATTGGTTATGTTTCTTCCCAAAATAATCTCTAAGTCCCAGGGTGGTTTTGTGCCTGTCAGTTCTATACATTCTAATATTTTAACTGCTAAAGAAATGTTGTATGATTTGAATAGGAAAGTTAAGTATAAAAACATTGTGATTCAATTGGATATGTGTAAAGCATTTGATAAGCTCAGTCACTCTTTCCTTTTCAAAGTTTTAACTTGTTTTGGCTTTTCTATTAGATTTGTTAGGTTAATTAAAAGTATGATATCTAATGTGTTTGTTTCTATTTTGGTGAATGATTCTTCTTATGGTTTTTTTAAAACTTCTAAGGGGCTTAGGCAGGGGGATACCCTTTCCCCTAGCCTGTTTATTATTGCTGAAGAAGTGTTGTTGAGGGGTATCTCTCTTCTCTTTAAGAATAACAAAAGCTTGAGGTTTAAAGGTCGCAGTAGACTTTGTGTTAGCAACTTGGCTTTTGCAGATGATATATTATTGTTTACTAATAGCAAGGATGCTTCTTTAGCATCACTTAACGTTTTTCTGCAGGAGTATCAAGAGGTGTCTGGTCAGGTGATTAATAAGAGTAAGACTAAGGTGACTGTGGCTAGTGGAATGAATGATGATTGTATTAGAACTATCTCTAATGTTACTGGTTTTAACAATTCTGTTCTTCCTACTGACTATCTTGGTATTTCAATTAGTACCAACAATAAAGCTATCATTTATACTAGTCTTATTAATAAGATTAATAACAGAATAGTGGAGTGGGAGTCTAAGTACCTCTCCTTTGCTGGTAGGATTACTCTTATAAATGCTGTGCTTATGAATATTGTTTTGTATTGGATGCATAGCAATGTCATCCCTTCTTTTGTTATTAACAAAATTGAGAAGTCTTTTAATGCTTTTCTTTGGGGTTCTACTGGAGTTGAGCACAAGATACATTGGTGTTCTTGGAAGTCTGTGTGTAAAACTTATAAGGAAGGGGGTTTGAATATTAGAAATTTAGATGATGTTCAAAAGATCACTTCGTGTAAGCTTTGGTTGCAGTTTAGGGACAATAAGCTGCTCTGGTCCAATCTCTTTCATGACATCTATTGTAAGAGTAAGCATCCTTTGCAGTTGAGTAATAGCATCAAAGGTTCTATGGTCTGGAATAGGCTCAAGAAGATTCAACCGATTGCTGAGCATTTTGTTAGCTGGTCATTAGGTGAAGGCAATGTGGATTTTTGGCTGGATAGATGGTCAGGTTCTGATCCTCTTCTTTATCTTGATAACACTATTGATAATAGTTGGTATCGTCAGGAGAAGGTTAATATGTATTGGTCCAATAATCAGTGGGATTTGGAGGCCATTAATAATCTTATTAGCAATGAAGATTGTGTTAGGATTAAGAACTGTATTGTTAATCATGGCAGCAATGATAAAATCTTGTGGACTTTATCCTCTACTGGTTTCTTTAGTTTTAAGCATACATGGGATTTTTTAAGGCCTCATTACACCGAGTCTAGTTTGTTTTATAAAATTTGGAATGATCTTACTCCTAAAAAGCACTCATTTATTCATTGGAAGCTGGTTAAAAATTATATGTCTACGGATTCGATTCTTATGAAAAGGCATATGCATATTGCTTCTAAATGTCAGTTCTGTTTGAACTGTGAAACTACTCAGCATGTTTTCATTTCTTGTGACATTGCTTGGAGCGTTTGGCTTCATTTTGCTGAGCTTTTTAATATTATGATATTCAGATACATGACTCCAATACATATGTCTAGAACATGGTTTAGTAGTAATAATAAGAAGAATCACATTAAAAATGTTGTCCCTTCTATTATTTTCAGTTACATTTGGAAGTACAGAAACCATAGCAAGTTTAAAAACATGCCTGTTTCTTCGAATATAATCATTAATAATGTGCATAGAATCATCTACAATATGTATGCTGCTAACATGTTCAAGGTGAAGCATTGGTCTAATAATAGCTCTGTTGCTAAAAGGCTGGGCTTCTTAAGCTTGTGTTCTAATGTAAGCTCTTCTAGACCTGTTATAATGCAGTGGAATCCTCCTCCTGTGGGTAGGTTAAAGCTTAATACTGATGCTTCTGTGGTATTTAATGGTGAGGCTAGTACTGGTTATATAATTAGAGATTCTGATGGTGACCTTATTCATGATGGTGGTAATGTCTTTGCGAAATTGTCTCCTATTATGGCTGAAGCTAGGTCTTTATTGGATGGCTTGGCCACTTGTTACTCTAAGGGTTTTCATTCTGTTGATGTTGAATGTGATTCATTATTGCTTGTTAACTTTATGAAGAATGACAATATGGGTGCTCTTCATTGGGCTCTATCCCCTGTCATCCATTGTTGTAGAGCTTTTATGACTACTAATATGAATATTCAGCATGTATCTGGGATCCAGAATCGTGCAGCCGACTGGCTGGCGCGATGGACTCTTAAGTGCAAGTTCAAGGTTGAGTATACATTTGATAATGCTCCTAATGTCTTAAAATCCATTCTTATTTTAGAAAGTCTTGGTGTACCTTATATAAATACTCCTGTCTGAGTTCTTGTTTTTTGTTGGGTATGATGCTGCTGTGCGCGTGGCTGATTGGATTGGAGTTGTCGTTCCAAATGGATGAAGTTCTGATGATTGTGGTTGCTGTGATTTGCTGCTGAATGTTGGCAGCAAGGGTTTAAAGCTTTGGCTGTAAGCTTTGGTGCTGTTCGAATGATGTTGTTGATTGTTCTGCATTGAAGTCCGATTGTGATGGTCTTTTGAATCAGAATTTCACTCTTTCGTGGCTGATTGTTGAGTTCTTTGCAAGCTTCTTTGGATGGATTGGGAAGATTAGAAAGTTTGGATCTTGTTTCTTGTTAGCCATTGTAATGTTTGGTTTTTTTTAGGGAGGCAGATGTTAGGGTTTTGCCTCCTTTCAAGCCCATTGTTTGGGTTTTGTTTTAGGCGTGGCGGGGGTTTTTCCCGCCTTTGTTACTATTCAATTTTCAAGTTATCAAATAAAAGTTTATCATTTAAAAAAAAAAGTACAGTAGAGTTAATACACATGTACTATCCATTACTTTTTCGCACCAAAATCGAGTTTGCAGTCGACATAAGGTAGATTGCTTCACGAATATGCCATACCTTACTTAATATGTCTACCTTTACTATTATGATTACTGTTTCGTTTTGACATACATATCATCTATTTTCTTTTATCAAGCAAAAAAGGGAGGTCGATTAAGAAGTGATGAAAAAAATGTTATGGTACCCTTATTACATTCTCTTTATGTTATACAAAATATTGAGATTGTCAATTTTTTTAAAAGATGGTAGAATGCATCACACATATAAGGGTCTAGCTCTCAATGTCTGCACATGAAATAATTCAAATTCCTCAAATATTTCTTATGACTCATGCCTTTCGTGAGTCATCCACATCAATCGAATCAAGTGAAGCATTCACTAAGTGTTATGCTTTAAGCAAGAGAAAGACCAAATAACACTCCCGATTTTTCAGTTGACTACTATATATGAACCTAATATGATCATTGTCAATATACCTACACATTGATTGATGATTAAAACTATAATTTGCATTAGTTCACGCACATACGTCTAAATGACATATCATAAAAAGACGAGATACTAACAACCACGTACAATGCACCTTCTATCTTTGGCCCTGTTGTTCAAACAAATAATTACATTTCAATTATCTAACGATCATGGTCTACTGACATGTAAAACGTAATATTATGGTTGGTTTTACGTAATGAAAAACCACCTCTCGTTTTGTAATAAAGGGTTTTAAAAATAACATTAGCCAAGCTTCATGTATTGACCATAATTCATCGAACCTTAACCTTTTCCATTTCAACAATTATCATTCTTGAGAACCAACTATCACAAGTAATTTCACTATCAAAAGTGAAATTGAGGTAAGGTTTTTTGTATAGATGCGTTGAATTTTGGCTTGAGGCTGGATTTCCAAATCTCAGGCATGCCTTTTGTTAAAGAAAGACATTAGGCCAAATAGGGAGTCATTTTCCATAATAGTCACAATATTATGATTGTTTGACATGTAGATCTAAATAATTTTCAATTTATTTAAAGATAATCAAAGTTTGGTACAATCTAGGGAGCCTCCAACAAAAGAGCCTCAACCGCTGCCACTTGTTTTATTTCAACTCAATTCTCTTTTTGAAGAGGTCATGCATGAGCACTAACGAACCCTATTATTTTACATTCATCAACAATGATCTAAATTGTATTTTATATATGTGACATTTCTGAGTAAGATGACTAATTTTGTTATGGTATTTGTAAAATTTGTTTGGATTTTACTGCTCTCGAGGCTTTTCCAGTATGACTTGCAAAACCTAACAAAATCCTCAAAATTTCATAGACCATGACATTAATTTGGTATAGTTCATATTCTCAGATCTTGGTGACTTTTAATTTTCTGTACCTAGGGTCTTTACATAGTAATATCTTGAATTGAAAGAAGTTAAGAAATGTTGGAGATTGGAACCAAGTATTTATCAATCTGGATTGGGCAGTCTCAACCACATGTTATGTGACTCAATTTATGGTAATAATTCCCCAAATACATAGGTATTCTTATTTATCAACCTCTCTAATAAACAACTTGGTAAGAGACCCATGTGGTAGGAAACTAAAGCAACAACCTTGTGATAATCCTCTAGGTTGTTCTTAGTTTTTACAAAATGATAAGTGTAATCATGCATGCTTTTGTTTACTCGTTTTTATAGTGAATTATAATCACCGTCATTCTTAATTACCTTAGACAAATGAATTGGTTATAGAAACGAGTGCACATACTTTCAAAAGTATGGATGAAGCACATTTGTAGTTAGTTAAACCAATTCAATGCATTAATCGAGAGGATTGTGGAGAAAGAAAAATATAAAAGACGATAATCCCTTCTAGATCCAAACATTTCATTGCAAAAATAATAAATTTGGTATTTGAAGCCGCTTATTTCGTTATATTTATCCAAATCTTATATGTTAAATTTTGGGGAGGGAGAATCATCAAACATTACTCTAAATGCCAATACGGACCTAACAAACATGTAATTCGAAAGTAGATTAGTCAGAGGGTCCAAAATATAAGTGATAAGGTATGCCAGGTAGCGCAAGACTATTGACGAGTATCGCGAAACACATGGTTGTTATTTTTGAACCCTTGGATGATATTGTCTATGAGAAATATTGACGATGCAACTGTGGTGATAGAAGTTGTAACTTATTGAGGTGGATGAGGTTATAACATAATTGTATATTTAGAAGAGGCAACAAATCGAGCCTTCAGCCAAGATGATCGATAATGGAGTCTAGATAGGGATCAACAATGACAACGCATGTGTCTTCAACCATAGGTATGAAAGTTTAAATAGATGAATGCCTTATAGTGCGGCGCCAAAAGATCCAAACTGTACTTTCTGATGAATTGTGTCAGCGGATGTAATCGAATTCTCAGCCTGATATATACGTTTTTGTTGGATGTGATAGCGTTAGGACGATGGATTGTCCAAAGTACCATCTCCATCGTCCAAAGCAGTGACATTAGTCTTATACCACAGCTCGGAGTAAAAGCGTGCTGACGAAGGCAAAGACTTTCGCGAATTGTTTTGTACATTTAGAAATTATGTCTCACGAATTGTTTAAAAATATATTTTATTCTAATATTTGTAGGAGTAAAGAACAAGTTTGGATGTGATAGTCCATAATGAAAGATCAGCGGAACATAATAAAAAATAAACCATAAAAAAAGATGGTTACAAAAAATATTACTTTATCACAAATGAAAACAAAATTTACATTTATGATAAACTATATAAATATTTATTAAAAAAGTAATATTAAATAAGAATTCCAACTAGTTTATGTTTTAAACAATATTTTATGGAATTATTTGTTTAAAGTAATGTTTTCTACGAATATATTGATGTACCGAATTCAAAATTTATATATTTAAATAAATATAATACATTATTAAATTAATTATATGTTTAAGTGTTTAGTATATTTATAAATTCGACCGTTTAGAGTTCAAAGTTTTATAATTAATTAAATCTTAAGATTTAGAAATGAAAGAGTGGAAGAGTGAGGTTTGGGATTTTTATTTTTGTATATTTCATAGTGTTCTATTTTCAAAATAAATATAATTTTTTAAGATATGATTAACGAATTTACTTAGTTTAATATTGACAAAAATATGTACATAGATATAGACGAGTTGATTGAGTAAGATATCTTCATGATTGAAGGTAATGAGTTCGAGTTCGAATATCTCTACAAAACGTGGTTTGCAGGCTAGTCCGTCATACAGTCTCTGTACGCACTCGTTACTTTATGATGTTGGTTTGTAGAAAGATTTACTTTATAATGTTGGTTTGTAGAAAGATTTACTATATGACGTTGGTTTGCAGGCTAGTCCGTCATACGATCCCTGTACGCATTCGTTATTTTATAATGTTGGTTTGTAGAAAGATTTACTTTATGACGTTGGTTTGCAGACTAGTCCGTCATACGGTCTCTGTACGCACTCGTTACTTTATGATGTTGGTTTGTAGAAAAATTTACTTTATCATGTTAGTTTGCCGGCCTAGTCCTTTAGACGGATTTTGTACGCACTCATATATATATTCATACTCGCGGATGTTGGATCATACATACTATCGAAAATAAAATTACAGTTTGTGATAAAATTTCAGTAAACATGTCTCCATGAAATGTTTGTCCTAAGCATGATGTCTTTGATCGTCATTTAACCAAAATAATGTATAGGGTCAACCAAATGCGTGTCTGTGTCTTGGTCAGCGAAAGAGACATTAATTAATGTAGTTGAGTTCTTGCGTACACAGTTAGGCGTTCCTACTTGGACTCGGATTAGAAGTGAGTACACCATTGGTGAGTTTTATAACTTCAAGAATTAGAAAAAAATATATACAAAACTCCCCAAAAATGGACCTATAAAGTCCGAAACGCTTTAAAATACTTAGTTTAAATACTTCGAATATTGCCTATTTAAATTTTCTATCACTACTTTTTTGCTGTATGTATAGTATTACATGCAATATCGAACCTATATTAGATTATCTTTTACAATTTGAATACCGTGTATCTACAAATAGAACGCCGTCGTGTATTTATCTTTTTAAGTTTTCTTTTTATTCTGAATTTGTTCTACTTTTGGTATTTTTTTGGTAAAACATATATTAAATAAAATAAATAATTTATACAAATAAATACATAATATATATTTCACAAGTGACATAAATAAAAAATGGGAAAATGGATCTACAATTGAAAGTTGGTCGTAAGTGACAAGAGTCTGAAACGATTGTAAAATACTTACGAATACTAAATACAATAAGATTGAGAAATAAAAATGGAAAGGTTCAAAATATACTAGACAACACAATCGAAAGATAAACGAACAATGACATCAAATAACACGGAAGATGGACTCCAATCAACACAAAATAACAGAAGTTTTATTAGAAATTATACGAATTGAATTGGTCACACAATTTTGGTAAAACAAATCGGAGCTGAATGTCAGCATCCGATGTGATACCGCATAGGTAAGGCCAAGATAAGGTCGAACTTAAAATTATAGCGTTCTTCTCCTGTCAGATGTAATAAACAACCGCGCTAAAACATGGGCGCCGAATGTATCGTAAATCGATCTAATATGAGGTGGCCAGTTCCACAACCCATCGTGGATAATGTATGAAACTTTGAGATTCTCGTTAAGGCTTGGGTCGTGGATGATACCTTGCCCATAATGGGTTACAAGAGAAAAGAAACAAAAAGATGCTAGGATTTTATTAATCGAAATAACATATCTACAAAGAGCTTAAACTAGTATTTCGTCGAATAATAATTTAATGGGCTAGTGAACCTAATATCTCTAACGAATAATATTTTTTATATTTTTAGATGGATTAATCCATGTTACTCAAATACACATTCAAAAACTAGAATAACAAGACAATTTATGTTTTTGGATTGATTTGGTTGACAAAACGATGACTCAATTGTTTTTTAAAATATTATGTTTTTTTTTCATTAAACCGTGCCATAGCACCTTTTATTAGAAAACAAATGCTCACTACATACACACTGCAAGGCAGCTAAGACCAAAAGCCCCTTTTAAAACCCTAGACATAATTCTCTTTCTCTTACCCTCTTCTTTAACAATCAGATCAAAACCTAGCTAAACACCATCCACCAGCCTCTTGCTATCCTCTTCCACCCAAAGCCCTGAGTTGCCCTCACACCTAACTACTCACACCACAACTTGATAGAAACAGCCAAATCGACATGCAAAAACAGTCCCGAGTAGCCATCACCAGCAACATAGAAACTCAGATCAACATGCAGCAAGAAGCATCAGATCGATATGCTCCTTTCGAACAATCGACAAGCTCCGGACTTCACCCCAAAAGCAGATCGACAAGCAGATAGAGAATCGCCATCAACTACAACATCAGATTCAACATGCAGTTCACGAAACAACAAGCTACCACCAGCAAAAAAACGAATCCCAGTTCGAGTAGAAGCCAGAAAACCCAGGTAAGAACATCACTTTATAATTCACTCCACATTACTTGTTATAGGCATTAGAACTAGTCCTTACATGACCAATCCCTAACCCATCGAGAAAGACAATAGCCCTTAGTCTTGTTGGGGCTTCATCCTTCCCAAACACACTCTCCGATACCATCAGAAAAAAGATCAAGCCAGTCTGGTGCCTCATTATGCTCTCTGAATATATGCTTAATTTTCATGGTAGAAGTAAAAATATTGAAACAGTAGTCTAACGAAGCCTTTAGATACCATGACGACTTATTTAATAGGATCATTTGACATAACACTTTAGATCCCACCTCAATATCGACATTGTAGAACCCCTTAGATCGATAAAGATGAAGGTCATCCATAAATGCCATAGTTTCAGCAGTAATTTGACTCTCTTTACCATAGCATTTAGTGAAACCGAAAATAATCTCACTCTTACTGTTCCTTAGAATACCTCCACCCGTACATTCACCATTGATCGGGCAAGCACCATCGGTGTTGAGCTTGTAACGGCCCAATTTAGGACAAACTCACCTCAGAGCTACGGGGATATGCTTCCTTTGGAGATGATTCACACAACTTAGAGAGAGCCCAGTACCACTGTCAATGCCCCAGTGCTTTTTGTTAAGTAGAAAAGCACTGTCCAGACTTGAAAGAATAAAACTTACTCTTTCAATCATCTCCTCAGCCCTCCAGTTCTTACCTTCCATCTTAAGTTTATTTCTTGCCATCCAAATAACCCAAAATATTATAGGAGGTAAAATATTTCTAACATGAACCTCATTTTTAGAAGACCGTAACCATGTTCTCACTAAGTGGGAGATAGACATATTTTGAGAGATAAAAATCCTAAAGTGCCCAGCAAAGTAAGACCAAACCTACCATGCTTTCTTACAATCCACAAACACATGTTTCACACTTTCAATGTTATCGCAGTTCTGACATTTAGATGTTAAGTAAAACTTTATATTTTGCAAGATAATGTCAACTGTCAGCCAATTCTTGAAGATTCTCCAAAGCAGAAAGGAGTATTTTCGGGGAGTCACATTATTCCATACTTTGCCATAAAGGTAGGAGTAGTGTCCTTTCTTACAAATCTCATTTCACGTAGACTTAGAACAGAACAACCCATTGTCATTTAAAGACCAGGAAATAGAATCACTCGTAGAACCCTCCAGAGAAACCTTAAGAATGTTCTGGATTTGATATGAGTCAGGAACACTCTCAAGGTTGTCTATCAACCATCCACCATTAGACTAGAAATCCTTGACCAGATAAGTCACATGGAGCTTCCTGTCCTCACCACTATCAAAAATCTTAAATGCTTCGCTGGAACACCATCTATCTATCATTAAGTCTATATACCTTTCTTTTGCATGCCAGAAAATATATTTTTCAGCCAAATCCCTAACTGACCAAACTCTTCTCCAAACTTGAGAACTATTAGGATGCAAATACACCACGAGGGGATGACTATCACTAAAATAGATAGATTTCGTGACTTTAGACCACAAGGAGTTCTAACCTCTAAGTTGAAACCACAACTTACAAGAGAAAACCAGTAACATGTCTTCAATACTTCTAACGTTGAGATCACCATATTCATAAGGCTTACACACTTTTCCCCACTTGTACCAAATCATAGTGGAATTATCTTGCTTAGCACCCCATAGGAATTTATTGTAGATTACCTCAAGCCTTCTGATAACAGAAATAGGAATAGACGAGTGTTGGAGGGTATACATAGGACAGGAGATTACGACAGACTAAATCAAGATTAGCCTTCCACCAAACGAAAGTGTAGTGTGGTCCCATTCCCTAATATTGTTCCTGGTTTTAGATATAATATTCTCATAATTACTAACGAAATTCTTGTTGTTAATCACATATCCCAGATACTTGAAAGGAAGGTGGAAATTTTGTAACACATGAGCCTTTCGAGTCTTCAAGCACGGAGAGGTAATATACTCTTTGCCACAATTATTCTTGATTTACTCTTATTTATAATCTGCCTAGAGATCTTTTCATAGTGCCTACTCACTTTTATTACTTTTTTGACAGGGACAATGGAACCATTACACAGAATCAACAAATCATAAGCAAAGCTTAAAAAAGGTACGTTAACTCCACCTCTAGATTTAAATATTTTAGTAGGATCAGTAGATGATAGATGACATAGGCTTCTAATCAGATACTCTTGGGCAAGAATGAAAAGGGTTAGGGATAGTAGGTCACCCTGTCTCAACCCTTTATTAGACTTAAAGTAGCCCTTCAAGGTCCCATTAATTAAAACATAGAATTGACAATTCTCAAGGTTCCTCTATAATCCTTAAGAAATCATTCCTCAAACCAAAGGCTTGCATCACACTTAAGAGGAATGTGTGATCAAGCCTGTCAAAAGACTTTTCCATATCGATCTTAAGCATTACGTTACCTCATCTAGTCTTAGTTGAAAAATCCCTTGAAAATACCTGAGCCAATAATATATTCTCGTGGATACACCTCCCAATTGTAAAAGCCCCTTGAACATCTGATATTAAGTTAAGAAGAATTGAAGCTAACCTTTTGTTTATTAGCTTAGAAAGAATCCTACTGAAATATGTAGTTAAGCTAATAGGCATGTAGTCTTTCCACTCCTGAGGAGAATCACCCTTAGGAATTAAGCACAAGACAGTAGCGTACATACCCAAAGGGGAACTGCCCTTCCTTAAAAAATCTTTCAAAGCTTCACAGAGATCCACATTGATAATAGGCAAACAGAACTTGTAGAATTAACCGTTAAAACCATCAGACCCCGCTGCCGCTGTAGGACATAGATCTTTGATAATCTCATAAAATTCACTCTCAGTAGGCACCCTCATAAGACTGTCATTATCTACCTCTTTCTTCATCTTAGGAATGTAGTCCCCCAGAATATTTGAACACCAAGGATTAGGGTGATCAGAAATTAGGTTTTTGAAATGATTCACAGCTGACTCACTTAGAGAAGTAGGATCCTACTCCCATTTATAACCATCCCAGATTCTAGTAATTAGAGACTTTTTGCGCTTTCTTTTCACATAATTATGAAAAAAGGCAGAATTCCTTTCACCATCCAATGCCCACTTAGTATTAGCTTTCTGAGACCAGTAAGATTCCTCCATTTCCAGTAGCAACAAATGTTTTCTTTTGGCATTCTCAAGCTTATTATTATCCTCTTCAGAGTTAGAATTAATTAGATTAGCTTCTAGATTAGCAATATCCTCCTCAACCAGCTTTAAAGAGTAAAAAACATTCCCTAAAACCGTTCTGTTCCACACTTTCAACTTAGATTTAAGAATCTTTAGCTTAAACCATAACCTATTAATAGGAGGACCAGGGAGATCTTTGCCCCAACACTCTTCCACAAAGCTGTAAAAATCTTTGTGATGACACCATATATTCAAAAATTTGAAAGAGGAGACCCTTTTAGATGAGGAGGAGGAGATGGTTAGCAGTAAAAGAGAATGATCAGAGCAAGTTTTAGGAAGATGGTGAATGTAGGTGTTGTCAAAATAATTCAACCATTTCCTATTATAGATAACCATATCCAATCTCCTCCACTACATATACCATTAGACTATGTAAACCTATTACCTGTAAAACCAGCATCCATTAGAGAACAATCATGCATGAATTCATTAAACTCATCCATGCTAGCATAACAATTAGAAGTGCAGTTGAGTTGCTCATTAGGAGAGATAATAGTATTAAAGTCTCCCATTATCAACCATTCCCTCTCCTCAATATCAATAGCCCTTAAGCTATCCCACAGAAGCCTTCTCAAAGATCTTGAACACTTAGCATACACCACCGTAACATAGATGTCTTTAGGAAAAATACTATGATTAACTCTGATATGAAGAAACTGATCTTCATTAGCAAGAATCTCCACTTCATACAAGCTGTTCCACATGACCCATATTTTATTAGAGACATTGTTAGCAAACCCATGAAACCCTAATTTCTTAGTAATTGATTCCAGCTTAGACTCAGACACCATAGGCTCTTTAATGGCTATAAAATCCAACTTTTTAGACCTCTTTAAAGATTTGGTCCTGGCTTGAGTTTGTTTATTCCCAATCCCACGGACATTCCAATTAAGAATACCAATCATTTGGAATGTTTAGAATTTTTTGCAACAGTTTTATGTTGCACACACTTAGGGAAGATAATCCCTTTTGAGCTTAACACTTTAGACTTTTTAATTTTCTTGAATTCATTTTTCTTATTCCCAATGGAGCTAACTTCTTTATTTACCGGAGACGATGGGAGACTGCCCGTAGTCTTCTTAGTAAGAGAAGAGTTAATAAAGAGCGAGGAACCATTAACATCTTTGACAGAGGATCCCAATTGAAGCATATGGATTGCTTCAATCATCTCAGCACCCTTCACCTGTACATCATTTTGTACCAATTCATCCATATTTTCATTGCAATTTTGTTCTTCATAAAAACTATTTACAATTATTGATTTCATCCTTTGACAATCTTTCACTATCTGAAACTCAGGTCCCGGATCAACTGTCTTTGTGATGGGTGTGACCTGCTCAACAGGTTTCTTTTGAGAGAACTTTTTACAATCCATATTGGCATGCCCCAGGTGAGAACACACACTGCAGTAGTTAGGAACTCTGTTATAGACCAGTCTTTGCCAAAAATTATGGGGGCCAAAAGTTATCTTAATCTCCTTAGGTAGACTTAGAAACATCTAGAATAACCCACATTCTACAATGATTTTGCTTAGCCCTATTTCTGTCAGGTACCCAAACATTCAATGGAGTACCAATGGACTTAGCCACCTCAAAAATTGTTGATTCATCATATAAGAATTCAGGTAGATTAGGCAGATCGACGTAGACGGGTGTAGAAGGGTTCTCCTTATTAGAGTTAAAGTTTGGAGACCAAACAAATACCCTCATAATTTTATCACCAATCTGCCATACACTCTTTCTCCAAATCAATTTCAGATCCTCCAAAAGAGAAAACTCAATAAATATATGACGAAAATTCCAGGCAGATACATTGACTTCTCCTTTAAATCTAAACGTATCAAGAAAATCCTTGACTAAAGCATATCTCGTTTTCCCAGTTGAGAATTTACCAACTATAGTATGCTTAGAGCTTTCCTGGAGATGACCCAAATCAGAAACATCAAAATTGACTTCGACATGATCATGAACTCATGATCGTTGCACATTTTTGTGAACTAACCTATCTTTGCTTTGCTTGAACATATCAGCGAAAGATTTAGTTGCAGCATATTTCATAACAACGTTAGTTGTAGACTCAAACGTCGGATTATCTCTAATCCAAGGTTGGGCAGGAAGGATATTTAATAGCTGAGAATTGGTTATCAAGATCAGTTGATCTATACATCCGTGAAGAACAATCATCTTCATCCATTAAAGGCTATAGAAGAAGATGATCCAAGAGAAGAGAAGAGCAAGAGAGTTCATCTAGGCCTGAATCTTGGAGGTTTTTGTATTCTCATCATATACAATTTTCAATGTTTAATTGAATCATGTATAACGAGTTTTCTTTAAAAAAAATATGCTGGGTTTTGAATTTTAATTTTGATTAAATAAAATATTTTATTATAATTTGAGATTTGAAGTTTGAAATTTGATAATATTATTTTTATTTATTTTTGTTTTGAATTTTAATTTTTTAAATTTTAAATTTTAATTGGTTTGAACAAGATATAATTATTTTATTCGGAAAGAATTTGCGGTAAAACAAATTTCGTGGTACATATAAATGCAGTATTTTTGTTTTGATTGTATTGATTATTTTGATGTGGCTTCCTATTAAACTATTGATTTCAGAAACAGTGGGTATCCTCGTTGAAAGCAATATTTATTTGGGCTGTAGTGATTATTCAGTATAAATAGTATCAATGTTTTTTTGACGAAAACATTGGTAATTTGAGATTATTTGTATTAAAAGACAAAAAAAACAATGGTGTTTGGGTGTAGTCATTATTTAGTGACGAAGACAGTGGGTATTATATTTCATAACAAACGTAACAAAAATGACTACACCGGTTTTTTTTTTTTTCCGGAGAGAACCCGCAGCCGCTATTCAGAGTACAATGAGTGCGCACAGGGTAAACCCTCAGTCTGACGCGATAGCCTGCAAACCAACGTCCGAAGGTAAACCACACAAGGTGACATGCTCAGCCGAGAAAGCGTATGTAAAGGGACTCGAACTCATGACCTTTTGGTCATAAGAATGCCATACTCAACCAACTCGGCTATCCCCTTGAGGGCATGACTACACCGGTGTTTTTTTTCTTTTTTTTTCTTTTTTTTTTCGGAGGGAACCCGCAGCCGCTACTCAGAGTGCAATGAGTGCGCACAGGGTAAACCCTCAGTCTGACGCGATAGCCTGCAAACCAACGCCAGAAGGTAAACCACACAAGGTGACAGGCTCAGCCGAGAAAGCGTATGTAGAGGGACTCGAACTCATGACCTTTTGGTTATAAGAATGCCATACACCGGTGTGGTTATGAAAACAGTGGATTAAAACAGTAGATATTTGCTGCAATGATTATTTGTCATATCCGCTATTAAAACAATGATTAAAACCGTAGAAAACTATGGTTACATCAATGATTTTGAGTTTGATCGATTTTATCTAAATTTTTGGATTCTGATTTGATTTGATATTGGTTTTGGATTTGATTTGGATGTTTTATTTGGATTTCGATTGAGGTTTTAATTGAGATTTTGAATTTGGATAGGTTTTGATTTTGATATCTCTCGACTGTTGGATTTTATTCGGTTAGATTTTATGGATTCCCATTATAAATATAAGAGGAAAAATATGGCTCTCTACAATTTATTAGGACCAAACTGAATGAGAACAACTTTGTCACTCTATATCCGTATATCACTCGTGTCTAGCATTGTTTTCCATTTCAGGTATTACTTCATCCTTGTGAATTTTAAATTATGGTGCGTCTCATCATATGTCATCCCATGTGTCGAATTATGTTTCGTTGTACCCTGTTTCACACTGTTTTGTCTACTAGTGTTACAACAATATTGGTAGAGGGTGTTGGCTCTATTGCTACCCCTCATATATCGCTCTCTGACGTTTAAAACTTTTCCACCCTTGCTTTCAAGTAAATATGTTTATTGGGTCTTCTTTTCTGATTATGTTTGTCTTATACAAGATCAACATACGCGGAGAACGATTGTGACAAGTCGTAAATAAGAAAAGTCTATATTTTGGAAATACTAGAAGTGACTAAAGTGGATGTCTATAGTTGATAGTGGAAAACATAGCCGATTAATCTTATTGTCTTTCATGTTGATTTGTGTTCGCTTCGTTCGAGTCTTTTATCGTCTGAATTTTATTTTTGGCATTCTCGTCTAGGACATATATATGCGCCACGTTTTACTTTTCTAGTCTCTACAAGTGTTTAAGGTCATTTGAAAACTTGTAGTATCTCGGATTACAACGGTTGTCAACCGAATTTTTTTCTTTTAATATTTAGTAAAATTTTCTATTATTTTGTTGCTCCTTTTGATATTATCCATTTTGATATATGGAGTCCATATCATGTTTCTACAAAGGATGGTTCGACCTATTATGTATATTTTGATGATTATACTCTATATATGTGAGCTTATGAAATGAAGGTCGGATTTTCTTGGAATTTATAGAGACTTTAGAGCACTTGTTAATTATTACTTAACATTTTATTGTGATAAAGTGCTTCAGGTGTGACTTAGGGGGTGAGTACACCTCCAATACTTTCACCCAGTTACATGCATCCGCTGCAACCATACACCAATCATCTTGTACTGACACCCCTAAACAAAATGAGTTTGCAAAAAAGAAACATCTTCAGGTTGTTGACACTACTCATTCTTTACTTTTATCTTCGAAAGTCCATAGTGTTTTTTTTGGGGGGGGGGAAGCACTTCATATTTTTTTATATGTGATTATTTGCATTCTTACTTCACATAATTCAGCTATGTCTCTATTTTAAAAGTCAATACAAATCTTTTCTAGATTCTTCTTCTTTATAAGTGTTTGGTTGTACGTGTTTTATCGTCCGTTCTCATATCAAAAGGAAAAAGTTGCCACCTAAAATAGTTATGTGTGTTTATTTGCTTATGATATTGATATTGTTGTTTTTCTCCCACTAGTCATAAGTTATATGTAAGAGCATACCACGCTTCTTAAGCACATTTCATGTTATTTGATTCCTGTAAAATCACATGATATAACAAAGACATAACTTCAAGTTATTGATCCATTTAGCGATGACAATTATAAATATATTATTCCTAATGTATCAGTTCATGATATATATATATATATATATATATATACACAAAGTGATACTACTTCAACTCCTCTGACTGATGTATTAGTTCATGAGACATCTACTCTAACGGATACTACTTCGGTTTCACCAATGCTTGAGTATGCTTCTTCCTATGTTGCAACAACATATTTTCCACCTCTCATAAGATCTACTCGTAAAATTAAATTTACCAAACTAACAAATTTTGGTTATTCTTCTTACTCATCTCCGTTTTTATCTTTCATAGCAAATATGCATGACTTATATGAACATAAGCTGTATAAATAAGTTGTTTCTGATCCTCATTGGAAAAATGCTATGATCGAAGAACTTACTACTATTTACCAGAGTTATACATGAGATATGGTTGAATCTCCACATGGTAAGCATATAATTGGTTCTCATTGTATTTTAAAAATCAAAACTAAGTCTGATAGGTCCGTAGAAATGTATTAATTTTATCTTGTAGCAAAACGATATTTGCAAAAGTATTGTATGGATTATGAGGAGACTTTTTCCCAAATGGAAAAAATGATGAGAATTCTTACGCTTGTTGTTGTTCCATCCATTCTCCAATTGAAAATATTTCAACTAAATGTCAAAAACATATTTCTAAATTGTGATCTTCATGAGGAGGTTTACATGACACCTCCCTCGGGTGTTGCTCACCGACCAGGTGAACTTTATTAACTTAGAAGATTATTATTTTCAAATAAGCTCTTCGTGTTTGCTTTCAGAAATTCTCTATGATTATTATTTCACTTGGTTTTCATGCAAGTAATCATAATTCGTCTTTATTTATAATATGTATGAGTAAATGACATGATTATTACATGTGATAATATTGATGGTACTGTGGCACTAAAACGTGATATGGCTCATTAGTTTGTGATGAAAAACTTGGGACTGTTACATTATTTTTTAGATATTCAGGTGACTCAGTGTTAGAAAGATTATATTATTTTCATAAATAATATATATTTGATTTATTTTAGCAAGTATGACTTTCTAATAATAGGAAGGTAGACATCCCTTTGAAACCAATGCTCGGTATATTCTGACTAATGGTGTTTTTTTTATGTGACACGATTTTTTATCATATTTTTGTAGAGAGATTAGTTAATAGTTACTCACCCGAATATTGCATATGGATATGGTTACTCGCCCGAAAAATCCGATGTAATAGAGCAAGGAGTTGATCGGTTGACCAAAATGGGCCATATCAAAGAGTCTCAATACCCTTTGCGGAAAGCTAATCCTATTTTAGTCAACAAAAAGAATGGAAAATGGCGCATGTGTATTGACTTCACTGATTTTAAAAGAGCATGTCCTAAAGATCTTTTATAGTGCCTCGTATAGATCAATTGGTGGATTCTACATCATGCAACAAGTTGTTATCCTTTATGGATGCTTTTTCATGGTATAATCAGATACAAGTATATCTGAATGATCAGGATTATACTACCTTTATTATTGATAGAGGGCTTCATTGCTATAAGGTGATGTCATTTGGGTTGAAGAATGTTGGAGCTACTTATCTGCGGTTGGTAAATAAAACATTTGCTAACCAAATTGGCAAAAATATCGAAGTATATATAGATGATGTGATGGTGAAGAGCCTCAAGGAAGAAGATCACATATTTGATCTTCAAAAATTATTTTCTAACTTAGATTCTATCAACTTGAAGTTAAACCATGAAAAATGTACTTTTGGAGTCCGATCTGGCAAGTTTCTAGGATATGTCATAAGTGAAAAAAGGATTCAGGCTGATCTAGATCAGTTAAATGCTTTATTAGCCATAGATCCCCCTCAAAGTACTAAAGAGGTCCAGAGACTAACCAGACGATTGGCTGTGTTGAATCGGTTTATTTCAAGATCATCGGACAAATGTGTTCAGTTCTTCCAAGTTTTGATAAGGATTTTAATTGGTTTCCACAGTGTGATCAAGCCTTTTTTGAAATAAAAAATCACTTATCTTCGCCCAAGAAATTTTTCAAACCCATTCAAGGAGAGAAACGTTTTATGTATTTAAATGTATCAGAGTATGCAGTAAGTGCTGTGTTAGTAAGAGAAGTAGATAATTATCCTCGTCCGGTGTATTACATAAGCAATAACTTGTTGGAAGCAGAGAAAAAGTATTTGAAATTAGAGAAATCACCCATGGAATTGGTGATAGCATCCAAGAAAATGAGGTCATACTTTCAAGCACATTCAATCACAATTCGAACATCATTCCCTTTAAATAATGTTCTACAAAAAACTGACATATCATGAAGAATGACTAAGTGGTCAGTCGAGCTTGGAGACTATAATATTGATTTTGCACCTCGAACTGCGATCAAGGCTCAAGCTACAGGTGATTTATTGGTAGAAATTCATACTAAAATATTCTACGAAGAAGCTCAAGAAAACAAGTTTAAGAAAGAGCGGGTAATCCAAACAGACGGTGGGTCTAGCACGATAAGATGTGGAGCTATAATTTGTTTAACCTTCCCATATGGTATTACTATGTACCAAGCTATATGTTTTGGTTTCAGGGCATCAAATAATGAATATAATATGAAGTAACTATAGCTCGTTTAAGATTAACTCAATTATGTGGAGCAAAGAGGGTCAAGTTAGTAACTTTAGAAATTCATCAAAAGATGTCTAATCCACCGTTGCACAAAATAGTTAGGCCATCTAAGGACTTTAGTTTCAAACACAAAACTGAAAGTACAACAACCTTAAGGCTCGTTTCTTTTGGTTTTTTCTTTACCTTCATGCTTCCCCTGCTCTTTCCCTTCATTTTCATCTTGCTTAGTACTTATGACATCAATAATTGAACTTTCATAAGATCCCTCATTGGAATCAAACTCACTTGGTGAAGAAACATCATGTTTATCACCATAGGGAATGGTATGGAAAGGTATCTCATCGTATGATACGAACTTCCATATGGCTCCAAGTTTCTTATTTGGAAAGGTCTCACGGAATAACAAGATCATATCCTCTTTAATACCCTCATCCCTCTTTTCCATAGAGTCCACCACACCAGCAACATACTTTTCCACTGTTGCAACTATCTCTTGAGTTTGATTCTGCTTTAGAGAAGTAACTTCTTCTTCTTTCTCTTTAAGAAGTTTATTTAACTTTATTCTCTTTGAATAGTATGTTAATAGTGCATGGATTAATGACCTGTTGATACTTTAAAGACTTAATCTCTTTAGAATTAATTGTTTCCAATTTGGAATATTTGGTCTAGATGTCTCATTGGGCAGTCTTGGTTTATTTTAAATCAGTGCTCAACTTCTTATTCTTTTTGCCTAAATCCTTCACTTTCTGTTGTTTGGCTGAAAGGGAATTCTTTAAGTCTTAATTGGTGGTGCCAAGAGAAGTAATGTCTTTAGCTTAAGCCCTAACTTGTCTTTCCAGGTCAACTATCTTCCTGATGAAGCCTAAAACTGCATGGAACAAGGTATCCTAGTCACTTGGTACTTCAAAATAATTTCCATCATAAATCATTGCATTGGCTATAGTGGTTGACTGGGAAAGGTTCAATCAAAATCATTTTTATCAAACTCACTGAAATATATGTTACCTAGGTCTTCCAGATTAACGTCACCTTCAATAGTAGGCCGATCAGTTGTAGGAAATGCCAGAGAAGGAGGATCAACTTGAACATCTTCTTGTCAAGGAATATCAGTTGGAAGAGTAGGAGGAACAATTGTAGGTCGGAGTATTATCTCTGACCCTATGATGCCCTTCTTCTTTTTCCTATCCCTTCGGTCACTACCTTCTTTATATCTCTTATGACCTTTTTTTCTTAATTTGAGGTGGATGTTCCGACCCTTCGGTTTCACCCATTGTTACAACAACTGCCTCTAACAGAGCAGCATTGATCCCTTCAGGATTATCTGAACCACCCCCTTCGAGAATCTAATGCGATGGGTTAACTTCCTCATTCTTCTTCTACTTCTTTGTGTCTTGTCAAATGTAATGTTAAATGAAAAACTCTATTTAAGTAGGAGTAAGTTATTTCAGAGTGGAGGAACTGAGGATGATCAATTGTAATGTTTATATTAAATAAATCCTGCCAAAAGAGCCAGATTTGTTAGTATGATTAGATTTAGATTTACTAAATCCAAGCTTATTAGCAACAGTGTGTGAATGATCAACAAAAATAAAAGGCTTCCTAATAGTGAGAATGTTGATTCTTTCATTGATGATAATAAATTTAAGCCTCTTTAAAGAAGCTTTGTTACCGATATCACGAATATTCCAACTAAACAGATTAATTATGGTTTAGAGATGAATTTTGAGCTTTAGTTTTCCTAAAAAGGACTTGTAGACCATGTTTCCTTTTTTCCTTTTCTGTTTCACTTCTTTAAGTCTCTTATTTATATTTTTTTAGAAACTCTTGTCAATTTCTTTCTTCTTAAGCTTAGGTGTAGGAGGGAGACTTCCAATATTTTGTTGTTTAGGAGTATAAGAATCAGGATCAGGAGTTTTTTGCTCATGATTGGTAGATAGAATGTAATATTCCTCCAAATTTCTTATAGCTTTCATGATATCTTCATTCTTAGAAGGGCTGCTAATTTTCAATTGATTCTTTTTTGAGATTCAATCTTGATTTCTATATGAAATTTGGTCTTCACTAGGCATGATATGAGTATATTTAACATGATAATGTGGTTTGGAAATAATCGAATTTAGTTTAGGCATACAGTCACTTGTTGTAGAGTCGGATATTATATCACTTTTGCTTTGTTAATCCTGAGTAGAAACTTTCTTGTTATTCTGATCTTAGGCATTAAATTTCTTGCAAGAATCTTTGTTATGACCTATGTGGAAACAAGGATCACAATATTTAGGGATATCCTTGTAGCTGATATGAAGCCAACAACCATCATTTGACCCGAAACCAACCTAAACACTTTGGTGCAACCTTTTGGTGATGTCAATCTCAATTCAAACATAGCATGCATCAATCTCAATCTCAATTATGTTATAGTTTGGATTACTTCTTCATTGTATAAAAAATATAGGATATTTTCTATTCTAACCCAAACAAGAACATAAGATTCTCATACTTAGGATTGAAATTAGGGAGCGATTTCAAAATCCTCATGGATTTTATGCCCACAGTCCACACACTTTGAGCCCATAGAGTGCATAAGTTTGGTTTGTTAGAGAACTCGATTAAAATATGCCTAACATCCCGGTTACAAATATTGTACTCTCCTTTAAATTTCTTTGAATAAAAAAATAGCTTGAATATTTGCTTCTTTGGAAGACGTTGAAAAAACTTGCATATCAGAGTGAACTTGATACTAGCCACAAGATGGTCTTTATCTTTTTATTAAATCGTATAGATATATGATCTTGTTTCTCTTTTTTTTCGGAGGGAACCCGCAACCACTACTCAGAGTCCAATGAGTGCGCACAGGGTAAACCCTCAGTCTGACGTGATAGCCTGCAAACCAACGCCAGAAGATAAACCACACAAGGTGACAGACTCAGCCGAGAAAGCGTATGTAGAGGGACTCGAACTCATGACCTTTTGGTCATAAGAATGCCATACTCAACCAACTCGGCTACCCCTTGGGGGCATGATCTTGTTTCTCTTGTATACTCGTAGGTTTGATAATAGTATGAACTTGATTTGGTATCCATTATAACAAGCCAAAAAAGAAGAATCAACGGCTAAAAGAGGAAGATCGGCGGGAGAAGAATCATAAACCTGCTCTTGGTAAGTAGCCAAGGAAAAGAAAAAATAGGGAGGATAAGATCCTTTGAAGAAATTAGCTTTCTTTCCAGTTCCGTTTCGTCCACCAATTTTTCATGATTTACACATATATAAGCAAAAGTAAAATAAAATAAAATTATGTACACATTCTCACAACATTTTTTTGATAAATCGTAATAATTTTCTTTATAATAGTATTTTAATCTTAATATAATTTTTTTAAATAAATTATAATTATAATTAAATATTAGTTTATTTGTTTTAATATATCATAAATAGGGATGACAATGGGTCGGGTTCGAGCTTACCCGGCGAACTCGCTGCGGTTTAGTATTTTTTAGCCCGAGCTCGCTCCGTACGTGTTTGCGGATTTGCCCAACATGACCCGCAAACAATATTTTACTATTCAGATTTTTCGGTTCGATTCGACCCGATCGGAACGCATCTCAAACTTAATTTTATATTTTAATTTATACAAAATTTTAGATGTAATTTTTTTAAACCAAAATAAATATATTTAAATAAACCATTAAATATTACTCAAATAAAAAAATATAAATCTTTATCAGACAAGCAATTTAAAACATGTCTCAAATAATGTGAAATAGACATTAAAATTAGCATAAAGATTTTTGAAATAGTATCATCAATCATTAACACCATTTATCACAATATTTTCATCTTCATATTCATTGTAAAAATGATAAAAGAATTTTGAAATGTGGATTAAATGTCGCATTGATTTTGCTAACAAACCTAACAAATAACATAATGCTAGATTAAATAATAAAGACTAATGATAAATTTATAATAAAAAAATTAATTAATATAAAAATTTAAATATTATTGATTAAGTTTATTAGAGGAATTTAATTAATAAATATATTATTGAAAATAATATTTAGTGGAAGAATTTAATTAATAATTATTGGACTTACAAAATTTATATATTATGGGAAACCTATTCTTTTTAATAATTAGTCATATATATATATTCGTAAATTAAAAGTTACAATGTTGTTTTCCGATTTTTTTTAAATTCCGTCTTTTAAAATGTTAAATTTTAAATTCGGACGAATTACAATATACTAATTTAAAATATAAAAATTATTTTGAAACTCAAATTAAATTAGAAAGTTTGTATTGTAAATATATCCACATTTTTTATAGTGTGAATAATTTGAATAGTTACATAATATTATTATGTTGATAACTAAAAAGGTAGACCTAGTAATAATTATGTATATTATGTACGGCTAGTATTATTATAACTAATGTTCTAGAAAAAGCTGACATATCAAGAAGAATGACTAAGTGGTCAGTCGAGCTAGGCGACTATGATATTGATTTTGCACCTCCAACTGCGATCAATGCTCAAGCTATAGGTTATTTCTTCGTAGAATTTCATAAGTAAAAGTCCCTACGAAGAAGCTTAAGAAAACAAGTTTAAGAAAGAGTGGGTAATCCGAACATATAGTGGGTCTAGCACGGTAGGATATGGAGCTAGAATTTATATAACCTTCCCCTATAGTGATACTATGTACCAAACTATATGTTTTGGTTTCAAGGCATCCAATAATGAATCAGAATATGAAGCAGCTATAGTTGGTTTATGATTAGCTCAATTATGTGGAGCAAAGAGGGTCCGGTTAGTAAGTGATTCTCAGTTATTTATTCATGAGGATCAGTTGGTGAAGTATCTGCAAGTCCTGAAGGAAGTAGCCATAAGCTTTAAAAGCGTCAAGTATGAACATGTCCATATATCAGACAATACTATGGCAGATTCGTTAGTTACCATTGCCTACTCTGAAGCATATCCATGGATTCTTATGCAAGAATGTCCACCCATAGTCTTAGTTCGAGAAAAAAAGAGTGAAGCTGAAGAAAATATGAACATATCTAGCATACAATCCAAATATTCGAGGTATGAATACAATAATTTATTGATGATGAAATTCTACCTTCGGATTTTTCAATTCGAAACGCATCTCAAACTTGATTTTATATTTTAATTTATACAAAATTTGAGAGGTAAAATATTTAAACCAAAACAAATATACTTAAACAAACCATAAAATATTACTCAAATAAAATAATATGAATCTTTATAAGACAAGCAATTTAAAACATGTCTGAAACAATGTGAAATAAACATTAAAATTAGCATAAACATTTTTGAAATAGTATCATCAATCATTAACACCATTTATCACAATGTTTTCATCTTCATATTCATCGTAGAAATGATAAAAGAATTTTGAAATGTGGATTAAATGTCGCATTGATTTTGCTAACAAACCTAACAAATAACATAATGCTAGATTAAATAATAAAGACTAATGATAAATTTATAATAAAATAAATAAATTAATATAAAAATTTAAATATTATTGATTAAGTTTATTAGAGGAATTTAATTAATAAATATATTATTGAAAATAATATTTAGTGAAAGAATTTAATTAATAATTATTTGACTTACAAAATTTATATATTATGGGAAACCTATTCTTTTTAATAATTAGTCATATATATATATATATATATATATATATATATATATTCGTAAATTAAAAGTTACAATGTTGTTTTCCGATTTTTTTTTAAATTCCGTCTTTTAAAATGTTAAATTTTAAATTCGGACGAATTACAATATACTGATTTAAAATATAAAAATTATTTTGAAACTCAAATTAAATTAGAAAGTTTGTATTGTAAATATATCCACATTTTTTTATAGTGTGAATAATTTGAATAGTTACATAATATTATTATGTTGATAACTAAAAAGGTAGACCTATTAATAATTATGTATATTATGTACGGCTAGTATTATTATAACTAATGTTCTAGAAAAAGCTGACATATCAAGAAGAATGACTAAGTGGTCAGTCGAGCTAGGCGACTATGATATTGATTTTGCACCTCCAACTGCGATCAAGGCTCAAGCTATAGGTTATTTCTTGGTAGAATTTCATAAGTAAAAGTCCCTACGAAGAAGCTTAAGAAAACAAGTTTAAGAAAGAGTGGGTAATCCGAACATATAGTGGGTCTAGCACGGTAGGATGTGGAGCTAGAATTTATATAACCTTCCCCTATAGTGATACTATGTACCAAACTATATGTTTTGGTTTCAAGGCATCCAATAATGAATCAGAATATGAAGCAGCTATAGTTGGTTTATGATTAGCTCAATTATGTGGAGCAAAGAAGGTCCGGTTAGTAAGTGATTCTCGGTTATTTATTCATGAGGATCAGTTGGTGAAGTATCTGCAAGTCCTGAAGGAAGTAGCCATAAGCTTTAAAAGCGTCAAGTATGAACATGTCCATATATCAGACAATACTATGGCAGATTCGTTAGCTACCATTGCCTACTCTGAAGCATATCCATGGATTCTTATGCAAGAATGTCCATCCATAGTGTTGTGAATGAGTCGAATAGTGCCTTGACAGTGTACTGTGTCCGGCAGTTCGAATAGTACCTTGACAGTGTACTGTGTCCGGCAGTTCGAATAGTGCCTTGACAGTGTACTGTGTCCGGCAGGACAGTGTGATAATGATATTGTCCAATCACTTCAAAAGAGCTAGTCTAGTGGTATGAGCCCATTAGGCCCATAGTCTAGTAAGTCTATTAATTCCCTATAAATAGATTACTAGGGCGACACAAAACACAATCTGAAATCTGTAACTCTTTTCAATCATAGTTAAATCCTGTGTTTCATTTAAATCTTTCATTCGCATATATTCTGTGCTTGAGCCATTTAGTGATAATTGCAAAGTATTTTATAACAAAATTGGTATCAGAGCCACGTGGTGAAATTAGGGCTTTTGCAATTAGAGTTTCACAATGGCGTCTACAGCAACAAAATACATGATTGAAAAATTTGATGGGGGATCCAGCTTTGCGTTGTGGAAGATTAAACTGAAATCTTCATTGGTACTGCAAGGGCTGTGGAAGGCTGTGGAGAATAAGTTACCAGAAGAGATGAAAGAAGAGAAGAAACAAGATCTTCAAGAAAGGGCTTTGTGCTGGATTTTAATGAGTGTGAAAGACAATGTGCTTCGCGAGATTAGTGGTGAGAAGACTGCTGCCTGCGCATGGAGAAAGCTAGGAGATCTTTACTCAGAGAAATCAGTAGTAAACCGATTATATTTGAAGAAACGTTTGTATGATTTCAGATTGAAAGAAGGTATGTCCATAACAGAGCACCTAGATAATTTTAAATCAATTATAATGGACTTGGAGAACATAGATATCAATATTGAGGATGAGGATCAAGCTTTGTTTGTATTGAGATCGTTACCAGATCCCTATGAAAACTTCGTAGATACCATTATGTATGGTAAGGATAAGTTATCGCTAGCAGATGTCAAACGGGCACTGAAATCAAAAGAGATGAGACAGTTGCAGCCAGACAATCAAGCTGAAGGGGAAGGTCTTATGACTAGGGGAAGATCTAAAAGCAAAGCGAGTTCTTTAAGAAAGAAGAACTTGAGGTCCAAGTCAAGGGTGAAGCACTCAAACTGTTATGAATGCGGTGAGCAGGGTCATTATAGGAGAGATTGTCCGAAACTGAATGGTAAGAAGGGAAATCAAAAGGAAAATGCAGCAAACATTGTTGAAGGTGTGAACGATTCCGACGATAGTGAAAACAGTGGTAAAGGAGATGTATTGTCTGTGAGTTCAGACTTTGGGCAAAACTCTTGGGTACTTGATACTGGCGCTACATATCACATGTGTCAGTTCAAGCAGTGGTTTGATACGTACAAGCCAATGCAGGGAACTGTCTATTTAGGGAACAATCATTCGTTGACTGTTGGTGGTATTGGTAACGTCAGAATCAGAATGTTTGACGGGGTTGTTAGAATCTTGACGTGCTGGCATGTTCCAGGGTTAAAAAGAAAACTGATTTCTCTTGGGACTCTAGACTCTCGGGGTTACAAGTACCATGCAGAAAATGGTGTAATCAAAGTGACAAAAGGCTCAATGGTATGCATGAAAGGTAGTTTGCAGAAGGGTCTTTACATTCTCCAGGGGAGTGTTGTTATGGGCGATGCTGCAGTAGCATCATCAGGGAGTAATAGCCAAAGTAGGCAGGATCAAAATAAGTTGTGGCATTGGCGTCTTGGTCACATGAGTGACAGAGGATTAGCTGTTTTGGGAAAGAGAGATTTGTTGAAAGGGTATAAAGCAGAATCATTGGGATTTTGTGAGCATTGTGTGTTTGGTAAACAAACTAGAGTCAAATTCAGCAAATCGGCTGTAAGAAAGACTAAAGGCACAGTGGACTACATTCACTCAGATCTTTGGGGTCCAAACAGAATTCCATCCAAGAGCGGAGCCAGATACTACATGAGTTTGATTGATGATTATTCAAGGATGGTGTGGGTTTACTTTCTGAAAACGAAAGATGAGGCATATTCAACCTTTGTCAAATGGAAGACGATGATTGAGAAGCAAACAGGAAGAAAAATCAAACGTCTTAGGACAGATAATGGGTTAGAATATTGCAGTCGTGAGTTCAACGAGTTCTGCGAAGCTGAGGGAATAGTGCGCCATCGCACTTGTTCTAGAACACCACAACAGAATGGAGTCGCAGAAAGAATGAACAGAACGCTTTGTGACAAGGCACGAAGTATGCTCTCACATTCCGGTGTGGGAAAGGATTTTTGGGCTGAAGCTATCAATACAGCGTGTTACTTGGTGAATCGGTCTCCATCAACGGCTATTGATTGTAAAAATCCTTTTGAGATTTGGTCTGGATCGTCGGCTGATTATGAACATTTGAGGGTGTTCGGTTGTCCTGCGTATGCTCATGAGAGAGATGGTAAGCTTGAGCCGAGGGCAAAGAGATGCATATTTCTAGGATATGCTACTGGAGTGAAGGGATATAGGTTATGGTGTACCTCTCCAAAGTCTCCAGGTTTTCTCATCAGTAGGGACGTTAATTTTAATGAGTTTGCTTCGATAGACAGTCAGAAGGAAGTAGGAGAAATGGTCGAATCAGGATCGGTTGTGAGTGAACAGGTGGAGCTTGAAGTAGAATCAGTTCCTAGCAGGTCCAATAATTCAAGTGGTTCTGAGGTGGATCCAGAATCAGGAGGTGAAGCGTCAGCATCAGATGATAGTGACGATGATGCGCCTGAACCAGTACAACAACCTTGTAGCATAGCATTAGGCAGAGAAAGAAGAGATATTAGACTTCCAAAAAGGTATGCGAATCTAGTTGCATATGCTCTGTCAGTTGCAGAAGAAGTTGAGTTGCAGGAACCTAGTAGCTACAGAGAAGCTATAGCGAGTTTAGAGGCAGATCGATGGATTGGTGCTATAGGGGAAGAGATTGAATTTCTTCAAAAGAATACTGTGAACGTTGGCTTAACTTTTAACAAAACCGATATTGGTGAATCGCTGAATGATGTTGTAGGATCATTGGTTGGTTTTGTTGATTCTGATTTTGCAGGTGATATGGATAAAAGAAGATCTCTGACAGGATATGTATTTACTCTAGCTGGGAGTGCGATCAGTTGGAAAGCACAGTTGCAAGCTAATGTAGCTTTGTCTACAACAGAGGCAGAGTACATGGCGGTAACAGAAGCAGTTAAAGAGGCAATATGGTTGCAAGGTTTGGTGACAGATTTGGGCTTGGATAGGACTACTACAAAAGTGTTTTGTGACAGTCAAAGCGCCATACACCTTACAGGGAACCAGATGTACCATGAGCGTACAAAGCACATAGATGTCAGGTATCATTTTATTCGTGATATAATATCAAAGGGAATTGTTGATGTGAAGAAAGTGTCTACACACGATAATCCAGCAGATATAATGACCAAGGCAGTATCAGTTCGAAAGTTTAGGGAATGCCTAAACTGGATCGGTGTTCGCAATATAGAGTGAATGCCTTAAGGGCATTTGGTGAGTCAGAAGAAGAGAAGATTCTTTGTTGATAGTGAAGAAAGGATATTCGCCTCAAGGGGAAGATTTGTTGTGAATGAGTCGAATAGTGCCTTGATAGTGTACTGTGTCCGACAGTTCGAATAGTACCTTGACAGTGTACTGTGTCCGGCAGTTCGAATAGTGCCTTGACAGTGTACTGTGTCCGGCAGGACAGTGTGATAATGATATTGTCCAATCACTTCAAAAGAGCTAGTCTAGTGGTATGAGCCCATTAGGCCCATAGTCTAGTAAGTCTATTAATTCCCTATAAATAGATTACTAGGGCGACACAAAACACAATCTGAAATCTGTAACTCTTTTCAATCATAGTTAAATCCTGTGTTTCATTTAAATCTTTCATTCGCATATATTCTGTGCTTGAGCCATTTATTGATAATTGCAAAGTATTTTATAACAAAATTGGTATCAGAGCGTCAGGCCCAGACGGAACGCGATGGTGGTGAAATTCTCGGAGGTCGAACATGATGAACCAGTAGCCATATGATCAAGGTGATCTGCTCTAGAGATCCTAGTTCGGAGTGCTCGTGTCTCATCAAGTAGTGTGGCTTGATTGGAGTGGCGCTAAGGAACAAGAAGACAGTATGGTCTAAGAGGAGGTGAGCAGTAACATCCGTAGTGCCTCTATGGTCAGGTAGTCTCCAACCTGATTAGAGTGGGCGGATGAAAGTCAATTGAGAAGGAGGCTAAGTGGTACTTTGTTCGAGAGGAGGATTTGTTAGGGTGGCGATCAAAGTCCTACATCCCACATCGGTTAAACATGGGAAGGATCAGTAGTATATAAGTAAGAACATACCTCAACTAGTTTGAGGCCTTTTAGTAGTGGACCAAATGCAAAGCCGTGAGGGCCTTCAGGTGCCAAAGCGGACAATATCATACTAGTGTCGAGACCGGTTGTGTTCTTACTTATATACGGAGGCGGAATATGCGGACCAGACCCCTAATTCACAACACCCATATTCCCAACACATAGTCTTAGTTCGAGAAAAAAAGAGTGAAGCTGAAGAAAATATGAACATATCTAGCATACAATCCAAATATTCGAGGTATGAATACAACAATTTATTGATGACATCTCAAACTTGATTTTATATTTTAATTTATACAAAATTTGAGAGATGAATCTTTATAAGACAAGCAATTTAAAACATGTCTCAAATAATGCGAAATAAAACATTAAAATTAGCATAATTTTTTTTGAAATAGTATCGTGAGTCATGAACACCATTTATCACAATGTTTTCATCTTCATATTCATTGTCAAAATCGTAAGAAAATTTTGAAATATCAATCAAATGTGGCCTTAATTCTGCTAACAAACCTAACAAATAACATAATGCTAGATTAAATAATAAGGACTAATGATACATTTATAATAAAATATATTAATAAATATAAAAAAATTTCATCTTCATATTCATTGTCAAAATCGTAAGAAAATTTTGAAATATCAATCAAATGTGGCCTTAATTCTGCTAACAAACCTAACAAATAACATAATGCTAGATTAAATAATAAGGACTAATGATACATTTATAATAAAATATATTAATAAATATAAAAATTTAAATATTATTGATTAAATTTAATAGGGGAATTTAATTATTAAATATATTATTAAAAATAATATTTAATAGAAGAACCTAATTAGTAATTATTGGACTTACAAAATTTATATAATAGGGACACATATTTTTTTTTAAGTAATTCGCCATTTTATATATATATTATTATTTCTGTTTATGTTTTATATATGGTTTATTGATCAATCATTGACATTTTTTCCCAAAAAAGAATCTCTTTTATATAGCAAATGAAGTGGAGGGTAAAATTACATATTTACTACCCTAAGAGTGGATTTCTTATCCTACTATTTGACTATTTACAAACAAGTTTTTGAGGATTATCATTTAAGTCCCTCATTTCTTATGTGTGCTCTACCTTAGTCTTTAGTCACTAAATACATAGATCTTGACCTTATTTGTGGGCTAAATTACATGATAAACACCTATATTTTCCTTCCCTTATCAGGTCTGATCCACATAAAAACCATAATTTTCATTTCCATACCCGATCTGTTATAGATTCGGGCCGGACAAAACCCAACCGATCTTGCCCGAATCGACCAATTTAGATTGATTCAGACCAATATTGTCATGCCTAATCATAAAACCTTAAAAAAAAGTTATATTATAAAATTTATAATAAATAAATTTTAGAAAATTAAAGTTTGCTATAAATGCTTGATTTATTTTTCACAAATTAAAAGTTATAGTGTTGTTTTACAATCTTTATTTTAAAATTTTGTTTTTTAAAATGTGAAAATTTTAAATTGGTACAAATTAGAATATAATGATTTAAAATATAAAAATTATTTTGAAACTTAAATTGAATTATAAAGTTTGTATTGTAAATATATCCATATTTTTGTAGTGTGAATAATTTGAATTAGGAACATAATTTTATTATGTATATTATGTACGGCTACAATTATTATAATAATAAATTATAATTAAGATTCATCGAGTGGCATTTATTTCTTTATGTAGATATCTGTTCGGGTAGATGATAGTAATAGTAAAGCCTTGAATGCCTTTACAATTAAAGCCTTCATATGTCAAACTTTGTTTACGTTATTTCCAAAGAACAGGATAAGCCGAAATACATGTGAATTTGAATACGATTGGAGAATATAATAAATTTTTTATCTTTAAAAACTACCATATCCATATCCATATGTATATCCATATTAATTAATAAAAATAAATTATATAGCCCATCGAGATAAATCCGCCTCAAATCTTGACACAAGAAAACTACTTCTAGATCAATTTTTTTATTAAATATATTATAAATAATAAATACATGTAATCAATAGTATTAAAAGATGCCACAACTGAATTAAAAATAAAAATTTAATTCAACTTTTAATTTTTCACTTAATATAGCAATAGAAGTGATCATGATAATAATTGGTGTTTACTTTTAAAATAAATACCAACAATAAATGTTTCTAAAATAATTCGGTTATTATAAAAATTTAATGTTTCTCTCTCTTCTTTCTTCTTTTTCTGAATAATCGATCAGATTCCAAATCCCATAAATAGAGGTGAAGGAATTGAGTCTCTATCTCTACACACAACTACAACTACAACTGAAGAATCAAACAGAACAGAACAGAGCTCTCTGTTTTTCTCTTTTTCTTCTAGCATTTTTTTTATCAAAATCTTGTTTTTCCTGTTGAAATTTAGAAACAGAGTAGTTTTGATGGGGGAAATCTCAGGAAACCAAAACGGAGCAGTTGTAATGAATGTCAAAGATGGCGATCTTTCTCCTCCTCCTCCTCTATCTTCGTCGTCGGTGAAAAGACAAGATTCAATCCTCACTTTCTCTGTTCCATTCTTTCAAAAGGTGAGTTATTTAGTTATTGACAAAACAGGGTAGGTTCTAGGTTCTAGGTTCTAGGTTCTAGGTTCTGGATTCTGTTACTTCTTTTGGCCAGACAACATTGTAAATCGAACAGATCCATAAATTTTGTTTTTTTATTGTCTGATATGATTGTGTAGTTGATGGCGGAGGTGATGGGGACTTATTTTCTGATATTTGCCGGTTGTGCGGCGGTGGCTGTGAATGGGCAACATGAGAAAGTAGTAACTCTTCCAGGTATAGCCGCTGTCTGGGGTTTAACGGTCACCGTTCTTGTTTACTCCGTTGGCCATATCTCCGGTGCTCATTTCAATCCTGCTGTCACTCTTGCCTTTGCTTCTTGCAAGAGATTTCCTCTCAAACAGGTGCTACTGCATTATCATAATCATTGGTTTTAGTATGACTTTGGCTAAATTCGGACCTAAAAAATGTTAACCACTCTTAAAAAATAAGAAGTTTTTGAACTTTTATTATTTTGCCCTTCAACCGGCAGGTGAGAATTTCTCATCCGTCGGATCAAGCTTTCCGCCGGTTGAGAAGGTCTCAACCAGGGCCCTAATTTAGCCAAAATCTTTCTGTATACGTACGAACATTTTGTAGAAGTATTCTAAAATAAGTTAAAATTTTGATTTGTTTTCTATGAAATGGTTAAACTATAACACCAAATCTCTTGGATAGATCCATTATAATATCAATTCATTTATGTTTTTTTCCTCTTGTATTCAATACCAATTGACTATAAAACTAAAGTTGCTTACCCACAAGACAATGTCTTTTTCCGTAAGGTAGTCAATATTTGAGTACTATATTACATACCTAACTTCAGAATATACACAATCCACATATTGGAATGTCCCTAGGTACCGGCTTACTGGGCGGCACAACTTCTGGGAGCAATCCTAGCATCTGCCACGCTGCGTCTGCTATTCAATCTACATGACGACGTTTGCAGTGGGAGAAATGATCCTTTTGTTGGAACTTCTGCGTCCGGCTCAGCTCTTCAGTCTTTCGTGATGGAGTTCATCATCACTTTCTATCTCATGTTTGTTATTTCGGGAGTAGCCACCGACAATAGAGCTATTGGAGAGCTAGCAGGACTTGCTATTGGTGCTACTATACTACTTAATGTCATGATTGCTGGGTAATTATAACATTTCTTTGTAACTGTTGGATAACGTAAGTCTAACACTTCGTACGATATTGTTATTGACATGTGATTTACAGGCCTATATCAGGAGCATCAATGAATCCAGCAAGAAGTTTGGGACCGGCAATCGTATGGCATTGCTATGGCGATGTATGGATATACATTCTTTCACCAACTTTGGGAGCGATTTGTGGAGCGTGGGTGTATAACATTGTAAGGTACACAGATAAGCCGTTGCGCGAGATAACCAAGAGCTCCTCTTTTCTAAGCAGCGTGCGTACGTAATGCTCATACTCGTTGTCATCGTCGTCATCATCAAAATCAAAATCAAAATCAACAACAATATCAGTGTCCGAGTCGTTTAATTAGTGTTACCTTTACTTATGCGGAATTGAAATAATTCGAATTCGGTTTATTTTTATGGCAGCTATTTACAAAAAGATAATATGTAGAGTGTATGAGCCGTATGAGCCGTATTAAAGTAATAAGAATACTTATTTAGAAGTGAAAGAAATGGCTTGCTATTTGTCTAAATAGGTTACCAACATATATATCAGAACAACTTGAACTCTATTACTTGTTCCTAGAGCTGTCAAAGGTTCCGGGGAAGCCGATCGGAACAGGACTGAGAATCTGACCGAATTTTAACGGTCTAATTCGCAGTTCCATCTTAAAAATCGAAACCGATAAAAAACCGAAATAATAAAATCGAATCGGAATCTATCCGATAAAACCGATAAATCGGTAGAACTGATTAGAAACCGGATCGATTAAACCGAAAAAACCGATAAAAAACCAAATCAATAAAATCAATAAATTCGTAGAACCGATAAAACCGTTAAAACTGATTATATTTGTATTATTACTTATTTTTTATACATTATATTTTGCTAAAATTAATAGTTAAATATTAAACTTTAAACTTTAATTTTGTAATTATTTATTTAAGTTAAAAAATTAAAAATTAAATTATAATTTAATTTAATTTTTTACGTGGATCGGAACGATAACGGACCGAACCAAAACGGGACCGAGTCGAATTCGAATCGAACCGAACCGAATCGGACCGGACCAGACCGAACCGACCGAAAACTTAGCGTCCGGTTCGGTTTTAAAAAATAAAACCAAAAATTCAATGGTCTGGTCCGAACAACAAAGCTTAGCAATCCGGTCCGATTTTGACAAAACCCGGACCGAACCGAACCGAATCGGACCTAACCGGACCGGACCAGACCGAACAGAACCGAAAACTTAACGTTCCGGTTTGGTTTCCAAAAAATAAAACCAAAAGTTTAACGGTTTGGTCCGGTCTGATCCACAAAACTTAGCCATCCGGTCTGATCTGATAAGACCTGGACCAAACGGACCGAACTGGAACCGAATCGAACCGGACCGGATAAAAAACTTAACCGTCCGATCCAATTTTCAAAATAAAAAACCAAAAACTTAACGGCCCGAATTTAACAATCTGGTCCGATTCCAACAAAATCCAAAGCAAACGGGACCGATAACAACGCTGCATGTTCCAAATCAAATTAAGATAGGAAATGATTTTATTGGATGGATATCATGTGACGTGATACAAAAAGAGGAGATAGAAAAGCAGAAATAGATGACATAGTTGGTTCAGCATCCAAGCAAGAGGCATGTGTTCTTTAAACCGAAACCAAAATGGTTGAATGAGATAATGAATCATACATACTATAACTACAAACTTGCAAGTTCAACCCGAACGAAAATCGTACGTAATTTGTTTTTTCATAAAATGTATAAACAAAAGAATTGTTATTGCGGCTTTTTAATAGCTTTTATTGACTACAAAAAAGATAAAGACTTTTGAAATACGTTAAAACCTAGTTACATATTTTCCTTTTTCTTTTATGTACTATTCTTTTCTTATCGTCATTTTTTCTCCTTTTCCTTTTTATAGTGTTTTTCTTTAACCTTTTTAAAAAAATATTTTTATAAATATTTTATTTTTTCTAGTTTTATTATAATATTTTTAATTTTTTATTATCCGTATTTGAAAGCGGTTTGGATGACAAAAAAATTCAAATACGAAAGAGTTTTTATTATAAATTTTTATTATTTTATGAAAAGAAAAAAAAATTTAAAAATGGGTTTGTAGTTTTCAAAATAATTTATTTTTTAATCGGTTATTTGTATTATAGTTTTATTATAATATTTATTGAAACCTCAAAATGTTTTGATCTCAAACTAAACTTGTCAAAAGATGTCATTTGTTTTAAATTGCAAAAGAACAGAGATGAAAGAATATATTATACCCATTTTTATATACCATAGCAGTATACATGAAAAATATGATAAAAATATATTATTAGTTTATATCAAATTGGGATGCATAATTCTTCTAAAAGTTTTTGATAGCATTAAAATAGACAAAAACATCCTTAAAACTAGTAAATAATATGGATAATATCTCATTTCAAACTTATACCGTTACGATGATAAACATTGAGAGTTTAGAGACAATAAACGGAAGGGTGGAGCTATTTCCTCCATAAGATCTATTATTTCTTCCATCTTAAATTTTTAATAAAACACTGAATATTTGTTTTTACCTTCTTGCCCTTTATTTACTTTCTAATTTATAATTTGATGCCACTATCCACTATCAAACCCTTATTACAACAAACACATCATTAAGATAAATTACAGCCAACATATATGATTTAACTTCTAAAATTAAACCTTAAGAACATAAAAACTCAATTATTTTAAGATTATTCACAAAATTACATGTTTTTTAAAAAGAAAACATGTAGTTCCGAGACAACCACTCTGAATAACATGTTTTTTTTAAAAGCATGTTATTCTGAGTTAGGAACTCGGAATCACATATAATATTTGAAAAAAAGAACCCAATCAATAGACACTAATCAAACCACAAAAAATCTATATTTTAAACTCAATATACATGAAAGAATCAATTAAACCATAAATTGATATTAAAAAACGATTAAACTAGTAACTCGATATTCATGAATTCGATTAAACGAGTAGAGTTCCTATAAGAAAAAAAATCATAGATTTAAAAAGAGATTTTACTCGATATGTCAACCTATATATTTAAAATAAAAATAAGATTAACGGTCGATTTTTTATCTTTGGAACTCTAGAAACTGCTTCAAAATTGTTTGATGGCTTGAATTTTTTAGGGTTAGAAGAGAAGAGGTGAAGGTGGATAGTTGTTGTAGAAATTTGGGTTTTTTGTGTAAAATTAAAACAAGGATAAATTAGGATTTTTCTTTATGGAGGAAATAACAAGATGGGGTTTCTTATGAATGATGGAGGAAATAATAAATTTTATGGAGGAAATAACTTCACCCTAAACGGAAGTGTGTTTTTGAAAACTTTCAATATTAATTTAATTTTTTAAAAAGTCAAAACTTGAATTATAATTTTGATATTATAAATATATGAATATTTAGAGGAGAGACAATATTATACGAGAATTGTTAAAATACGGTTAAAATTACTTTGTGAAGGGTTGTTAAAGAAAATCAAAATTACTTCGTGAAGTTATTAATTTTTTTTTTTATTTTTGACAAAAAAAACAAGTATAAAATAAATTAATCTTTGAAATAATCATTATTGTTTTTGAATTTGTTTTCTCCCTTCGATATATGTTAATTGTAAACTTGGTCAGGTTTGTTTGTGACCAAAAGTCAAGAGTTCGAGTCCCTCTACATGCGCTTTCTCGGTTGAGCCTCTCACCTTGTGTGGTTTACCTTCTGGCGTTGGTTTGCAGGCTATTGCGTGAGACTGAGGGTTTATCCTGTGCGCACTCATTGCACACTAAGTAGCGGCTGCGGGTTCCCTCCGGAAAAAAATTAAACTTAGTCATTTATCCGACATCGCTTATCCTGAAACTAATATACAATATATAATTTAATGAAATATCTCAACTGATGTGAGGTCTTTCTGAAGTGAACCAAAAAGCAAAATCTAAGACTAAAGAAATTAAAACTAAAACTAAGGGAAAACTAGACTAAAATAAAACAAATCACACATTATTGAAATATCTCATTTAGGTGGTTTATCTCGTTTTAGTTCATTTCTATGTAACTTTGGACTACTCTTTTGTAAGTATTAGTATCTATGGAAATGTCAAAAAAATTTCTAATACCTGCTTTGATTATTATTTTCGGCTCAAAATGGATATCATAATCCCCTAATTCTACCGATCACTTGGCTAGTCTTTTGGATATATCTCGCTTTCATAGCATATTTCTAAAGGGAATGAAGTTCTGATAATTATCGTTTGATCTTGGAAGTACGGTCTTATATTTTGGCTACAACTACAATTGCTAAAGTAAGTTTTTCTAATTAAAAGTATCTAGTCTCATCTGGTAATAAATATTTACTTACATAATATATCTTTTCAGATTAGCTTCCTTCCTTTCTGATTAGTATTGCAGTGACATCATACTCCAAGATTACAAAGTACAAATACGAAGATTTTGTTTGAGTTTTTGATAATACTTTTGGAGAGTTCAATAACTTCTTTATATTTTTAAACGCTTCATTGCATGATGGAGTCTACTCAAACTTCCATGTTTCTCTCAAAGTTTGGAAGAAATATTGGCATGAGCCTGTTAAGTGTCTCTAGCTTTTCAATCATAATTCGTGCTTCCTTTTTATTCCCTCGTGGATTCATTGATGTAAAATTATGAAGATTTGTCTGATATTCTTTGATTCATTTGTCACTCACCATGTAGCCCGATAATTGTTTGGACTTTATGTCAAAGGTACATTTTTCTAGGTTTAGCTTGAGATAAACTCTTCTAATATTTACAAAAGTATCGGTCAAATTTTCTAGATTATCCTTCTCATGAAAGCTTGTGACAAGCATGTCGTTAATGAATAGATGTATGTTTCGGCTTAATTGATTTGTGAAGATCTTGTTAATTAGGTGATGATAGGTTACTATGGCGTTCTTTAATCTAAATGGCATTATTTTGTAACAATTTAACCTCTGTATATGAATGAAGCTTAAATGGCTTTGGTCTTATTCATGCATTTTTATTTGGTTACATTCATAATTTATAGAATTTTATTTATGGACGTTGTCTCTACTAATTGGTCAATCCTCGACAGGGAAACTTGTCCTTCGAACATGCATTATTAAGGTATGCGAATTCCACGTACATCTACTTTTAAAGACACTTGTATATGTCCCACAAAAATTAGTCTATTTACCTCTTTGACAATGACCTTTATTTTTTGTTACGAATATGATCTTTTATGTGTATAATAAGACGAAAATTGTTGTCAATTGATAATCTTTCGTAAATGATTTTTGTTGTGAATACAATCATATCTTGTGTACTCTATGCAAACTTATCTGAGTTATTTTATCAAACTTAATTTTATATGTGTGATCGATTGGAATATCTCGGTCGATATTAATGATATTTCCTACTTTCATTTGTATATCCTCCCCCATTGCATTAGGTGGTGGCCTTCTCTACGGCTATTCATTATTTCTAGAATGAGCCTTTTTTTATTGCTATGCTTTAAGTGTCAGAGATGTTTTAAAGTATTCTATGGAAATCTTTTAATATCCTCTTATAAATTTTACCATTCTATTCATTTGGGTACCTTACACATTGGTGTGCCATAAGGACTAAGGTGTCCAGTTGGTTCATCTAAGATCGTCCCAATATAACATTGTATGAGAAATGTACATCTACAACCATTAACAAAGAATAGAATTTATTCTTGTACTTGTGTTTGCCGAGGATAACATCTAAGTTTAATTACCGTAGTATAGTTCAATTTGCTCTGGTGAAGCCAATCATAATTATTAAGTTGGGGTCTGTACGAAAGCTCCTCTCATTTTGTCAAACTACATTTGTCTAGTATGTTTGTTGAGCTCTCGGTGTCTATCACCACTCTTTTGATTTCTACTCCAGCTAGATCTGATGTGATTAGTATGGCGTCACTTTATGGTGATGTCACTCATTTTTAGGTCATCGTCTATAAATGCTACAATGGATATGGATTGTGTTACAAGTGTGTGGATGTTTGTCTTTTAATATTCTACCTTTATTATTTGTATATCTCTTCTTGAACTTCTTAGATACTCAGGAATACGGGTCTCCTCATCCAATTAAACATATTGACTATTTGTTAGGATTCAGTTCCATATATTTTTCTTCTTCTTCCGTCATTATAACGGTATTAGATTCCACGGCTTCTTGGTTGGCTTGCGTTGGAGCTCTTTTTTAGGTGTTTCATCTCGTTTTGGTTCATTTCTTTCTTTTCTCTAAACAAACTCAGCGAGTTTTCCTTCATCCATTAAGATTTAGACTCGATCTTGTAAAGCCTAACAATCTCTTATAAGGTGGTCGATATCATTTTGGAATTTGTAGTACTTGTTTTTATCTCTTGTAACATGATTTTGTAACACTCCATTAAAGCCAGTAGTCACGAAAATATAGATTTTTTTTCTTTATTATATGATTTGATATGTATGCAGCTACAACCACCAAAATATGGAAATTTTTGCAATTCACTCTTGGTATCCATTAATCCCTAGCTTTACTCCCTTAAACTTTCATTGGGCCTTTTATTGAAGTTAATTATGTAGTCCCCATATTTTTTATCACTTTAAAATGTTTCCTAAAATTGTAGGATGTATCTTGTAACTTTTTATGCTTTCGGTTGACAGCCTATTAAACCATCGAATGACGGTTCCTCTTAATATCACAGAGAAATGTCTATACTTTATTTTATAATTCGTTCCATATTATAAAATCTCATTGTTAAATTGCTAAATGGGATGTTCATACAAGATCTTTGAGGCTAACAGTGACGCTTTATTAGGAAAATATTCATCGTCCATATAAAAGTTATTGTTCATGAAATGGTATCTTACTGATACCAAGGTCTTTTCCATTTCCCGGTCGAGGAATGAACGTTATTGTTTTTCATAGCTGGTTGAGAACCTTCAAAGTACTAGTTATGTTGCACTTGGTATTGCCTCTTGAAATTTGATTGGCTTGTACTAAATATTTTTGGGGAATATGTGTAACCCTCATTCCAATTTGGGTAAAAATATGCACTATTGTGTTGCGCCCGTTATCCTTTGAAAAAAAGATTATGGAAGCATGTTTGCATTCAAATCTTGTTCTGCGAATTCCAAGGTTGAGAAAACGGGACTTGATGTTGGAGCAGGGGAATCTTTAGTTAGGTAATCGGGGCCTGTTGTGATCCCGAGTGTATTCTTGGGAACTTTTGGTACCCTTTTTAATGAAATCTCATATGTGCTAGTGGGACGCATAGTCGTGTTTTGACATATGTAAGTTCTTCTTGGAAAGCTACTGAAGCATCAGGATAGAGTGGAGGAGGTGGAACTTTGTTCCTTACACTTGGGAGGATCTTATAGCCTTCTTTTTTCCTGTTGTAAGAAGGTCAAGATTCCCCAATTATTTTCTCCTCTCTATTACGCCTCGACGTTGTGTTTAACGTATTCTTCTGTTCATGTGATGTTAACGTCGCTTACTGCTCCGGTTGGAGGATCCCTTATCTGAGGTTTCTCTATTTTCCGTGTCATCGGTATCAAAAGATAATTTCTTACATTGAGTGACGCTTCTTAAGCAATCCTTCATCATATTAGGAGTTGCATCGTCACGTTCTTACACTCCAACCAGTTACACAACAGACTTGAGTTTAGGAGCCTGAACGATCAATTATTCGTGCAACATTCTAAAATTATTATTTTGTTCTTCCTTGTTTCCACTTTAAAATCTTCATCCATAAATGGATGAGACTATTGCTCAGAATTCGTTATTGGTTGATTTCACATTAAATTTGATGGAAAACATTTGAATCCCATAAACTACGATAATTGTTTGTTAATTTTAGATGAATGAACTAAACGGGAGTTCGTAATGATTATGATGAGTACGAGAGTACAAATAATAAAAACAATAATTACTTGTAGTTGTGAAAAATAATAATAAATGAACTGATCAATAATATATTCGTAAGTGTCTTCATATCTATCAAATTTTAAAAAAAGATAAAAATGGTATTTTCAAGATATTTACAAACATTTTACTTTATAATATTTTTAACCAGCAAACTATGTTACAATTTACATCATTATCTATATTTAATCTTAATAATTTTACTTCAAAAGAGAAGGCACCCTGCAAAATTTCCTCTCAAAACATATATTATTAACCGTAGTTTATAATAAAATTGTTGAAATTATTTTTCTTAAAAATTAAGAATAAGAGTTGAATTACCATACAAAAGTCAAGAGCAACTATACTAGCTAGTTCAATATGAAAATGGCTCTGTTCTTCTCTCTCAAGAACGAAGGTTGTTCATGATTTCGGATTTCAGCGAGGCTAATCGGAGCGTCCTTCTTTTCTCAATGGAGAACAGAGAAGTTTCCCCAACCCTAAATTCCTTGTCTTCACCAAAGAATCAGATCGCAGTTCCCTTTATTACTAAGAAAATGCAGCTTTTATCGAATGAAGAGTTTCCCCTAATCAGGAAACCATACTTTAATCCACCCAATATTGTTTCTTCATCTGACAATGAAAACCAATCTTCTTGGCTAATTGGTGATAATGCTAACGTCATTAGTAATCCAACCTTTGAAGAATCAAACAAACAAAAGATCAACCCTGGATTCCGCTCTGTTTCTTACGTTGATACTATCAAACCCAGGGAAACAAAGTTTCAGCATGCCAATGTGACTGTTACTCACAAAGAAGATCATCCAATTATCACCTTCGAAGCAAAAGATAAAGAATTTCTTCTCAACATAATCAAACATACGCTTATTGGCAAGTTTACCATTGGGAAACCATCTCTGGAAGTTATTAAAAATATTCTGGGAAATTTTAAGTTCGCAAATAACTTCAACGTCTCTGTCTGGGATTACAGGCACATTTTTATCGAATTTAACAATCTTGAAGACTTCAAGAAGTTGTGGTCTAGGAGTGTCTGGGTTCTTGGCAGTAAAACTATGCATCTTCTGAAGTGGACACCACAGTTCAACCCCAATCTTGAATGCCCCTTTTACTCCGATCTAGGTTTCTCTGCCAAATCTTCCAGAATTTATGTTCAATGATATTACTATAGGTGAAACCGATAAAGTGCTTGGTACCCCTTAAAAATTTTGGTTCCTTCAATAAATTGTGCGAGACAGAATTTATGTAGAATATGGGTTAAAATAGATATCTCTAAGCCCTTGGTTCATAAGTTTATGATAAGGTTTGGTGAATATGACAGATTCTGGGTACACATTATCTATGATAAGATGCCTTACTACTGCAAAAAGTGCTCTCATATTGGCCATTCAGATGAAAACTGCAAAAAACAAGTCTTAGAAACACTGAAAACGAGAATCACTTCAAGCAACAGCCCTACTAAACATGGGGAAATCAGTAACAAACTCAAATCTATCATTGTTAGTAAGGAATCAACCATCACCATGGAAAATCTCAATGAAAACAAAGCTCATCTGAAATTGAAAGCATAAATAAGTCCTACAATGATCCTATCCAAGAAAATCAAGAAGCTTATTCTACCAGGTCTGCTTCGACTACTTTTCCTAAAGACTATGAGATTATTGATGCTTTGAAAACAATTGAGAGAAGGACTATTTATGAGCATGTTGCTGATGAAGACCATTACTCTCAAGGAAATGCTGGTAGCATGGTGAGTTCTCCTGTCAAAGATAAAATAGAATCTATCTCTGAGAAAACTGAGATTAATAAGAATAAGAAGACAAAAATCTGGAATACTAATGGTCTAGTTTCATCTAGGCTTATCAAGCTCAAAAGAGCTAATAAAACTTCATCTAATCAATGATTGTTACTATCTTGAGTTGGAATGCCAGAGGTCTTGGCAACAAACAAACAATTCAAAGGCTGAAATCCTTTATTAAATATACCAAAGCTAGTTTTAATTACATTCGAGAGCCTCTCATTAAGGCTTATAAGCTCTAATCTATTGCTAGTAAACTTAACTTTAGTGTCTCAATGTGTAACATCAAGAATAAAATTTAGGTTTTCTGGCGAAAGGATTACAAGGTGGATGCAATTTCTGATGGTGAATAGATCATTCATCTTAAAGTCCACCACCCTTCTCTTGATAAAGACTTCATGGTTTATGTGATATACGCCAAGTGTAAGGGAGATCTTAAACTGTCTCTCTGTAAAACTCTTAGACTGCTTGATAACCCTTTAAGAGAATGGATAATTTTCGGTGATTCCAATACTACTACCAACCTTCAAGAGCAACTATCTTGTTCTTGCAATAACCTGTGTGGGATGGATGAATTTAAAAATCTGATTATGGATTACATTCTTCAAGATGCGGGATTCACCGGTTGCAAATTCACTTGGTCTAATGGTAAAAAATGGAAGCGGCTTGATCATGTTTTAATCAACAATCCTTGGATGAGTTACTTTGAGTCTACTACTGTTAGTCATCTTGGAAGGAATTGCTCAGACCACTTCCTAATATCCATCAATATTTCTTCAATTCTTGAGAAAGTTAAGGCTTCGTTTAAGTTTTTAAACATGTAGGTCACTCATCCTGGGTTTATGAAGGTTGTGGAGGATAGTTGGGTTGTTGACATTGAAGGTAATAATGGTAACCCTATTAATACCTATTGGTTCAAGCAAAAAAGACTGAAGTTTGACCTGAAAGAGTGGAATAGAAAAACCTTTGGAAACATCTTTGATGCAATCAAGAACTCTGAGGAAGAAATCAAGTTTAGAGAGATCAATCTTCGAATTTCTTCAACTTTTGAAAACAAAGCTTTACTTGAAGAGGGAAAAAATAATCATTTTGTGCTGGTTGACAGAGAAGAGCTCTACTGGAAACAAAAATCTCATGCTGCTTGGTATGCAGCTTATCATATTTTTGTGAAGAAGATGGTCAAAAGGAACAGAATTGATAGAATCAAATATGGAGATGTGTGGCTTACCTCAAGGGATGAGTTCAGTTTATCTGCTGTTGAATACTTCCAATCCTTTCTTGCTCCTGTTCTGGATGATGGAAATTATGCAAAGCTTATGGATGTTATCCCTAAGCTTGTCAATGATGAGAACAACAATAGCTTGCTGATTATGCATGATATTAATGAAATTCTTTGTACTATTAACTCTCTCAGTTTTGTATGTATTGCAGGGCCAGATGGATTTATTGGAGAGTTTTATAAAAATGCTGGCCTGTCATAAGTACTGATCTCTGCCATGCTATCCAGAGATTTTTCAAATGATACAACCTTCCCCCTGGGATCAAAGCCGCTGCAATATGCCTTATGCCTAAGGTGGATCTTCCTAATACTTGGCAAGAACTCAGGCCAATAAGCCTCACTACTATGATCAACAGAGTCATCGGCAAAATAATCAACAATAGACTTTCAAAGATTTTACCTCAGCTTATATCATAAGAATAGGGTGCTTTCGTCAATGGCAGAAGTATTCACAAAACCATTTTAATTGCTCAGGAGCTTTGCTGTGACTTCAACTCCAAATGTAAAGGAAGGAATGTTAATCTAAAGACTGACATGACTAAAGCTTTTGACAAGCTTAACCACAGGTTCATTTTCAGAATTCTGAACTTGTTTGGTTTCAATTCTAACGTGATTTCTCTCCTTAGCAATTGTATCAGCAAGGTGCACTCTTCTATCTTAATCAATGGAGAAATTAAGGTTTTTTTTATCACCACTCAAGGCATGAGACAAAGAGACCCATTGTCTCCTAGTCTCTTCATTTTATTTGAAGAGTATTTCATCATAAGCATCGAGAAAATATCGAACGAGAATCCTAAATTCAGATTCAAGGCCAGAGGTGATATCTACATAGCATGTCTTGCATTCACTGATGACTTCATGGTTTTCAGCAATGGTGAAGCTCCATCTATTCAGACTATTAAAAAAATTCTAAAACATTATCAGCATGTATTGGGTCAGCTAATCAACATTTCAAAATCTAAGATCATTGTGCCCATTAATATGAAGAAGCAGGGAATCGCCACCATTGAAAAAATTCTGAATATCAAGAACAAGATGTTACCTTTCAATTACCTGGGATCCACTATTGCTACCTCAACCAGAATTGAAAATTTTGAAGACTTGATTAACAAAACTAGAAACAAGATCATGGAATGGGATAAAGTTGCGCTTTCCTTTGCTGGTAGGCTAACGTTGATTCAAAATGTCATAGCAACCTATCCTTCTTATCTTCTTCATCATACTGTCCTTCCCAACACTGTAATCAACAGAGTGAAGGTTCTTTTCAACAAGTTTTTATGGGGAAACAAAGAAAGTAAAAATGTCATCACCTGGTCCAGATGGGAAAGATTGTGCAAAACACATGATGAGGGTGGTCTCAACCTTAAAAAACTGAAGGATGTTCAACTAACCTACTCTATGAAGCTTTGGTTTATTTTTAGAAACCAGAAATCTATTTTGGCTAAGCTAATTGCTTCCATTTACTGCAACAATAATATGCATCCTGTTCTGGCCTCCTCTCCTATAAAGAAATCAAAAACTTGAGACAGAGATCTTATGGAGAAGCTTATCTTCTATGATCCGGGTTATGGCAACATGGACCTCTGGCTTGACCGTTGGTGTTCTGAAAATCCATTTATTCAGTTCGGAGATAATGATAACAGGAGCTGGTTGTGGGACATTAATGGAGACAGTGTCAACAGCTTTTGGGTGAACGGAGCTTGGAATCTCGACAAACTCAGAACTCTAGTTACTGAGACTGAGATTAACAAAATCAAAACCATTACCTTAAGAGATGAGCCTCATAAAATCCTCTAGTCCTTGTCAACTGATGGAGCTTTGAACTGCAAGGATACCTGGAACTTCATCAGGCAGAAAGGTAATAAATCAAACCTCTATGCTAAAACTTGGAATACTGTCACTCCAAAGAAATGCTCCTTCCTTTTGTGGAGCGCTTTCTTCAATTGGATTCCAACGGATTATGTCTTACAAAGAAAGAGATTTCAACTCGTTTCGAAGTGTTTTGTAATAACAGCAAAACTACTCAGCACGCCTTGGTTCAATGCCCGCAATCTTGGTCTGTCTGGGTTTTTTCAGTACCATATTCAAGATTTAGATCTTTCCTTATATGAACCTTGCTCATATTGTTCGATTGTGGTATTGGTCTACTCAAAAGCAGTGTGGCATTCACACCATTCTCCCTGTCATCATTACTTGGACCATTTGAACAGCTCGTAACAAAAAGAAGCACCTTGATCACAATGTGAATTCTTCTACCATTATCAATCACGTCTTGTACATCCTCTCTGGTCTTGATTATGCTAAAGTCTTAAATGATTCTCATTGGGGAAGAGACAGTAAATCAGCTTTGGCTCTGGGTTGCGTCAACCAGGTCAAAAACTTCACCAAGCCGCTCTTCCTTAGATGGAAAAATCGTAACAGATTCAAGTCAAACGTTAATTGGTCTTGTGATTACAACAATGAAACCAGTGGAGGTATCTTAATTCGAAACAACAAGGGAACTATCATTATTGGTCTGGGGAGACTCTATGGCAAGGGCACCCCTCTGATTGCTGAGTGCAGAGCGCTCTTAGATGGTCTCAAACTCTGCAATCTGCTGGAAATTGTCAATGTAGATATCGATATTGATTTAGAAGTCCTTGTGAATCTTATGCTCTTTGGTAAATCGGTTTGGTATCTCGAACCTCTTCTCATTTGTTGCAGGGTGCTTATTCAATCATCAATGAATATTAATCACATATTTCGCGAACAAAATTCTGGAGCTGATTGGATTGCAAAAAAAAACTATAAAAAAGGGTGAGAAGATGGATTTCAATGAAGATAATGCTCCTGTTCCTTTGAAATCAGTCACATTTTTGGAAAGTCTGAACAATTGGTACCATAGAGTTTCAAACAATGGATGATTGGATTGGTTGTTGGTGTTGAAAGAGTTAATCAACTCTGTTTTTTTAAGACGAAGGAGTTCTAAAAAGAATAACGGTTACATTACTGTTCACTTTTAAATTCTTATTAAATTATAAAACGGCAATTTCCAATTGTTTCAATAATAGCAATCCAACTTTTGATTAAAATAAAATACTAGCTAATTCAGGTTTACATTTTAGTTAAAGTTTATATATTTTTTAAATTTTCTGTAAAGGCTCATGAGGGGTCTCAAGCCCTAGCGGCTTTTTGCTATTCAATCTAAGGAACAATGTCTACCACACGAACAACGATGTTAAACACTATGTTTTTATTCATAAGCACTCTAACTGCACTGCAAACACATATTACTAAAAACAAGTATACCACAGCTTCATCTACAGTTAAAATATTTTGAAACTTCGTGAAAAATTAATTTACATTGCAATATATATAGATATATATGGTGGAGATCTATTTAAGCAATCTGAAGTTTTACTATTTACATCATTTCGGACTCATGTTCCTTGAATCGGGCGGGGGAAATCAGTCGCCTCAACTACGATTTACCCGACGGGCTGTTGGGAGTTGAAGGGTGGTTCCCTGACCTTCCTCTTAGCATGATCAAAGGTCCACAAAGCAGTAAAGTTAAGAGAAACCCCACAATAAAAAACATTATGCTAAGCCATACGAACAAAGTTCTCTTCCAGTACCAAATAATTCTTTTGAAAAATGGAAGTTGGGATTCGAGAACCATGTGTGCATCATATAGTTCTGGAATACCACCACCAGGCTGGAATTCTGCCCGTTGTTCGATCATTACCTTAACGCACTCTATGGGTGGATCTCCCTGCGTAAATCCTTTAAATTCCAATTTTAAAGCCTGCGTTTCGGATGCATATCCCGCAAGAAGAGGGGCAAGATTAAGAACCGTATGCAGAAGATTGATGGGCTGACTTTTGAATTTTAACATGGATGGATGTCTTGCACTGGAAAGTATTCGCCCATCAGTTGATAGGAAATCAACTCGCACCTTCAAAGACAAAACACTAAATTAAAGATGAATGCAATTGGAATCAACTAGTTTTTGTCTCAGTTCCACACATGCAAGTTCTGATTGGGTAGAGCATAAACAAACAATCTAGTTTACAAAAACATTGACGAACATCTCACGGTAATGTGATCTTTACGAAAGAACGCTGCTCTACATAGTAACAAAGCACAAGACTAAGAACATTCTCTATACAAAATGTTGGCATGTAAAAATGACAACTCATGCAAAGTGTAAACACTGCAAACAAAACTTCCAAGATCTTTCTGAAACTACCGGGCTTAAGAATACAAGATTAATCATATAATACCGAAACCTCTACATTTCCACTTGTAAAAATTGACAGAGAAGCATACAAGTATATTACTAACTATAAAATGGATATGGTCAAGTCATTCATAACAAAAATTGCACCGAAAAGCATGCTACGAAGAACAAGCGAACTCATATAAACTTAGTATTCACTTTTGAAACATATGATACCTGGAACATTCCAAGATCTCTATTGTAGTTTGATTCGGGCAATGTTAAGAAAACAGTGATTTGAAACTTGTGATTGTGCGGTATAACAGGTGCATCCAAACTCTCTCCTAAACCAATACTCCGTTTACAATTAGCATCATTACAGGAAGGTAAAGGTAGACAAGCGGTGGGGCTTTTGTTGGTGAAATCAAAGTTGAGGTTTTGTTTGATCACAATCGGCTCCTCCACCAAACGTCTCATGGTTAAGCCACTACACAAAAGGGATGAAACCAACAAAGCACATAGCATAACGCAAACGTAAAGAACCCAACATAATCCCGACCCGAATCGGAAAACAAAGTTCAACAAAGTTGTCTGCTCTCTTAGCCAACGATATGCGAAGGGCATTACAGTCCTAAAACCAAAACTCCATGGATCAATCATTTTCCCAACCACAAAACCTACCATTTGTTTAATAGCTCCTAATGGATTGACGAAGAACATGAAACCAAAATATATAACCTTCAAAGGAAAGGTGATCGAGCTAACCACCGAATTGAATTGAAATCCGACAACTTTGGTAGCTAACCCAGCCACGAATGCTAGCCAATTCGAAGGAGGAGGAGGAGGCGCCGCAACCCGATCGTGGGTTGCGGTGGTAACAGTGGATTTTTCATTCGCCTGTTTCCCTCTCTCTCTAGAAATCAATTTCGTGTCGATCAAAGAGGAAAGCGAATCTGGATCTTTAACGCGCCGCCGGAGATCGGTGGCGGATGATGTAACTTCCGGAGGGTTTGAAGTCATGCAATCGTAGAAGGTGAATTCGTCAAGTGCCTCGAGGAATTCGTCGTGTTGGGTTTTCATGGATATGGAGGTTGATTATTGATGTGTCGAAAGAGAAGTTTGTGGAGGGGAAGGAAAAGAAAATTGGAATGGAATGGATGCAGCCATTCACGCAGCACCAGGCGTTCCATGATGGACTCGTTTAAAGTAACCACCAACACTTGGCTCAATAACTATATCTATATGTACCAGTACCACCACCACTATAGTCTATAACTATAATCAAAGGCACGGCGGCTTCACGGTCATTCTAATATTTTCTTACGTTTCATAAGTGGGTACTAATGCTAATCGGCCAATGGCTCCAAAGGGGATCCGTTAGTGAACATCAACTGTCTCTAATTTTTTTTTAAAAAAATACTAGTAAATATCGAGTATCTAATTATCCGGTAGTACTCAAATTTTGGGTAGTGTTACTTAGTACTTCGGGTTAAAATTTGGACAAAATTACTTCAACTATATATCTATTTTCACTTCAAACCCACTTTTTTCTCCTTTCCATCACCCTAAACCAACCCAAACACATCTAATTTTAGAAACCACCGGAAACCGTTAGACTTCGTGATACTCTCTCTCCAACCCGAAACTCTTCCAGCTTCTTTCTGAAATCAGTCGTCCTTCGCACTTTCAACGGAATTGGACCGGTCACCGTCTTTTACTCCGTCCAACGACTAACGACCTTTTGTTCGACAAGTTGTCGTCAAGTCGTCTCCGGCCGGTGAAACTACAGCGTTTAGCAGTACTTAGGTAAGCATTCTCGTGGAAAATGTATTTTTGTTTGCGTTTTTATGACTTCAAACCACTTGTTTCTGTTATTTCACGATCGACGTTGCTTTTTATATCGGAATGAAGTATTTTGTGACGATAGTTAATAAGTTAGTTTCTGGGTTTATCATTGAACCCAGGGTAGAAGTTAGGTCACATGTAATGTTAATACTTTCTTGAGAATTGTGATATATGCTAGATGTGCATTAGGTAGTTGATTGTTGATTTTGGTGTTGTTTCTATATTTCTCCGATCCCTGCAACGTGCATGTAAAAAATAGAACAGTTCGTAGCCTAAAAACCCCAACATCATCATCATTCCATTATGCACCGAGACGAAGGACCAGATAAACCATTGGACGTTTCTCGTTATTGATGTCGACGGCAGGTCGGTAACAAACTACAACCCACTGTTGTCTAAACTCAAAACGATAGACAACACCACAAAGACACCTATCAAGCTGGTAATATTCCTAACTATTCAATTAATTTTAAACACATTTTAAAAATGTATGATCAGGATATGCTGCGAACTGTGACCAAGTCAGTTGTATTTAAATTCAAGCAATTCCCATGTTGTCATGAGAATTGTTGGCAACTAAAAAGTCCTGATATTTGTTTTAAAATGCAATCTATTTTAGTTTCATTCAGTTCGCAGCGTATCCATAATAGAATTCGCAACCTAGGTTACGAATTGACTGACATTCACGAAATGGCTTGGATGATGAACACTTCGCAATATAGGTTGTGAACTGTTTGCAGAGAAAATGGATTGGATGTTGAACAATTCGCAACATAGGCTGCGAATTGTGTGACATCCACATGTTGGATTGGTTGTCAAACAATTCGCAATGTACAATGTGAATTGTTTGACAACCACAATTTAAGTATTTGTGATGATTCCTAACACTAATTATTATAACCAGATCAACTATTTACTGGACAAAGGATACCTACCTACTACAAAGACAAGGTGGAAGGTGAAAAATGAAAGAAAAATTCCACAACAAAAACGTGGCACCCTTGACTGTGGTATTTTTGTCTGCAAATACGCTAGAGATATTATCCAACATGGATATGTGCAGCCAAAATACGATGAAGATATGGTTATTAGTTTTAGAGCATAAATTTTTGATTTTTTCTTAAATGACGGAGACACCAACACGTAATGGTGATTTTCTGTAAGACATTATGATTTTTTTGGTGTACATACATTCATTGTAATTTTTTGGTGTATATAGACTTTTTTAATTTCAGAAATGTGCAATTCCCAGATAAATATATATGATAGATTTCTTATCAAACAACTCGCATGCTAACCTGATATATAAAGGTTAGTTAGTATTCAAACAATTCCCACAATTCCCTGATATATATTAAAAACAAGATCCTCACCAAACAATCCGCATTCTAACCTGATACATGCTTAAAAAATACCACATTAACAAACTACAGGCTGTGAAATTATCACTAAACAGTTCGCATCAACTCCTGATATAAAATAAATAATTTAAAATCTATCGTTGAAGAATACGAACAGGCTATGACGTTTGCTTTGGTAAACGTTACTGCATTGAGCACGCAAAAAGAAATCTAATCACCAGAGCCCATTGATTGCTGATTAGACATGGAGGCTATGTAATGATTAATAAAGCCACACCACCTCATAAGCTCAAACTTCCTCCATGCCTATAAATAACACTAGTAACCAGAGGCTAATTCTAAAACAAACTCTATATTTTTTTTAAAACACATCTTGTTCTCTTCAAATTCCATAAGTCATGTCATTTTCCACCACCACAACCACCACCACATACTCTGGTTCACTAGGTGCTCTGGGTGAGTCCTAGTCATCCTTAACCACCAACTGGAGCGATGAATTGATCATGCCGGCAGCACCACCAAACAGCCCAATCTCTGTCCTTGATTTAGACATTGAGGACTACTTTTCAACTGACTCTCAACCAGTGGAAGTGGTTCTAATGGTTGCTACTGAACCTCAGCCAGCAGAGGTTCCACCTTAGACGACAGAGGTTCCAAACAACAAAAGAAAGAGGGCCGACGACGTCGGTCCATCAAGGACTAAATTTTTATGCATGATGGACGTAGATAACGAAGAGGAAGAGTAAAATGAAAAGGGTGATGATCAGCACGAAGAGGAGAAAGATGGTGAAGAATCCTCTAGTTATGACTGATAGAGTCTTTTTTTTGGAATGCAACTTGAAGAGTTTTAAGATGGTCCAGGGGTGATTATGCGATACGAGGATTGCTGAGAGACGATTTCGCGATACAAAAATATCTTGGTGTCAGTTTTAGAGAGAGAAAATCTAGCTTTATTAGGTTAAGTAGAGAGAGAAAGTCTCGTACTATTCATCTCGGGATTTGTGAAACGTGTGTGGTCCTTATATAGTACTATTGCGGACCCCACACGCTTTAACTTGGACTAATTATATCTTTTGGTCCCTATACTTTACTTTCTTCCTATTTTGGTTGTCTCTTTATATAGTTTGTACAATTCAGTCCTCACACAGTTATTTCTATGCGTTTTCCTCCTATCACACTTTTCCTCTGCTATTTTCTCCTATCAAGTTTCTTCTTTACACTTTTCTCCTTGTCTTTTATTCTTCCTTATCAGTAGCCCCCCAGTCTTAGTAAAACTTATTTTACTAGGACTGAATAATTCTCTTGACAAGCAAAAACCATTTCCTCTCCGAATTTCATCAATCGCTCCTCGAAGGCCACAGACCAATTCTTCGAAAAACCTCTCTTCGAATTTTTACAAAGCTCCTCGAACCCTCGAGGCCACAGACCAGCTCTTCGAAAAACCTCTCTTCGAAAGTCTACAAAGCTCTTCGAACCATCGAAGCCACAAACCAAATCTTCGAAAAACCGCTCTTCGAATGTCTACAAAGCTCTTCGAACCATCAAAGCCACAAACCAACTCTTCGAGAAATCACTCTTCGAACTTCTCCTGTTAACCGAGTAGCCCCCCAATCCTTGCACTATTTTAGGTAGATCAGCCCCCGAATGATCTCGTACTTAGGCTAAAATGGGTACCAGGATTGATCTTGGTTATGACGTCATTTAACGAACACTTGTGTCAGCATAGTTCTTTGGGAAATGTTACCAATTCTTCTGACATTTTTGTCAGAAAACTCTTCCTCTTCCCCCGAATAGTTCGAAGGTCCCAAAACTTGAGGCACACATTAGTGTGACCCAAATAATAGTTCGAAGGTCCCAAAACTTGAGGCACACATTAGTGTGACCCAAAGAATAGTTCGATGGTCTCAAAACTTGAGGCACACATTAGTGTGACCCAAAGAATTGATAAAGTAAAAATAAATCTTGAGGCACACATTAGTGTGACCTAAATAATAGTTCGAAGGGACAACAATTCGAGGCACATGTTACTGTGACCCAAAACATAGTTCGAAGGGACAACAATTCGAGGCACGTGTCATTGCGACCCAAAAAATAATTCGAAAGGACAACAATTCGAGGCACATGTTACTGTGACACAAAAAATAGTTCGAAGGGACAACAATTCGAGGCACATGATACTGTGACCCAAAAAATAGTTAAGGCAAAGAACTCTTTATATTTAAGGGGCTCATCGAAACACCTCATTAAAACCTTCCTGTGCCTAACAGGGTAGGAAAGAGTGTGCCCTCACCAAAGTTTGTTCTGGGGGATACAGAGAAAGGAAAAAGAAATACAATGTCAGCTAGCTCTTTTAATCAAGATACAATTTTAAATGCTCAATATTCCAAGGCAGACGTAGGTATCGCCCTTCTTTATCTTTTAACCGATATGTGCCTGGTTTTATATTTTCGGTAACCTCGTAGGGGCCTTCCCAGTTAGGTCCCAACTTCCCCAAAATCTTGTCTTTAGTGTGCAAGAAAACTTTGCGTAAAACCTTGTCTCCCACCTGAAAATCTCTATGCTTTACCTTGGACGCATATCGACTCCTCATGAGAGTTTGATAATGAAGGGATGTCAACTGTGCTTGCTGTCTCTTTTCCTCAACCAAGTCTAAAGCCAATGTTCTGCTCTGGTCATTCGTATCCGAGACATATGTTGCTATTCGATGTGAGGGGAAAAGGATCTCCGGAGGGACAACGGCATCCATCCCATAGACTAAGGCAAATGGGGACACAACAGTGGCCGTTCGGGGAGTCGTTCGGTACGCCCACAACACCTCCTGTAGATAGTCGGGCCATTTCCCTGCTTTGCCTTCCAAGTTCTTCTTCAGACCATCGAGGATCGTGCGATTAGTCACTTCCACCTGCCCATTAGCCTGAGGGTGAAATGGTGCTGAAAAACATTGTCGAATACCCCTCGATACACAGAAGCTTTGGAACTCCTTGTTATCAAATTGAGGCCCATTGTCTGTGGTGATCTGCAATGGTACGCCAAAACGACAACAAATGTCAGATATGACAAACTTGATCACGTCTTTGGCCTTTGTTCCTGCGAGTGGTTCAGCCTCCACCCACTTAGAGAAATAGTCGACTGCCACAATTATCATCTGTCTGACCCCAGACGCAATTGGTAGAGGCCCAACTAGATCAATGCCCCATCTGTCAAACGATACTGCCTCTGAAATGCTTTCCATCAACACCCCAGGTTTGTGAATCACATTAGCGTAGCGCTGGCACGTGTCGCATCGTTTGACCAAATCTTTTGCGTCGGCCGCGATAGTGGGTCAATAATATCCAGCCAAGAATACCCTTCGGATTAAAGCCTTGTATCCACAATGGGCAGATCCTTCACCGTCGTGCAGTTCGGAGAGGATAATTTGTGACTCAGGCCCACTCAGACACCTCAATAATGACCGACTTAGAGATTTTTTATACAGCGATCCTCCCAGCAGAATGTAGCCGTGAGACTTGAATCAAACTTCCCTGGCTTCGTTCTTTTCGACCGGTAAAATGTCATGGGCCAAAAAATTAATGATAACCGTTCTCCAATCATGCGAAATCACGTTGCTTTCCTCTGAGATGTTCATCGCGTGCTCTTCGCCAATCGAGATCAAAGGGCATTCCTGAACCAAAACCCACGGGTAACCTTCTGTCCGTGAAGCGGAGGCAAGAGAATCCGGGACAACATTTAACTCTCTTCGAACATGCTCGAACTTGACTCCCTCAAATTCAGATGCCAAGTCTTTCATCAGCTTCAAATATTGTATCAACGTTTCTTTTCTGGCCTCGGACTCCCCTGAGACTTGATTTATCACCAACTTTGAGTCACTAATCAATTTAATCCTTCGAGCCCCGCATATTTGAGCCAAACGCAAGCCTGCTAGGGCAACTTCATACTCAGCTTCATTATTAGTAGCCTTAAAACCGAAACGAATGGCTTGGAACATAGCTACCCCCTTCGGGGAAATCAATTGGACACCTGCCCCATTTCCTAAAATGTTCGACCCGCCATCCATCCGTATCACCCATTCCTCTTCGTCAACCACGTCGTGTACCTCCTGGTCCCCCTTGTCAGAATGGAACTCGACCAAGAAATCGGCTAAAACTTGTGCTTTTATCGCCGTTCGAGGCTCAAACGTTATGTTGAAGTCTCCCATCTCTACTGACCATTTAGTCATCCTGCCAGAGATGTCTGGTCTTTGTAACAAACTCTTCAGGGGAAAAGTCGTCCGAACAACAATTGGGTGGGCCTGGAAGTAAGGTCTCATCTTTCGAGCTGCCGTTACCAATGCTAAAGCTACCTTCTCCAATGTGAGATACCGCTTCTCCGCATCCAGCAAACTCTTACTGACATAATAAATTGGCTTCAGAAGAGAGTCATCTTCGCGGAGAAGAACAACACTGACCGCACAGTCTGACACTGCTACATAGACAATTAATGTTTCCCCTACCAAGGGTTTAGATAAGACTTCCGGAGACGTCAAATAGTCTTGGATTTGACGAAAAGCGGTCGAACATTCTTCGGTCCAACAAAATTGCTTCGCATTCCGTAATACTTTAAAAAATGGAGCACATTTATCTGAAGACCTCGAAATGAATCTATTCAATGCGGCCAATCTTCCTGTCAAAATTTGTACTTCCTTAATATTTCGGGGGGGGGGGGTGTGGGGGGGTGTGTGGGGGTGGGGGGGTCATGGTGATCAGAGCTTTTAGCTGTTTGGGATGCCTTTTTCGCTGATCATGTAACCAAGAAATTTTCCTAACCTCACCCCGAAGATGCACTTCTCCGGATTGAGTTTGAGATTGACTCTGCTCAAATTTCGAAATGTCTCTGCCAGGTCAGCGAAATGGTCTTTGTCCCGCTCACTTTTGATTAACATATCGTCGATATAGGCTTCCATGTTCCGCCCAATCTGCCCCTCAAAGGTTTTATTGACCAGACGCTGATAGGTTGCCCCCGTATTTTTTAATCCGAATGGCATGACCTTATAGCAGTATAAACCTCGCCCGGTGATAAAAGAAGTGCTTTCCTCATCGTTAGCGGCCAGTCAGATTTGGTTGTACCCCGAATAAGCATCCATAAACGACAGCAGTCGATTTTCGGAGGTCGAATCCACTAATTGATCGATGCGAGGCACAGGAAACGGATCCTTAGGACAAGCTCTGTTTAAGTCCGTGAAGTCAATACACATTCTCCACTTGCTATTTTTCTTTCGCACTAACACTGGATTCGACGCCCATACGGGATAATGCGACTCGCGAATATGGCCTATGCTCAGTAGCCTTTCGACCTCCAACAAAATTGCCTGAGGCCTTTTCCGGGGAGACAGGCCTTCTTTTCTGGACTATGGGTCGAACATCTAATCGTATCGCGAGTTTATGACACATGACTTTCGACGGCACTCTAGTGACATCATGTGCACACCAAGCAAACATATCAAGTTTATCAGATAAAAAAGCAACTAATTTCTCCTTAAATTCTGGAGAAAGGTGGACCTCAATCTTCAGAACTTTGCCACTCGCAAATTCGTGTGTCGTATAATCTTCTTCTGGGACTTGAAATCCGGGGGCCTCCCTCGGATCATCACAGGGGATGACTTCGGGGGGGGGGGGGGAGGGGGGGGGGGGGGGCTTCAATTGCTATGCTGGGTCGGAAGTCTCTCCTCGAACCCCCTTAGAGGATAGGGCTATCTGGTAACATTCTCGTGCCATTTTCTGGCTACTTCGGACTGTCCCAACATTGTTTCCGACCACATACTTTAAGCACTGATGCACTATGGAGATTACGCCATGCATCCGGGACAACCAAGAGCGACCCATGATAGCATTATACGAGGTTGGTGCGTCGACCACAATGAAAAGTACCTCCACCTCTTTCTTAAATGGTCCACGGCCCAACTCGACCACACACTGAAACTCTCCAACCACCACTGCTGTAGCACCAGTAAAGCCTACTATAGTCTTGTCGGACCTTCGAATGACCGGCGGGTCAGAGATGCGTCGGTAAGTGCTCATGAACAATATATTCGCGGAGCTCCCTGTGTCGATGAGTATTTTCTGAACTTGATCCCCAGCGATGCCTGCCGCAATCACTACAGCGTCCTCATGAGGGCCTGCTACATTCTGCATATCATCATCATCGAAACAAATGATTGGAGAAGGCGATCGGTACATTTGCGCGGAGACTCTTGCTTCAATCTGGGTGGTCAAGTTGACCATGTGCCTTTTTCGGGAGCTGTTGGAATTTCCCGCAATTGTGTCTCCCCCAAAAATCGCCAAGGAATCAAAGAATGCGCAAAGGCTGTCCACTTTCCCCCTCTAAATTTCTTCCTCTACCAAGTTCACATTGTTCCTCCCCACCTTGGGGTCCAAATACTCTTGCTCAACGTCAAAATCGTCGACCCCTTCGGAAATCACCATGGCTGTGTCAGTATTCTTTGAGACAGCTTTTACCACAACATTTTTCTGGGAGTGTTTTTTGACGAACTCCAACAACATTCCATTCTCAATCAGGGCTTGCAACTCTTTCTTCAAAGCTATGCAATCTTTGGTGTCGTGCCCGATATCCTCATGATACTTGCAATATTTGTTGACGCTTCTGCTTTCCCTCGGAGTCTGTATGGGAAAAGGATTTCTGAACGAGACCGTAGATTTAGCTTTATCAAATATCGCAGCAACATTTTCTGTCAGCTCCGCGAAATAATCGGGTCGAACCCATATATTTGACATGAGTCTCGCTCCTTGATTGTAGTTTTATTGATTGCCATAGTACTGAGGGTTTGATTTTTGCCTCTGAGGATATTGACCCGTACTTTTAGTCTGAACGTTCGATCGAGGGCCCTGGGTGTTCGACTCAGTCCTTTGAAATTGATTCTGGTCCAACTGATCTCCTTTCTCCGAGGCTTGGGTCTCTTCTACCAAGATCCTCTTCTCAACTTGATCCAGCAATGCTCCGAAGGTCATCGTCTGACTTTCTGCCACCGTATCCTTCAACAACCCGGGGAGCAGACCCATCCTGAAAGCTGGAAGCGCCACCGAATCCTTACAATATTCCATATCCGTTTTTGTCTTGACAAAGCGATTAGTGTAATTTTTGAGGCTCTCCCCCACCTTCTGTTGACAATAGATAATCGTGTCTCCGTTGGCTCGGAACTTCTTGCTCCCCACGAAGTGTTGTCTGAAGATGTTCCAGAATATATCAAAATTCTTTATCGAGCCTTGAGGTAGCCTGTTGTACCACTTAGATGCTACTCCCTTGAAAGTTTGAGAGAATGATCTGCATAGCAGCTTATCATCGTCGCCGAAATTGATCATAAAATTCTTAAATTGCTCGATGTGATTATCCGGATCCTGTGTCCCATCGAACTTTTCTAGCTTTGAAATATCAAAGTGCCTCGGGAGGTTTCCCACTAAGATCTCCGAGGACAGAGGAGAAGCTCTCTAATTGTGACATGTACGATAAATGTTGGATCTCAAATTGTCGTTATTCGAAAAGTACAAACCCTCCTCGGAAGGTAGAGTGTATTGCTGCTTCCATTCTAAATCTCGAGGGCCCATATCCTCTTTCTTGTCAGGACACTTTGCCTGTTCATGAGACCGATCGCCACCTCGGTCATGGTGACTTTTTTCTCTCGAGGATTTCCTCTCCGGACTTCTTCCTCTTTGGAAATTGGTTCGCCTATGATCACGTTTTTTCCTCCTATGGTATTTCCGAGGAGACGATTCCGAAGTGCTATATCGCGAGTAGTCGCTTGAGTCGGCCGAATCCGAACAGGGCCTCTCTCTCCTCCTCGGAGATCGCCGCTCGCGCCCCCGATATCTGTCGTCCCTATTTTTGGGACGAAATTTAGTTTCGCGTTCCTCATTTTCAATAACAGCCTCTCTCCTAATCTCGGATCGAAGATTCTCCTGTGCGGCTTCCTTTTCCGCTTTCAATCTTTCGATTTCCAGCAGCAATTCATTCCTCCGAGCCAGGAGATCTGAGTCATCAAAAGCATTTTCGACTCGCTGACCTCCTCCCTTGTATTCCATACCATTCCGGTAATCATCGCCTATCAAGTTCTTCTCGCAATTGTTGACCACATCGTCCCCTTCCATAGTTCTCCTCGGAACATGGATTATTTCCAGGAAGCGATTGCCGTTAGAGCGATCCTCGCTTCCCACAGACGGCGCCATTGAAGAGTTTTAAGATGGTCCCGGGGTGATTATGCGATACGAGGATTGTTGAGAGACGATTTTGCGATACAGAAATATCTTGGTGTCAGTTTTAGAGAGAGAAAATCTAGCTTTATTAGGTTAAGTAGAGAGGGAAAGTCTCGTACTATTCATCTCGAGATTTGTGAAGCGTGTGTGGTCCTTATATAGTACTATTGCGGACCCCACACGCTTTAACTTGGACTAATTACATCTTTTGGTCCCTATACTTTACTTTCTTCCTATTTTGGCTGTCTCTTTATATAGTTTGTACAATTCAGTCCTCACACAGTTATTTCTATGCGTTTTCCTCCTCTCACACTTTTCCTTTGCTATTTTCTCCTATCAAGTTTCTTCTTTACACTTTTCTCCTTGTCTTTTATTCTTTCTTATCACAACTAACAACACTAATAGGTTGTAGTCATTTTTTTGAAAATTTGTTAGTGCATGAAGACTGTAATCCTCTTTTTGGAATCCATTTTTTGTATAAACTTTGAATCATATATACAATTCGCATCTTATTACCACTTGCAAAACAATTCCCATCTTAACCTGAGATGTTGTTTATCAATATTACTGATTTACACACAATTCGCATGCGGACCTAAGTATTGTAATGCTTTGTAGTTCCATTCAATTTGCAGCATATCATGCGCTTTGCAACCAACTGAAAGTCCTTCTATTTGTATGAAACCACGATTCGCAGCATATCATGCGATGTGTAAGCAAATACTCAGGTCCGCATGCAAATTGTGTGTAAATCAAAAAGTCCTGATATTTGTTTGAAAACATAATTCGCAACATAGCATGCGATTCGTAGTTAATTAAAAATTCCTGATATTTGTTTGAAACATAATTCGCACCATATCATGCGCTTTGTGATATTTTGTTTTAAAATGTAATATTTTAAAGTTGAAGGCAATTCGCATAATATCATGTGAATCGTAAGCAACTAAGAGTCTTGATATTTGTTTGAAAAAGCATTACGTTTGAGCTCAATATAATTCGCCGCATATACTGATAGTTGTTTGATATGATTTGACAAACAATCCGCATCATGGTGAAATTTCACACAACTCGCATGGAAACCTGATAGATGTTTGCAATATGATATCAAGATATTGTACACAATTTGCAATAGTGGATGCGAAATGCAACTCAAAACACTTGGCATTTCTTTACTGTAATAAAAAGAAAACAAAAAAAATGTATAGATGAACAAACAACTGTAAAAATATTTAGTTTTTTGTCCAGAAAAATAACAGTAATATAAATAAATGTGGCCAACAAGAATTGTCCACAACACGAATTATGCTTAAACTCGAACATCACAAGTTCTCCTGTTATGGCCTGATTTTGAACAACGGCCACACTTCAACTGCTTGGTTGAGATTTATTCTCTAGATGGGATTCGTTTTTTCTTAGGCCTTTTGGAGCGTCTCTTAACGTTCGGATTAGTGCTGGACCCTTCCCTAAAATCCGTTATAGCTAGTATGTTGAAAGAGTAACTTTCCCTGTAATTCTAAACTGTAAAGAAGGGCTCTATTTCATTAAAGGGATCTTGGTCAATATACTCTATTGCCGCTAAAACGTGACGATATGGAAAACATTTTTGTTGCCATGATCTGCAAGGACATTTGAAATCCAACAGATTAACAACAGCCACAGGATTTGAAAAGACTTCGAACATGACGGAAGACGAATTTCTTACTACCCAAGTTCGGCACATGTCAACATTCTGCTTTAGCTTCTTCTCATACTCGGGGACCCAATTCGTAGCATCTCATGCGATTCGTAAAAAATTCCTGATATTTGTTTGGAAATGCAATATTTAAACGTTTCACACGATTCGCAAGATATTATGTGATTCTTAAAGTAACTAAAAAGTCATGATATTTGTTTGAAAATGCAATACTTTATAGTTCCACACAGTTCGCAACCCCTCCTGAGTTTTGTAAGTAACTAAGAGTTCTGATATTTGTTTAAACATGCATTACGTTGGCGTTCCATACAATTCGCAGCATATACTGATAGTTGTTTGAAATTTTTTTGAAGTTGTTTCAGGTTATTCGCATGAAACCATGCGAATTGGTAACACAATTAGCATCTTCCTCATTGAATATATCACATAATTTGCATCTTGTGTCGAACGCCTGGACAACTAAAACTCATAGTCTACACATGTTTCACGTCCGAAATCAAAATCTAATACACTACAAAATTAGTATATAACATCATAAACAAGTACATGAGTATATAACGATAAATATTAGCAAAATAAGCACAGATCACTGGAACAAAAACAAAAAAAACAAAAAAAAAGCTCGAAATCGGGCTATGGCGTCTAAAAACAGTATAATAAAACCTATTCTAACTCAGAAAACCAACAAATAACTTTGAAATCGGTAGGTAATTACGATTACCTGAAAGCAGCAACACGATTACTAAAAAAACAACAGATTCCAACAAGCACGATCAGTTCCTGTACGTAGAAAACAGTCGTTAGATAGGTTTTACTCCACAACCTACAGAAATAAACAAACCTTTGAACACTCCGATTACCGGAATTGTGCTTTTAGTCGTGCTTCGTGGTGGTTCGTAGGGTTAGGTGGTTAAAGTGGGTTAAGGGTAGTTAGAGTATTAAAATAATATTAGGTATTAAGTGACAATTAGTAGTTGGTTTGGGTATTAAGTGACAATTGATCAAACCTTGGGTACCAGATGACAATTGATTAGTTGAGTGGGTATTATAGGTGCAATTTCCCTTTTTTAAAATTTGTTCAAAAGTTATATTCAAATTAGATTTGCTTAAAAAAAATATCAGATTATATTGTATTGTTGTTTAATAAGGTGAGGTTTAGATGTGTTATTTGTCTTTTGATTATCGTATTTTTATATAGTTTTTCTTTTTAATTTTTAAAATGTTTGGCGAGGATTATTTTATATGTAGATCTTTATAAATTTAATATATGGACTTGCCCATTTTAATGAAAATTGTATCTCATTATGATGAATTTGTTAAATTTAGTCTTATGTCTCTTTTGCATTATCAAAATTGACTAGTTGAGAATAAATTAAGTCCTTCATTTTTTAGACATCGGAACTAAATCTATTAAAATCGACAAGTCGAGAAATTTTTAATAGACGTTTTAAAATAAAAAATATGAAAAAAATCATCATAGTCGAAGGAACCACCATCGATTTAAAGCATAGTATATGTTGGGTTTAAGTTTGAAACTTGTTTTTAAATTTGAATAGTGAGTTTTGTGATTATATTAAAATAAATCGTATTAGAGTTTTGGTTTTCACATGAAAGACCTACATTATGCGGCGGATTTAACAAAAAAATTTAGGATATATAGTTATGGTTGCAGATATTTCTGAATGACTAAAATTTTAAGCGTAATTTCCCGTTTAACCACAAAAAAAAGTTTTTGAAGAAATAATTTAGAGAAAGAGTTTGTATAAAATTTTCAATATCATTTAATATATTTGTTTTCATAAAAGGAAAGGTATATATTATATAGTAAATGATAACAAATCTTGTGATTTATGGAAAGGAAAGATATCTTATATAGTAAACAATAACTAGTTTTCAGGCTTACGTGGTTAATCCGTTTCAGATTATTCTACCCTATGAATTTGCTCACATTAAACATATTTATTTATTATTGCATAAGATATTCTGAGTATAACATACTTATTAAATTGGTACTATAAAGTAAATTATTGTTCAGTATTTATCGGTTCGACACGCGGGTCGGATATTCGGTCTTTATCAATAGCCCGCATAGTCCTCGAAAGTTCTTTGAAGGAATAATTCATGCGCCGCTTCAGACTTTATTCATACCCTTGCTCCGAATTGTAAATTGTACCCATTGGTCTGAATAGATTCTGATTGAGTAGCTTTGCTTCAGAGATTGCTAACCTCGTGCACACCACTTGTAGACGATACTCTTATATACGTGTCACAAAAGTATTCGATACATGCACTAAGCCTTTAGTGGTGAAATGTAACGAAGCGGTGAATAAACTATTTCACTTCCACTTACAAGTATATGTTGGGGCCGAAGGAGGAGAGTTGTGCGATATTTCCACTTCCTAAAGCAAGTATTCGTTGAGCCTGAGAGAGGTATTTGTTGGGCTTCTCTATTGTTCTTTATAAATACTACATCCCTTTTCATCTATTTTTCATTCTTTACTAATTCTAGAAATAAAGAGAGAAACTCTCGTTTTTATCCACCATAAAAAATTTGTTCATATTCCAATAACCGCCACACAAACTTTCCAGGTAAAACCCATAGTATTTTTTACTCCCTGATACTACATACCATCTTCGAAGTTATATGTTTTTCATGCGGAATGCTCTAGAAGCTCTAAAAGTTGTTGGCATTCCAAACGAAGGACATGTTCACATTGTTCAAGTATTCGACTACAGAGGCAACTGTTATAATTAGAGGAAATCTGAGTCGGGTGATCCCTCATCCTCTAACTCTTCCTTAATTCAATCTTTGACATAAAAAACCTACCTCTTCATACCAACTCGCTCTCAAGGTAACGAGCATAGCGAACATCGACCATGTTTATTATGATGGGTTACTTGGATACCGAAGAAGCTTTTTTCGAATAAAACCTCGATTCCCTCATAGAAAAAGAGACGCTCTCTCGAAAATCAAAAGAACTATCATGTTCAAGCATCAAAACACCATTCTCCAGCCCCTCCAGAAGAGGACCACCGAGTGTTAGAGGATGAAATCCGGAAGCAAACTTAAATGATCTTGGAATTTAACCCGAACAAAACATCATCTAACTCTAAAAGGCTCTACTAGTTTGGGATCCTTTCAGTTTATGGAGACAGACTCCTATGTGGTTACTTTACACCATATTGCCAAGCATAGTGATAGACTAAAGAGGGGAGCAATTGAGAATGATAGTATTAAAGTCTTTCTTCGAGAAAAATATAGCGTCATATGAAATTCGCCTCGCAACACAAATCACATGCTTATCAATAAGAGAAATGGCTTGAAGTTGTTGAGAAAGAGCTCGTCGAACAAAAATTCACTTTTGAGGCTACGATTGTCGAGCTAGAGTCCTTCTTAGAAGAGAATGCTTGGAAATGTAAGGAATTAGTTGATGATCATGGCCTTCACATAGATAATTACCAGAATATAATAGATGAGCATAATGCGATTATTCAGAAAGCCGAAGAAGATAAGGACCAAGTTGTGAGGGATAAATATGTCGCAGTTGATGCTTACGCTGAAGAATGCATAAAATCTGAAAACCAGCAAGATGCTAGGGTCAAATCCACATTGGTTCACGGCTTCTAAAAATCTTTTGCATAACTTACCATTGGCCCTTTTTGGAACATGGTTCCCAAAAAGGAACGTCCAACTCATGTCTCGTTTGAAGAGAAATTGGAAGTCACATTAAATTTGGATAATGGATATTTTGAGTCTGAGGATGATTCCAAACATGAGGAGTCTGGAAATGGAAGTTTTCAAGAATGATCGATTCCCAGAGAACCCTACCGATGACTCTTCAATAAATAGGGGTAAAATAACCAGCTACGAAGGCAATGAAGATAAATTTGACGGTGCTAAATAATTTTCCCATGTTTCCAATATTGTGTTCATTTTGTTTTTGTATTTCTAAGAATTCTAAGTCCTTAGTCGTCTATGATATTTTGTGTTTACATTCAGAATTTATAAATATCAGTTCTTTGTTATTTAATTTTTTTCCAAACATCATATAAATGTTTTATTTGGAATATGTCTTTGGGATTGTCCTAGTTAAGGGTGATCAATCCAAAACCGGTCACTGAAGCATTCTTTGGACATGACCAACTAATGTTGAAGCCTTTTAAATGTGACAAAGTAGTGTTGGAAGTTTTTAAATATGACCAGTTATTGGTGGAATATTTTAAATGTTACCAACTAGTGTTGGAACCTTTTAAATTTCACAAATCAGTGTTGGTACCTTTTAAATATGGCCAACTAGTGTTAGATACTTTCAAATGTATCCAAATAGTGTCGAACCTTTTAAAGTTAAATTTGGGTTATGAAATATTTGGACTTATTGATAATGAGACAGGAATATAAAAGGTAAAAAGATTTATAGAGTTGCATATGTGAGCACCTTATTAAAACCTTCATATGTCACCAAAGTAGGAAATAGTATGTAACTGAACATTACATCATAAATTATAAATAGTTACAATTTTTTCATAATTGTTCCAGATACAACCTTAATCCCTCGATGTTCCAAGGGAGGCTTAGTGGCTTTGCTTCTCGGTCTTTCAGTCGAAAATTTCCAGGTTTAACAATTTCAGTAACCGAATAAGGCTTTTCTAATTGGGTCTTAACTTTCCTAGCCGTGCAAATGGAAAGGTGCTGAGAAGCAGTATCGAATACCTCGAGAAGAACATAAAGCTTTCATGTCTTTGTTTTCAATCTAGAGACCATTATATGTTATAATTATCCTTGAAACCCTGAATCTACGACATATGTTAGATATAATAAATTTGATAATAGTTTTTGCTCTGATTCTGGAAAGAAGCTAAGCTTCCACCCACTCATTGAACTAATCAACTGTTATTATGATGGTTTAACATCCCCCGGTGGCGATGGGTATATATATATTGTTATCACAAATCGTATCACACTGTCTGGTTAATTATTTAGCATTAGTTATGATGGAGGGCTAATAATATCAGTCTAGTAAAACCTTTCTTGTCAGTGTTTTAAAACCACAGTGAGTCAACCCTCCCCAACATGAAATTTGGATAACACCAGGCCCCTTGAATAGTGGTCGGCTTAAAGAGTTATTTTAATAAAAAGCTGACTCCAAAGACTGCAAAACCATGTACCTTGAATTTTAGTTTTTAACCAACGCTATCGACGAGCACAATCCCTCGGATTAGAAGTTATTGAAGCTCGTGCCTCCAATCTTTCTCCAAACTTGTTGAAATTTAGAAAGCTTATTATGTCTAAATTCTGTTTGAAATCATGAGTTATCAACGGGGGCTCTTGATCTAGTATCCATGGGTACCATTTTGTGTATACGATCGTTCCTAAGGAATTAACAACAGAATTGTTTGCCCGGTGAACGTGCTCGTAACTAGTGGAGTGGAATAAAGTTATCAGCTTTTTCAACACCCTTAGGTATTATACTAAATGGTATTTCTTTGCTTCATCCTGGCCCGATGTATGGTTGATAATAAGTTGTGAATCACTTATCAAACAAAATTTCTCGGGGTCATAGATTTTTGTAAGCCTTAACCATCATAACTCTGCTTCATATTTTGTCTCATTGTTAGATTCTCTGAAGGCAAAACGTACTGCTTGATACATTGCTTCTCCGAATGGAGTTACCAACTGAACCCTTGCTCCACAACCGGAAATGCTCGAACCCCCATCAGTTTGAATTACCCATTCTTCCGAAGACACATCAGCATTTGGCTCTAGCTCAGGTCGTTTCGAATGAAATTTGACTAGAAAATCTGCTAAGGCCAACATTTTAATTACCCTCTGAATTTCAAAGTTGATATTAAAGTCTCCTAACTCCATTGACCATTTTGTCATCTAAACTCACACATTCAACTTTTTAAATACATTTTCCAATGGAATTGAAGTCTGAACCACAATATAATGGGCTTGGAGATATGTCCTCATTTTTCGTGTTGCCACTACTAGAGCCAATGCTAGGTTTTCCAATTTTAAATACTCAGCATACATCAAACTTTTACATATATAGTCAACCATGTGTGGATAATTTTCAATCTCTATGATTAGTATTACACGTATTGTGTAATCCGACACTACAATATAAACAAACAACTCTTCTCTCATCGCGGGTTTAGTCAAAATTTCCGGGTAGGATCCATATTCTATTATTTTAACAAAATCTTCATCGTACTCTAGATTCCAGTTGAATTGATTCACCTTCCTCGCCAATTGAAAAAAATGGTGCATATGTATCCAAAAATCTCGATATACACCGGTTCAAAGCATCCAATTTCTCAGTTATGATCTGTATCTCTTTCATGGATCTCGGGGATCCATGGTAGTTAGAGCACTTAACTGTACTGGATCGAATTCAATATCGTTTTCTCACTATATAGCCCAATACGTTTCTGAATCACACCCCGAAAGCATACTTTTATGGGATCGATTTCAGGTTTATAAATTTTAAGTAACAAAAAGTTTCCTCTATATCAGAGAAAAGATCTTCCTCTCTCACACGTTTCACCGACATGTCATTAATGTAGACTTCAACATTACTTCTGATCTTTTTAACCAAAGCATGGTTGATTAGTTGCTGATATTTAGCCCAAACATTCTTCAACCGAAACGGCATCACTTTGTCGCAATGTAGCTTCATATTAGTTAGGGATTTGGTGTTATCTTGGTCCTTATGATCCATCTATATCTAATTACATCCGAAGAATGCATCCATAAAGGATAAAAGTTTGTTACTCGAAGTCAATTCTATCAGCTAATCAACGTTAGGGACAATAAAATAGTCCTTCGAACATGCCTTATTTAAATTTGTAAAATTAACACAAATTTTCCATTTTTCGTTCTGTTTTTTCATGAGTACCAGGTTTGCTGTCCATTGAGATTTTCTAATATTCCATACTAATGTTAACCAATCAACCTCCACCATAATCGCTTCAGACTTTTTGGCAAAGAAAGCTCTTTGTTGTTTAATAATAGGACACACACTAGGCCACACTAATATTTTATGGAAAATAACACTCTCATGTACACCCATTATATCCTCAATAAACAAAAAAACATATGCAAATTACTTGATAAGAAGGATATCAATTTTTCTCTAACCATAGATGATAACTTAATACCGATCTTCAAACTTTTTCCGTTGGAAAATCTATAAATTTTGATCTCATCATCGGGTGTTATCAAAGTGAGAGTCTCCCTAAAATCATCTACAACATCTAATTCCAAAGAAAACTCTGGTAGTTGCTATTTTGTCTGTGTTTCAGCATTTTCGATTATCTTTGGAGCCAGTCCAGTAATGTATCACCCTTTTTTTTACTTTCTGGCTACTGCGAACAACTCTGACCTAATTTTCTACCATAGACTTAGGAATTTATGAAATTTGAGAAAATAACATGCATTGTTTACACCCATGACTTGCCAAAAATTTCATTATACGAAGTTGGTCCATCCAGAACTAATAAAAGTATTTTTACCATTTTCTTGAAGAGTTTTCGGCCTAATAATATATCCCCCTTGAATTCTCCGATAAAATTGATAATAACCTTAGTGAACCCCACTATTACTCTATCCGATTGGAGTATGACGGGAGAGATTTTTATATGCTTGTAAGTGGACATGAACATGATATTTTCCAAACTACCTGGATCAATTAGGATCCTATGGATTTTAGTTCTTTCAATAGCTGCTCCGATTACTACAACATCCTCATGAGGTACAACAACCTTCATTAAGTCATCATCATCAAAAAATATAAAAAGCTATAGATCTCACTTAAAAATTGTCAATATTATTCCCTCTATCTAAATTGTTAAACTTACAACATGTCTTTTCCGTGAGTAGTTGGAGATTCTTGATATGATATCACATCTTAAAATATATAATGGTTCGAAGAACTTGACCAGACTTCTTACCCGTTCCTTAATCTTGGGTTCGTTGATTACCTTAACACTCTTTTAGTTATTATCAGGATCTAAATACTAAGTTTCCACATTAAAATCACTAGAAGGTCCGGTTATGACCATTACATTTTCTTACTTTAGTGTAATCTCAATTACCTGCGTTCAGATCTTTGCTTGGTTTCCTATTGGGACCTATTGTCGACTCTTTGATTGCGTCTTAACAAACATGGTCAAGTATCTATTCTCAATCATGGTTTATATTTCATGTTTTAGAGCTATGCAGTCCCTCGTATCATGTCATATATCATTATGATATTTGCAACACCGGTTATAACGTCCTTTCTTATGACTCTAAATTGGGAGTGGTTTTCTAAACTGAATGAAATTTTGCGTATTATCATTGTGATGCTTTCCGTAAATTTTGCATAATTATTGGGTTGATTCATTGATTTGTTCTAGGCCTATGCTACTGACCTTGGGGTTGTTGACTTACCTTAGGTCGAGACAGTATTTGAGTTGTATTTTTAAGGCGTAAACTAGTTATTGCCTGAGACTACTGATTAACCAGGGCAGATGACTGCTTAATCTATCTTGGCAGATGGATAAGTTTTAATATTTTGGATTCTTCTACTTTGATATACTTTTCGACGTGAGTTATCAACATCTTAACCGTTATTCTAAACGTGTTTTATTTAACATGATATATAAATGAATTGAGAAGTATACTACAACATCAAAGATATATTATTGTACTAAACATGTTATAAACATGCATACATTTAATATCTATAACTCTTAATGTTTGAATTGGTTGATGATATACTGAATGAGGTTCAATGTAGCCAACCACATCTAAAGCAAACACGCACATTACATATACAGAAGTTCTAGGACTTAACTACTCAGTTTTTCAAACATATATTTAATTGATCATGTAAATATTTTAATTTTAGGTGAAATTAATGGAAGAATCACCTTAATTAGAGTAACTGAACACCAGGTTATTGCCTTCTGAAGTCAGACACCCATAATAAAAAAACAAAATTATTATCAAGTTCGTCGCGATGACCATCTAGAATTACGGTAAGGGTCTCATACCCTTCGTTGTGGCGAAGTGAGCAGTTCGCGTAGGCGATTTCTGCTGATGTTGGTTTGTCGAAGATTCTTCTCCTTGATAGTGGCGTACCTTGAATATTTAGAATTTTTGAAAAAAAACCTTTAGATTTATCTAAATTAGAGTTTTGCCATGAATGCTCCAAAACTGATCCTAAAATAAATAAATAAACATGCAACACATATTCGATTACGTAGCCTAGATTGCCTCGTTCAATCCTAAACATGTGATTCTATGTTTTTTAATCACTTAAACATGCAATAGGTATCGAAAACTAATAAACTAAATAAAGGGTCTTTCTCCTAACCTAAGACTCTCAAATTTTTATTGTTAAGAGACTCAATAGAAGGTCTATTGCTTAATCAGCAGAGTAATTATATCGCTCTGATACAAATAATTATATATATTTTGGAATTCACAATGGTCATGAACCCTTGAGCATCGGTAGAACGTCTAATTACTTCATACATCAAGAAATATAAATAGATTATATGAGACTTACAATTCTACATCTATAAGCATTTGATATTGGAATTGTGTAGCGAAAGTGATTATCTCTGATTAATTGATATGGTGGTAATGATCTTCCCACGACTTTCTAGATTGCTCATTAGGCCGTTATTTAAGGAAATAGGGCATTGATAAAATCACCAGAGAAATAAGACCATAGAGAACAAAAAATGTTCTATAAAAAACCGAACATAATTTTTTTTATCATATATTTGCTTATGTGAATTAAGGTTAGAGTATTCATTTATAAATGAATTAATTGTAGTTCACTAAGTACATGATGGCCTCTCAAATTAATCTCACGTATTAATATGTCTAATTCTCTTTTATTTATCACTTAATTGGACTACAAATTCCATTCTCTTGTTTTCTCATGTTGTAGCAGACTATGACCATTATTAAGGTCGTACGCCTGGTGCTTGAATATGGGACTAATCAATCCTCTAGAGTCACGTAACTTTAGCTTATCTACACTCCAATTCTATGCATAGATTAGCGTTAAACAGTCGAATTTGTAACAACGTGTATAAATAATCCGTATGGCATATTAGAAAACCCAGTCATTTTCCTTTAAACCTTGAGTTTATGATTGTCAACTTTTTGTATAAACTTTTGAAATGTAAGACCAAATTGAAAAAATCACTTGGTGCGGTATATACGGTAAAGAGGTCCTGTTCGGCATGTTCCTTTCCAACTTTTTGGAGCTGGATTCATTCCTTCATCATTGAAACTTCTTGGTTCCGGCCACACTCCCAATTAAAAAAGTAAAGAGATTTTCATACCGGAAATCTCGTTATGTTTATGTTCATCTCCTTATGGTATTACATGTACGCACTGGTGCATTTTGTTTCCTATGTTGCTTATTTACTCTATAAATAACTCTAAAGTACCAGTTTTCATCGAGTTCTAACCAAACTAAACAATGTTAAGAACGTACTCAAAGTGGTTCATCAACTTTATACGATCCAACTTTGAATTGTAGTACATCAGAATGGTAGTTCTATCACTTTCAGTAAACAAGCTAAAGCCAAAACTTCAATAGTCTAAAAGAGTAACTAAAACAGATAGTTTGCGCATCTTTAACTTAATCCGATTTTTTAAAGGTTAAGCAAAAGACACTGCCAAAGGACTTCTTACAATATGTAGTCCATCAGTCCAACTATACCAACCAAATACATATTCACCTTTCTTATTCTCGCTTACCATACCCCTTCTTGCTTTCACCTTAATCACAAAGCTCTTCTTCTCACCACCGGCGTCAAAATACAAAACGCTAGGCTTAACACTAATGGAAACACCCTCAGGTGGCTTCGCACTGAAGAAATATACTGAACTTGAATTTCCACTTCCAACATTTGTGACTGTCCTTTTTATCGAGACAGTGTCTTCTTTTAAGTTAGGAACTGCGATCGAAGGGTAATTCAGGTTGAGGGACGTGGTTGGAACAACTTTGGGACAATTCAATGGCTTCAGCATCTTTTTTATTCTAACACTGCAGAGATAAGTGATGTAGTCCTTGTACGAGGCGTCGTATACAAGACCTGGATCTACTGCCTTTGTTGGCCTAAAATGGCCTGCCCCGTATTCGAATGGAGTGGCCACATCGCCAGATGCATTTCTAATCGGTTCGTTTTTGTTGTTTGTCATCCAGGCTGCAGAAATGTTAGATCGTCTAAAACAAACTAGTTCGCTCTTTATAGAAGGTGATGTGGAATGTATTATACAAATTTTGTACCTGTTGTTATAAGAGCAGACCTTATAGCAGCGCTGCTCCAACGAGGGTGTATAGCCTTAAGTAGTGCAGCTGCAGCGGCAACATGAGGGGTGGCCATGGAAGTTCCCGAGTCAAAATTAAACTCGACTCTTCGTTTATCTCCGTTAAACTTTGTCGGGGATGATGCTCCGCTCCAGGCTGCTAATATGTTAACTCCTGGTGCCGTAATATCAGGCTGCAATTTATTCATACAAACCAATAATTCCCAGCTCGGTATATTAGAATAATTCAATAAGATAAATATTGTACCTTGAGAATATGAAGATCTGCAAGATTTGGACCCTTGCTGGTAAATGCAGCCATGATAGGTGCCGTTTCATCTTGGTACACAGTTTTACCCGATTTTATTATTGCCCGTGGATTCTTGGTAGTATTTATGTATCGCAGAATTTTTTCTGTATCATCTGCAAGGATAAGTGTCGCGGGAAGCATATGAACGTCGTACCCTATCGAACTCAGTTTTGAAATATTCTTCGTGTTACCCAAGATTATACCGACTCCACCAGCTCGTTTCACTTCAACACCTTTATCGTATCGCAGGACTACTCCTTCCCTCATGCAAAACACTATCTTTCCTTTTACCAGTTCTGGTGAGAGCGAATTTGCCGCACAGGCACTGCAACACGATTGTCGTGTCTTTCAGTAAAACAGTTCCAAACAAAACTATGTTCAATTGTAGGAGTGGTAAAATATAGTAAAAGGATATGCTCGAATGTACCCCGAGACATTGTAAGGCACGCCAGGGAGAGCTACATTTCCTGCATATACTAACGGGTACATTTTTCTCATCTCGTTCGGTGCTATACTGTATCCCTGAAATCAACAACAAAAGTTCGTAATAAGATTAAGATTAAATATCAGATTAAGGTAAAAAGAACATTCATTACCTTGAATTCCAAGCCATTCCCTAACACGACCGAACGCTGAAAATCACGATCGACACTACTAGCTCCTACGGTGATCATCCAAGGAGCAGTATTGGACACCGTAGATGATGCCGGGCCCATGTTTCCAGCAGCAGCAACAGCCACAATGTCATGCTTAGCCGCATGTAGGGATCCAATAGCGATAGCATCCTCATCAAACGGTTGTGACACATTGTATCCAATAGACATGCTTAAGACATCTACTCCGTCTTCGATCGCCTGGTCAATAGCTTCGAGCATATCTTCGTCAAAACATACATTGCCGTTGGATTTCGGGCTATTGGGGATTGCCCAACAGGCTTTGTATATAGCTAGGTGAGCTAGTGGAGCCCCACCAGAAGCTGTACCGCTCGCGTAACCACCAAGGGCTGATGCGTTATGGACAACTCGACCACCCACTGTGGATGCGGTGTGAGTCCCGTGGCCGTCGGCATCACAGGGAGAAAGGAAATCCTCTGTTGCGTTCAATTTTTTGTATTTTTTTAAGAAACCTTTCGCGAAGAATCTTGCTCCGATTATTTTTCTGCAAAGTAACAATAAGTTATCGTGCTTAAGTTGTCAAGTAGTAAACGTGACATTGCTGACAACATAGTTTCGACAAAACATTTTGAATCTGTGATCGACATTATTGATACACTACACTTATCAGTTCCATACACTATTCGAGGTAAAAGAAAAAGACAATACAAAAACAGAAGCCAATGTGTTGGATTGGAGAGATTGTGTTAGAAAAATAAAGAATAGTATGGGAAATGATAAGAGTCCAGATCACATAACTCTTGTTTTGTTGCTATTGAAATAGACAATCAATAGAACAGAGCAGGATTACATTTTCATAAAAGACACAGGCTGTCACTGAAAGTCTCATGTTTAAGACTATATAGAAAATGCATAAGAACAAGATTTATGGTTATTTTATACAAATTTACTCTGAAGTTTGGTAAAAAAAAAGTAATTTTAGATTGAAATTATTTTGGTGGTTCTCAAAAATTCAATATATTGAACAAGAGAACGAAATTCGGTAAGTGATTTTCAAACCAGAACTATGCTTTTATAATTCGACCAAACTTCTAAATGGCATCCAAACTTTCAACAAAACTGTTAACAGTTTGCATGCATGTCCAAAAACAGCTATTTCCCAAATGGTAAAATCTTGCTAACATTTGAAAATTCAAATTTAAATCAATTTTTAAAACATTAACACCATATTGCAACGCGCGCTTGTCACAGTTAATCTAACAAGCGTGCACTCCGCAGTCTCCAACTTGCTGGATAATATATTATGACTGCACTGGTGGACTAGTCAATCCAATTACGCTAAAATATTCTAATACGAAATGTACTGATGCTAGTAAAGAAGTAACAATCATATTCATATGTTTGGTGAATTATAAATCTAAAAGAAGACCTGTTGCAGTGGGATGAGTCAAAATTGAATCCTGTTTGGCAAATTCCTTTCCATTTTTTTGGAATAGGACCCATTCCTTCATCACTGAAGCTTCTTGATTCTGGCCACACACCTAAGTAATAACCAGACAAAAAACAGTCACATGAACCACAGAATCACAAAAAAACAAAGAGCCAACTTGTGTGTTCATAAGATATTTTTCACCATCCATGTAATAAAAATATAATAGTAGGAAATTTACCACTGTCAATCATTCCAACAATAATTTGTTGACCATATCTAGCTTTGTTGAGTAAATCTCTCCCAAAATCATTACCACCGGTGCTATAATGTACATGTCTTCCTTCATCTTCATCTTCATCTAGTCCTAAAAAATTCCATGACCGCGTGGTTTGTATCTGTCTACCTCGACTTTTGAATACCGATGCCACTTCCTCCAACTCTTTAACAACAAATCAAATACAATACAATACATCATCTGATTTCAACTATATATTCATCTTTATATATATAGTAGTAAAAGTTCGCGATGTTCAGTATTGTATTCTGGTACCGGAAAGTTTGGAGGCCTGGTCCGGAGTTAATAGTGCAGAGAAGCCATTGATGCTGTGTTTATAGCTGTAAATAAGTGAATCTCTTGCTATGTCTTCGTTCTCTTTCACATTTATGAGATATGAAAGATGGTGCTCTTCTATTTCATGCAATGCCTTGTCTCCCTTGTGTTCTCCAAAGTACACTATATATGTCTGTATATCCAAAAACACATATATCATACATACAATACAAAAGAATTATATCCAAAAAGATTATTGTAATATGTAAACCTGTTCTTCAACTGAAGAAGAAGCTAATAATGGAAAAAAGAGGAGGAGGAGGACCAAGAGAGAGTAACTTGTATTCCAATTCATGTTTGGTCTACTATGAATAACTCATTAGGTTAATGAGGTATTTATATTAGTTCAAAAGTTTTTTTTTTTAAATTGATATATAATTTTATTTGAAAATGTCCATGTTTTGTGTGTCATATATAAAGTGATTTGATTCTGTAAGAATCCAGTATCACTGGTTGGATAAGATTTATGTTTTCAAAGGAGATCAGTTTTTTTTATACAACAGTTTATGTACTAAACAAGATAATATAATGTAATTTTATTTTTATTTTGTTTTTGAAGAGAATCTACCGCTCCTGACGTAATAGTTACCCAAAGTGACAGGTTCATTCGAAAAAATCATATTAATATAATTTAATTTGTTTATAGTAAATTAAAGCTAATCCAGGTAGGGAAATGTGTTTTAAGGTATATATTATGTTATATGATATGAACTATAAATATATGAAAATTTTCCATTATGTTATATTGTCAATAATGATAACAATCATAGTAAAATAATGATTATTTATTTATTTTGTTAATTTTCCATTATGTTAGATTGACAATAATGATAACAATCATACTTAAATAATGATTATTTTTTCGTCTGATTGTTGAGAAAAAGATGGTAACTGACTAACATCACCATCGAAAATGCACAATTATTGGACCATGTAAATTGTCTTTGGTACTCATTAAATTTAAACCACTAGATAAGATCCGCTAGGTGATCCATAATTTTCTTTCATATCGTTAGCTAAAAAAAGTTATTGTACAGTTATATTTAATTTACACATTGCTAAAGATTAAAAATGTTAAGGTCCAAATCTATTTAGGCTAGAATAAGGTTTTTTATTCGTTATTTAAATATGTAAAGTTATGGTAACATAATTATAAATCAAGTTTATGAATTTAAGATTTGGAGTCGATACATGTTTTTCTTTTAAGTAACTAAATTTTCATTTGAGAATTATATTCTAAGCGAAAAAAAAATTCATTCAAGTATTTTATCTCATAATTAACTATTTTAACAAATGGTATTCTCTCTATATATCTTTGAACCAAATATTAACTCGCATAAAATATTTTTATATCACCGTAATATTTTGATCAATTTTAAAAATTATAGTTTTTTCTATCACCTTCTTTATTTCAAATCTTATTATTTCATTGCAAAACTTTCTAGCGTAGATTTATCTCACCGTATTAGTGTTATATATAGGAAAATAATATCTGATTAAGACGAGTTCATTAAAACCTTAATTAATTATGGCTCACAACTCTCACCAATTTCCATAAATCAATTTGATAATTAAAAACTACGATCTCTTTTTCTTCCGTATCTAATAAAAAATAATTGTTTTTAAAGACACCTGATGTATCTGACGCACTTGATGCTCTTGATGTAGATCTTCAACTGCAGTTGAATGAAATGATGGAGGAATTTGGTGGGATACTAATGGCTTGTGATTGCACTATGAAGTTCAACATCTTGAAAATAACAAGGATGAGGAAGATGATGATGCCGCTTTATCCATGAGAATTAACCGATATCGGTACATTACTAATAAATCTGCTTATTTCCCAATCGCTCAAAGATTGATGATCCCAATAGTCACTTTGATCAGGATTCATTTAGCAAAGCTAGAATGTGCCACCACCACCGTGAACACTCTTGATATACTAGAAGGATCTTAACACATGTTTCTCATCAACACAATGATAGAAAGAGTGGAGCGTGTGAATCTGAGCATCTCCCGACGTGGCATGGACAAAACTTCTATCACGCTCGTTGGTAAATCAAGCAACTTAAGAAAAATTCTCTCACAATATACTACTTCCCCAAGAAAATCAACATAATGTCCATCATGCTCTATAATTAAACCAAACTAATATATTAAAGTTTCATCATGTCTCACTTACCTGCAGTGGTTCCTTCAACAGGTCAACCAAGTTTTTAATATGCAGGCCCGACACCTCCATTTCTCTCATGGCTATCAGTCAACAAATACGTTTTCATGTATTCATCTTCACGGTGACCTTAAAACTAACAAATGATATAGGTTTTCACTCGGCCAATGAACCAAAACCGATTCGGCTCATTTCCTACTAACTAGGGTTTCAGATTCGTTGAGTTCATGTTGGTCAAAGTTGAGTCAGTTATTATAATATAGAAAATCTGATGGTGCATGAGATCCAAAACACCACATACAAAATTTCAAGAAGGAAATTTTGTGTTTAAGAGAAGATGATGGGCTTGTGTGCAGGTCATTCTCCACAAATATAAAGGTTTGTGTTTAGCATGTTACGAATGCTTTCATAAACCATTTTATCAGGTTTAAAATCATCAAGGGAGATAACTACTAAATACATCACTCCAAGCACATGTGAATGAGAATCTCTGACTACACTTAAAAAAATCCAAACAAAGAATAAATTGTAAGATTGGCATGACTTAGTGGTCATTACAACATAAAGGAAAGGAATTCTTATACAAATTTTGGTAAAACATATTAGGAAAAATAAGACATCGTACTTTGGGGACGTATTGGTTGAAGCAAATAAGTGAATCAAAGTGATTGAGAATATAAGAGCTAGGATAACATGAGTTTCAAATTCATATGTTTGCTAACATCAATTTGTAAACGTTAATGAGCCTCTTACAATGAAACAAGTTTAGACAACAAAACCTCAGCCAGAGGTTGTAGCTTTCATACTTCATATAGCTGAAGTCTCGGCAAGGTCGAGACATATTAATCAAAGTCAATATATAAAAGATAAGTAGAAAGGAAACTCCAACAATGGTAAAAAACCATAAAGCTTAGTCGAGGAACCTATATAGAACTTAATGAAAATTTGGGAGTAATAATTAAAATAGTTAAGATGTGGTAAAGTTTTGATGTCTTAAGAAGATGTGGACCTTCAGGGAGATGAAAGATGAAAGATAAGTTCCACAAGCTCTACAATATTATGGGACTCTATACCAGAGAACCATATACCTTGAATATGAAGTGCGTAATCTTATTGATGACGGAAAGATTCTGGATTTGGTAAGGAAGAATCCAAAAATTAATATAAGATAAGCTATAGTTGAGCCTCAACACAGGAAAGTAATATTAATCATAGGTTGTGGCATTTGTTGAACCACCCAGACTCTTGGAAAATATGGTAATTATGGACATATTTGAAGCATATCTAGATCCATACTCAAATTAATAAAAATACATCAGTAACATAACAAGAGGGGATTTATTATCATGTATCATCAAAACTTCTAAAAATATATATAAATGATACTAATTCGAGGGTAAAACTTCATCATTGATGATGACCTTAGAGGAGTTTCCGCATCGTACCAAGATGTGGTAATAATATGATAAGAACTTTATGAGGAGTTTTTTTTGTGTCAAACAATACTTAGAAGGAATAATTCATGAATAGACTTCTTGATTGGTTAAAGTTTTTAGAGAGAGAAAGTCAACTAGTATAGAGAGAAGGTAATATTATATTAATCATAAATTTCCCAAATCAGGTGGGGTCCTTTTATAGTGCAAGTGATGGGCGCCACGGGCCTAACTACTTATTAAATACAGACTTGATCCTTACTTTTATTATTTAATTACAATTAATCATAGTTCAATATTTACTTTACAATTTAGGCCATAACTTTATTTCTTCTTTGCGATTTCACCCTTGTCTTTTATTCTTCCTTATCAGTAGCCCCCCACTCCTTGTTAAAAATATTTTTACAAAGACTGTGATAAAGCCTTCGAATTTCTTCTTATCTTTCAATTTGCCTCATAAAATACCTCTTCAAAAATTACTTTCTGTCATTCTCAACAATACTCACACAACCCCCCAATCTTTGCAATTCGTTAGCAAAGACTAGCACGTAGGAAAACATAAATTTTTATTCCCTCGAAATAATCTTACCTGAAACAATCATGTAGACACTCCAATGTACTCGAACTTATTCCCTCGAAAATCGTCATATTCGAAGACAATTATACAAGTATAATTGGTTGTAGCCCCCAGTATTTGCTAACTAATTGTAAAAGCAAAATTATACTTGCACATTCTTCGCAAAAATGTTTACTAAAAAATCTCTTCGAATTTTCCAATGTCAGTTTTCCTATCCCAATCAACAATCTCCCGCCTCTTTTTTTATGATGTCATCCTACAAAGATTTTTGTCACAAAATATTTTTAGAGATATTATTACACTTCCCGAAGCTTCTCATCATATCTTTTGGCTCTTCATCTTCTATCTCAGATCTCGATTTACTACAAATGCACCTATATTACATACAACGCCCCTAGGAAAACATAGGAAAATATCCTCAGGCCTCTTTCTCCCCAAAAGCCCATTGACTTCTATAAATACTTTCATTTCCCACTCACAATCCAAACTATTATGTTCTAAAATTTCTAGAGAGAGAGCTAGCTTATGCTCCCTAAGCCTTGTCGAATTCCAGAGTGACTATTCATTATTCAAAAATTCGAAGAGAAAGTTGTTGCTGGTACCAACGTTGAGCCTCAAAACAAACCTTTTTTTACCACTTATTACGCTTCCTGGCCTCCATCGAAAAATTCTCCTGCTATCATACCCCTTGACATTTCTTGTCAGAACTAAGCTTCCGATCTCAGTCTCCTCGAATTCATGGGTAAAGACAGACATCACAAGCATTCTTCTGGTAAAAGGAAAAGGCGTCACAAGGAAAAGAAAAACTCTTAAGAACGTAAATGTGCTAAAGAAATCTCTTCGGAAACCCAAAACTCGAATTTAAATCCAGTAATCTACAATTTTCCTCTGAAAATTGACGGCTCTGGATTAGACCTTCCAACCACCCCTTCAATAACGGGGCAAGGAAGACCACGATTCTCCCCTTCAAGAATTACCATTACCGACGATGAGGTATAATCAGTTGGAAACGAAGCGTTAAAAAATAAAGGGAAAACAATTGCATAAGACAACCCTGACTCAAAGGCAAAAGAAATTCTCCTCGTAGAGAAGAATAAATCCGATGATCCTTTTTTGGCCTCTTCTAGTCAAGTTTCTACAGCCCCATGGTAATTTCTGAAGCGCAAGCTCTGAGAATTGCCCCAAAATCCAAAGGTCATATTACTCTTCCTTTGGAACTTGACGTCATTATGGGCAACAACATCTAAAGCATCGAGAACAAGCATATGGTCGCACTCCATAATATCTTCTACAAGTATTTTTTGCCATCGGAAGAAACCATGCTAAGGACTCGATGGTGTATCCCCTCGTATATTACCCTCAGAGTCCCTGTGGAATGTGAGACTCTCTTGTCAGTTAAAGATGATTAATTGATCGTCTATACTGAAATTATGAATTGGGGGCTAAGGTATCCCTTAGACCTATTCTTCATCTAATACTTTGCCAAAATCTATCTCTGCCCTTCACAAGCTGGTCCAAACATGTGGTTCACGCTCATACCGTGTATCATGGCTTCTCAGATTTCTAGCCATGAATTTTATTTAGAGGAGCTCATCGGATTATCTAGATTGGCCAAAAATCCCTATTTCCTATTCTACTTTCTGAGATTTGGACGAGGACAAAAAATAGTGAAGGACTTATTCGAAGCTGACAAGAAGTGGAAGCAACAATTTATCTTCTTATCTGGTCACTGGGAAACAGGTTCTGAGTCTACCCCCTCGAATCTGCACAAACTGTCTCTTTTGTGGACCAATAGATGTAAGTCTCTCAACTCGTACTTTTAATCTTCCTCGGATAATAACTTACTAACTTTATTCCTCGAACCTTTTCACAGCCATGAACGGAATTTCAAAACCTTATGTTGACTATGTGGAAATTGCCACCAAGGTCTTCACCAAACTTAGTGAACGGGCTAAATAAAACTAAGAAAACAAATTCCGCAATTGCTTTATGAACAACAACTTAGCCAATAGTCGACTCTGGAGGCTAAACCCCATCGACAGATTAACTATGAAAGAGTTGATGACTCCTCCCTCTCAATAAGAGGTCCTCGATCAAGTGGAAAAGAATGATATTATTATTTACCTTTTGAAGTGCTCCCGAGCTAAAAGTCACTTGGATGATTCCGAAGAAGAAGTATCAACTAAAGATCTTCAATCTGACTCTAGAGGATTATCTATTAACCAAGAGCCAATCTCTTCGAACAATACTGTAACAACTATTTCAGTTTCCCCTCCTCGGAAAACAGTCCATCCCATCAAGAATAAAGAAACCAAGAAAAAAACAAGTTATTTGGAGCCCATCCAGGAAATTTCCGAGGATACTAGAGCACAAGATGCTGCAACTGAAGATGAAGATAAAGATAAATAAAATTCATGTCAAATCCCAACCTTTTCACTTACCCAATCTTCAAGTCCATCATCGAATAATGATCTCTGAATATTAGCACCCCTCCCAATTCCTCGAAGTGATCCTCCCCAAACTGTTGATCAAATCATTTTAACTGGTGATTCTTCGAACTTTGATTCTACTGCAATAGGTTCTCCCACTAGCTCTTTCGAAATTCCTCAAGGTGATGCATTTTCTCTACGTGTTCGAAACCTACTTCACGCCTCTGTCAACATGGGAAGAAAGATGCAACATCTAGAATACAAGAAAAATCATTACAAATTCAAAGCTTCCCTTGCTTCCTCACATCTTGAAGAAATAAAGAAACAACACTCCAACCTCGAAAAACAAGCTGATGCAATTTGGGAAAAATTGGTTGCCTCAGAAAACTATGTTCTTCTTCTAGAGAAGTGTTGTCAAGAAGAGAGGGATCTGTACGAGAAAAAGACCGGTTCTCAAGAAAGACTCCTCATAGAACTAAAAAAGGCTCACCAACTTTAAAAAAAAAGGTTTAAAGATTGTTTGGAAGACTTTGAGACGATTGTAGAGGAAAAGAAATAACTACTGAGGAATCTTGAGGTAGAAAAAGAAAAATTTGTAAATACCTACGCAGCAAAATGCGTAGATAAGCTCAACGTTAGGGATGCTACCACTCGGGCAGGATTGATTACCCAAATTCACGAGGAGTACCCTGAGTATGACTTAGGAAGTTTCTGGAAACTTGTCTCCCCCGAACTTCGCCCTCCTAACATTGTTGTAAGTGAAAGTGACTCATCAGATTCTGAGGAGAGCGACTCCACGAAACATTCTGAGTAGGCAAGTTCGAAGCAAAAAAAATTGTATAATTCTTAGTATAAGTCCTTGTTAATTTCGATGTGGTTTTTGTAATGGCATCAACATGTTCCGAAGAACATTTATCTCAACTTTCCTTGTATGCCATTATTTGGAAAACCTTAATTTTATAAAATTTGCAACTTCATATTGGGTATGAAATGATTGTATGTCAACTTGCGTTGAATAAAATAATTGCTTTATACCAACTTTTATTGGTCATAATAATCATTGTATGCTCATCTTATGCCTATTTATGAGTGTCACAACTATTAACCTACTTATCCGATCACAATTTGCAAACCAGAAACAATAATTCGAGGCAAAAATTCAAATGTATTAATCGGCTAATAATGACACCTCGTTAAAACCTACTTGTGCCTAACATGATAGGAAAGAGTATGCCTTCGCTGTTTTTCCAAACCTGAAGACACAAAAGAACCATTACATGTAAAAAATTTCATTCTTACTCTAGATACAACTTCAGATGCTCTATGTTCCACGGATGTTTGAGGTATCTCCCCTCCTTATCTTTTAACCGATCTGTCCCCTGTTTCACTTTCTCTGTTACTTCATACGGGCCTTCCCAATTCGGTCCCAACTTTCCAAGGCTTTTTTCTTTGGTGTGAAGAAATTTTTTCCATAATACCTTGTCCCCCACTTTGAAACTTCTCTGCTTCACTTTGATAGTGAAGAGACTTCAATTGTGCACGTCGTCTTTTTTCCTCCACCAAATCAAGTTCCATAGCCCTGCTTTGATCATTCAAGTCCTCTGTATAAGATGTTACACAATATGATGGGAAACTAATCTCCAAGGGGACCACAACATCCATTCCGTATACCAAAGAAAACGGAGATGTCATGGTTGCAGTTTGTGGCGTTGTTCAATAAGCCCACAATACTTCCTGTAAATAATCTGGCCATTTTCCAGCCTTTCCCTCCAAATTCTTCTTTAATCCGTAGAGGATTGTTTTATTGGTCACCTCCACCTGACCATTAGCTTGCAGATGAAAAGGACCGGAAAAACATTCTTGTATGCCCCTGGAAACGCAAAAGCCCTTAAACTCATTGTTATCAAATTGAGGTCCATTATCTGTCGTAATTTTTATCGGCACCCCAAAACGACAACAAATATTCGATACAAAAAACTTGATAACATCTTTTGCTTTTGTACCCGCACGAGGTTCTGCTTCCAACCACTTGGAAATATAGTCAACCATTACTATGATGGTTTTCCTTCCCCCGGACGCCATTGGTAAGGGTCCAACCAAATCGATATCCGACCTATCGAATGGCAATGCTTCAGAAATACTTTCTAACAGTACCTCAGGCTTGTGGATTATATTAACATATCTTTGATATATGTCACACCTTTTTACCAACTCTTTTGCATCACTGGAAATAGTCGGCAAATAATAACCGGCCAAAAATACTCGTCGAATATATGCTCGTCATGTAGCTCTGATAAGACAAATTGTGACTTGTCCTTAGCCGAACATCTAAGCAACGGTCTACTAAGGGATTTCTTGTATAAAACTCCTCCCAAAAGGTTATAGTCGTGAGACTTAAATCGGATTCTTCTAGCCTCTGATTTATTTGTTGGTAAGATATCTTTTTTTCAAAAAGTCCACGATTTTTGACCTCCAATCGTCTGTAATAGCATTGCTTTCCTCCTCCACTGCCATCAATTGTTCTGTATTTCTTGTAACCGAAGGACACTCCTGAGTTATGACCCACAGATGATTTTTCGATCGCAAAGCAGCTGCTAAGAAATCGGGGATCATATTTTCTTCTCTTCGAACATGCTCATATTTAACTTCATCGAAGGTTAAAACCAGGTCTTTCAACATTTTCAAGTATTTGACTAACTGATCCTTTCTTGCCTCTGACTCTCCCAAAGCTTCGTTGATCACCAACTGAGAATCATTGATTAATTTAACCCATCTAGCCCCACACACTCGAGCCAATCTCAATCTTGCTAATTCTGCCTCATACTCCGTCTCGTTATTAATTGTTTTAAAACCAAAACGTATAGCTTGAAACATCGATATCCCATCAGGGGAAATTAGCTGAACTCCAGCTCCACTTCCAGAAATATTCGACCCCCCATCCGTTCGAACCAACCACTCTGTCTTATCTTGCTAACCAATAGTTTCCATATCTGGTCTCTCCGAGTGAAATTCGACCAAAAAATTAGCCAAAGCCTGAGCTTTAATAGATGTTCGAGGCTCAAAGGTTATGTCAAAATCTCCCAATTCGACTGACCACTTCGCTATTCTTCTTGATACATCCGACCTCTGCAATAAACCTTTTAGGGGGAACGTTGTTCAAACTACTATGGAATGGGCTTGAAAATACGGTCTCGTTTTTCGAACAGCTGTTACTAAGGCCAAAGCTAACTTTTCTAACTTCAAATATTGTTTTTCTGCGTCTAGCAAACTTTTGCTAACATAATATACCGGCATTAAAACATCAAGCTCTTCCCGAAGTAACACAGCGCTGACTGCAAAATCTGATACCGACACATAAACAATCAACTTCTCTCCCACCAAAGGTTTATAAAGTATTTCCGGGGACAACAAATACTCTTGAATCTGACGAAATGCTTCATAACATTCTTCAGTCCAACTAAATTTACTAGAATTTCTGAGAACTTTAAAGAAATGCGCACATTTATCCGAAGAGCGAGAGATAAACCTATTCAACGCCGCCAATCTTCCTGTCAAAATCTGGACTTTCTTAATATTCCGAGGATGAGTCATTGTTGTCAAAGCTTTAATCTGTTCCGGGTCAGCCTCAATTCCTTTTTCACTCACCATATAACCGAGAAATTTTCTAGATCGAACACCAAAAATGCACTTCTCCGGATTCAATTTTCAATTGACCTTTTCAAGTTATTAAAAGTTTCTTCTAAGTCAGAAAAATGGTCTTCATCCTCCAAAATCTTTACCAACATATTGTCAATATACACTTCTACGTTCTGCCAATCTGATTCTCAAAGGTTTTGTTTACCAGACGTTGATAAGTTTCCCCGCATTTTCCAGGCCAAACGGCATTACCTTGTAGCAATACAGTCTTCTCCTAGTTATGAACGATGTGTTTTCTTCATCCCTCATATCTAATCTGATTTTATTATAACCTGAATAAGCATCCATAAAAGACAACAATCAATTACCCGATGTAGAATTTACTAACTGATCAATTCGAGGTACTAGGAACGGATCCTTTGGATAGGCTTTATTCAGATCCGTGAAGTCCACGCACATTCTCCACTTGCCATTCTTCTTCCTGACTAAAACGGGATTCGAAGCCCATACAGGGTATTGCGACTCTCTAATACGACCTATGTTTAGTAACCGCTCGACCTCTGATACCATGAATACAGACTTCTCGTGAGAGACAAGATGTCTTTTTTTACGATGGGCCGAACATCACTACGCACTGTTAGTTTATGACAAATTATTTCCGGAGGCAGACCTGTAACGTCTTTTGCACACCAAGCAAACATAATCAACTTTGTTGATAAAAATACAATCAACTTTTCTCTAAACTCAAAAGAAAGTTTTACTCCTATTTTTAAAATCTTCTGATCATGAAACTTGTGCTCTTCATGATCATCATCTGGAACTAGAAACCCCGGGGACTCCCTCGGATCATCACAGGGAGTTATTGCTGAGAAAGTCCCATTTAGCTGTTATGCTTTTCCCAATGTATCTCCTCGAATTTGCTTTGTGTACAAAGCTATCTAGGATAACATTCTCTAGCCATCTTTTTTACTACCTCTAATCGTCCCGATATTATTTCCTACTACATACTTCAAACATTGGTGTACTGTAGAAATAACACCATACATCCTTGACAACCAAGAACGGCCCAAAATCGCAATATAAGATGTTGGTGCATCAACCACTATAAACAAAACTTCAACTTTCTTTTTGAATGGTCCCCGACCAAGCTCCACCAAGCATTCAAATTCCCTACAACTATTATCGTTGCTCATGTAAAGCCTACTATAGTTCTTTATGATCATCATATAACTGGTGGGTCGGAAATTCTCATGTAGGTGCTCATGAACAAAATATTTGCAGAACTTCCCGTATCAATCAATATTCTATGGTTCTCATGTCATCATCATCAAAACAAATAATTGGGGAGGGCAAACGATGCATTTGTGCTGAGACCCCTACTTCCAATTGCGTGGTAAAATTTACCATGTGCCTCTTTCGTGAACTGTTGGAATTTCCTGCTATAGTATCCCCCCCCAAAAATAGCTAGCGACTCAAAAAATGCACAAAGATCATTCACTTTTCCTATTGGAATCACTTCCTCTATCATGTTAACATTGTTTCTTCCCACCTTGGGATCCAAATATTATGTTGCAATGTCAAAAGCATCCACCTCCTCGGAAATCACCATTGTTGTGTCAGCATTCTTTGGAATAGCCTTCACCACCGTATTTTTCTGAGTGTGTTTTTTTCACAAAATCCTATAGCATGCCGTTTTCAATTAAAGCTTGCACTTCTTTCTTCAATGTGATGCACTCCTTAGTGGCATGCCCAATGCCATCATGGTACTTACAAAACCTATTAGAACTTCTGATTTCCCTAGGAGTTTGGATATGAAAAGGCTTTCGGAATTGCACGGTTGACTTTGCCTTGTCAAAAATTGTAGCTACAATTTCTAGTTAACTCAGCGAAATAGTTTGTACGAATCCACTTGTTTGAAATAGGCATGGTCCCTGCTGCATATTGTAATTTTGTTGATTCGTTTGGGGCCTCGGCGGATACTGACCCACCGCTTTAGGTTGCACATTAACCCGAGGAGCTCGGCTACTAGACTCAGATCTCTGAAACTGATTCTGCTCTAACTTCTCACTTGATCCCTTCTCAGATGCTTGAGTTTCTTCCACTAAAATCCTCTTCTCCACTTGATCAAGTAGATCTCCAAACGTCATCGTTTGACTCTCAGCCACTGTATCCTTCAAAAATCTGGGGAGAAGTCTCATTCTGAAAGCTGCCAAGGCTGCCGAATATTTGCAATATTCTATGTCCATCTTTGTTTTGACAAACCGATTGGTTTAATTTTTCAAACTCTCCCCAACTCTTTGCCTGCAGTAAATTATCGTATCCCTATTAGCTCGGAATTTCTTGCATCCCACAAAATTTCATCCTAAAGATATTTCAGAACATATCAAAAAAATTAATAGAACCATGGGGTAGCCTGTTGTACCACTTAGAAGAAACTCCCTTGAAGGTTTGAGAAAATGCCTGACACAACAATTTGTCACCATCATCAAAGTTGATCATGAAATTTTTAAACTGCTCGATATGATTATCGGGATCCTGTGTTCCATCGAACGTTTCTAGCTTTGATATATCAAAATGTTTTGGGAGATTTCCTGACAAAATTTCTGAAGACAACGAGGAAGCTCTCCAGTTGTGTCATGTCTTGTAAACATTAGCCCTTGAATCTTCATGGATTGGAAAATAAATCCCCCCATCGGCGGGCAAGGTGTATTAATGCTGCCATTCTGAATTCTGTTGGTCAACATTCTGATTCCCAGCATGAAAATTTCGTTGGTTATAAACCTGCTCCCCAGCATGAAGATTTTTTCCCTCTGAGCTTTCCTCTTTGAACTTCTTCCTCTACGATTCTCCACATGTTTTTTCCATGTTTCTTCTTTCGATGACTCCTTTCAAGAGATGAATCTAGTGAACTATAGCGTGAATAATCACTTGAGTCAGAAGAATCGAAGTGGCGATTTCTTTTCCTCCTCGAAGAAAGCCGACCTCGTCCTCTATACCGATCATCTTTTTCACTAGGACGATGGCATGCCTCACGCTCATCCTTTCCATAGTCAATTTCTCTCTGAACCTCCGAACGAAGATTCATCTGAGCAGCTTCTTTTTCCACTTTTAGTTTCTCGATTTCCATTAGCAACTCATTTCTCCGGGCCACTAAAATTGACTCATCCATAGCTTCTCCAGAACACTGACCATCGTGCCTTCCAAAGTCTTTAATCCTTCGAAAATCATTGCCAATTAGATTCTCTTCACAATTATTCACATCCAAATCCTCCTGTTCGTTCATCATCCTGCTTGGATTCAAAAGAATTTTCGAGAGAAAGAAAACCAGCAAACCGTTTTTCGCTTCCCACAGACGGTGCCAATGATATGATAAGAGCTTTAGGAGGACTTTTTTGTGTCAAACAATACTTAGAAGGACTAATTCGTGAATAGACTTCTTGATTGGTTAAAGTTTTTAGAGAGAAAGTCAACTAGTGTAGAGAGAGAAGGTAATATTATATTAATCATCCATTTCCCAAATCAAGTGGGGTCCTTTTATAGTACAAGTGATGGGCCTCACGGGCCTAACTACCTCTTAATTGCAGACTTGATCCCTACTTTTATTATTTAATTACAATTAATCTTATTTCAATATTTACTTTACAATTTAGGCCAAAACTTTGTTGCTTCTTTGTGATTTCACCCTTGTCTTTTATTCTTCTTTATTAGTAATAAGTGGAGTTGAGATAGCGAGGATAAAGGTTAGAGAGGGATGATAGACATAGGAAGTTTGTTCCGAGTCTTTACACCATCCAAACGTGTTTTAACTGTGGTCACTAGGTCATACGCATCAATTGTGGGAGCGTTTTATACAAATGCATCTTTAAGAAAACATGAATTCAAAAATCAAGTTTAATGCCTATTAATGATAATATATGCGGGGTTTTCAATTCCTTACACCAACCATGGTTAGTCACCGTAATTGGGTTACTTGTATCAATACAACCACTAGGGTTCCTCCATGCATTAAACCGGTCATTTTTGTTGGTCTTTTGTTTCATCTATGATTATTGGTGTGTACAATTAACCAAAGTGCGACACGTGTCATCCAAACAAACATTTTTTGTTGTAATTTTGGTCACTCCATATTTCAGACCTAAAATACTCTTCTTCTTAATTTTTTTACCATTTACTTTTTACTTTAACATTTTTTAATATTTAGCTTATATATATATATATATTGTTTACATTTTACCTATGTTACCATTTATTTTAATTTTTTACTTTGACCCAACTTACCATCTTCTTGCTCTTCCTCCAAAATTCATAAAAAATTCATCATTCTCTTATTTTCTCTCTTATTCATTTTTACTCTTTGTAATTCACTCCATAGTTGGCGTTTATAGAAATGTAAGATTAATCATTGAAGATTTTACGTAATTAGGGAAATATACTAACAAAATTAATACGACATCATGATCTAAACTATAGATTTGCATCCAATTACACACAAAAACCCAGGCGATTCAATATAAAATCAAAACTATGCAATAATCATCAAAAACAAAATAAACCCAAATGAAACAACGTAACATCAAACAAACACAATAGAAAACAAAATGAAGAAACTCACTAAAGAAAATAAAGGTGAAGTCTTGAAGCTCGGAGGCCAGATTGATCGTAGTTCACTTCTGAAAATTCTTTATAGATTCCAAGCACTAATGTTTCTTCAACATCATCTATAGCCTTTCCAATACCTAATTTCCATGTTTTTACCAAATTCTTCATAAAATCTTCATCCTGAAAACACTTAACTTTTATTTCTTGTATAATTCATCTTTCTATTTACGTTCATCTTCTATACTCTTCAGTAAATCTTTTATTTATTTACGCTCATCTTCTATAGTCCATAACAACTCTTTATTTGTTGTATGCTCAACATTCTTTATATTTTTCTCCTCTTTAGTTCAACATCATCATTTCTGAACTCGACCAAAAGTGCTTTAACATACATATTAGAAGATTTTTTAAATAATTTTCCCACATATCGAGACACAATCATAATTATCTACATCAAGTTTTTATTTCAAAAACTACAACTCAGGTTTTAATTGTGCCTCAATTTTGACTTTAGCCTAGTGATCAACATGTAAACAATTCTAATTTTTTATATATGCAATGTTCACCTCTCGATTACTCTCAAACGGCTATGATATAACCTCAAGAACAACACAAAGATAAAGACGTTGATAAAAAGAGATTAAATAAAAAGTAGAGTCAATAAAGTATATAAAACAAGAAGTTGTAAAAAAATAAACAAGCGAAGCTTACTTAAACACCCAATTCCATTTTCCTCATGGCCAACTTTAAGGAATAAATATGAGTTGGACGCACCCTCCAATGCATAAAAGTAGCAAAAAAAATTAAAAAACTCCGTAATTTTCTCTAAATAAAAAGCTTTAATTAAATCAAGAGAAAAGTCTAAAAAATTTGACAATTAGTGGTCATTTTATCAATAGTTTCATCCTTAATATTTGTTCAATATGCAGCTTTGGGAGTGGCTAGATATCACCTTCTTGTTTAGAAACGATGCTAGAAACATCATCACCTATAATAAAAATATATAGTGTCAAGTAAATTTCATTAATAGTGGTATGAACCACAGTTTCGGAGTTATCCAGCTACACACATCCCATTAGGCTTTGCTTTATTAAATTTAGAAACTTCAACATAATCTTTTTACTAACGTTTCAACTTCATCTTTTCTTGAAAAGATCAAGATATCCCCATGTCTATAAAAAACATAGAAACACAAGTCTTAAAAAAACCAATCGGCTTTTCAGGCTAAGAGAAGTAATTGTTCAGATGTTAATAACCAATTTTAGATAATACCACTTCGTGTGACCAAATTTATGGCAATTGTAGCACTTTATATTGCTAAAATATTGAAAAATACGTCTTCCTCGACTCTTAAATCAACCATGGTTATCATAATCTATGTGACTATTTTAACTCATGAATCCACCATTACTTATATATCCATCATTACCATCATGGGAATCATAACCATAAATAAATCATTATGAACAATTTTTTTCATGTGGAATATGTCTTAAATGATATCTTTAAATATAAAAGAAACTTATATACAATCAATAAATATTTATTATTACTTTATCTCATCACAATAGAAGGCATAAAAGAGACAACCTTAACCATAAACCTAGGGCTCTAATACCATGTAAGAAAGTAAGATATTATTAAATATCATGAGATGACATAACCATAGGCTTACACTGATATAAAAAAACTAAGTCCTTATAAAATAGAAAATCTCTAACTCTAATACAAATAGTAAGTATAATATAATAATGTTAATTTCTCATATTCCTTTTTTTTTCTAATTTGTTATTTCTACCACTATCTATTTTTCCTTCACTCTCCCCCTCAAACTTGTGTTAAATTATTTAACACATTTCATTAGCAGGAATTATGATCTCACACGATGAAGCTCTAACGTTATTACTTGTTTGGGATGGTGCGCACAAGACATTAAAAGCAACATAACGGGAATTCGTAATTCATAACCCATATGACAAGAAATGTTATGTCACCGTAGTTGTTTGATACTCTTCCATCCATTTACCAACAAACTCAACAAGTTGATCATAATTGTGTTCGGTTTGAGTAAAACGATCACGATAGATTTTTCTAATTATGTAAAATAAATATACTTAACAACTAAATAAAGCTTCATGAATAAAGAAAACATTCAAATAAATCAAAAGTGTAAAAGTAAAATACTCACTTTACGTTTTCCAACATTTAAAAACATTGCATGTCCATCATATGTTAAAAACATAAATGAATTTCTTGCATATTGTTTTACAAGTGGAAAGATTAATGACAGCTCTAACACTACTACGTATTGTAAAATAATAGTAGGAGATTGGCATCCTGCTGGTGGCCAAAGCTAGAAAATCTTTGATGCAAAAAACTTAAAATAATAATTAAGACGCAATAATTTATAACATAAAAACTCTCCAATCATTGAAAACTATATGGTTGGGAAACATACGAATCTTCTTAAGAAACAACAATATGTCGCAAAATGGGAACTATCTCATGAATCCTAAAATTAGCATAAATTTATCCCTTCTTTAGAAGTCGAACTCTGACACCCTCTGAAATTCCTCATTCTAATTTTTATTTGGAAGAGCTACCGTTTGAGGTATGTGTATCATTCACTCTCCAAACATAACAACTCCTCGGATGATAGTGTCATGGTTACAGCCTATTTCTCAACTTTATGGGATTCTTCACTCTTCAATTTAACCAAAATAGAAGAAGACATGGTTTTTGAATTCATCAGGGTGGAACTCTACTTAATAATTTTCTTGAACAAAAAGATCGAAACAATGTAGAATTATAAGCAATTGAGGTTCTTGTGTCGAATGATCAAAATGGAGGTACTGCCTATAAAGGTTAAACTAAAAAAAGTATGACTACTAGAAGTTTCGCATGATTCTACATCGTTAACTCATGATTTCCATTAGACCCATTGGAAGAATGATCTCCAAAAGGTAGACTCACTTTAATTTTGCCATAAAAAAAAATTCTTCTTATATACGAGTTATATATCCAAATCATTTTTCGAGTGAGAAAAGTTTAGAAGTAAAAAAAACAAAAAATAGTATTAAATTAACAAATTTTAAGCAAAAAAGAGAGAGAGCAAAATATAAAGAAAAAACGTTCCTTAAAGAGCAAAATATGAAGAAAAAAAATTCAAAGACAAAAAAAAATTAAAAAATTGGAAAATAAAAAAGATGAATGGTATCTAGAAAAAAGGTTTAATAATTCCCAAAGTGATTTCTTATTAAGTAAATAAGTTTTTTAGCCATAATTTAGATATACAAACTAAAGCTATATCATTCTAATTTCAAATGCACAAATTTAAAACCAAAAACTAGTAACAGGTCCCCGCTCATATTACTATTAATGCAACTAGATTCTCAACTTTCCTAAACAAATATATATACTTTCCTTAAACAAGGTACTCTCTCCTTACTCAAATATGAATTCTTTTTACCAAAATAACCTTCTATTTCACCTCCAACATAGTATGAATTCTTTTTACCAAAATAACCTTCTATTTCACCTCCAACATTATCTCCTCATATATCTCAACCAACTCTCGGTGATTAACCTCTCAATATATTTTTCAGTCACCAACTTAAAACTCCAATTGTAAGATATATATGGGCTCAATGCCCCAAACTTTATTCTCATTCCCTCCCAACTTTATTCAGCGGAAAACTATGGTGAAATCAACATTAATATTCACTTTGAAGATATTTTTTAAATGGTTTGTCTGATTTGATTTTTTTCGAAGAAAACCCGCAACCGCTATTCAGAGTGTAATAAGTGTGTACAGGGTAAATCTTCAGTCTGACGCAATAGCCTACAAACCAACACCACAAGATAAATCACGCCAAAAAGTAAATCACGCCAAAAAGTAAATCACACAAGATGACAAACTCAGCCGAGAAAGCGTACTTAGAGATGACAAACTCAGCTGAGAAAGCGTATGTAGAGGGACTCGAACCCATAAACTTTGCTCACAAGCATGTTTTATCTAATTTGACTTTTTATTATTATATACAATTGATAATACCCATAATTTAACTTGGAATCCGTTTATCTCCCTAATTTACCTAATAGAGAAACTAGATGATATATATTTACCTAGCAATCTTGTCAATCATGGAATGAAATTGAGAATAATATCTTACTTTTATAGTTGTTCTAAACTAAATATTCAATGGTATCATAAAGCCAAAAAAAAAAAAAAAAAAAACATATCAATCAGCTTGTCTACGTCACAACTAACGAACAAGTTGTGCATATGGCAAGAAAATATTTCAATGAACGCATTTCTAGTACACCACTAGCTTCAACTGATTACTTTATGTATCTTCAATATATATTCCTCTTTATTCTCAGAAGTCTGAAACAGACATGCAGTAAGAAGATAAAGATCTCTATCAGCACGAATATGTCATAAAACAAACATATAATTACACAAAATCAGGAAATAATGTGGGCAAGTTGACAATAACATCCACTTCCGATTACCAATTATATATTAATGTAAGGGTAACTGCTAGTAATACTCTACCTCAGTCCCCTGTCTATGACCCATGATGCCGAAAACCTATTACCTACATCATGGGTGCGATCAAACATCAAGCATGTAAGTCAAACAAACAAGAAAGTTAACTCAAACCTTGTAACTGGAGTTGTTCTAACGCGTTTTCATATCGTTAGGAAAGATCCATAGATGGTCCAGGAGCGATGAGTTGGAAGATAATACAAAGCTCAATTTATCATTGCCTACTAACACTCAATGTACAACACTTAAAAAGAAAACACCCCGGATTTACAGTCTGATCTATTTTCCTTCAGATTTACAGTTGCATCTGTAATAAGACCACTCTTGTATACTAATCAGCAGCCTAATCATCTTGAAGATTTGGTAGATAGTATCAGCTGTAACAAATTAGAAACTTTGTCATGTAACAAGCAATTTGCAAAATTCATGTTGACGAGTAAAAGACATAATTATCCCTAATTTCCTTTCTCACTTCTTCAAATTCATCTACGTACGATGCATTTACCTAGTAGAGTAATTTATGTTCTTTAATATTCATATCATCTCTTATAAAGTATAAGAACTAGTGTCTGGGTTACGACAGAATCTAAAAGGGAATCAATCAAATCAAAAACTTACAAGTGGCACGTCACGACTTTCAGAGATCTATCGGAAAATGTAGTGTGTGCTCTGTCAACAGCTTTATGAGAGTGACGACATCATCGGATGACCTAAGAAGGTAACGAGCGTTTGACCGCTTCCGTCTAACGGCGCAAGAGAAGTAATTGTCACTCTTCAGATCGAGCACCGAGGAACCTTCATGCAGCGACATTCTATCACGCACAACAGGCCGCCAGGCACCTCTTACCACTGGATTGATTCCTCTCCTTTCCAAAGTTGACAGCGAGCGTTGTTTCTTTAAGCGAGCTGTCTTGTGTCCTCCATTAGGGGAGCTGAACTTTGGCACCGGTGGAGTAAGGGGATTAGCTACTTTGGTTCTTAATAGAGGTGGGGTTTCTGAAGGGAGCTCAGGCTCGAAGAATGTATAAACATCTTCATCCTGAAAGAACAATTTCACTTGTTAACAGTCATATTTACAAAAATAATCCCATAAATACTCAAAACAGTCCAAGTAATGCACTGCTATGTATGATAACGTGGATATTAACAAAACTTTGAGTAGGTAAATCTTCTTAATCTGAACATGATAGTAGCCAGTTTATGATTATGAGTTCACAATATACCATCAACATGTAAAGGATTATTCAACTAAGGATTCAATGTAGAGGAACAAGTCATGCGGATAAATCATAAGATAATCCCTCGCTTGTGAAACAATATATGCAACATTTTTCATAATACGAACTCCAATGCTTCTACTATGACGGATGTTACAAAGATACATCATTACAATGGGTAGCATGGGGAAACAGTATGACAGTCTAATTATATTGAGTTCTTTATCAGAAACAACAGTATTTTACTTGTACTCTTGGCCAATTTTATAACCTATCAAGTTTTTAACTTCTGCTGAGATATAAATCAAAAAATATGAGAAAGAAAGAATGTTTTTATCATATATTTGTGTGCCTAAGAAAGAAAATGAATGGAAATTATGTTCAAGATTGCAAAGAAGAATTAGAAGTTTATACATGACCATAATGCAAAAGGGAAGAAAATCAAGATTTTGAAGGCCTTGTATTATTGAAAGGAAATGAAAAACAAAAGATAAATGGAGCTCGACTAAATTTTCTTTTTTTCTTTCTCAAAGATTTTCGTAGATCCACAAACAAGTTACAAGAATTTTTGCATACCATGTGTTTTTGAAACTAGATACATGAAATCAAAGTTCGAAGAAGGGATCTTTCCGATGCACAGATATATATATGGATAGTATGTCACCAGTTACCCATTATTATGGTGAAACCATTACGATTGCAGATGATATGATGCAGAAGCTAATGGTAAAGATAGAACCTTTTTATTGTCCAGAAATAGATATAACCAGTTCAATGCCGTTTTTGCAGCTACAAAATGTTATTTAAAAAGACAAACCTTTCCCAGGAAGTGCCCAATACACAGGACATAGTCAATAGGAGCCTTCATGCCTTGATTATGAACTATTTCTCCTAAGATACGATCAATTGCTGCACCCTGCATATTCCACAAACATCATGTGACAAAGTCAGCATCGCAATTCTAGTCAAATCACATTAACTTAATTAGCAAACTGTTTGCGCATACCTTTGTAACACCAACAGCTCGAACCTCTACAGATCGGCTACCTTGGACAACATCAAGAGCTGCATTAGAGATGGGGCCTGTCCACAAATGCTGCAACATATCTCTCGCTTGCAATCTCCCGAACTCAACATCTTTATAATCACGAACAGAAAAAACAATGAGCTATGTGAAATATTCAGGTACTTCAAACATGTTAATGGTACAATTCTATATCAAAGTTTCCTCTTAGCTTTTCATCATCTTTGCCCAACATGCAAAAGAAAAATCATTATAATCATAAAATGTGAAATCTGAAATCCAAAATCTTTCTCCATTTTCCTTAGACCGAAGCTAAGGCTTTTTAGTAAATGAGAAGAATAGTACACTAACCATAGGGATCGTTTGTTTACCTGAATATTTATAATTCCATACAAGTGAGGTTTCACGTAGCTCAAAATGTGATCGAGGTGTTCTTTCAGTAAAATACTCGAACACGTGCTGAATTCACGAATTAGCACCAGAAGATTTAGACTCCAGTAGATATCATATAGGCCATATCATACCAAAGTTTATACAGATTAATGAATCACGACCTTTACGCTGTCCACCCAATCCATGCTCAAATTTTCTGGCATTGTCGTCATCCACTCTCCTGTAGTAGGACGTAGAAACATTCCGTTTTCTGCAGCTAACCACATATTGTATTCGCCAAAATTCTGTTATATTTTAAGGTATTAGATCAAAGGAAGAGCAGGCAATGAAAAACAAACATTAGTACAAGGAAACAACAGTACATCGTCCAGGACACTTCTATCACTCCCACTTATAACAACAACGGTTGTCTTTGGATCATCGCATAAGTTCTTCATGGATTCTATAAGATCCGGATGCAATTTTAGCTCCATTTCTTTAATTTGATCTCCCCTTGTGCCTAAGGTGTTTATTGGCTCAGTAAGAGTTGCATAGAATCCCTGTAAAATTAAAGACACTACGATGGTTAAAAGTAACATAGCTGTAATTCAAAACGAAATGATGCAATGCTGTCACAGCCTCCCTGAGTCTATAAGATAAGACTTCCATTAACTGCAAGAGCTTTCACATTTGAGTTACATAACAATCATACAGACTATGACTTGGTAAGAAATCAGTTTAAAGTCTTTAGAAAGGCAGAAGTAATCAGTAAGAAAAGCATCTATCTCCTAATTTTCTTCCAGTCTATCTGATTTGTTTTTTTTTTTTTTGTCTCATACTACTTTTAATGGACTAACGAACTCCAAGCTTTATTGGACATACATTCTTATTGAAGGTTTCCTTTTCAATCTTGCTACCTTAAATTTAATAAAAACTCAACCTCGTTAATATGTAGATACGTCAACCATTGGTTAGGGTATGACTTTCTGATGTAACCATATAAACAAAATCCAGAATGCTTAACCATCTACGACTATTAGAAAGCTTTTCAAAACGCAAAACACACACTATATAATATTTCAACAGTCAAAAGGAGAGATCATATATCTCAATACGTATAAGGACATACCAATATAACCAGCCGATTGTTAGATCGCACATAACTAGTAACTGCAAGTTCCATAGGAAGAATAGGAGGAATTTGCTTTGTTCTTAGTTGCGCTTCAACAATGGTATCATTGAGTTCACTATACACATAAAAGTTATGATAGAGTTTAAAAACAAACTTAATGGTAAGGTTCATCTATCTAATACATAAGGAAAAACAATACCTTCAACGTCTTTTTCATATATATGTAGGATATCGGTTGATCATTAAATAAGAGCAGTTTTAAGACCTTTGACTAAAAGTAGACTAGAACATATGAAGCTTTATAATTTATGAAGCCTTAGTAAATTGCAGAAACAAGACAATGATTGACACCTTACAAAGGTTGCAGCCCATTCTTGTGATGTGTGACTAGTGACATGCCTAAAGTTGTGGTGATGTCTTTTTTCTCTTTCATCAGCTGGCATATTTAAGGCATAACCAATAGAAGCTGCAACTTCAGTGACATTCCATGGGTTTACCAAGACAGCACCAGCGCCAAGGGACTGTGCAGCACCTGCGAACTAGAAATATAAAAGATAGTTTAATTTAGTTACAATCCCAAAGTCTATGAATTAGTCATAACAACAGACAGGAGTGAACATATATGATATACCAAATAGGCAGGATGCACTCTTCCAATAGTTTAAAAGAGATATCATAGATTTTACACATGTTTGAGGACTGTCATGAAGGAAGTTCATAGAAGTCGTCTGTTGTCCAGAAAATGCAAAAAAATGAGAAATTATCCTTATGTTTCAAAATTTTGAAAAATGTTCTGTTAATGATAGAAGAAAAGCTTGAGATAAGGAAACAATATTACTCTATTTCTTTACTTGGGTGGAAGGTATTACTACATAAACATTGTAAAGAAGATATCTCATTACAAATTTACAACGAAATTAGCTCACGAAGCACTCAATGAAACATATGACTCTCACACTTGTTCTGCTCGTGGTAGCATTAAATAGGTTTAAATTCCCTCTTCGAGAAACTTCAAAAGAAAACTGACAAGGAAAGGAATATTGTATTTTCTATATCTTGTTGATGTGCTCTATTACCTCACTTAGAATAAGAACCCCTTTCTTGGAATCTTGGCAGGCAACAAACTCATAGCTTACAAGGTTCATGCCATCTCTCAAAGATGTAACAAGTGCCACATCTACAAATAAAGGAGAGAGAAAAATTTAGAAAAATAAGACAGTCTGAAAGTTATGCATACTCTAAATGATCATACAACATACTCTGTGATACTTTTACGTTAAGTTAAAAGGTTGAAAGTTATAAAACTGGAAAGTAAACTTAAGATTTTGGTTAAATAGAGTGCACTATAACACAGAAGACATTCATGTGTAAATGAATGTCATACCATGAAGTCTTCCAGATAAACCTATCATGTGTATACTTTAGAGCTTCCTAGAATGCTGCTTATAATTATAAGAAGCATGAGAATCAATATAATATATATATATATATATATATATATTGTTTCTATGGGTTAATTGCAACATAATGATGCAATTCTAGTGTTATTGTACTATACATAAAAAAAATGGGAAAAGAAACAACAAATGGCAGTACGCAAAACTAATCTAGCTGCAGTTGCTTGACAGTATCAAACATAAGAGTTTGTAAATACATACAACACATAGACTAAGTCTGCAATAAGTATGATTCTTTGGCTATGAGAAGTAAAGGGAAAACAATAAATACCAGTGACTGCATAGAGTGCACATAATGCATGAAAATCAAGAGACCTATCCTGCAGAAGCAGAACAGATATCTTCAAAAAAGTTTACATGATCAAACAACACTAATGAATTCAGATAAAATACTACAAGGTGATATTTGAAAAGGGTACTGTCAGGGATGCAGATCAGGATGAACCCTAAAAGAGGCAGTCTTAAGGATGCAAATTCAGCAGACACATAGCTAGTCTGTCCAGTTTTCAGTTTTAGAATAAGATAAGCAACGGAAAAGCAGCCCTAAGGACAGTTATAGTAATGTGCGAGTAAAATACATAATAGAGAAAATAGTATTTCAGTCCAACCTTGGGGAATCAAATGAATTCCTTGTAGAACTTACATAGGAGAGGTTCTTCCCCCTGCTATAAAGCGGTTTCTAACGGGAGGGTTCTTCACTCTTGCTAAGGTCTTTATTAAAGAGACGTACATAAATCTAAGAATATGAAAGGGGTCACAACTGTAAAGTATGTAGGGTCTGGAAGCATAAGTACTGTCCATAGTATGGCTAAAAGTCCATAATCCAAGATGAAAAGGAAAGGAAGCATACATTACATAAGGAACCATAGGGTAAAAAGATTTTATAATAGCAAATTCTGCAATCAAAACAATATTAAATGATGAGGTAGGACAATATGTGCAACTGTCTTACCTCTATATAATAGTCTTTTTCTAAAATTTTAATTCACATACGAGTCAGTTGCATATAAAGGAGTTCCACAAGATAAACCAAATTCATAATAGAAAAATTATTTGGCTTTGGCAAATCCTATCTTATCACATGTAGCAATATGACAAAAGTTCTAATATATGGAGAGAACTACATGGATGCTTAGAGAAAATACAAGTGAATGCGGAATATCCACATTGTTCTCTTACTGCTTTAAGGATCAATGCCATATGATTTCAAGATGCTAATTTGAAAAATAAATACCAAACAAACAAAGACAGACCAGGTGATGAATCGGAACAGCAGTGAGAGTTCCAAATCTTCCATTAATCCGCCCTACAATCTCATGAACCTGGCTAGTGAGCTTCTGATCTGTCAAAAGAGATACTTATGATTAGAAGTAGAATTTATTTTGGTTAAAAAATATAGACAAATTTCTAAGCAGCACATCGACAGAAATAAAGTTATAGTTCCTGATAATTCGTGCTACAAAAATCTGACAATGTCAAGCAATCTAAATAAAAATGAAAGAAAGATTTTTGTAGGGTTCCTACACTCAGGAACATCTGTCCTTGTTGGAACAGCAATCTGCAGTAGAACAACTTGATCACGCCAACTTGGGTTTTCCTCTAGGAACTTTTCAAAAGCCAAAATCTTTTGCGGGATTCCTTTAATCATATCAAGGCGGTCAACACCTAGCATAACCTGGTATAATTGGAGAAGAATAAAAAATAGTCCAGAAAAAAACCAACAAAATTATCAAGCTAACATAATCAGTTGTAATTTAGACATGTATCACCTTTCGCCCAGCAAATCTCTCTTTAAGTTCTTTTATATGATCCTGGACTTGAGGGAGTTCAAGAGCTCGGACGAACCGATCAGAATCAATCCCAATAGGAAACTGTAATTTAGAGTTTCCAAAGACGGAAAAGACAATTGGTAGTGGTGAGAGAATTACATATAGATTCCTCGAACACTTAATAGCTCGTGGAATATAGAAAATTAAATCCGTAATTGACAAAGATCGTCGATAACATAGAAAATAACAAAATAAAAAATGATGATCAATGCATACCGCAGCAACACGAGTCAGCTTTCCCTGATCTTCTACTCCTTCAGGTGTACCCTCGAGTCCAAGTATACGAGTACAAGCACTAACAAAGTGTCTAGCATAATCATATGTATGAAACCTGGAAGGTAAAAAGAGCAAAAACTATCCACCATAAGAGTGTCATTCAGAGGAGTAAGATCTGAATTTTAAGATTGTGAGAATCAAACAACTAAACAGATCAGTCCCATTCGAGTTAATATAACTATAAAGAGTACAAGAACATGAATTTACCCAACTAAGTCTGCAGCAAGAACAGATCTTAGCAGCTCCGATCGTGATGGCAGGGTTCTATGGATTTCGGAAGATGGAAAGGGGGTGTGGAGGAACCAGCCAACTTTCATATTCTTATTATATTCTTTTAGACATTGTGGAAGAAACATTAAGTGATAATCATGGCACCAAACCACATCTCCTTCTTCATAATGTTTGTTTACCACATCAGCAAACATTTGGTTGGCCTTCTTATATGCATCAAACTGCGACTGAAAACAATGAGTGGTTGCAAGTCTGTCTTCTTGTGGAAGCCCAAGATAATGGAAAAGAGGCCATAATATGTTGTTACAATAACCATTGTAATATTGATGAACAATTTCCTCGTCAAGAAATACTGGGATGCACCTCTGCACATAGATGAAAAACATACATGAAAAAATGTCACATTTTCCACATAAAATAAAAAAGAAAATTAAAATTGTACATGTGATATAGTAATATAAGCATATACAGTTACTTGGAATCAAGACAATACCTTTTCAGATAAAGCTTTAGTCAGAGTTTTTTGTCCAATATCATCAGGCACATTTACACCTGCCCAACCGATCCATCTAGCTTCAAATTCCCTCACACCTTCAAAAATATAACCAATTTTGGTTTGCCTCAACTTTTTTAACTAACGACATGCAGTTGTGCCAGACACTAAACAAAGGCACCATTCCTGAACATGGGAATTATGCATAACAAACTAAAGCTACATTTGAAAAGAGGTACAGAGGAAAAGGTACTTGCAGCGGAAGGAATATGGACAAATTAATGTATACCTTTGCTTTAAAACAGTGCAAGTGATTGAATACATAAGACTACATTAAAAGTTCACTATAACTCTCAAAACACTTTCCAGTATTACTTCGTTAAAAACCAAAACAATAAGGAATTAGTTTTTGTTTCCCAATATCTGTATCTGTTCGATCAAGCAAATTATTTGTTTTCTCTTCATTTTGTTTCTCTCAAAATGTCCTAAATCAATGCATACAAGGATAATTTGGGTCAATTATATAGTTATACATTTATACTAACCAAGAAGCGCACTAACAAGACCACCGACACTTATTTCAAGTTGCCATGAGCCATCTCCTCGCCTCACAGCAGAGACTGGTAGCCGATTGGCTACTACCAAGAGACGTTGTCTTGAGGCCCATCCATCTTGTCTTTCATATCGATCAGATGGTGATCGCAGTGCTGCAAACCCATCACATGCATCTTCTTCTAAAGGAATCCCCGAGTTTTCACTCTCACTTGGAGAAAATTCATTGGAAAGTAGATCTGCATCTCCCGCGCTTGGACTAGAGGTCCTGTTTATTTTCCTCAACTCTCTCTCCCTAAGAAGCCTCTCCAATCTAGTCTTGGGTGTTGCGGGATTGTTAGCATACTTATTTGACGGAATTCGATTAGTTCGCAAAGCAGCCTACACCGCAAAATGATTATGGAGTAATTCAACAGTATATACAATCTCATTTACAAGGAAAATATTTCTTCTACATCAATATGCTTATACTTAGAACCAAATAAAAAAAACAACAATTACAATGCTTATACACATAAGGTTCTAACTCATCCCTGATTTCGGATGATTGACCTTGGACCACGTCTTTCAACATAAATAGTTCACAGTGATAGCTAACCTACTGTGGCAAGAGACTAATCTATTAGTTAAATACAAACCATGCATAGAACCAGAAACAGAGGCAATAGAACTATAATTCACCAGTAAATTCTACACTAAATTCTAGGTTTTCGCTCAAAATCAATGATCTATAGCAGCAGAAAAACTTGGCACGCAACCAAAACAAGAGATGCTAGCGATACCAAAAGATGAAAATCAGGCACTACTGTAACAACGACAATCAAATTCCAATATAGGAAATCCAACTCACGGGCGAAAGTAAAACAGTTACGAAAAGAACTTCACTCGATAATTAGATACCGTAATTTACCAGACTGCTCTGCAGAATGCTGATCTCCTCAGATGGAGTCACATTCATGACCGAGTCACGGGAGCGAGTTCTCTTCCGTTACGATGATAGTGATGGGGAGCGAAAGGCAACCAGCAGAGAGCTGTAGTTGGCAGTGCGATATTCAACAATAAGCACCGATCATCATCGTCGTCGTCTAGAAATGGAAGTGAATAATGTGATGAAATTGATAGCTTATCCAAAACATATATAGAACAAGAAAAAGTTATGATTTGGTTTGCTTTGGTGAGGATGACCTACTGCGGCACGGTTTTAAGGGTCATGCACCACCACCGCCCACCGTAGATATAAGATTTTGGCAGAATTTTGAATGCTGGATTTTGGAGAAATTAAGGTCTTTATATAATTCATGCCCAGTGGGGCCGTGATATTATATGCACTACGAGGAGTAACTCATACATAGTACACTTGTTTAGTTTTATTTCACAAATGGTCCAAAATTTATGATTGGTTTTTTTATTATAATATTTTTCTATAAAGTTTTTTAATTTAAAATAGTCTCTTCATACATCAACATATTTGGGAATATTTCTCGATCATAACAGTTTTGATAATTTATCAAAATTATCATAGTCGGTGGAGGTTCATCAAACGATTTGAAATTAAATGATTGAATTTATCGAAATCAACAAATTAATAAAATTTCATCGGTTCTGAAATCAAAACATTTATATAATGAAATTGTCAAAATTAAAAGATCGAATACGAATTTAAACACGAATTTATCATGCATCTAATATTTTTTAGTCATTTTTTATAATAAAGTTGAAGTATTAATATATACCTAAAATCTAAATTATTTTATATTTTATAATCTTAAAATTTATTATTTATTCCATTTCGGATTTCAAATTTTTAACAAAAACACTTGGTTTTACCTTCTTGCATTTTATTTATTTTCTAATTTATAATTTGATATCAGTATCAAACTCTTATTACAAGAAACACATCATTAAGCTAAATCACGTATATGATTTAACTTCTAAAATTAAACTCTAAAAAAAGGTGGATGGTTACTGGGGAAATTTGGATTTTTGGTGTAAAATTAAATCAATGATAAATTAGGATTTTCCTTTATAGAGAAAATAACAAGATGGAGTTTTTTTTATGAATGATGGAGGAAATAATAAATTTTATGGAGGGAAATAGCTTCACCCAATTGATAATTATCACTTAGTTCTCTTTTTTATATAATATCTTAAATACTCTTACTTACGTGTATACACTTAATTTAATAGGATTTGTTTTTCTCGACTATTTTTCTCTTTTTATAATTTCACGAGTTCATCTAGATATCGGGAGCGGGCTAATCTGAAACAAATAGTCGCCAAACTTGAAGTCAGGTACCCAATCTCAACCTCTAGGCATTAGATTTTTATCCTTGAACTGTCAAACTCGTTATCAAAATAAATAATAGCACTATTTAAAGCGTTCGCCAAGTCACATAGAAATTCTTCCATTTTTTTTGAAATTAATGGTTTCGGGAAAAGTACAATAAACATTTGATAGGTTTCCTTCTTTTAGATGAACGATTTTATACATGTGAATTGTGATAAACGATTTTTTATATATTACTTTATTTAAGATAAAAAATTTGAAATGTAAAACCAGATATTAGTTTCAAACCGAAGAAGACGATGTAAGTAGGAATTGTGAATCTTGACATACATATAAATGTGAATCGCGAATCATGAATATAAATGTAATCGCGAATCATGAATATAAATGTAACCGTGAATCATGTTTCAAATAAAATACAAATCGTGAATTGTGTTCATAAAAAAATGCACATATTGTTATACTTTGAAGTGTTAATCATATCTATTTTATAAATATGAACAGTGAATCATGTTTTGAGTGAAATGCAAATTGTAAATTATGTATATCATACAAATATGAAAAATGTTATAATGTGAACTATCAAGTATGGTTATATAATAAATATGAATTGTGAATAATATAATAAATATAATTCATAATTATAGATAGGAAACTTCTAGAGTGGTCTTGGATGTTTTCAAACTAAATCAAAAAACTGCAATTCGTCATATTGGTTAGTTTGAATACTTGGAAAGCATGCCTAAATTTATTTTTATCCCAACGAGAGGAGTTGGTTAGAGATAACTTCCAGTTAATTTTTTCATACGGTGAATAAAAAAATATATATTTCTTAGATAGTAATGATGATTTTGTGAGTACGATACCAGCTTGATTTCAAATAATGTCCAATTGTTAATATTAGCATAGTAGTATATATGGTTGATCTATAAACACTTAAGAAAACTAATTTAAGTTTATTTGAAGCTTCAAATGAAAATTTAGTTAGTGAAGAGAGTAGTCATGGAGTTAGTTTTTTATAAGAATATATAACCTGTTATTATTTGTTAGGTTAATGAAGTTACAAGTGTTAGACAATTTTTTTATGAATGGGTTGTATTTATAAGATTAACTTTATGTCGTTATGTTGCGGAAATAGTTTTACTTTATATATTTGTATAATAGTAGTTCAAATTAACTGGTTATTGTGAGAATAAATTCTCAAGTAGGATTGTATAGAGATTTTATGCATCACTTGATACCTCCATTAGATATTATACTTATGGAGAGTGGTTTTTTAAGAGAAAGTAAAAAACATTTGACATCGGATTTGATTAGTAAAAAGATAAAATATTATATTAGATCCAGAAGATATGTGATAGTCAAAAGCGTACAATCGTTAGTTAGGTACGAATATAGTTTAGATATAACTCTAGATTCCTATAGAGAAAGCTAAGAAATCCATTTACACATATAACTCTAACTATTTTAATAATAGTGAATGATATTTAAAATAAGTGTAGATTCTTGATATTACAAGTGACTACTTACTAGAATATATTTCTGAAACTAACTTCTTCAAATGGTGTTTCATAGAATTTGGCTCTTATCTCCAAGGATCTGGTCCGTATATAAGTAAGAACACAACCGATCTCAACACTAGTATGATATATTCCGCCTCCGTATATAAGTAAGAACACAACCGATCTCAACACTAGTATGGTATTGTCCGCTTTGGCACCCAAAGGCCCTCACGTCTTTGCATTTGGTCCACTACCAAAAGGCCTCATACTAGTTGAGGTATGTTCTTACTTATATATCACTGATCCTTCCCATGTTTAACAGACGTGGGATGTAGGACTTTGGCCGCCGCCCTAACAAATCCTCCTCTCGAACAAAGTACCACTTGGCCTCCTCTCAATTGACTTTCATCCACTCATTCTAATCAGAAGTTGCTCCACCTGAGCAATAGAGCTTTTATAGCGGATCTATCTACTGACTCGACCATCCTACGCTTGTTCCTTAGCTCCACTATCCACTCCAATAAAGTACCACCGCTTGATGAGTCATGGACTCTCCGAACTAGGATCTATAGAGTAGATCATTCTACCTTGAGCATGACTACTGGTTCATCATATTTGACCTCCGAGAATATTACCCCCATCGCGTTCCACACTAGTATGATATTGTCTGCTTTGGCACCCGAAGGCCCTCACGACTTTGTATTTGGTCCACTACCAAAAGGCCTCAAACTAGTTGAGGTATGTTCTTACTTATATACTACTGATCCTTCCCATGTTTAACCGATGTGGGATGTAGGACTTTGGTCGCCACCCTAACAGTTTTAATAGCTATTATGAACAAATATGTAGTCCTAAACACGAATTGTGAATGTATGTAAATTTAAACATGAATTGTGAACGATTATTAACTACTAAATATGAATTATGAACGATGAGTAATGTTCAGTTTGAAATTTGAATCACATAATACTTACAAATGTTAATTGTTATATTATTGATGGTTTTTTATAATTGTGTATGGATTTTTCTAGTGGCACTTGCTATTGTTGGGTCTAGAGATTTTGATAATTGATTGTGGTTTCTTGAGATGTTAAAGTCTCACTTGTTAGATCGTTAAGTCGTATTTATATTGGATCGTCAATTAGGTATAATTAATGATGTTTATGATTTGTTTCTTTATTGTTATCATGCATAATATATTTTTCATCTTATTGGGAATTTAAAGTGTGCATTGAATTGTATATCCGTAAAATTTAGGTTTACGACGATTTACAAGTTTAAACAATGTGTTTATGTCGTTAATCAAAATACGTACACTAAATGTATGGAAGAATTTATTGATGAATGAGGTCAAACATTGTTTATTCTTTGTGAAATTTTTCCTTCAAACAAATATATTGATGAATGAGGTTTGAAAGTGTTTGGTTTTTTGTGAAAAATTGTGGATGTACACTAAATATATTGAAGAATTTATTGATGAAAAAAACCTAAAAGTGTTCCGTTTTTTGTGAAAAGTATCGCTATACAATATGTATGTGCGTTTTTCTTAATGCAAACTGTACAGTTCCATGACATCTACTCCAATTGAGTATTTAATCTTCAAATAAAAAAATTACGGTCTTCCTATTGATAAGGATATAAATAATTTAGGAGTGAATATAATTACTAAAAGTGTCTTTAATTGAGTATTTTATAGTTAAATGATAGATATAATACAAAATGTAAGTGTAGAGGACTATGTATGCAATTTATAGCAAATATGTTTGTATTAAGTAAAGAAGTTGGGTGAATTATCCACTACTACTAATTAATTTTGTTATATGTAAACACCTACATCTATAAATAGGATGGTGAAATTCGAAAGTAAGATTGATTGACATTTGGCTATTTTACTCTTGATTGTTTTCTCTCTTTAGAAACTTGGAACTATATTTTATTTCTAAGATTCTCCCAATCATACTTGTTCTTCTATTTATTCTCATTAAAAGAATCAAAACTTATCATTGGCAACCATAGTGGGAGCATGTGTGGTTCCTAAATATCAAATCTAAAACTTTTAAAGAAATTACGATCGAGATACAATGATTCTCCGAAATCAAATCTGATCCAGCGATTATGGTAGAGAATGAAGTGCTCGAATCAAGACTAGTAAAAGAAGAGAATTGAGATGAGATTCGAGGGAATGATCAACGCGAACAATTTAATGTTGAAAATCGAATAAATCAACTATTAGAAAGAATAACTGAAATAAACGATCAGCTCGATCAAAGAGAACAGCAACTCCAGTCTGGTAAAGTAAGATCTGAGGTGCGATGTGATAATGAACATAAAAAGGTAGAAGATACATATGATGAGTCTCATAATATTTATCTAGTACGAAGTGAGTAGTGAAAAATACAGTTTTGGTGAGACAAAGGATATTCTTCCATTAGAAATGAGAAAAATGATAAACAACGTTACATGCCAACTAATGCAAGTAAATCTTCTGAGTCAGATTCCGATGAGATCGATCACAACCCCGAAAAGCAAAATCCGTATAGGCAAGAGAAAGACTGGCACACTTTGATAATGGAGGATAGTTGTCCTCGGAAATCTCGAAGAGAATATAAATCTAAGAAAGATGATAAGACTGGATTTGTAATGGACAAAATATTTTTCGAATGTAATACCTCTTATCGATATGTTAATCATGCAGATCATCATTTATATCCAATTATGGGAATAGTTGGTGTTTATCAATATATATGAAAAGTGGACTCGAGAACTTCTACGGTGTCACCTGAAATAAGGACGATGCCTCTTCTGAGGTGGTTTGACATTTCAAAGATGGATAAGTTTGATGGCATGCAAGATCCTAACGATCATATAGAACAATTCAAGAATTACATAATGAATTTTCAGGATGATAATCGCTTAGTGTGTAGAGATTTTTCACAAGCATTCAAAGGTACGGTTTTAAAATGGTACAATAGAATTCTGAGGGGATCAATAACTAGCTTTAGGGGTTTCCACACTGTTTCTAAAGATAATTTGTGAGAAGTAAAAAAATGTGAGCTAACGGGGATACGTTAATTCAATGCAAGCAAGTTGTTGAACAGAAATTGAAAGATTATATTATGTATTTCCTTACTAACAAAGATATAGTTTGAGGAATTTAATGAGCAAGTATCATGTGCAGCTTTTAGACAGGGTTACTTCGTGGTGATTTAGCTAACGAAACTACGAGGATAATGACGTTGAATTTATGGGCTTTGATGGCTCGGGTTGAAGAGTATATAAAAATGGACGAGTCAACAAGGGTTCAGATCAGATCAGGGTGTTTCACATTAATTCAGGACAATTTAATATTTCTATTGGCCAAGTACATCAAGGCAACACTTCAAATTCTCAGGGCCCTTCCGACCGAGGACTATCACTAATTTACCTCATCGGTCTAGGTTGGTACAACACTGTAACTATCCATCACTTCGGGTCATGGAAAACCATTGGGTAAAGCCACAACACTTTGTGGAGTTGACTGAAAATGTGGCAACAATTTTTGAAAGAGTAAAGAATCGTGTTAATTTTAGAAAACCATAACCTATAACTAGATCAAAATAAGAATGAAACAATAATTTTTTTAAATACCATAATGATGTGAGGCACGATACATCGAAATGTATAGTGTTAAAGAAAGAGATCAGATTCTGATAGAGAATAACAAGCTCACAACCTTCATTGATGGTCAAGGAAATAATCAGAATAATCTAAGCACGTCAAAACATGTGGTGAGTGTGCCTTCAAAGCAGGAGAATACGTTAATAATCGTTGATTCAAAGCCAGAAAATAAGGATAGCTTCAATGTCAAAATATTTAGACCATTTTCTAGATCCGAATATTGTGATGGTGGTAAGTGAGCTAGTGAAATCAGGAAGATTTTATAATTTGTGTGACTACTTTGAGGCTTTAGATATTTTTGGAGATGATACTATGGCTGGAAATACTAATACCTCTATGAAAAGACATGTGGTGAGTCTAGGAACCAAATTTGAAGGAAAAATATTTACTCATATATATAGGGAAAATACCACACATTTATTTTGTTTGATGAGGATTATTTAAGGGGATTGATGGTCCTCATGAAGATGCGATGATGATCGGAGAATAAATAACGAAAATTAAGATTCGCAAATACTCATTGATACTGGTAGCTCAACGAATATTTTGTTCAAATCAACATATAATAAGATGCAAAACCCGCACGTGATTTTCCGATCTGAGCGTACTATAATTGGATTTACAGGGGTAACAACACAATTCATAGGAGAATTCAAGGGTGAAGTATTTTTTTAGGACGTGGTCCTTTTAAGAAAAGAGTTCAAGTATTGTTTATGATATTGGATTGTACAACTAGCTACAATGCTATTTTTGGGAGATCATGATTATCTAGAATGCATTTTGTGGATTTTACGGCATTAGTGCTTGAATTATGTAATTGAATATCGTGTTAGGGTGGTTCAAACTGATCAGCAGGTGGTCATAAAGTGTTACACAACGGTTTTGCACGCTAACAAAGCCATAGCTAGTGATCAAATGATAGAATAATAATCAAAGGGATTGACCTTGGATTTTGATGGGGTCGATGATCCAAGGGAGACCCCGAGTTTTTTTATAGTAGGTGAAAATATGGAAGTGTATATGTTTCCTAATGGGAAAAGTCTGCGAATATGGACGTTGTTGTCACCTATGTTACATTATAAATTATTGAGGTACTTGTCTAACATTTTAAAGATATTTGCTTAAAAACTAGAGATGTTGCTGGGGTTCCATCCGATGTGGTATGTCATAGCTTGGCTTTGAACCCAAAAGTTAGACCGGTCATTTAAGAGAGGAGAACGTTTTCGGTGGAAAAAATTAATGCGATTGTGTCAGAAGTGGATCGATTATCTATGGTAAGGCATGTCCGAGAAGCACATTATCTGTTGTGGACTCCAAACCCAGTGTTAGTAAGAAAGTAAATGGAAAATAGAGGATGTGTATCGACTTCACTGATCTTAAAATGACATGTCCAAAGGATCTATTTCATATGCCAAGGATTGACCAGCTCATGGAAAAAATCCTTTATGTTATAGATGCATTTGCGGGATATAATCAGATTTATATGAATCAGAATGATCAAGAAATCACTACATTTATAACTCACAAAGAATTGCACTGTTTTCGGGTTATGTCTTTTGGTCTAAAGAATGCTGGAGCTACATACCAAAGATTAGTAAACAAAGCTTTTACTGCTCAAATTAGACGGAATATGGAGGTTTATATTGATGAAATGTTAGTTAAAAGTTCGGTAGATGATGAACACCTTTGAGATTTGGAAGAAATCTTCGCAAATTTAAGAGCCATGCGCTTAAAGTTAAATCCGGAGAAATGTAATTTTAATGTTAGTCTGAGGAATGTTTTGGGGGTATATCATAAGTGAAAAAGAAATAGAAGCTCATCTTGATCAATTAAATTCTTTGATATCAATGACTTATCCTCGGTCAATAAAATATGTGTAGATTTTGACAAGAAGATTGACAGCTTTAAATAGATTCATTTACAGATCTTCTGATAAATATGCTCATTTCTTCTAAGTGTTGCGACGATCAAAAGAATTTTATTGGACACTATAGTGTGAGAGGGCGTTTACCAAGATTAAAGAGCATTTATCATCACCAGAAGTTTTGTTTAAGCCGTAAGTTGGGGAGCAACTATTTTTGTATATTGATGTCTCAGATTTTGCAGTTAATGTTATGATGGTAATAAAGGTGAATGGATATCCTAGACCAATATATTATGTAAGAAAAAAAATTGAATCTTGAAAAGTTGGCTTTAGCTTTGGTTGTTACTGCAGGAAATACATTTCTATTTTCAGACTCATTCAATCGTGGTTTGAACATCGTTTCCGTTGAAAAATAAGTTACAAAGACCTGACATTTCTAACCGAATAATAAAATGGTCTGTTCAATTAGGGGACTCTGATATTGATTTTATCCCTCGAACAGCTACTGAGGCTCAAGCTTTAGCAGATTTTTTAGTTGAATTTTATTTGAGTCATTTTGATAAGAAGAGTGATATAAGTTCATTACCAACATATGCAGTATGGGTAGTTCGAATCGATTGCAATGGGATCAACTCTGAGAGTACAATTGATTGCTCCCTCAAGAGAAACTATGTACCAGGCCATACATAGAGAGAGAGAGAGAGACAAAATTCCAAAAATCTTATATTTATCGAAAATCTTATATTTATTTCGGCCCTAAAATTCTAGTATTTATTTTGGACCCCAGATTTTTGTATTTCAACCCCTAAACTCTTGTAATTACGACCATAAAATTCTTTTATTTCGACCCCAAATTGTTGTTTTTTGATCCCGAAATACTTGCATTTCAATCTCGAAATTCCTTTATTTCGGCCCCGAAATTCTTGTATTTTGGCCCTGAAATTCTTGTATTTTGACCTCAAAATTCCTTCATTTTTTGACCAGAAATTCTTGTATTTAATCCCCAAACTTTCTTCATTTTCGACCCGATATTCTTGTATTTGAGCCCTAGAATTTTGGTATGTTGGCCTCGAAATTTTGGTATTTTGACCTAGAAATTCTTGTATGATACCCCAAAATTATTTATTTTTTTACCCAAAATTTTGGTAAGTCGACCATAAAAGTCCTCGAATTTTTTGTATTTTGACCCCAACATTCTTGTAGACTTTTTCTCACATAATATACTATAGGTAGATAATTTTCAACTTCTCTTACCAAAACCGCAGTTCCTGCATAATCCAACAAGATTATGTAGACAAATAGTTTCTCTCCCACAACAGGTTCAGTCAAAAATTATGGAGAGGATATGTGTTTTTTTATCTTTGTAAAGGCTTAATCACATTACAGAGTCCAATTGAACTTATTATTCTTTCTTAGAACTTCGAAAAATGGTGCACACGTATCTGAAAACCTTAATATAAATCTATCTAGAGCCTCTAACCTTCCAGTTAGAATGTGTACCTATTTGATGGGTCTTGGGGGATCCTAGTAGTTAGAGCGTTTAACTATACTTGGTCGATTTGTATGTGTTTTTGCTTACTATATAATCCAAGAATTTTCCGGACCAAACGCTAAATGTATATTTTTTTGTTCAATTTTAAATGAATGGATTTGAGGTTACAAAATGTTTCTTCCAAATTAGAAAAATGAAACTCATTTATCTTGCGTTTTACTAACATACCATCAATGTAAACTTCAACGTTCCCTCTGATCGGGTTGGAGAAGGTTCTGTTTACCAAATTCTTATAAGTAGCCCCAAGATTCTTCAATCCAAATGGTATCACTTTCTAGCACTGGAATACCCTATCAATTATGATCGTGGTATTGACTTGGTCCCTCATATTCATCTATATTTGGTTATACCCGACAAAAGCGTTCATAAATGATAAAAGTTTATTACCCGAAGTTAAATTTATCAAGTGATCAATCCTAGGGATAAGAAAGTGATCATTCAGACAATACTTGTTTAAATCTATGAAGTCAACACACATACGCCATTTTTTTCTTTTCTTAACGAGTATCGGCTTGGTAGTCAACAATGGGTACTGAGACTCTTGGATATGTCCTACTTTATTTAGTTGATCTACCTCTATCACAATTAGTTTAGAATTTTTGGTAGAATAACTCCTAGTTTCAGGATAATAGGGTGGGCATCATACTGCAAGTTTCTAACAAACAACACTTTCAGAAACGAAAGTAACGTCCTCAATTCACCAAGCAAACATATGTAAATTATTTGATAAGAAGAATAATAATTGTAACTCTATATATGATGGTGGGCGGTCTCTAATCTTCAAAAAATTTGCAGTTGGAAAAATATACACTTCGGTTTCGCCATCATATATTACCGAATTGGAAATCTCTCTCGTATTGTCTAAAATACATGACTATGAATTAGACTCCAATAATTGTTATTATTTTTTTGTTTCAGCACTCTTGATTTTTTATGAGCCAAAGTAGTAAAGTAGCATTCTCTGAACACTTTCTGGCTGTTGTGAACAACTCCAACCTGACCCCCAATTGCATATTTCAAATAGTGATAGACAATGAAGGCAACCGCGTGCATTGTTGACGACCATGATCTATCAAAAATAACATTGTACAAGGTCGGGACATCCACCATTATAAAAGTACTCTCACCGTTTTCTTGAAGGTTTCTCGTCCTAACATTGCATATTTCTTAAATTATTCGATTACGTCAATAGTGATCCCACTGAATCCTACTATTGTTCTACTCCACCAGAGTATGACATAAGGGTTTTCATTTTTCTTATAGGTAAGCATAAAGAAGATGTTTGTTGAACTACCCATATCAATGATCATATTTTGGATTTCAGTCTCTCAATACCCACTCTGATTACCACGACATCCTCATGAGGTCCAACAATATCTCATAAACCATAATCATCGAACATGATAAACATGATCGAATCTTAGTAAAATTTAGTATATGTTTTTCCTTTTAACTAAATTGCTAACCTTATAATATGTCACTTTCACGAATAACCAAAAGGCCCTTACACCGTATCCCTTCCAAAAGTGGTTAGCAATTTAAGTAATCCGTAAAAAATTTAACCTTCTCTTTATAGGGCTCATAAATTATCATCACATTTCTTCGGTTAAGATTATGGTACAGATACTAAGAATCCATATCAAACTCATTATAAGGTCTAACTATGACCTTCTCATTTTCCTGCTTGGGTGCAATCTCAATTTCCTTCCTTCAGACTATGTCATGACTGCTGACTGGTATATGTTGACTTCTTCCAAATTTGTTTTTTGAAAAATTGGTCAGCTTTCCATTCTCAATAAAGGTTTAGATTTCATGTTTTACAAAGTGATGTAGTCCCTTGTATCATGGCATATATCGTTATAATACTCATAAAAGTGGTTTTTTCTAATTTTCTCCCGATTTTGGATTGTAAGTGGCTTTCTAAACTAAACAAAATTTTATGTCTTATCAAAAATGGTAACAACATACTATGTTAGTTTAAATAGTTATCGAGCCAAACCCATTGTTATTTCTAGGTCTATATTGTTGACCTTGAGAATGTTGATTTTACCTAGGTCAAGACGGGGTCTAATTTGTACACTTTATACGAAAAGTAGTAGCTTTCTGAGGTTGGAAGTTTTGGGCCTGTTGATGTTGATAGCCTGAGGTAGAAGACTGGGAATCTTTATAAATTGATCAGTTTTAATTTTTTCAACTCCTCAACTTTGATATGTTTTTTAACCTGAGCTAGCAAAGCCTTGAAACTTAAGGTTTTTTCCTCATCACCTCATCATTTAACTCTTCGAGGAGAAGCCCTTGTCTGAAAGAAGAAACATCTATTTGCTTCTGTTTTTTACGGCACACCCATGTGTGAAGGTTTTGGGCATGTTTACCAAATTAACCGTCTTCGGAAGCCTATTACTTATGATATGTCATAATAGTACATATAATTTTTATAGACACTTGATCGATCAAAGTTTTTCGAATTAGATTATCCTCCTCCTCCGATAATGAATTATAAGCGTATTTTACCAAAAATATTTATGATGGCTCCAATTTCTATTTGTATCGCTCCGCATGAGGGTGGTAAAAGGGATGTCTGGTCCCGCCTTGTCCCTTTTAAAACCAATTACATCCCGCACCCTTGAAGACACTCTTGTCATGACAATAATCCCACAGTGATAACAATCTCACTATGACAGCACCAGTCTTGTCATGTCCTCTTCCATTAATAGTTTACCATACTTTTTAATACGTTGTGAAAAAAATAATTTGTAGCTGTTAATTTAGTAGAATGAAATAAATTAAGATATGTATATCATAAACGAAATATTTCAGATATTTATTTGATATGTTTTGTAATTTTATTTAGAGATTTTAAATAGTTTATTAGATCTTTCAATATATTTTGTAAAAAAATAATTTTTATAATTAAATTTAATTGAACGATAGAAAACTATGTATTTTTTAACTTTTTGGAATGTTATATATGTATACAAAAACTTAAAATGGATATAATTATCTATATATACATATACTACTTGTACAACCGTAAAAAAATATATATATATATATATATATATATATATATTTAATTAACATTTTTTTAATATTCATATAAGCAAAACCAAATAATATTTTAATTTAGCACAAAATAATAAATATGTTTAATATAATAAAATAGAAAAGTATAATAAAAAATGTTTAATAAAATCAAACATATAAAATATTAAGTTATCGTAATTATGGTGCTAGATGATCTTCATCCCTAAAAGATTGCGTTGGTGGAGGATATGAAGGAGGAAGAAAACCATCATCCACACATTAATTAATTAAATCCAACGACAGTCTTTCAGTTATTATTTATATGTACTCGGTTTGATGTTGTAAGTAATTATACATATGCCTCTAGGTGTTGCCAAATTCTTAAACTGACTCTCGGTTACCTCCCACCGAGCCTCATTTTGAGCATACATCAATTACATATAGTTCCGGTTGGAAATTTACATTGGAAATGATAGGTTCTTGCATCTTATCGTGTCTGATCGAATGCACCCAATCTTGAGCCGAATTATATTTTATGAGAACTTAATAAAAATTACAGTTTTACTTAAAGAAGGTGTGTAAAAATTGATTTGTTTTTTTTAAATCAGGTTACTCCTTGCACTTTTAGCGTGACAAACTATACACAACATTGCAGTGGATGCACGACGTTGTGTGCACCATGACCCGCTAGGTGCGTGATATCGTGTATAGTTTGTTATACTAAGAGTGCGAGTTGCCTATTTTTTGAAAACAATATATGGTAAATATTATTTTAGCACGTCGTGGATTAATTTAAACAATAACATATATAAATATTAAATGAAATAGAAAAAAAAAAATCAAACAATACATAAATGAGTAATGAATAAGACTTTAACATCTGAACGATAAGTAAATAACTCGTAAATATGTTATAAAATGAAACTTAAACAAGTAACACTTGAACACATTCACATAATCTTAGCATAATCAAGAGTCTTTGGTCAAATCAGTAATGTGTGTTGTTCCATCACGCGCAACAAATGTTTAGACCAATTTGGTTTGGTTTTTTTTTTTACTTTAATATTTGGTTGAGCAGAATTTCTCACATAATTGCTTCTTGAAAGTAAAATGGGTACCATACCGGGATATCGTAACATAACTTAATATATAATAATTTTATTAATTTACTTACGTGAACGAAGTGGTTATCATGTACAAAACCAATCCCAACTTCTTTTATAGGTTACGATTGAGGCGGACAACTGCAAAACGGTAGATACGAAAATAAATATGGTATACCATGCATTGATACCGAGTGACTATAACTAAGTTAATGTTAATATCATCCAATACTTCCTCAATTTCTGATCGGATAATGACTTCATGAAATTCCATAAACTCATGTGCATCATCTCATTTGGACATCACCTTTTTAGTTTTTGCAATTTTTTGCTTATATGCCATTTACATAATATGTGGGTAGCATCCATGAATATGTATTTAATACCTCAGACATATGCTACTCCCAATTAGTGACGATAATATTTAAAAAATACAAAAATATTATCCACCATCACGATCCCTAAAACACTCAAAGTCCATATGTAGTTCACTTGTTTCTCCGAGCTCATAAAGATGAAAGCAATACACAATATTTTGTTGGTTGATGTTACAATAACAATTTCAATCAAATACAATTTATACCCCGTGATCTTGTAAGTAATGTCCATGATAAGAACTCGGGACAAATGTGCATAAAAACTCGATACTTGTAGGATGCATGAAAAATAGTTTGGTGATCTCGTCCGTTATTTTGTTTGATCGATGCCACCTGTAGTAATTGTGTACCTTCATTTTATCCAACAAGAATTGTATTTGGGTTTGCCTGATTTTTTTTATTAAACGATGTTTTTGACGAATGTTGTAAATGATGTGCATTATTAAAATCCACATATATCTCTCGAGGACGAGAACCAATTAATGTACACACTTCTCTTTTTCAGTTTTGAGTCTAACGACCGGAGAATGACCATTCAATTTCAAAAGAAGACAACACAAATATTGTTCTACAACTGGACTTCCCCTCAACAAAAAAGGATAACTACATTTTTTGGATGAACATTGTCGTTTCTTCAGAACATTCGTTGTGGCCTTAGATCTATAAATGTCGCATCTCTCACATTTATAATATATTGTTGGATTTTTCCTGATTTACCGTCGTCGTCATACATAGTACTAATGTTGATGAATCTTATATCGATACCTTCAGATATAACCCAAATATTCAAATCAGGTTTAATGTAATACTTGTGGATGGTAAAAATATGTGTAATCAATCATCATATATGCTAGTTGTTCAAGGTCATACACCATACATAAATGTCTTAAAACCAAAGTATAAGACATGTAAAAGACATGATATTCTACACATATTACCTGAAAAGTATACTTAAATTCTTCGAAGATGATTTATGTTTTTTTAAAATTCATTAAAATCACAATTAGTTTTATTTATTTATTTAGGTCTACGTTTTAAACATAAAACATATTCAAATAATTGAAAGTGTTTTTGGGATAATATACTTAGTTAATTTTTTGGTTATATGTTAAATTATGTTATTTTTGGATGAAATATTTTGGAAAATTTATTTTTTAAAATATAATAAAGATCATCAAAATTAGCAGGAGACATTACAACGTCCACCTAGCGGGAGAAATTACAACGTCCACTTTTTGTTCGACCTATTAATAATAAAAATATTGTTTTATCTCAAAAAAACAAAACATGAACGAGTCACCCTTACCAGTTACCACCATTTCATATCTTGACTGATTTTGACTATTTAACCGAGAATTCCTCCACCGCTCATCTAAAAAACAATGGCTAAGATCGCACTAGCACCGCCCGTCTTCACCGCAGTGTTTCTCTTTCTCGTCCTGTTGACCACTGCACCACTACCGCAGGTGGCCCATTCTCTCTCTTTCTCGCAGTACAAATCCCTCATCTCCCTTTCTCACTCCCTCCTAATGCGCGTCTCCAATGTACGAGCCGCGCGTGGTGATGTCTCGGGCTCGGTCCGTGCACGGAGTACAGCGGAGAAGCTGAACCAATTGCTAGGGTTAGGGTTCGTAGGAATGGCATGGTCGGTCGGTTGGGATTACATGAAGAACTATTCGTGGAGAGAGCTCGACTACGGCGAGATGTCCGGTGCCGTATCGGATGTGAACGAGTTGCTGGGGTTCGTTGGTGTTTCAACTCGGATGAACTCGAATTTCGAGAGGGCAGCGAGTGTTGCGAGGAACTACGGAAATGTTGTGCGCGTTTCGAAACGGTTGCTCAATAGACTTCTCAAAATATTTGGTAACTCGGTGCGTTTTTCTAACTTCCTACTTGTAGTTGAAGTAGCTTCTAGCTAAGAAACAATGTAAGGGAATTAACTATACACCTGCTGTAATAAGTTTGATACGAGTAGACTATAAATAATCAAGGCTAGTTTGTCACATAGAAAACCAGTCTGTGTTGAGTACCTAAGATATGAAATTCACATGTTGGGTATACATGTTTTGTGTAACGTTCCTTCGGGGACGCTAACCGATAGCCAATTTGCGTTTCCCGACTACGGTTTCATGTTAATAATTTGCACGGGTTATTGGCCGTTCTTTTGGGGACTAGAAAACAAAATGGACGAGAGGCTTTGCCTCTATGCGTCTACTAAAGCTCCATTTCGAACGACAGCAGCGTCTATTTTGATTTGGTTGACTCTTTCGGGTCTGCAAGTTAAATGGATGTTGGCCTCGCGAATGATTGCTATCTGGTTGATCCTAACAGTAGTCATATGCTTGTCTCAAAGATTAAGCCAAAATATGAACTCATTCAGACTGTGAAACTGCGAATGGCTCCTTAAATCAATTATAGTTTGTTTGATGTCAAGTCGTGAGTCCTGACAATTAGCTTGCTTGTCTCTCGAGGATTAGAGTGGCTGCTGTATATGCAATTGGAAAACCAAACTATACATTTACAATCCCTTGTCTGTCTTGATGAAAGAGATGAATTTTGTGATGTGTATGGTTTTGAAACTGGAAAACAAATTGAAGAAAATCGAAAAAAGTTGATTATCTATACTGATATGCTTGTGGCTGTGACTGTGATTGTGACTGTGATTGTGCCAGGGAGCATTGAGGGAAATAGTGGAAACAGTACAAAGAGAGGTAATGGAAGGAGAGTTACTAAAAGACTGCCTTGAATTGGGAAGCGAAGACTTGCAAGCCATCCTCCGACTTTTAAAGGACTTCGTTTCACCAGTTTCACCATCTTCGCAAGAACTCTAACCATGTCTGTAGTTAACGCTTAAGAGTTACATATCTTTTATATAAAAAAAACTTCTTTTTTTATTCCACTCTCAGTAGTGTAGCTTTTCAGTTTTTTGTTGATTTAGTATAACAACTACTAAATCATGTTTCACTCGATAAGTTATATATTCTAGACCACACTTAATTTATGCTTTGTCCATCATCATCCAAGTTCTACTGTCATTGTATCTTATGAGTACGTTTAATCCTTCAAACTATTCATATTCTTGTAAACGCACGTTAGGGTTTTATTTTATTATACGTAAAGAAGAGAGTAGATCGTGAGGGTTTGGTCTGCGCACGTGGTGATGTCTTGGGTTCGGTCGTGCACAGAGTGCAGCTGATAAGCTTGACCGGTGGTTAGGGTTAAGGGTTAGGGTTTGTAATGATGGCATGGTCGGTCGGTTGGGATTACATGAAGAGCTATGCGTGGAGAGAGCTCGACTACAGCGAGATGGACGCTGCCGTATCGGATGTGAATGAGTTGCTGGAATTCATTGGTGTTTCGACTCAGATGAACTCCAATTTCGAGAGGGCATCCAGTGTTGCTTGGAACTATGGAAATGTACTTCGCTTTCGAAAAATATTTGGTAATTCGGTGCGTTTTTCTAACTTTGCTACTTCTTCTATTCTTTTTTTGTTCTATTTATTTTTGTTTGATATGTCCATTTGAAGAATGTAGAAGTTAAACTACCGGAGTAGTAGTTTTGGCTACTTGTACATGTTTTGTTGTTTGTTGGTCATTATATTACCACCCTATTACTGGTATACGAATAACAAAAAAGGAAATCTGATTGCATTATATACAAGTTTTGTAGTGAAATAATTGCTTAAATTTCGAAGGTGGAGTGTAAATTCAAACTGCCTTGCAATGCAAGCCATCCTGGACTTTGAAAGGATTTGGTTTCACCATCTTCTCAACAACTCTAATCATATCTATAGTTATATATATATATGAAACATTTTTTATTCCACTCTCAGTATTGTAGTTTTTGAATTTCTTTTCATTTAGTATCAATACTACTAAATTATGTTTAACCTCATGAGTAGGTTTTGAAAAGTAGATAGTTCTTTGACTCTCCACTGCGGTGACATCTCTATTGACCTTCCATTTTAGTAGTAGTTGGTCCATCGACATCTGATCGGGGGAAGGTTAGTTTTGGAGATCGATAGAAATGCGAGGATATAGGCTCGTCCGGTGGTAGTTCATTGACTATCTACTTCAGTGACAAATTGCTTTTCGATGGTAGTCCATTGACTATCCCCTTTAGTCGTATGGCTGGTGAGAGTGTTGGTTATCGATTATGTTTATCTAGAAGACTAATTTTATCGAAAATTGGTAATCAAAAGACTAATTTTATCGAAAATAACATCTCGCAAGATGAATTTCATCGAAAATGAACCGCGAACAAGGACACTGAATGACTACGCCTACCTGATGCTTTTTTAGTGTTGGACTAAAGTGAACTGTCCAAAAACTAATATTCAAAATATAGCAAGTAATATTGTAGACCAAACTTAATTTATACTCTATTAATTATCACCCAAGTTCTATTTTCATCATATCTTGGGAGTAAGCTTTTTATTCCTTATAACTATTCATATTCTTGTACCTTACCTTAGGGTATCATTTAATAAAACCTTAGTAAATGAGTAGATGATCAGAGCTGTTAAAAAAAATACTTCATATACATTTTGTCTCCATGATTAGAGCACTTCCAGAGAATACTTTATAAATTTTTGGGTAAATAAATATTTTTAACCGATCAAAATAAAACAAAAATAAATAACATTACTATCTTGGTTTGTTACTTTGGCAGTGTGAAAGAAGTAAGAAGAAGCAAACATATGAACATATTATGAGATGCGAGTAAATAAAGGCATGTGACATTTGTCACTTGGTATTAAATATCTCTACCAACTACGAACATCTTTCTACCAACTAACATTTATATCACTTCCAAAAGTTTACCCTCCTCTCCACTCCTAGAGTTGTAGACCTACCTACCTTTCTACCATGGTAAATTTATTATATACCATTCATTCAAGTGAATACGTTTTTCTCGCTATAATGTCAAATGTAAATAGTTAATAGTCCCGTTGAAAACGATTTTGGAGGGGAAGCTTATTCCTTTCATATTTGACCAAAAATTTTATGTTGTTATTTTTTTTATAAAGGAAATGCTATGACTTTTTTTTTAATCACAAATTCCGATTTTTTTATGTTTTAGTCACTAAAACCTGATTTCGAAGTGGTATCTCGGAATCAATTGTTTTTGTACTGAACAACTGAGGAGATACCACTTTAGAATCGGGTATTTTTTCAGAATAGTTGATTTTGCACAAAATGATGTGGTATCTCAGAATTAGTTGTTCTGTTAAAAACAATCGATTCCGAGATATCACATCCTAATTAATTAGGTGTTTGTTGTTAATATCTGCATAAATCGGAATTTGCGATGAAAATGATTTTTTTAAACACGGATTTCCAAATTACATGAATATATAACTTAAAAACAAAATTAAATTACATTGTTGGTTTATTGTGTGATGTTTTCCGGTGTTAAATCTTTGGTTTGGGTGACTTTCTTCTCTATTAATAATTTCAAATTTAGAATTTTTTGTTTTTAAGGTTTAATTTTATAAAATAATATATATATACGTCGGAATCAGATTCAATTGGGTTAAATTTTTTGGTGGTTGATATAAGTGTTTGAGAATGGTTAATGACATAAAATTATAAATTTAAAGATAAAAGTGACTGTAAAATAATAAAAGCAAAAGCAAGTCATTAATATTTTTTTAGAATTTGGATTACGGAAGAAATAAAAAAAGGTGACGAGAAAAATAGCTTCACCTAATTTCTGTTTCTATTCTGTGTGTAGTGCCTAGTACAAAATCATTTTCTAGCTTTTGCTTTGGCTTTGGCTCTTTCGCTTTCGTGACCATCCTGAAAACATGGTACCTCTTAAATTGTTTATGGACTGGCAAGCACTAGGTATGAAGAAAGGATAGATAACCAAAACTTAAATACAATACAATATTGGATAGATTCTTGGTATGCGTAATCGATAGTGTTAAAAAGAGAAAAATTAATTAAACCTTCAACTATTTTCCAAACACAATTGATAATAGAAACATTTGTTTTAATTGTTTGACTTTGGCATTGATCTCAGATAACAGTAAATGCTGCTCTGTGTCTGTGTTTGTGTTTGGATCTAAAGTGATCCATCCACCAGTCCGAGCCATTTGGTTTTGCAGTGTCTCAATAAATGTACGCGTCAAAATTAACTTAAACTGTAAATCAATAATACTATTACTAACCAACCAGTCCTACTCTTCTTCATTTACTTATTCGTCCATGCACACACTCTTACTCTTACTGCTATATAAACCAACATACCCAAGCATTCATTTCCTATCAACTGTTTCTTCTTCATCATTCTTTACATTACTTACAATGGAGGGTGACTTAGTTAGAAGTTTTTTGTTGGTGTCTTTAATGGTTTTGATTTCCAAAATGCCAAGTTATGGAGTTATAGGATCACCAGAAGCTCCTTGCTACTTCATCTTTGGAGACTCCTTAGTTGACAATGGAAACAACAATCAACTTAGTTCCTTGGCTAGAGCAGATTACATGCCTTATGGTATCGATTTCCCCGATGGACCTACTGGAAGATTCTCCAATGGAAAAACCACCGTCGATGTCGTAGGTATTATCAATTTTTACTATATCATTATGCTTTTGTTAAGAACATCGTTGTTTTGCATATATACAAAACCAAACAATGACATGCATGCTATGAAATATAAGTAATTGGGATATGTATTTTGGAATGAAGCTGAGCTTCTGGAGTTGGGAGGATATGTTCTTCCGTATGCAACTGCGAGGGGGCCAGACATACTAAGAGGAGTCAACTATGCATCCGCGGCTGCTGGTATCAGGGAGGAAACTGGCCAGCAATTGGTACTACTCTATATATTTAACTTACTTATCAGAACATATTATAGTAAACATAATATCTGAATTTGATTTGATAGGGAGGGAGGATCAGCTTTAGTGGGCAAGTGATGAATTACCGAAACACAGTGGGAGAAATGGTGAGCTTGCTTGGGGATGAGGAGAAGACAAGAAACTACTTGAGTAGATGCATCTTTTCAATCGGATTCGGAAGTAACGATTACCTTAACAACTACTTCATGCCTCTCTACTACTCCACTGCCAACCAATACTCGCCCGAGGAATACGCTGATGATCTTATTCAGAAATATACCGAGCAACTTCAGATTCTGCATGATTACGGAGCAAGAAAGTTTGTGTTGATAGGAGTTGGTGCCATTGGGTGTAGCCCAAATCAACTTGCTCAAAACAGCGAAGATGGAAGTACATGCGTGGCCAGAATCAACGAAGCTAATCAGATTTTCAATAGGAAGCTTATATCCCTTGTCGATCAACAGAACGCCAACTTGCCCGATTCTAGATCTACCTATATCGATGCTTTTGGCGTTTTTCAAGACATTATAAACCGCGCTTCGTCTTACGGTGATTACTCATTTCATTTTCATTTTAATTCTGATTATATTTGTTTTCATATTTCATTTCTAATATAGTTGGATCACATACATACAGGGTTTAGTGTGACAAACACAGGATGCTGCGGAATAGGGAGAAACAATGGGCAGATAACATGTTTGCCGGGGCAAAGTCCATGTCCAAACAGGAACGAGTATGTGTTTTGGGATGCATTTCACCCTGGTGAAGCTGCCAATGTGATCATAGGAAGGAGATCGTTCAGTGCCGAGTCTCCGAATGACGTCTATCCCGTTGATATCCGCACCCTTGCTGCTCTGTGAACGTTAATGGAAACCAAACTACTAATTGTTATATGTGTTGTTGCTTGGGATGTATTGTTGAGATAGGAGCGAAGTAGAGATGTAGTACTTAGTTTTGATATGATACTTAGTTTCTCATATTGCTTTGGTATCTTATTTAGTAGAATTCATAATTTATCTACAAGGAAACAAATCAGCAATGAGTAGACTTCCTATACATGCTGATTTTTTAATTTTTTTTTTATGTTATTCTTCAAAACTATCATGGTGCAACAACAAAATTATGACGATTCATGTGATTAGAGTACAACAAAATTACGGTTGATATAGGTATACTAAACAATCGCATACATGAATAATATCAACATATAATTACGGTCATTTTCATTTTGACAAATACAGTCACAAAATTAATAATATCAATTACATGGATATGTTATAATGCATAGTATAAGAATAATATGACACACACATGATTAACTTTAAAAATGTTCTAAATTTAAAAATGTTCTAAAGTGGAATGTCTCGTCAGGTAGATTTAGATATATCCAAACTATTGTAGTTATAAATAATATAGGGTATCGTGAATATTAATAGTAATGGATATCAGTTGGACTGATGCGAATTTAGAGAGAAGGTAATTCAATCTGACACTATAGGTTTTGGACCATAGTGCCTTAATAAGGTTGTGTGTGGTACAAGAACATCACATTTTAGCAAAAGAGCTAGGTATGGCTAGTGGAAGTGAGGATTTACAGATAAATACATCTCATATTTTTCATAGCATTCATCATTGTGGAGGTATAAACAAAGAGAAAGTGAGAAAGAAACATATCATACTCTTTATCTTCGGTTGCTTTATTTTCCTCGTGAATTCTAAAATTCTAATATCTCCTACTCCAATCCATTAAACATTGTTAGTTAATAATTTTCTACTCCAATCCATTAAACATTGTTAGTTAATAATTTTTCAAGCGATTAACGGATTCAAAGACTTATGCTCCACTGTAAAAAAAAAAGGAGACATCAAATCTCCATCGTCTACAAATGTAGTGTTTTGCTGCGTATTGCCCATGATTATATCAGGTATTTCGAAACCATATTATTTCACTTTTAGATTCTCTAACCAGCAAATGTAGTGTTTTGCTGCGTATTGCCCATGATTATATCAGATATTTCGAAACCATATTATTTCACTTTTAGATTCTCTAACCAGCATGTATGTTTTTATTTAGTACATTTGAGTTTACGGTACATTTGAGTTTACGGCTTTGATCCTAAAACAGATGGTTTTTCAAAGCCTATCATGTTTTATTAAGAGTCTTACTTAACTCCTCTATTTTTTTTATCACAATCTCTTTACAATATTGATTCGACATTAAGAAGACAAACCCATTTCATGATTTGATATTGGCGTTTCAAATATCTATATTATTTGTTTGAAAGATTGTAAAGAGACATAATTTATTATTCAATTTGTGTAATGAATTGCACTAGATGATTGATCAAGCATGATTGAATAAATATGGCTAGAATTTTTGAATTACCATTATAATTCAGAAAAAAGGATTCTCGCAATTATGAAAATTAGAGGGTCGATGCGGCGAGATTCTTGAATACTACATCAACATTTATAGTAGCAGTAACGGTGGGATGACCAACGCTGCCTTCCCTTGAGTACTTTTTGTTAAGAATATAAAGCCAATATAATATATGGGCTTTATATTCTTAACACTTTTCAGTATTTTTTGTTTTGGTTGATTGTATTTTTTTTTTTCCGGAGGGAACCCGCAGCCGCTGTTCAGAGTGCAATGAGTGCGCACAGGGTAAACCCTCAGTCTGACGCGATAGCCTGCAAACCAACGCCAGAAGGTAAACCACACAAGGTGACAGGATCAGCCGAGAAAGCGTATGTAGAGGGATTCGAACTCATGACCTTTTGGTCATAAGAATGCCATACTCAACCAACTCGGCTACCCCCTTGGGGGCTTTTTGGTTGATTGTATGTTTCCTGCCCACAGTGTTATTTAGACTTGCAACAAACCATTTAGTTTTTTATATGTTAGTTCATTTCATCAAATATGTATAACCTTAAATGTTTAGGTATGATACCATGTTTGATTATATTATCTGATTTTATGCATGTCAAGATGTGATGTTTTGTTTCGTGTAAATACTTGATAACTTTAATGATTGTTTTCTAATGTTTCATCCTCAGATTACTTACGTATCTACCTAACATCAGAACAAAAAAGTAAATATTATACAAACTTAAGCATATATTTGAATCACAACAACTGAAATATATGAAACATTTTGTATTTTATCAATCTCTACTTTGATATTTGGATATTGGTTAAAACTAGATTTTTTTTGCAACATGAGTATCATTTAGTTTTTTGTTACCATTGGTGTGAATTAAAGTTGTAATGAGTGAATCAAGAACAGAAAATCTACAGAGTAAATTCAAAGTAGTGAAAAGTACTTCTGAATATTTCATAGGTCAAAATAACTCCCTCAGCCTCTTTAAATAGGCAAGGTGAGTTAGTTAGAGAAACGGTTACATATTGTCATATTTACAACTTAACCCTTCGGTTTCTCCTAAAGCCTAATTTAATCCTATAATTACAGAATTTATCACTTTAGTCCCTAAAGAATATCTTTCCTTATCAGTAGCCCCCTAGTTCTTATACATTAATGTATAAGAACTATTAGCTCTTCGAATTCTTCCTCGGATCAGCATCATTTTACATCTTTATTATGATTAAATTCAATGAACTTGGACTCTCTTCGAATTGGTGAGTAAGTGCACACGAATTTCTCAACTGCCTCGAGTTTAACTCCTCGTCGAATTTGACTTCTTGTGGTACTGCTTTGCCTTTGGTTTTCAAACATTATTACTTCAAACATAGTTTAATAATACTTCGAAATCTCTGACCCCTACTTGATGGACTGATTAGACTTCTAGTAGTAGACCCATGACATCACTAGTTTCCTTTTCGTTTCATATTCCACCCAATGACAACAGATTACTTGTTCCACACTTTCACATTCTCGACGTTATTCTTTACCCTATAAATACTCAGCTATTCATTCAGTAAGAGCTTTTTAGAGAATTCACCTTTTGATCCATCACCAATCTGTTCTTTATCTTCAACCTGCTCATCTTCAATCTGTTCATCTTCAACCTGTTCATCTTCAACCTGTTCATCTTCAACCTGTTCATCTTTTCTTGTCTACCCAAGCAATCTCTCATACCAAAACCCATTGTATGAGAAGATACCCTAGATACAATAGATTTAAACCCAGAAGACCAGTAAGATCAAAGAAAAATCTTTTTCCTGGTTCCAGCAACCAAGTATTCGGGGCCTACGATTATCTTTGTATTTCTCGAAGAGCCAAAGAATACAAAGCTGCTGGGTTGATCTATAACGGTCCTCACTCTTCCTGCACCACTTTTAAATACGGCAACTTCAATCCTAACCTTGCCACTTCGTCTTCACCTCTAGCTTCTAACCCAGAAAATAGCTCAACAGCCTCTCCTCTCCAAAATCCAGCCAAATCTTCATTGCTAAGACCTCATCGAAAATCTAAAGTAGTTACTTTAGACAAGCCACCCACTGGTAACAAATCACAACTCAAATCACCTGCCCTTCAAGTCGAAGAGACAAAAAACCCTCAATCCAAAACACTTCCTCCTCAATTCGAGGCTATCAGAGCTAAACGTGCCAAAAAAATCACCTTTCTTAGTTATGGGTGAAGAAACAAAAAACACAAAAAACTCTTCTCCTCCTCAACACTCTCCTCCTCCCCCACAAGAAGTGGATGATACTACACCAGAGTGTAGTCAGCCAATTCCTGTGACTCAACAGGAGACTCAAATTCAAAGTCACTCCGATGAAGGTCACAAAAAAGACGATTCAGAAGCTACTGAGTCCGATGCCGAGGAGGAATCCGAGGCTGATGGTGTAGCTCCTCCAAAGAAAACTCGAGGGAAAAAAGGTCTCATTACACTGCCCGAGAACGTTGCCTCCTTAGTTCAGGAAAATCTCAAGCCTCTTTCTGCTTGGTACATTCTTGCCTTGAAGAATGTATCTTACAGCTACTACCTCGAATCAGAGAAAGAGCACCTCAGAAAGCTATGGGGGTTAACTGACAATATGACGCTTCGACTACCAGTTGAAGGAGAGACACCCTTGAACTGCCAAAAAGATGAGCTGGTAGTGTACCCTGAGCTCTTTAACTGGGGACTTCGGTTTCCCCTGGATCCGATGATAGTAAAGTTCTTCGAAATCCACAGACTGTGCCCAACACAAGTTACTCCCAACTTGCTCTTCACCTTGTTCTCAGCAATTATGGTATCAAGGCTTGGAGGTATTCCCCTCGAAATCGAGGACTTCATCTCAGTAACCAAAGTCTCAAATGGCCCTGTTCTGCCATTTTATTATTTAACCCTTGAAGATGACTTGAAAATTATCGACGACCTCCTCGAAGCCGATAAAGTCTGGAAACAAAGGTTCGTCTTTCTGTCAGGCGCCTGGGAAAATGGCAAAGAAATTTCCGATGCCAATCCTTCCAGACTCACCCTTACTTGGAGAGACAGTAGTGAGTGATACCTTCCCTTACTTATCTAGTTGTTTTTGAATCAATCTACTTAGCTAACTATTTTTCTCTCTTTAGAAGTTCCGAGGCGGTTTAAGGGTCGTCGAAAAGAAGCCAAGCTTATCTTCCAAAAGATGGCTGAGTGGGTTGAAAAATCTTGGGGAAATGGCTTTCATTCAGCATTCGAGCCCAGTAACTTCGTTAATAGCCATCTCTGGCGTATATCTTTAGGGGCCGACTTCCCTCAGGATCCGATGACGCCACCAGATCCCCTTCTAGCAGTTGAGAGAATACTTGCACCAGATGGGAAATGCTATCTTCCGCTTCGGAATCGAAGTGACAGCCATCTTCCTTTGAAGAAGAAAAGAAAACTGACCCAGAAAAAAGCCAGCACAAGCAGGGCTAAGCCTTCTAAGACTTCGAAGAGTACAGGGAAAAGAAAAACGTCTGCACCTTCGCTTCCCACCATAACCGAAGAAGACCAGCCTGCCCTGAAAAAGAAAAAGAAAAAGGACACTTCTCCAAAAAAGAAAGAGAATAAGTCTAACAAGCCCAATAAAAAGAATGAGGCTGATATATTAGAGGCTATGCTAGCTTCCGAAGCACAAGGTAAAACTTTTGTTGAGGAAAATCCTGAAGGAGGAATAACCCTTGGAGATAAACAAGTAGATGATTATCTAAACTTCGATGACTTCAACTCAAGTGGAGATTTTGTACTTTCTGGCTCTCAACCTGCCAACGTTGTTCCACCAATTTTTACTGAGGCTGCTACAGCTTCAACATCTAACCCCTTCGCTCCTGTTCATCAGCCATTAGTCTTTCCTCACTCAGAGAAATCCGATGAGGTAATTTCGATTCTTCAACCTTTCCCAAATTTAATTACTGCAGTCACAAAATTATACGAAGAGGTGAGCAAATCTCAAACCCAATTGGAGCGTCTTGCCCAAGAGTTAGTTAGAAGCAGAAAAGAAACAGAGTCTGAAAAGACTTCGAAAAATGAAGCACTCCAAAAATTCGAAGCTGAGAAAGAACAGCTTCTTAAACAACACAAGGAGGAAGTCGAAGCTCTTAAAACTACTCATCTGCAAGCTCTTGAAAGTCTAAAGGCTGAACATTCTACTGCCATCTCCGATGCTACGGAGCTTATTAAGGAAACTAAAGAAAAACTGGCAAAAAGCCAGACTGAGATTACTACACTTCGAACAGGATTCGAAGAAGAAAAGAAAGTTGCAGTCAAACAAGCTGAAACCAAAGTCAGTTCTGTGATGCTCAAAGGCATGAAGAAAACTGAAATTGACACATCTATTCAGCTTCTTCGAGAAGTTCATGCTGCTTGTCCAAGACTAGACCTATCAAACCTTTGGAAACGAGTTCCAGAAGATCAGCGCCCCAAGGAAGCTTTCGAAGCGCCACCAAGCTCCTCCTCAGAAGAAGGAAATAGTTCCGAAGAGGAATCATTAGAAGGAGAAGAAGGTGATGCCTAATAAGCTAAGCAACTTGTTTTTGTTTTTTTTGTGTATGTGATTAAGTACTCCCTCCTTTTCTTTTTGTAAACTTCGTATTTTATTCCACGAGGAAATCACTTATCTTTTTTTTATATCTTAAATTTCTGGTATACTTGTTTAAACTGGTTATTCTTAAACATAAATGCTTAAGTCATGACACATCGAAAAATAGATGCACTCATAAAACGTGGCACCTCGAAAAATAGATGCACTCATAAGACGTGGCACCTCGAAAAATAGATGCACTCATAAAACGTGGCACCTCGAAAAATAGATGCACTCATAAGACGTGGCACCTCGAAAAATTTGGTTGTTTCTTCAAAGCTATCGCTTCGGAAAATTATTCCTGGTCAACTTTCAAAGATGATCAATCTTTGCCAAATTACCAAAATAATAAATCACACATCATAACAAACAACCAATGGCCAAAAGAAATTTTATTAAAAAATTCAATATTAATCAGACACCTCGTTAAAACCTTTCTGGGCCAACAGATAAGGAAAGAGTATGTCTGTTTTACAAAAATTCGAAGTTCAGTTTTACTCACAGTACAATTTCAAGTGCTCTATGTTCCAAGGGTGCTTGAGCATCCTCCCTTCTCGATCTGATAACCTGTAAGAACCTGGTTTGACCCTCATTTTAACTTCGTAAGGACCTTCCCAATTCGGGGCCAATTTTCCGAGGTGTTTATCCTTAGTGTGAAGAAACACTTTTCGCAACACCAGATCGCCAATTTTGAATTCCCTTCTCTTAACTTTAGCATCGTACCTGCTTCTCATTAACGTTTGATAATGGATCACATTTAAATGTGCCTTGACCCTTTTTTCTTCCAACAAATCAAGTTCCACCCTTCTAGCCTCATCGTTATCTGCATCGGAATATTGTAGTAGTCTATAAGAGGGCAACGTAGATTCAGCAGGGCACACAGCGTCCATCCCATATACTAAAGAAAAGGGGGTCTCTTTTGTAGCCTCTCTAGGAGTTGTTCTATATGCCCATAATACTTCTTGAAGAAAATTTGGCCATTTCCCTGCTGCTCCTGCCAAATTTTTCTTCAAGCCATCCAAAATAGATCTATTCGTAACTTCTACATGTCCATTTGCCTGGGGATGAAAAGGAGTGGAAAAACATTGCTGTATCCCTTTCGAAGAGCAAAAAGAGTCCATTTCCTTGTTATTAAATTGAGGACCATTATCAGTTGTTATTTTCCGAGGTATTCCAAAACGGTAGCAAATGTTACTTTGAATAAACTTGATTACATCCTTAGCTTTTTTCCCAGCTAAGGGTTCTGCTTCTGCCCACTTCGAAAAATAATCAACCGCAACAATAATCATTTGTCTTCCACCAGAAGCCATAGGTAATGGTCCCACTAAATCAATTCCCCACCTATCGAAAGGAACCGCCTCTGAAATTGTCATTAGGGGTACCGCTGGTTTGTGTATTAAATTTGCATACCTTTGGCAAGTGTCACAACTTCGAACTAATGACTTGGCATCTTGCGAAATGGTAGGCCAATAATATCCTGCCAACAATACCCTACGCGTTAAAGCTCTAAACCCACAATGAGCTGACCCATCTCCATCATGCAGTTCGTACAGAACATTCTGAGACTCATCCTTACTTAAACATCGTAGCAAAGGTTTCGAAGCAGACCTTTTGTACAGTACTCCATCCAGTACCACATAGCCAAGGGATTTGTACTTTATTTTCTTGAGCAAGTGTTTATCCATAGGTAATATTCCATTTGAAATAAAGTTTAACAAGTCAAACCTCCAATCTCCTCGAGCGCACGTCGGATTATTTACCACCTCATCAACTACTTCACATTGCTCAGAATTTGATATGATCGAAGGCGATGGTTGTGTTACAATCCATGGGTATTCTTCTGAGTAAGCCATCGTTGCCAAAGAATCAGCCATAGTGTTGCTTCCTCTTCGAATATGCTCCACTTCGACATTTTCAAACTGCGCCATCATCCCCCGAAGCTCTTGTAAATACAAAACCAAACGCTCCTTTTTAGCTTCTGATACCCCTTTAACGTGGTTAACTACCAACTGTGAATCTGTTTCCAAGCGCACAAACATTGCTCCACAAATCTTCGCCAACCGCAACCCTGCTAGCACAGCCTCATATTCAGCTTCGTTATTTGAAGCATGAAAGCCAAATTTTATAGCTTGAAACATAAATTCCCCCGTTGGTGCCACCAATTCAACTCCTGCACTTGACCCTTTACTACTGGATCCCCCATCAGTTCGTATTGTCCACGTCGGATTCTCATTCACCTTTTCTGCATCTTTCTCCTCAGATCTGCCTGAGTGAAACTCCACCAAAAAATCTGCTAAATCTTGAGCTTTGATAGCTGTTCGAGGAGAAAATAGCACATCGAAATCTCCCAATTCCACAGACCACTTGGTCATTCTTCCTGAAATGTCTGGTTTTTGTAAAACATTCTTTAATGGATATGAAGTTCGAACTACAATCGTATGTGCCTGGAAGTAAGGGCGCATTTTTCTTGCTGCCACTACTATACACAGTGCCAATTTTTCGAGCTTCAAGTAACGTTTCTCAGCATCAACCAAACTTTTGCTGACATAGTAAACAGGCTTCGAAATTTTTGTGTCCTCACTGATCAAAACTGCGCTCACTGCATAATCTGACACTGCTATATACAAAAATAACTGATCTCCTTTCCGAGACTTTGATAATATTTCAGGAGAGGACAAAAGATTTTTTATCTTCAAAAAGGCTTCTTCACAATCCGAAGTCCACTCGAAATTATTGGGTTTACGCAGCACCTGGAAAAAAGGCAAGCACTTATCTGAAAAACGAGAAATGAATCTGTTCAGAGCTGCTAACCTGCCTGTTAACATTTGCACTTCTTTGATATTCCGAGGTGAAGACATCGATATCAGGGCCTTCAACTGTTCTGGATCCACCTCGATTCCTCTTTCACTAATCATATACCCCAAAAATTTGCCAGATCGGACTCCAAATGTGCATTTTTCTGGGTTCAACTTCAATTGAATGGCTCTAAGATTCAAAAACGTTTCTTCTAAATATTCAATATGTTCGTCATCACTTTTGCTTTTAACAAGCATGTCATCGATGTACACTTCAATATTTCTCCCAATCTGTGAAGCAAACGCCTTATTCATCAACCTCTGATATGTTAATCGAGCATTTTTCAATCCAAATGGCATTACTTTATAGCAATGCAAACCTCTATCAGTAATAAAAGTCGTGCTTTCTTCATCATCTGGATTCATTCGAATTTGATTATACCCCGAAAATGCATCCATGAAAGTCAAAATTTTATTTCCCGAAGTGGAATCCACTAACTGATCTATTCGAGGCACCGGAAAAGGATCTTTTGGACAGGCTCTATTCAAATCTGTGAAGTCCACACACATTCGCCATTTTCCATTCTTCTTTTTTACTACCACCGGATTAGCCGTCCACCTCGGATAATTGGCCTCCCTAATGTGCCCCATCTTGTATAACCGATCCACTTCGGCAACTATGGCCTCAGATTTCTCCAATGAAAAAGCCCTTCTTTTTTGGATAATTGGTTTGACCTTCGGATCAACCGCTAGGCTATGACATATGATGTTGCTTGGGACCCCTACTACATCTTCGGATCTCCAGGCAAACACATCCAAGTTTTCAGACAAAAAATTCAACAACTTTTCTCGCATCGACAAAGATAACAGAGTGCCAATTCGAATTACCCTGCCATTATTAAAAATATATTCCTCTATTTCTTCATTGACCACTACAGAACTCGGGGTTGACCTCGGATCATCAATTCCCTCGTCTGTTTCACCACAAGACAACCCCCCAAACTGCTAACTCTCCATGAGATCATCAGAACTTTTACCACGTAACCTAAATGCAGCAGCATAACATTCTCTTGCCACCTTTTGGTCACTTCGGACTACGCCGACTCTGTCCTCGACCACATACTTCAGACACTGATGTACTGTAGAAACTACAGCGTACATTTTGGCCAACCATGACCTCCCAAGAATAGCGTTGTAACTTGATGGACAATCCACCACCACAAAAAGTACCTGTACTTTCTTCTTGAAAGGCCCTTTTCCCAAGGAAATTTCACCTTCGAATTCACCTATCACAATTGCTGATGCGCCGGTAAACCCAATGATAGTCCTCTCTGATTTTTCTATTCGAGGTGGTGCAGTCAACCTATCATATGTTGACTTAAAAAGGACATTAGCAGAGCTTCCTGTGTCGATCAGCACTCGTCGAATCTCCACCCCGCATACTTCTGCTCCAATGACCACCGCATCCTCATGTGGCCCAGTAATCCCCCTCAAATCATCTCCGTCGAATATTATAAAGGGCACATCCTTTCTGCTGCTTAGATGTGCCGATGCGCCTCCCTCAATTTGTCGCGTTAAGTTTACAATATGCCTCTTCCTCGAATTATTGGTGTTGTTAGTCATCGAATCCCCTCCAAATATGGTTAGTGATTCAAAAAAGGCACACAGATCTCGAACCCGTCCCTGACGCATCGGCTCGTCTATCGACATTAACAAAAGTCGACTGGGGTCTGGTTCGACATATTCCGAAGCTACATCGAAACCATCTGCCTCACCTGCAACATCTAAAATCATTAACGCAGTTTCCTGCTTAGAATTGGGATTACCTTCTTTAGGAGCTGTTGCCTTGGCATTCTTCCTGACATACTCTAGCAACTTTCCATTTTCGATCAGAATTTGCATCTCCTTCTTCAGGGCAATGCAATCATTTGTATCATGGCTGATGTCTTCATGATACCTACAGAATTTATTATTGCGCTCTTCTCTTGGTTTGTTGATAGCTGGTGGCTTTCTAAAATTGATTGTTCCCCTTGTTTTTTCATATATTGAAGCCACGCTCTCAGTTAAATCTGCATAGTAATCTGGCCTTACCCACACATTCGACCTGGACCTAAATTGCTGCTGATTGTTAGAATTATGTTGATTATATCCCCCCTGATACGAGTTCGAGGCTCCTCGGTTAGAAACATTTTGATTGTTCTTCGGACGCGAGGGATTGTTATTTGAGACGTTAGATTGTCCACTCCCCTCCTGAACAGTATTAGCACCTCCTCGAACCCTCGTCGATTCTTCGACCTTAATCTGCTCCTCAACCTGGGCCATAAGAGCTCCAAACGTTAACGCCCTGCGCCTCGTAGTCTCATCGGCTAAATCCCCAGGCAACAGCCCTTGCCTGAACGCTGCCATAGCCACACTTTCTTCACAGTCATCCAACTCAGCCTTTGTTGACACAAACCTCTTAGTATAATCTTTCAACTTCTCTCCCACAGCCTGCTTGCACTGTATTATCGTGTCTCCATTGGCTCTCATTTTCTTGCTTCCCACAAACTGTCTCCGAAAAGCAGTGTAAAAACTTCTAAAATTTGCGATCGATTCCTTGGGAATCTTATTGAACCATTTTAGCGCAGTTCCCTTAAACGTTTGAGAAAAAGCTCTACACACCAATCTATCATCATCTTCGAAATTAGTCATGTAGTTTTTAAATTGTTCTATATGGTCATCGGGATCTTGAGTCCCATCAAACTTATCAACTTTGGAAATATCAAACCGCCTCGGTAGCGGCACAGATCTGATCTCCCTGACCAGTGGTGAGTCCCTCCAGTCAACCCCCTGGACATACTGGTCCTCATTTTTCATCCCCACAGTTGCATATAAGCTGGACTCACCTTCATATTTCCGAGGCGAACACCTCCGAGGCGAGTATTTCCGAGGTGAGTATACTCGCCTCTCTTTCTTCTTCCTTCCCTCCTTATACGCCTTAGCTGGCCGGAACTCACGCTCTGTTCCTCTTGAACGGCCTCGAGAGCGTTCGTACCTCGGTGTTTCATCAGATTCAGAATCTTCAAAATTCTCCTCATCACTAGAGTTTTCATACAGTCGCCTTTGTAACTTTTCTTTCCTCTTTATCCCGCTATATTCTTTTTTCTGCTCAGAACGTGCTTTGCGCTGCTCATAGTGATCATCGCCATCGTCCATCGACTGATCCGATTGATCATTCCGATCGCCCCCAGCAATCTTAGACCTAAGCCTAGCACCATCATTATCTCTCTTCTTTTTTACAAATTCATCAAGTTCAGCCACCTTCCTAATCATCTCATTCATTTTTCCTTCAAAGTCAAATTGGACTGATTGAATTGGAACAGATTTACTTGCCTCTTGCAGATCGGATTTCAGCGTTTCCATCGCCTTGCGAACGGATGGATTGTCACCTTCCTCTGGATTCATCTTCAAACAGCGAAAAATCAAACGAAATATGAATTTGGAGATTCGACCGAATTTTTTTTAAAAAAATGAGAACTCGAACGTCGATTTTTGATATGTTGATCAAGGTATCCTCGCCCCTCTTTCTAGCGCCAATTTGGTGTGAATTAAAGTTGTAATGAGTGAATCAAGAACAGAAAATCTACAGAGTAAATTCAAAGTAGTGAAAAGTACTTCTGAATATTTCATAGGTCAAAATAACTCCCTCAGCCTCTTTAAATAGGCAAGGTGAGTTAGTTAGAGAAACGGTTACATATTGTCATATTTACAACTTAACCCTTCGGTTTCTCCTAAAGCCTAATTTAATCCTATAATTACAGAATTTATCACTTTAGTCCATAAAGAATATCTTTCCTTATCAACCATTATATACTATTTTAATATGTCTTTAATATAATATTTTGTGATCAATCCAGCATATTATAGAGTCGATCCGGATAAATTTGGATTCCTAACACGAAAAAGCATCACAAAGATATTTAATATTGTTTTTTTTAAATAAATATCTTAGTGCCATGCAAGAAATATTTATCGTTCATGACTAATAATATGTCCATCAATATACAACAACATTAAAATTCTGATACACGCAATCTTCAACCAAATTTATCTCCAAACAATTAGAAACATTTATGGTACCATTCACACGATGTATTTTGAGTCAATAAATGGATTTATTTGATTGTACACTATCGTGTTTAGATCATCAGATATATATTTTTAGGTTATACCGATAAACTTCATATCGTATGAACCATAATCTAAATCCAAATACATAATCCCCTTTTGATATAAAAATTTCCTAGACGCGGAATAAACAACTAACAAGATGATGGATATATCGTATTTCTTTTACTTTGTTCTTAATATTACATTTGATTCTAGATATGTTGTAAATTTGACCCGACTCTATATATTTTCGATTTTGATTGAAAATTTCAATAAAAGATTTGGTACTTTTCTCTAGGGGGACGAAACCCTATATGTAAGTGAGTGAAGGAAGATTTCACTTATCTTACTCTTTATATATAAGTAACAATAAAGTTTTAATTTAAGCTGAATTGTATTCATATCGCTAAGTTCCATTATTGTAATCAGGGACCATACTGATTATATATTTATGCATAAACTAGCCCATAAACTTTATCATTAGATTTGAGTGTCAATATTCGGGTTTACTTCTTCATAAACCTGAATTTGACATGTTATCTATACAAGTACCTCCATAAATGAGTTTCATCTATTGGTGCAAGTTTTATTTATATTATTTATCCGATTTCTTATTAATTAAACATGTAATAGACTATGATAAATGTGAAGATAGAATCTTAAGTATATTGCATAAATAAGAATAAAGCTCTCAATGTAAAATTAAACCATTCTTGATACAAAAATACTATTCTTTTATATTATTCTTTATTATATTATATTTCTCCTTTATATCTTTTTTTTCCTCTCTAGACAATTTTGGTGTTTGATTAGAGTTTTACCATATCACACACTAGTATAATATATGGTATATTTGCTTCCCTATAAGGTGTACGACACTATGACTATTACAAACCACTTTTGTAGTAGTCTTATCCAAGCCAAAATCTGCCACTAAACCTTGTAATCTACTGTCGTATCTAGCTCCACTATTCTATGAAATTCTATTTGGGCCCCAAAGACCTGAGTAAATGCAACCCATTGTCATTTTAGTCTTTCTTACGGCCGACTTGCTGAATTTGACTCTAGTTTGTTTACCAAACACACAACATTCGTAAAATCTCAGTGATTATGCTTTATACCATTTTAACAAATATCTCTTTCCTAATACAGCTAATCCTCTTTCACTCATGTGACCGAGACGCCAATGCCACAACTAATGATCCTGCCGATTTTGGCTATTACGCCCTGATGATGTTACTGCAACATCGTCCATAACAACACTCCTTTAGAGAATATAGAGCCAATTCTGAAAACTTTCTTTCATACACACCATTGAGTTTTTTGTCAGTTTGATTACAACATTGTCTGCATGATACTTGTAGACTTGAGAGTCTCGTGTCCCAAAAATATCAGGTTTCTCTTCAGCCTAAAAATATGCCAACACATCACGATTCTAACAACCCCATCAAACATTCTGATCCTGATGTTACTAGTACCACCATCATGCAACAAATTATTATTCTTTAAATAAATGTTTTACTATATTGGCTTGTTTGCATCGAATAATTGCTTGAATTGACACATGTTTTATGTAGCGTTAGTATCGAGTATCTAAAATTTTTACCCACAGTATGAACTCACATATAATACATCTTATCTATTTCTCTTTTCTCTATCATCAAAATTGTTCACACATTCTGCTAGGTGTGTATAATTTTACTTTTGAATTCCGTTCTTACCTTTCAGTTTTGGACAGTCTCTCCTATATTGACCATGCCCACTATATTCATAACAGTTTGATTTAATGGCTCTTGATTTGGACCTCCAGTTCTTCTTCTTTGAAGACCTCGCCTTATTAATAGATCTTCCTCTCGTTATATGACCTTTCCTTTCTGCATAGTTGTTTGGCTGAAAATGTTTCAACTCTTTTGATTTCAACGCCCTTTTGACATTTGATAGAGATAACTTATTCTTACCATAAATTATGGTATCCGAGAAGTTCTCATAAGAAGTTGATAATGATATCAATATAAACAAAGTTTGATCCTCATCCTCAATGATGATATAAATGTTCCTAAAATCTATAATAATTAACTTAAATTTATCTAGATGTTGAGTTACAGACATACATTGTTTTAATCTGAAATTGTACAAGAGTTTTTTCTAGTATGATCGATTCATGAGTGATTGATCTTTTCTTCCATGTGTAGGAAACAATATTCTCTCTACCAATCACGCGAAGAATGTTGTCCTTTATACTTATTAGAATCCAACATAGTTTTTTTTAAAGATCTTGCTTATCCTCTTCTTTAAAAAACTCTTGCAATACTAATGAAGATTTCAACTTAATCTTCCATAATGCAAAGTTAGATCCTCAATCAAATCTTTTAATTTTGTATTTTGTTAATATAGACACTATTGTAAACCCTAATTTCAAAACCTAATTTCACATCCCAAAGCTTTAATACCAATTTTCCATGAATCACTATGCAATGTATATCAAGTGGCTCAAACATAGAACAAGATAACGTGAAAGAAAAGAACACATGATTTTAACGTGGTTCATCAAATGTCTATAGCCATGTACGCCTCCAGAGAAAAAAGTTTCACATATTTTTAGATATTCGTTTGCATAGCTCTAATAATTTATTTATAAAGAATAAATAGACTTACTAAATAATTGGTCTAATAGCCTCATATACACAAGACTATAAACTATAGTGGAAACTATATTTTAACCCAAATGTACATTGTCTATGACTCAATACTGTACCAATGGACACAATATACATTGTTAACATTATTCAACTCATCATCAACATATATGATTAACATACTCTAATACATTGACATGAGCATTGCGGTGGAAGCATGTCACAATGTATATCAACAAAAAAAATACTAGGTTGATCCATATTCATTACCTAAAATTAAAATAACATCTTTTTTGGGAAATATATATTTATTCTCTTGAATTTTATTTTGTGTTAATTTACAGGTCCTAGTCAAGCCCAAAAATAAACATATTGGAGAAGTCTTCTCCAAGAAGAGTAAATATTTTTGATATTTTAACTTTAAGAAATGATTTCGAGAATTTTATAAAACCAAATTGAATTACTAATTTTGAGACTGAATTATTTTCAATAATATGTATTGTTTATGGAACCTGCGGGAAGACTAATGATTGACCATATTCATAATAGGAGTAACATGATTAATTTTATATTTTTAAATGAATAATAAAATTTATTTTCATTATTCTAAAAATTTGAAAAGAATTCTAATAAAAAATAACATTATTGATATTCCTTAATCGAAATACATAGGAACAACAACCTTATTACTATTATTCTTAATAGAGTAAGAGCCTTATTACCGATATTCCTAATATGAGTATGAATATCCAATTTTTTTCCTGTTAATATAAGCAACTAAAATAAATTCATTTATAAAAAAAGAGTAAAACATGATTGGTAACATGATTAGTTTTTGTATTATTAAATGAACAACATAATTTATTTTCGTCAATATAAACAACTGAAATAAATTATTCTATAAAAAAATAAATAACATGGTTGGTTTTCGTTAAGAGAAAAGTACCTGAAAATACCCACTCAACTATCTTATTACCGGACGGTACCCGCTTTTAACATAGTGTTACTTAATACCCAGACTAATAAATTGGACAAAAATACCCTTCCACTATATATACCCATTTTTCAATTCCAACCCACTTTTTCGACCCTCCTATCACCCTAAACAAACGCAAAATTCTAATTTTAGAAACCACCAGAAAACAAACCGTTCGACTTCGTGATACTCTCTCTCTCTCTCAAACCCAGAAACCCTACAGCTTCTCACCGTTCGCACCTTCGTCACTATCGCACCGGTCAGCCTCTTTTACTCAGACAGACTACACATCTTCAAATCTCATTCGACAAAGTTGTCGTAAAGTCGTCTCTGAAAGCTTCAATCTCGTTCTCCGACCGGTGAAATTTAACAGGTATGCATTATCGTGGAAAGTATACTTTTTTTTGCGTTTTTGACGAATTTGAACCACTTTTTTCTCTTAATTCACGATAGGCGAGGCTGTTGATACTAGAATGAAGTATCTACTGACGATAGTTGCTCAGTTTATGGGTTTATAGTCGAAGCCAGGGTATAATTTTAGTTGCATGTAATACTGATACTCTCCTGAGAAATATTATGTATGTTAGATCTGCATTAGGTAGTTCATTGTTGATTTTGGTGTTTGTTGCATAATTCCCAGATCCCTGCAACGTGCATGTAAAAAGTGTAACAGTTCGCATCCTGATAACCTACTATGAAAGCAATTCGCAGCTCGATTTTATGTTTATACTTATTTACAAACAGTTCGCAGCTTGAGTTACCTAATTCGCATCATGTCAGAACTTATTTCGCAGCTTGTCTGTTAAGCCAATATTTATATGTATGCGATTCGCAGCTTGTGATGCGAATTATTTGTGACATTCCAACTGATTTGTGATTGTGCAGAAAGAATGACAACAAAACCCAGCTACTACATATTAGGGTTGGTGAGCCTTGTAAAGCTACTAAAAGACATGCGTATTACAAGGGCCCACATTGAAGCTGCAAGAAACACACCCTTCTACACGCTTCTGAAAACGGCGTTCGAAATCCGTAATGAGGAAGAGCTGCCTAGGAAAAAATTCTACCAAATCATTCAGTATATCCTCGAGAAATTCTCTCTGGAAAGAGACGCCTTTAGGATTGGCAACAAGTATGTAAAGCTAACTACAAACGATATCAAGATCATATTCGGGCTGAGGCATGGCACCGAGAAAATGGAGTTAACAAAAACCGGCGCTTTTCACAACAAGTATGTAGCCGGCGAGGAGGACGAATCAAGGATGATGAAGAAATACTTCATGGCAAAAACTGGCAGGAAAGTATCAGCTAGTAATACCAAAACAATAACAAATGCCATCATAAAGGTACGTCTAAAATGGACTTCATCTTTATAAAGCAAGATTCTGTACATTTCTAACATAGCATGTTGTCATTGGTTTTACAGGAGGGTATAGAGAAGGCCATAAACGAAGGAGGGGAACATGAATTGGAAGACGTGGCGAGGCTGTTGATACTGTTTTTGTGCTCCACGCTATTCTACTCCGTATCTGGAGATATCTTGGGCTGGAGCACGGTTTATTACGTTGAAGACCTCAACAGAATAAACAATTACGACTGGGCTGGATCGATTCTGTTCAAGCTTCGACAGTCTATCAGGAGTTGCTTAGCAGTAGAAAGAGCTGATAAAGTCGTCGGCTGCGTCGCCCTTGTAGTTGTAAGATTGATCTATTCAATATAAAAATTAGTTATTTACATAACATCGTGCTGATAAAACTTGTCCCCATGCAGCCCTTCATCATGGAGCACACAACAATTGGCCACGAGGTAGCGAAGCCAACCTCGATACCAAGGTTTTTCAAATGGTTGGGGTTAGAGTGCCAAGCATCCACCATGACATATCTTCTTAGAACACCCTCGCTGGATAATGACCAGGTATAAGCTTTATATATGTATTGAACTGGGGGTGCATACAGTTCGCAGCATATGATGCGAACTACTTATAAAAATATATCAATCATTTCGCAGCCTGATATGAATTTTACTTCGCAGCTTCATGTTCAACACAGTTCGCATCATATGTTTAATACTTAGTTCGCATCATATGGTTTACACTTAGTTCCCATCATATGTTTTACATATAGTTCGCATCATACTGTCCCATAATCATTTCGCAGCTTAGCATGCGAAATGTGATTTAAAACCACACAGTTCGCATCATATGATGCGAACTGCTTATAAAAAACAATTTATTTGTCTACACCCTCATACTTTCGAAATAATTAATTTACTTACATGTGCATCTGTTGGTAGGTTTTAGAAGGTCCATTACAGCTTACCGAGGCTGAAATTGAAGCTTTCGGAGAAAGAGAAGATGATGAAGATGGTGAAGATGCAGAAGTAACGGTACCTACTTCACCGGAAGAAAGACCTAGGAAGAGGTCGAAAAGCACAGCACTAAAACCAAAACAAAGGAGACGAGCATCACAGAATGTAACAAATAAGGTGATGTCTCCCACACTCGAACACCCAACACCACCCGAGCCATCGATTCCACCACCAAGACTCCCCAAGAAAACAATTCCACCACAACCCAAAGGCAAATCCAGGCAAGAGCCCTCCGACACCGACACAACCAGTATGAGTGAAACGATCGGTGATTATTTATTCAAACGCAGAGACCCTAATCCCGATATTGCTGCTCAATCAAAGTGTTTGAAGACGTACGTCGACAAGAACAAGTACGAGCGAAAAATAGAAAAACAGGCTAGAGAAGTAAGTATGACTTGAACCTTAAATAATCACTACAATCAGCACTTAATATGTTTATAAAAAGTTTGCTATCATTTTTGGAGCTGAAAGAATTGAAACGCAAGATAGTGGAACTTGAAGCACAACAACTCCACAATGCTATCTCTCTGCCAATCTGCCGTACTAAAAGACCAATAAAGCAGGTACCAGCAGCACTTCCAGAGGGACAAAAATCCACTGATCAACAAGCATCCGTGTCTAATGCTGATCAGCACACATTTCTTCCTGGAGTACTGCCGGAAGAAAGGGACGATGATGCCCACAATTCACCCATCATGGAGACACATACAGAGGAGGTAAATAATGTAAGTAGATGATATGATGTTATCAAACAAATATTAGGTTGAGCTGCGAATTATGTAATAAACTGGTTGGTTATTACTGGTTGGTTATTCATTCCAAACGTTTCGCAGGTTGAGCTGCGAATTATGCAATAAACTGGTGGTTTGGTTATTACACAATTCGCATGCTGAGCTGCGAATTGTTAGGAATGAATAACATAGATATCAGGTCAGGATGCAAAATGTGATTACACAATGATTAACTTATGCTTAACCCTTCCACCCTTTTGTTTTTTTTTTGATTTTTGAAAGAAATAGGATACCGAAAGACAACAACAACACCAGCAGAAACAGCAAGACCAACAGCAACAATAGCAACAACAACAACAACACGAACAACAACAACAAAAACAACACCAACAAGAAGAACACCCCCAGCAACAACAACAAGAGCAACCACAACAACAGCAACAACAGCAACAACAACAACAACAGCAGCAACAAGAAGAAGAACACCCCCAGCAACAGCAACAAGAAGAAGAACAACAACAACACCCCCAACAACAGGAACAACAGGAACAACAACAACAACAGCAAAAACAGCAACAACAACAACAACACGAACAGCGACAACAACAGCACCAACAAGAAGAACACCCCCAGCAACAACAACACGAAGAACACCCCCAACAACACCAGCAGCCACAGGTTCAACACGAAGACCGGCAACAAGGACAACAAGAACAACAACAGCAGCAACAGATAACCTTGGCGAAGAAAGAAAGGCTAACTCAAGAGGTAGCACCTCAAGAGTCAGAACCTGTCCATCCCGGTGAGAAGACAGAACTACTCAGCCAGGAAGGACCATCATTAGAAGACAAAACCACTTCTTCGGTGGAACCTCAAAGACCAATGGTGCTGTCAGCAAAGTCAGAATTGCTAAGCCAACGTCAAACTGTAGGCCCGGTAACAAATCAACTGCCAGCTTCAGAGTCCCACGATAACACAGTAGGTTTGCCGAATGCTTTTGTTGATGGTATTTACACTCAAGTTTCACAGACATTTTTAAATGAAATTGATAATGTATATTACGATTCTATAATACAACGGTCTCTGGAGAACATGTCGGAGGATGAATTTAATGATTTCTGCCGACACAATCCAGATCCTATGCCGAACAAGTCAACGACAGTGGTTGTCGCTGACCGAGCGGTAAGGCCTACTTATAATGATTTCGCATCATAACATAAGATTTGTGTCCAATGCTGATTGGGGTATTACAAACAAATATCAGGGTAGGATGCGAACTGTTCAGTGGAACCTCGAACAGTTCGCACCCTACCCTGATATATAATAATAAATTTATTTAACTGCTACCTTACATTTCGCAGCCTAAGCTGCGAACTGTTTGGACTAGTTGCACTTATAAAACACTGCCTAAGTTTCAACTCTTGATTTTTGTTATTTACTAAGCTCGAGCCCAGTAAGGAGATAGAGGAGCCAAGTTTTACGCTACTGACACAAACGCCGCCTCAAGTGGAAGAGGAAGAAGAAGAGTTCGTAATTACAATGCGGGAACCGCCAGTAGTAGAATACAGCAACTGGCCAAAGAAAACAAAAGTAACTGACCGTATCGATGTGGCACAATACCACAAAATACAGTTGGTTAAAGCCTACGAGAGCGACACCCCTGATCCAGTGGTATGGCAGTTACCAGAGTCCAAGTTTACGTACGGAATCAGGGTGCAAGTGAGTGATGTCATGGCACTACCTTTAGAAATGGAGCTGGACGTAAAGGTATCCAATTGTCAACCAACTTTATTTTCAATGTTTCACATATGTATTCTATATTTAACATAAATCTACAACTCCTTTGTTAGCTTATCGATGCTTGGATTCGAAAGATGCTTGAAGATGCAGACTACAAAGTTCCATGGACTAAAGCTAAAGGAGAGCATCACGACGCCAAACTGATTTCGGGCATGACTGCGGTAAGTTTAGCTCACGTAAATTGAACAAAGTTCTCAGAAATGTTCTCACTTTAATATACTCTTGCTTGGATGCAGCATCAAATGAAAGCAGGGTGGCAAGTGGAAAATTTGGTGGACATGGCTTTTAGGAAGGGGCGCAAAGCAGCCAACATCATCATGGTTCCAGTGTGCACCGAGTCGAAAGACAATGTAAACCACTGGACGTTTCTCGTCATCGACGTCGACGGAAGGACAATTTCAAACTACAATTCGCTTATGCCTAAGCTTCATGCCATAGACACCACCACAAGAACACCTGCACTACTGGTAAATATTCCAAACTATACACTTAAATCTGAACACATTTTTAGTATGCATGCTGCGAAATGAGATATGGTATGCTGCGAATTGTGAGTAAACAAGATGTTTTTTCGCAGCCTGTCCATAACTCAATTCGTAGCCTATCTATGTTGGATACAATTCGCAGCATGTCCACAACTCAATTCGCAGCCTATCAAGGCTGTCATACAATTCGCAACCTAAGATGCGAATTGTGTATGATTTATTGTAATATAATTCGCAGCCTGAGGATGCGAATTGTATGTCACCAACTGTTTTTGTTTTTGTGCATATTCCTAACACTAATTATTATACACAGATCAAATATTTGTTGGATAGAGGATTCCTACCCAAATATACTACAGGGTGGAAGGTGAAAGTGGAAAGAGGCTTCCCACAACAAAAGCGAGGCAGCGTGGACTGTGGTGTCTTCGTCTGCAAATATGCAAGGGATATTATTGAGCATGGATCAGTCCAGAAAAAATACGATGCAGATATGGTGACTGTCTTAAGAGCAGAAATGTTCTATTACTTTTTAAATGACATAGACACCATCACATATGGCTGATTCGTGTATTGCTTGTAAATACATTAGTTGCTTGTAAATACATATGTCTGTTGTAAATTTTATTTTTGTTGTGCATACATAAACAAATTGTGATATATAATGAATATTCCTTATCTTATAGTTCGCATCATAACATGATATATAATGATTGATTATGATCCTGGTATGTATGAACAGTTCGCAGCCAAACCTGTATGAATACTTCGCAGCCTAACATGAGAGATGGTTATCACTACACACACAATTCGCAGCCTGGTATACCAGCTTAAAACCAGTTCGCAGCCTGGTGCATAAATAAAATATTAAATAACATCATTCAAGAATACGAACAGGCTATGGTGTATGCCTTGGTAAACGTTTTCTGTATTGAGCACGCAAAAAACAATCTAATCATGTCCAGAACCCATTAATTGCTGATTGGACATGGAGGCTATGTCATGATCACCTCCTTTCCCTATAAATAACACTAGAAAACCAGAGGCTATTTTTAAAACAAACTCTACATTTTAAACGAGAGCTATTTTTTAACAAACTCATTTCCCTCGTCTCTTCGAATTCAAACAGTCATGTCTTTTTCCACCACCACAACCACTACCTCATACTCAAACTCTGGTTCACTCGGTTCTCTGGGTGACTCCTGGTCATCCTTAACCGTTAACTGGAGCGATTAGTTGATCATGCCACCAGCACCACCAAACAGCCCAGTATCTGTTTTTGGGTTAGACATATATGATGACTACTACTCAGCTGACTCTCAACCATTGGAAGTTGTTCCACAGCTTGTTGCTGAACCTCAGCCAGAACAAGTTCCAATGCTTCCTGCTGCACCTCAGCCAGAGGTTCAAAACAACAAAAGGAAGAGGGAAGACGAAGCTGGTCCATCGAGGACAAAATTTTTAAGCATGATGGACGTTGATGTTGAAGCTGAGGATAAAGTGGAGAAAGAGAAAGAGAAAGTCGAAGACAAAGAGGAGAAAGACAAAGATGATCAACACAAAAAGGAGAAAGAGGAAACAGTTGGTGATGAATCCTCTACCAACTGTTAGAGTTGGTTTTTGTTTTTTGTTTTTTTGAAATGCAACTAACTAGCACCAGTAGCTTGTAGTGATATGTGTAAACAATTGTTAGTTTCTGGATATATTTTGTAATCCTCCTTTTTGTAATCCAACTTGTAATCCTCCTTTTTGTAATCCAAATATATTTTGTACATCATTTGCATGTTAACCTGCTATATTACTCATTTTCAACCTTACTGAATATCCTGGTATTTTATTAAATAACAATTCGCAGCTTATCACATGACAAATATCAGGACTCCTAACTGAACTCCATTCGCATCACAATTATGGCCCTAATTCGCAGCCTATCATGCGAAACGTACGATATGATAAATGTTTGATATGATTTTACCAATGATTCACACCCTGTTAAAATTTCACATAATTGTACATAATTCGCATGTAATCCTGATAGATGTTTGTAATCCAACTTATAATCCTCCTTTTTGTAATCCAAATATATTTTGTACATCATTCGCATGTTAACCTGCTATATTACTCATTTTCAACCTTACTGAATATCCTGGTATTTTATTAAATAACAATTCGCAGCTTATCACATGACAAATATCAGGACTCCTAACTGAACTCCATTCGCATCACAATTATGGCCCTAATTCGCAGCCTATCATGCGAAACGTACGATATGATAAATGTTTGATATGATTTTACCAATGATTCGCACCCTGTTAAAATTTCACATAATTGTACATAATTCGCATGTAATCCTGATAGATGTTTGTAATCCAACTTATAATCCTCCTTTTTGTAATCCAAATATATTTTGTACATCATTCACATGTTAACCTGCTATATTACTCATTTTCAACCTTACTGAATATCCTGGTATTTTATTAAATAACAATTCGCAGCTTATCACATGACAAATATCAGGACTCATAACTGAACTCCATTCGCATCATAATTCTGGCCCTAATTCGCAGCCTATCATGCGAAACGTAAGATATGATAAATGTTTGATATGATTTTACCAATGATTCGCACCCTGTTAAAATTTCACATAATTGTACATAATTCGCATGTAATCCTAATAGATGTTTGTAACTAATATGTATGCGTATTGTACATAATTCGCAGCACAGGATGCGAAATGATTACAACTCCAATAGTAGCAAATACAAAAACACAGGAATGTACAAATGTCTAGTTTGCTGTACAGAACAATAACTATGCTAAAAAAATAAATGTCCTTAAACTGGAACATCACAAGTCCTCCGGTTATGGCCTGATTTCAAACATCGGCCACACCTTAACTTCTTGGTTGAGATTTCTCCTCTAGAAGGGATTCGCTTTTTCTTAGGACTTCCGGAGCGTCTCTTAACGTTCGGAGGCAGAACTTCAACAAAAGAAGGATCGTTAGCGCTGGACCCTTCGCCGAAATCAGTTATTGCTGGTATGCTGAAAGAGTAACTTTCCCTGTAATTCTTAACCGTAAAGAAGGGTTCTATTACAGTCAATGGATCTTGGTCGGTGTATTGTAATGCCGCTAGAGCATGAGCACATGGAAAACACTCTTGTTGCCATGATCCGCATGAAAATTTGAAATCCAACAGATTAACAACAGCCACATGAGTCGAAAAGACTTCGAACATGGCGGAAGAGGACTTACGTACTACCCAACTTTGGCACATGTCAACATTATGCTTTAGCTTCTTCTCGTACTCGGGAACCAAATTAGTACTCCAGCTGAGACCTTCTTCGTATCTCCGTGAAACCTGAGTCATAAGCAAGACTCTAATCCAATCAATAAACTCAACAATTGGTAAGCCGCAATATTTTTTAATCTGATTGTTAAACGATTCAGCTGCGGTAGAAGCCATAGAGCCGTATCGCTTCCCTTTTACGTAAGCCTGCGCATACTTTTCAGGGGGTAAATTTGCAAGAAAATCACTCATTCTCTCACCACCTTCACATAAAAAACCTGTTAGTATCTCTTTAAAAAGCTCTTGACTGGGAGCATAAGCAAGACGGTGGAAGAAACTCAACATCTTTTTTTATACTCATTGTTAGTATGTTCCAGTTTGGCTTTCAAATTTTGCGTGAGATGGAAATAACAGTACGCATGATAGGAGTTTGGATACAAGACATAAATAGCATTAACAATACCATAATGACGGTCCGAAATAAATGTGATTTGGCGATCCAACAAATGTGGTTTCAAACACCCCAAAAACCACATCCAATTGTCCCAATCTTCAATGCTAACTACACCAACAACAACAGGGAATAGTCCTGGAAAAAGGCAGATCAAATAAACACTACAACAGTATGCAAACGTTTAAGAATGAGTAACAATTCGCATGCTGTCCTGGAACAATTCGCAGCTTTTCATGCGAAATATGTGTGACATTTTAATTGCTCATGCAAACAGTTCGCAGCTTGGCATGTGAATTCGCAGCTTGTGGAAACTTTCAATAATACCTAACTCAAGCTGCGATGTAGGTACAGTTTACTCAGCAATATGCATAATTCGCAGCCTCAAATGCGAAATGTGAGGATCACAACACTGCTTAATTCGCATCATCTGCTGCGAACAACATCAACATTTTCACACAAAAACATCGTTCATTAACTAGATAAATGTAACTAACCGTTGTTTCCATCTTTTGCTACAACAGTGAGTAATGTACCCTTGTACTTGCCATATAAGTGGGTTCCATCGACAAACAACATTGGACGGCATGAATGAAAACCACTAAGGAACAAACCGAATGCTACAAAACAGCGCTTGAATCGGTTTCCAGCCGACAACTCCAACTGGCAGTCTGAAGTAATGTCCCGGCTCTTCAAGCGTTTGAAGTATCCGCTTAGTAAACTAAAAGAACTTGAACTATCTCCAAAAACTCCCCTCCTAGCCTTCTCTAAAGCATTCCATGACAAACGATAAGAAATGTCAAGACCGTACTCTTGTTTGACAGTCGATTGTATGGTTTTGGCCGTCAACGAATGGCAGGTCCGGAGAGAATCCTGAATTTCCTCTGCAATCAAATCTGATGTCAAATGCCTGTGCCGCTTATGCTTATGCTTCTGGGAGAAAACAGGACTGCAAGTATGGTACGGGAAATGCTTCTTGATCGTCATAAGGCCGGTGCTTGAGTCAATAGATGCATAAACCCTCTATTTGCACCCACTTGTGAGCTTATTTTCACAATAAGCAGTGATCTTATTTGTTGTGTTGTGCATGTATTTGAAAGAAAAACCATGCTCTAACGCAAACTTGCACAAGGATACCCTCAGACCGGCAGCACCTTCTTCAAAAGCTTGACCCACTCCTGTAATAGCATCAGCCCAACCAGCAGTAGCAAGTTGTTTTTTCCTCTGATCAGAATTAACTAACCCGTTACTACTCTCCCCGCTAACTAGTTGATCAAGAGATGGTTCTCCCAAAATCAAGCTACGCTCTTTACGCTTACCACCAGAATCCTTACCACCAGAGGTCTTATTAACAGAACTTTTATTACCAGAACCCTTATCGAAGACATGTTGTTCTATGAGAAAACTAACCCGTTTTAAACGCTCCAAATCAAGATATAACACCAACCCAACAAAATCATTCTGGTTATTAAAGAAACAATTATTGTGATCCCCGCAGGAGTAAGTAATTAGGTACTCACATGTGGCAAGCTCCTCCCATGTATACTCTACATAAGCTTGGATACTTTCGAAGCTCTCAAACTCCGTGAAAGGCACAATTGCAGTTTGGTGACCATATTTAAAAATAAAAACTCGTGATTTAGACATCTCTTAACCTGGACAATAAAGTTGTTTGTTATTAGTCACAAAAACTAGGTGCAAAATATTTACTACTTCATCAAACAATTCGCATCATAAGGTGCGAATTGTGTATACCTACAACGATCTATTCGCATCTTGTCCTGATATTTGTAGGTAATAAAGTCCTGATATTTGTTATCAGTCACAAAAACTATGCAGATTATTTACTGCACCATCAAACAATTCGCATCCTATCTTGCGAATTGTGTATATCTACATATAGCTATTCGCATCCTATCTTGCGAATTGTGTATATCTACATATAGCTATTCGCATCCTATCCTGATATTTCTATGTAACACCGGTCCTGATATTTGTTTCGAAATACAATACCCTACTGACCTAAAAACTCGTAATCTACACATTCAAGACAAAACTAAAGCACTAACAAATTATATAACGAACTATATAACGAACAATATTAACTAAACAATAACAGATCACTATAACAAAAAAAATAGAGAAAATCTCGAAATTAGGCAATGGCATCTAAAAACAGTAGAATATAACCTATTCCAACAGAGAAAACGAACAAAAAACTTCGAAATCGGTAGGTAATTACCTAAAAAGCTCGCAACACGATTACTTGTAAGCTATAAGATTCCAAAAAGCGACGATCAACTCCTGTACGTATAAAACAGAGGTTAGACAGGTCTAACACAACAACTTACATAAAGAAACAAACCTTTAGCAACTTCCGATCACCGGAAAATGTGATTTCAACCCAACTCGTGGTGGTTGGTAGGGTTAGGTGGTTAGAGCGGCTAACAAATTCAAATCTTCAAAAAGCTAGAAAAAATAGAAAGAAAACAGAAAATAAGGTTTATATAGTGGGTTAAGGGTAGTTAGGGTATTAAAATAAAATTAGGTTGTTAGTGACAATAAGGTAGTTGAGATGGGTATTAAGTAACAATTGATCAAACCTTGGATGGTAAGTGACAATTGAATAGTTGAGTGGGTACTTTAAGTACAATTTCCCTTTCGTTAATCGTGGTGGTGGTGGCGGTCAGTAAAACTGAAAAATGAATATTATTAAACATGGTTTTTAATTGTAGGAGGTTTTTTGTATTTCGAAGAATCCTATACACCTATTAGAATTATAAAAGTTTAGTGTATCTAATAAGGATTTTGAATTATTTGATGTACCCTTTAAAAACTCACCCTAATATTTAACTAGATTTGAGTCAAATTTAACTATGAATTATAATCAAACCATCTTTTAATGGATCGAATCAAATTTTTTGGTTCAAGTTCTAGAACATCTTTCAAATATTATAAAATCTTACCACCTCATTTAAGTTTACAGAATTATTATTATTAATTATATAAATATCACGATTGTAAACTCTAATATTTTTGAGACATATTTTGTCAGCTATTATGTAGTTTTTGAACCTATAAATAGATCCCTCATTTTTTACACGTAACCATCCAATAAAAAGTTGAACGAGTGAGTTCAATAAATAAAAAGAATGTTATATATTTTTCAAAGTATTTTTTTCCTTTTTTTCTCATTATAAAATGCGATTTTTGGATTTTTTCTATTTTTCCGTATTAAAAGTTTGTTCTAATATTAGACACTATCAAGTTAATTCCGATAGATGAAATTTAACACTTAATAAAAAAAGATGGAAAAAAAATAAATTTGCTCAATTGAAATTTAACATTTAATAAAAAATTGATAAAATAAAAAATGTTATGAGTACCGCATATTCTACATATAAGTGTGATCAACCTGATTTTCGCACTATTATGATATTGTACGCTTTGGAGGATCTAAAAGCTTGCACTAATCCCTCTAAATATTTTTATGGGTTCAAAAGAGGTCTAAAAAGACTTAAAGTTTGACTTGAAGAATTTATAAAGAGAGAAAATTGCTAGATAATATTTTAGAGAGAGAAAGTAGCCAAAAGACAAATCATGAAGTCTTATTCCATTTCAAGAAAAGTACATTTATTTATAGGTGGTTTGTTACAAGCAACAGACTAATGTTTGTTAGGTGGATATCTCACTCGATTTTAGTACCTAATACGAACATACTTGTTACACATTACACATCTAGTCCTTTACACTTATATTTTACACCAAATTCCTCTTATACTTTATTTATTTATTCTTTTACCCAATGTAAAAATAATTAATTCTATCAGAAGACCTCATACCAGTTGAGATATGTTCTTACTTATGTATCATTCATCATTCCCATGTCTACCCGATCTGCGACTTTGGTCGCACCTAACAAAACTGTACCACTTAGCCTCATTTTAGTTGACCTTCAGTCACAGACTCTAATCATCTTGTGAACCATTTGAACCATAGACCTGATGAGGAAGAATAAAATACGCGTGAGAAAATTGTAAAGAAATAGTTTTATTAGGAGAAAATTATAAAGAAAAAGCTTGTAAGGAGAGAATTATGAAGAAGAAGTTGTATTAGGGGAAAATTGTATATACTACAATAGAAATAGCCATTATAAAAAGGTGAAACAATATAAGGACCAAAGATGTAATAAGTGAGAATTAAAGCGTGTGGGACCCGCAATTGTACTATAAAAGGACCACACACGCTTCATAGATTCCAGATTTCGAATACAATATTACTTTCTCTCTCTACTTAACCTACCTCTCACTTTATCTCTCTAAACAAGCAGCTTAACAAAGAACCTAATGATTACTTTAACACTAAAAGATTCTCGTAATACAAAATTACCCCTCTAGCTTGATAAGGAAGAATAAAAGACAAGGGGAAAATTGTAAAGAAGAAGTTTGTCTAGGAGAGAATTGCAAAGAAGAAGTTTGCTAAGGAGAGAATTGCAAAGAAGAAGTTTGCTAAGGAGAGAATTGCAAAGAAGAAGTTTGTTTAGGAGAGAATTGTAAAGAAGAAATCGTGTTAGGGGAAAATTATATAGATTACTAAAGAAGTAACCATTGTGAGAAGATGAAAAGGTATAAGGACAAAAAATGTAACAAACATGAATTAAAGCGTGTGGGGCCCGCAATTGTACTATAAAAGGACCACACACGCTTCACAGATCTCAGGACGAATAGAATATTAATTTATCTCTCTACTTAACCTAATCCGCAATTTCTCTCTCTAAAAAGACTCCTAAACAAAATACCACAGATTATTCTGACACTAAAAGATCTTCGTATCACAAAATCACCCCCGGACATTCCATCTGTGGGAAGCGAGGATTGTTCTAACGACATTTCTTTCTGGAAATAATTCCTAATCCAAACAGAATTATGGAAGATTAAGATGACGATTTTGTTAATAATTGCGAGGAGAATATGGTGGGTGACGATTATCAGAATGATATGGAGTATGAGGCGCATGTGGGCCAACGCGTCGGAGGTGCCTTGGATGACTCGGATCTGTTGGCTCGAAGGAATGGGTTGTTGCTGGAAATTGAAAGATTGAAGGCAGAAAAAGAAACTGTTCGGGCGAATCTTCGTTCCGAGGTGAGAAGGGAGCCAGACAGTGGAAAAGAGGAGCGTGAAACCGATTTCCGTCCTAAAACCAAGGATGATAGATACAGAGGATATGAACGACGATCTTCGAGGAGGAAAGAAAAATACTATTTGGATTCTTCCGACTCAGACGATTATTCTCGTTATAGCTCGTCGGAATCATCTCCTAGGAAAAATCACACAAAGAAAAGACATGGTCGAAGACATGTAGAAAACCAGAGGGGAAGGAGCTCGGAGAGGAAATATCCGAGGGAGAAGAGTTATCATGCTCGAGTTAATGAGTGGGGTTACCAAATGAACTTTCCCGCTGGGAACCAAAACGTTGACCCACGAAATTCGGAATAACAGCATCAATACACTCTGCTGTCCGAAGAGGGATTATATTTTCTGAGCAATGAAAACTTGAGATCCAACGCTTATCAGACGGGTCATAACTGGAGAGCTTCTCCTTTGTCCTCGGAGATTTTAGTGGGCAATCTCCCGAAGCATTTCGATATCTCGAAGTTAGAAAAGTTCGATGGGACGCAAGACCCTGATAACCATATCGAGCAATTCAAGAACTTCATGATCAGTTTCGACGACAATGATAAATTGTCGCTTAGAGCGTTTTCTCAGACTTTCAAAGGAGTGGCTTCCAAGTGGTATAATCGGCTTCCATAGGGCGCGATAAAGAATTTCGACATGTTCTAGAATATCTTTAGATAACACTTTGTGGGAAGCAAGAAGTTCCGAGCTAACGGAGATACGATAATCTATTGTAGGCAAAAGGTTGGGGAAAGTTTGAAGAATTATACCAATCGATTTGTCAAAACAAAAACGGACATGGAGTATTGCAAAGATTCGGTGGCACTTGGAGCTTTCAGGATGGGCCTGCTCCCTGGAATCTTAAAGGATACGGTGGCAGAGAGCCAAGCCATGACAATTGGAGCATTGTTGGATCAAGTTGAGAAGAGAATTCTAGTGGAGAAGACTCAGGCCTCCGAGAAAGGATCCGACGATCAATTGGATCAGAACGAGTTTCAAAGATATGAGTCTACTCACCAAGGCCCCCGTGCCAATACCCAACCCAAAATTACGGGTCAGTATCCACCGAGGCAGAAAACAAACCCACAGTACTATGGCAACCAACAAAATTACAACCAAGGGGCAAGACCAATTTCGAACAGATGGGTTCGACCGGACTATTTTGCAGAGTTAACAGAAAATGTTGCCACGATCTTTGAGAAGGCAAGATCCATGGTGTCATTCAGGAAACCTTTTCCTATTCAGACTCTGAGGGAAAGCAGAAGCGTTAGCAAGTGTTGTAAGTATCATGAGGATATTGGGCACGATACTAAGGACTGTATTGCTTTGAAAAAAGAAGTGCAAGTTTTGATCGAAAACGGGATGTTATTAGACTTTGTGAAAAAGCACTCCGAGAAAAATGCTATGGTTAAGGCTGTTCCGAAAATTGCTGACACAACAATGGTGATTTCCGAGGAGGTTGATGTTTTTGATATTGAGCAAGAGTATCTGGACCATAAGGAGGGGAGGAACAACGTTAACATGGTGGAGGAGATTATTCCGAGGGGGAAAGTAAACGACCTCTGTGCTTCCTTTGAGTCACTGGCTATCTTTGGAGGAGATACCATCGCAATAGCTCGCGGAATAGAAATATGGTCAATTTGACCATTCAGATTGAAGCATGGGTGTCGGCTCAAATGCATTGCTTACCTTCCCCCATCGTATGTTTTGACGATGATGATATGCGAAATGTCGCGGGCCCGCACGAAGATGCGGTAGTGATTCCTGCGGGTATTGCCAAAGATCAGGTTTAGAAGATACTTGTTGACACGAGAAGTTCCGCAATCATTTTATTTATGAGCACATACAGGAGAATTTCTGATCGACCTATTATACGACGTTCGGACAGAACCATAGTGGGGTTTACCGGAGCCACAGCAGTGGTAGTTGGAGAATTTCAGTACGTGGTCGAGTTAGGTCGTGGGCCATTCAAAAAGGAGGTGGAAGTACTGTTTATTGTTGTTGACGCACCAACTTCATACAATACGATTTTGGGTCGCTCTTGGCTGTCCTGAATGCATGGTGTGATTTCAATGGTGCATCAGTGTCTGAAATATGTGGTAGGAAACAACATCGGGACAATCAGGAGCAGCCAGAAGATGGCCCAAGAATGTTACCAGATAGCTTTATCCTCGAAGGGAGTTCGGGGAGACATATCGGACAAGGCATAACAATTAAAGGAGCCTTCGTTGGAAATCATTCCATGTGATGATCCGAGGGAGACCCCCGGGTTTCTGGTCCCAGAAGAGGATTCTGAGGAGCATAAATTTGGAGATGGAATTTTTTTGAAGATCGGAGTAAAACTTTCTTTTGCGGTCAAAGAACGATTGATTGTGTTTTTGTCTAACAAACTCGACATGTTTGCTTGGTGTGCACATGATGTGACGCGAGTACCATAAGAGATAATATGTTATAAACTTGCAGTACGACTTGATGTTCGACCCATTGTCCAGAAAAGGAGACCTGTTTCTCAAGAGAAGGCTGCAACTATTCTTTTGGAAGTGGAAATGTTATTATGCATAGGCCACATTCGAGAGTCACAGTATCCCGTACGGGCCTCGAATCCAGTCTTGGTTAGGAAAAAGAATGGCAAGTGGAGGATGTGCGTGGACTTGACGGACCTAAATAGAGCTTGTCCTAAGGATCATTTTCCGGTGCCCCGCATTGATCAGTTAGTGGATTCGACTTGGGCAATCGATTGTTGTCTTTCATGGACGCATATTCAGGGTATAATCAAATCCGATTAGATGTAAAAGATGAAGAGAGCACGTTATTTATTACCGGGAGAGGATTATATTGCTACAAGGTTATGTCATTTGGCCTAAAGAATGCAGGGGCAACTTATCAGCGCTTGGTCAACAAAACCTTTGAGGGGCAGATTGGTCGAAATGTTGAAGCATATATCGATGATATGCTTGTCAAAAGTTTGCGGGACGAAGATCATTTTTCTTACTTGGAGGAAACTTTTAACAATTTAAGTAAGGTCAATTCGAAATATCAAGGAAGTCCAGATCTTGACGGGAAGATTGGCAGCACTGAATAGATTCATTTCTAGATCATCAGACAAATGCGCACCTTTCTTCAAGGTATTGCGAAATGCGAAACAATTTAATTGGACCGATGAGTGTTCAACAGCTTTTCGCCAGATTCAAGAATATTTAACATCCCCGATATACAATCTAAACCATTAGTGGGGGAGAGATTAATTGTCTATGTGGCGGTGTCAGATTGTGCGGTTAGTGCCGTTTTACTTCGGGAAGAGGACACTCTGTTGAAAATTATTTACTATGTCAGTAAAAGTTTGTTGGATGCTAAGAAGCGATATCTTAAGTTGGTAACAGCCGCCCAAAAAGTTTGTTGGATGCTAAGAAGCGATATCTTAAGAGGACACTCTGTTGAAAATTATTTACTCTGGCTTTGGTAACAGCCGCCCAAAAAATGAGACCTTATTTCCAGGCACATTCTATTGTTGTTCGAATGACATTCCCCCTGAAAGGTTTGTTACAAAGGCCCGATATATCTGGGAGGATGACTAAATGGTCAGTTGAGTTAGGAGATTTTGACAAAACATTCGAGCCTCGGGAAGTGATAAAAGCCCAGGTTTTGGATGATTTTTTGGTTGAATTCCACTCAGAAAGGGACGACATGGATACTATTGACCACTTTGATGACATGGAATGGCTGGTTCGAACGGATGGAGGGTCGAATAACTCTGGAAGTGGTGCAGGTGTTCAATTAATTTCTCCAAAAGGGATAGCCATGTTCCAAGCTATTCGATTCGGTCTCAAGGCGACTAATAATGAGGCAGAGTATGATGCGGCATTGGCGGGTTTGCACTTAGCTCGAATATGTGGGGCCAAAAAGATTAAACTGATCAGTGATTCACAGTTGGTGATAAATCAAGCTTTGGGTGAGTCTGAGGCCAGAAAAAAAGCTAATACAATATCTGAAAGCATTAATATTTGGTTGCTGAATTCGATGGGGTTCAGTACGAAAATGTTCGAAGAGAGGCAAATGTCGTCCTAGATTCTTTGGCTACAGCTTCGCAAACGGAGGGATACCCATGGGTCTTAGTTCAGGAGCATCCTTCGGTCATGATCGATGCAGAGCATTCAATGAACATTCAAGAGGTAAGCAATGTGATCACAAATGATTGGAGGTCAGAAATTATTGACTTCTTGGAAAAAGATACTTTACCCGCTGAAAAGTACGAGGCCAGGAAGATCAGGTTCAAGTCTCATGGGTATATCATGTTGGGAGGCGTCTTGTATAAGAAATGTTTGAGCCGCCCATTACTACGGTGACTGGACAAGGATGAGTCGCAATTTGTTCTGTCCGAATTGCACGATGGGGAAGGTTCAGCCCATTGTGGGTATAAGGCATTAATTCGACGAGTGTTTTTGGCTGGTTTTTATTGGCCGACTATCTCTTCGGATGCGAAAGACTTGGTAAAGAGATGTGATACGTGTCAGCGCTATGCAAATATAATCCACAAGCTTGGGGTGTTCTTGGAGAGTATTTCAGAAGCGGTTCCGTTTAACAGGTGGGGCATTAATTTAGTTGGGCCCCTCCCCATGGCCTGTGGAGGCCGACATACTATAATTGTAGCGATAGATTATTCTTCTAAGTGAGTGGAAGCGGAACCCCTGGCAGGGATAAAAGAAAAAGATGTTATCAAATTCATCGTTTCAAATATTTGTTGTCGTTTTGGGGTACCACTACAACTCACAACGGATAATGGACCTCAATTCGACAACAAAGAATTTAAAAGCTTTTGCCTTTCCAGGGGCATACGATAATGTTTTTCTGCCCCATTTCATCCCCAAGCCAACGGTCAGGTGGAAGTGACTAATCGAACAATTCTGGATGGGTTGAAAAAGAATTTGGAAGGAAAGGCAGAAAAATGGCCTGATTATCTACAAGAAGTATTATGGGCTTATAGGACAACGCCTCGAACTGCCACAGCTGCTGCTCCATTTGCCTTAGTATATGGTATGGATGCCATCGTCCCATCAATGATTGTTTTCCCGTCATATCGTGTGGAAACTTATACAGAAAATTTGAACGACCAAAGCAGATTCTTGGAGTTGGATCTGGTCGAAGAGAAAAGACAACGCGCACAGTTGAAGTCTTTGCACTATCAAACATTAATGAGGAGTCGATATACTTCTAAATTAAAACATAGAGATTTTAAGGTGGGAGACAAAGTATTAGGTAAATGTTTTCTGCACACTAAAGAGAAGAGTTTTGGAAAGTTGGGACCAAATTGGGAGGGCCCCTATGAAGTGACAGAGAAAGTGAAACATGGAACATACAAGCTAAAAGACAAGGAAGGGCGATATCTGAGGCTTCCCTGGAACATCGAACATTTAAAATTGTACTTAGAATGAGAAATAAGTTAACATGTAATGTTTATTTCTTGTGCATTTTCAGGTTTACAAAAATAGTGAGGGCATACTCTTTCCTACTCTGTTAGGCACATGAAGGTTTTAACGAGGTGCCACTATGCGCTAATTAATACAACGCATTTTTTTCCTCGAACTATTATTTGGGTCACAATATTTTGTGTCCCGAATTTTTTGGTGCTTCGAACTATTTATATTTTTTGTTGCCTCGAACTATTATTTGGGTCACAATATTTTGTGCCCCGAATTTTTTGGTGCTTCGAACTATTTATATTTTTTTGTTTCCTCGAACTATTATTTGGGTCACAATATTTTGTGCCCCGAATTTTTTGGTGCTTCGAACTATTTATATTTTTTGTTGCTTCGAACTATTATTTGGGTCATAATATCTTGTGCCTCGAATTTTTTGGTGCCTCAAGTTATTTCTCCTAAGCTAGTCTTAGCGCAGTTCATAATGAATATTACGATGCAAGTCGGTATAAATCAACCATTCAACGCAAGTTGGCAAACACTTATGAAAAGTATGATAATTAATAAGTTAAACAACTGAAATTCCAAATTATGGCATACACAAAAATTCGAGGAGTCCATCTATTCGAATAAAGTCAGATGGGTTACAAAAATCCTCTTAAAAGGACTTACACACAAAAAAACTACTAACTATGCTACCATTTTTCCTAATTAGTCAGACTTATCCGAGGAGTGACTTTCCTTAGAATCTGATGACTCACTATCACACACCACAATGTGAGGAGGACAAAGGTCCAGGGAGACGAGTTTCCAAAAGCTGCCTAAGTCATATTCGGGGTGCTCTGCATGAATTTGGGTAATCAGGCATGCTCGGACTGTAGCATCTCGAGCACTAAGGTTGCTTGTGCACTTAGCTGCATATGCATTCACGGCCTTCTCCTTCTCCTCCTCAACTTGCCGAGGAAAATATTCGATTCACTTCACAAATTTTTCTCTGTCTTTTTGCATCTTTTCATAATCATCACAGCAACTCCTAAATCCACTGCATGCCAGTTCATCAGCTTTTTTAAGTTGTGTCAGAAGTTTTTCTTGGGCCCCCGTTTTCTGTTGGTAGAGGTCCCTTTCTTCTTGACAACATCTTTCGAGCATAATGATATAATTTTCAGAGTCAGACAATTTTTCATAAAGGGCATCCGCTTGACTCTCCACGACATCATATTGTTTCTTTGCCTCCTCAAGTTGCGAAGAGACAAAAGATGCTTTGAACTTATAATGGTTTTTTTGATCCTCCAGATGTTGCATCTTCTTTCCCTTATTGACAATAGGAGAAAACAAGCTTCAAAGATTTAGCGAGAATTCATCGTGCAGAGGAACTTCGAAGGAGCTGGTTAGTGAGCCTAATGTTGTGGGGTCAAAATCCGAAGACTCACCCGTAAGAATATTAAGATCAACATGTTGATGAGGATTGCTCCGAGGAATGGGGAGCGGGGCCAGTATTGGAGAATTTTCGATGGGAGCAGGACTTGACACTTGGGTAAGCAGAGAGCTAGGTGTCTGATTTGAGTGTTCCTTGGGCGAAATACCTCCAATTTCGTTTCCAGCCTCACTTGATATTTCTTAGAGCTCGTTGCCCTGAGCGGTTTCTTGAACATCATCTTGCGTTTTGCCATCCTCGGGTAATTCTTGGATGGGCTCCAGGAAAACTATGTTTTTCTTTTCTCTTGCTTTGGTATCTTTCTTCTTCGAAGGGTGGATAGATTGCTTTGGCGGAGAATTGGAATCGGGTATCACAATGTTGGCCGAGGGAGATGGTTCCTGATTGCTAACTATCCCTTCGTTATCTAACTGACGATCCTTCGTGGAAACTTCCTCGTCTGATTCACCAAGGTGACTCTTAGCACGAGAGCGTTTTGGGAGGTATATAACTATGTCCTTTTTAGTCACTCGATCTAGAACTTCTTGCTGTGGGTGAGAGGTCATTAGTTCTTTCAGATTCAATCGATCAAGAGGGTTCAATCTCCATAACCGGCTCATGGCTAAGTTGTTATTCACGAAGCACAAGCGAAATATATTTTCCCAGTGTTCTTTGGCCCACTCGCTCAATTTGGTGAAGACAGTATTGGCACTCTCAACATAATCCGAGTAGGGTTTTGAAATACCTGTCATAGCTACAAGAACTTTTAATTCAGTACATCATTATTCGAGGATGAAAGGTCAAAAAAGTTAGTAAACTTACATTTTTTGGTCCACAAGAGGGATAGCCTGTGAGGATTCGGAGGAGTCGATTATGACCCTGTCTCCTAGTGACCAGAGAAGAAGATGAGTTGTTGCCTCCATTTTTTATCTGCCTCTAGCAAGTCTTTTAAAACCTTTTGTCGTCGGCCAGACGTTAGTGAGTAAAATGGGAAAAATGGATTCTTTGCTAAGCCAGATAGTCTGATCAGCTCTTCTAAGGAGAATTCGGTGCCTGAAATCCTCGAAGCCATGATGATTGCCATAAGCGTGAACCACATGTTTGGTCCGGCTTGTGAAGGGCATAGACTAATTTTGGCAAAATACTCAATAAAAACGGGTCTAAAGGAAACCTTAACCCCCAATTCATAATTTCGGTATAAAAAACTAGTTTATCATCCTTCACTGATAGAAGAGTCTCACCTTCCGAGGGAAACCTTATGTCAATATACGAAGGAATGCACCACCGGGTCCTCAGCATAGGCTCTTCGGAGGGTGAAAAATACTTATATCGTATGTTGTGCAGAGCCACCATGTGTTTGTTCTCGATCCCTCAAATATTGTTGCCTGCAATGGCATCGAGCTCTAAGGGAAGAGTGATATCTCCTTTAGACTTAGGCACAATCCGACGAGCTTGCTCTTGGACATTACTGGATGACTGGTAGTCGTTTGGCTAGAAGATTCTAAAGGAGAGTTAATGGTCTTATTTTGCTCTGTAGAAGACACTGGCTGAGTTTCTGGCTCAGGGACATCCGAGGCAATTCTTTTCCCCTCAGCAGCCAAGGCTTTGTTCCACATTGCTTGAAGCTCGTCTTCGGTTAAGGTGTTTCTTCCTGGAGAAAAACGAGGGCTTCTAGTTGCTGTTATCGAAGGAGTGGCTGGGAGACTTGATCGAGAGTTGTCATTTTTTGGAGGAGGGTTTTCAGTTGTTATAACCAAATGAGGGATTGAAGTTTCTAAGGGAGTCCCTTTAGCCCGCTTGCACTCCTCAGATTTTCTCTTATGGTGCCTTTTCCTCTTCCTAGACGAGTGTTTATGCTGTTTATCTTTACCCATAACTTCGACGGTGTTGAGATCGGATATTAGAATCTGCTGTGAAACTTCGAGGGGAATGATAGCAATGGAATTCTCCGGTGGAGGCCATGAGCTGTAAAATGTAGTAACAGTAGGTTGGGGTTGAGGCTCCAAGTAATCACCAACGACAACTCTCTCTTGAAATTTTTTACTAATCAAAAGCCACTCTGGAATCCGACGAGGTTTATAAGCCAGTTTCTCTCTCTAGAAATTTTTAGGGTAAAAAGTTTGGAATGTTAAAGAAAGGGGTCAGTATTTATAGAGAGAGATGGACTTTTAGAGTCAATAAGGTCTGGGGACTTTTTTCTCTTGTTTTCCTAGGGGAATTATGGGTACCATAGGTGTGCTTTTGCTGGTGTGAAAAAAAAAGGTGAAGGTGAAAGGACAATTCAATGATGAAAAGCATTAGGAACAGGAATAAGATCTCCAGAAAGATTTGGTGACAAAGAGCCAGGATTTCTGACGTCACAATAACGACCCACCATTTCATACTGATAAGTTCGAGGCATCTAAATCCTTTCAATCTCTTAGTCTAGTGGGGACAATTCGGTAATGATGGGTCAGTCAAGTCCGATGACAAAATTAAAGAGACTTGTTTCAAAGTTGTACTAACACATTGCAAGGATTGAGGGGGGGGGTACTGGTAATAACATGAGAGACTATATTTCCGAAGAGGAGACTTTTTCTTCATCAAAGAGCAGTTTATTAGAGGTATTTCTTCGGAAGATAGTTTTCGAAGAACAGTTCTCTATGAAGTAGTTTTCGAAGAGGTATTGTTCGAAGAAATGTTCCTTGAAGAATCAGGGTGTAAAATATTTTCGAAGAGGAAAGCTATTTGAGGTGGCGCATCTTCAAAGAGAATTGAAGGCATAAGACGAAATTTCGAGATATTTCTACAGTCCCAGTAAAAATATTTTTACTAGGACTGGGGGGCTACTGATGAGGAAGAATAAAAGACGCGTGAGAAAATTGTAAAGAAATAGTTTTGTTAGGAGAGAATTATAAAGAAAAAGCTTGTAAGGAGAGAATTATGAAGAAGAAGTTGTATTAGGGGAAAATTGTGTAGACTACAATAGAAATAGCCATTATAAAAAAGTGAAAAGATATAGGGACCAAAGATGTAATAAGTGTGAATTAAAGCGTGTGGGACCCGCAATTATACAATAAAGTACCACACACGCTTCACAAATTCCAGATTTTGAATATAATATTACTTTCTCTCTCTACTTAACCTAGCTCTCACTTTCTCTCTCTAAACAAGCAGCTTAACAAAGAACCTAAAGATTACTTTAACACTAAAAGATTCTCGTAACACAAAATTACCCTTCTAGCTATTCTCAAACTCTTCAAGACCCACTACATATTTATCTTGTCACTCTAATTAGACTTTACTTTCTAAGTCGTAGTGCTTTACAATAGATATTTCACATTGATTCTAGCTGATCAATCTTTTTTTGAAACTCGAAGATTTCACATATACAGTACTTTGTATGGGCTTTAAGATCTGATACTATTTGTTGGTAAGATGCGAAAGATATTTTTGCTCAGCTAGCCACTTGGGCAGAGAATGAATAGGGAAATGAGTTCCACTCAGTTTTTCAACCTATCAATTTTATCAATAGTCATCTATGGAGGGTCTCCTTGGGTGTTGACCTCCCCAAAAATTTAATGGAGCCACCCAACCCGAACCTTGTTGTGAAAATATTATTAGCACCGGATGGTAAGGTCACTCTACATGTTCGAAACAAATCTAAAAGTTATCTTCCCACAAAAAAGAAAGGGAAAAAATAAAAAAAACAGCTAGTACATCTGGTGCTAGCCCTTTAACAAAACCGAAGCCACAAAAGAAGAAAGAGACTAAAACCAAAAGGAAAGCAGTTGCACTTAGCCTTCTAACAATTTAAGATGGATTCAAGGCTGGACCTTTTTCGAAAAGAAAGAAAACTATTCTCCCAAAGAAAAAAAGAACACTTCGAAAACTTCACCAGCTAAGAGGGTAGATAAGAACTCCAAAGAAACTATCTTAGAAGTTCCTCCTGCTGAGGCTGAAGAAACTGCAATGGAAGATCATCAAAGAGGAACTACAATAGAAGATAATAAAGGAGAAATGGAAGCGGAAAATCTCCGAAGAAATAACCATCCTTTTCCTGATGATTCCATTAACGAAGAGGAGCTTCAAGTTATGTACAAATATATGGATCTGAAGGTTCAACAAATCCAACAATGAGGCACATTGTCTCTTTCTGGTTTATACTTTTTACTTGATTTTCGATACCTCTTTTCCTTAGATGACTCTTCCTCAGATTTCAAACTACTAAATTCATCATCACTAGACGTAATATACATGTATTTGTCTTTCTTATTTTTTCGTGAGGTACGATGATCTTTATCAGATTCAAAATGCGTTTTCTTCACTTCGAATCAATGAGCTGTATGTATATGATCAATCAGATTGATTTTCTAGCTCACATTTTTCTTCAACTTTTCGTACCTCATATTTTAGCTTTTAGCCTTACTGACTGAATATGCTCTTTTTTAAAACATATTTTTCATTCAACACAGTTATTTTATCCAGCAATTGATTCATTCAAACCTCGATATCTGAATGATCTTGCTGCAATGGAGCTTGGTCATCTTCTCCACTTTCTTCCCTACGCAGATGAGATCTTAAAGTTCCAATAGCCTTTCGAACCGTTGGACCAGTGTCGTTTCCTGGTTCCATATCGTTCTAGAGCGATACAATTGAGCAAATTTTTTACAATTTCTGATTTTTTATATGAAATCAGGATACCAATTGAATAACATTCTCACTGTGGTCGCCAATTTGTGTTTCTAGAAAGAGAGTAAAAATGATATTAAGTTTGTAAAAAGAGAAAGTTGAAGAGAGAAAATATTTAATTTATAAACCTTATTCTGTTACATTTAAGTTCCTTGTCATTATTTATTAAGGAACGAGACCGTAATTTACCAACAAATGATCAATCTAGTTTAGGGTGGAAAAATAGAACTCCAACTGATAAATACAGTCTGTGGTTCAGACCAATGACCTACCGAGATCAGGCTATCAGAAAAATACATGTCTTTAGTCCTACAAGCAAGCAGAACTGCCATTTATAGATAAATTAACTCCAAAACCCAGAAACTGTTGTCGAAGATGTGACTATATATTTTGGTTTGTGTTATCATATCCAAACGATTTGGATTTGGATTCGGATTCGGGACATATATACAAAAGAAAAATATAGTCACTTTTTAATGGATCGACGACTTTCATACACTGTGAGTTGGATCTACAAACATAATAATTGAATGAGTTTTTTTCAAAGTGTGGGATATTTAATTATGCGCGTGAAATCAATAAAAACCCGAGCTAACTCTCTCAACTGTCACCACATTCTTTATCATCTAGAAAACCTTTATACATTAAGTATGTAATATACATAAGATAAGATAATATATATAGTAGCCATACACACATTTATTTTCCTCACCACCTTCATTACTTCTTTTGGCCATTCTTCCAATCTATTTTAGTGTTTCTTGCCATTTATTAGAGACGAAAATGGAGAGCCTCTTAAGAAAAATGTGGGTGATTTCTCTAATGGTGGTAATGGCCAATTATGGAGCTATGGGATCACAACAAACTCCTTGTTACTTCATATTTGGAGACTCATTGGTCGATAATGGTAACAACAACCCACTCAATTCTTTGGCTAAAGCTAATTATCCTCCTTATGGGGTTGATTTCGTCGATGGACCGACCGGCAGATTCTCCAACGGAAAAACTATCGTCGACGTTATAAGTGAGCTCACTCCCCGCTTTTACTTTTACTTTTACTTCTCGTTAGATCCATCCGACGGTTAAAAACCCTGGTTAGTCATTAAAATTCGTCATAATGTTTTTTCTGTATCAAAACAGTCACTTGTGTTGATCTTGTTTTACAGATTTGGTCACTTTTGTTTGTCTAGATTTATATCTATGGTCACTCGTGAGTCACTACGGATGCAAAATAAAACCAACAATAGTGACAGTTTTGATACACATGACCAATTCTAGTAACTAACCAAGACACTTAGCCTCCATCCGACATCATTCTAGTAACTAACCAAGACACTTAGCCTCCATCCGACCTAATATAATGCTGCTCATCAGTCATCATATATACTATAGTCTTTGTAAGATGTTTTTATATTTCATCATTTGGTCAAGACATCTCCATCAAATATTCAGACAAGCTCATACATTAAAACATATGCACCTACCGACAACATGATGTTATCTTCATCATAGACAGACTATACATTATGTTTTGGAATATGAAAGGGACTATAGATAAATACTTGTAGGGCTGGCTCAAACCACAGATCTTGAAAGTTGAAAGCCAAGCCCAGCCAAGCCCAATGTGACTTCATTTAATAGACAACTACCAATACCAAATTTGATCTTTTTTATATTAGTCTATTTTTCATATTGAATAAATTTTGTTTTTTTTCGTAAAAAGCCGAACTTTTGGACTTGGATGATTATGTTCTTCCATACTCGACGGCAAGAGGACAAGACATATTAAGAGGAGTAAACTACGCGTCCGCAGCTGCCGGAATTAGAGAGGAAACTGGACAACAATTGGTAAATGATTGAGCATCTAAAGTTAAATGTAGAATGTTGTATGATTTTATTTATTAACATACAATTGATAGATGATGTTTCGATTGTTTAGGGAGCTAGAATAAGCTTTAGTGGACAAGTGCGAAACTACCAGAACACGGTGACACAAATAGTGAACATACTAGGGGACGAGGACACAGCAGCAAATTATCTAAGCAAATGTATATACTCCGTCGGAATGGGAAGCAACGATTATCTTAACAACTATTTCATGCCTCTTTATTACAATACCGGCAACCAATTCACACCCCAGCAATACGCCGATGATCTTATTCAAAGATACACCCAGCAACTCAGGGTCTCTATTCTATTCTATTCTATTCTATTATAAACTATACATACAATTATCACTTGTATATTTTAAATGACTTGACATATGTTGGTTTGTTTGTTAGATTTTGCACGACTATGGAGCAAGAAAGTTCTCGTTGATAGGAGTTGGCGCAGTCGGCTGCAGCCCAAGCCAGTTGGCACAAAACAGCGCAGATGGTAGAACATGTGTTCAAAGAGTTAACCAAGCTAACCAGATCTTCAACAGCAAACTGAAGTCCCTCGTCGATCAATTGAATTCCAATTTCCGCGATTCTAGATTCATCTATGTTAACGCCTATGGAATCTTTCAAGACATTATAACCCGGCCTGCTTCTTTTGGTAATCTATTATACGTTACCTACTCTTTTGTTTTCGTGTTAAAATGTGAAACCTTCAAAGTGTCTGAATCCTCAAAGTCGTGTTTGAGGACAAATATTATCAAAATAAATTGATGGTTGGTTTATGATTATCAGGGTTTAGGGTAACAAATGCCGGGTGTTGCGGAGTGGGAAGAAATAATGGACAGATCACATGTTTACCAGGCCAAAGACCATGCCAGAATAGAAATGAGTATGTTTTCTGGGATGCTTTTCACCCAACCGAAGCTGCAAATACTATTATTGCGAGGAGATCGTTCAGTGCTCAATCTGCGTCAGACGCCTACCCTTATGATATCCGTCGCCTATCTCTTCTCTGAAGCACAAGTGCGACATGATAGTGTCTCACTTGGTACAGAAAAATAACAATGTTTTGTCTGTATCTTATTACTCTCGTCTCTTTGTTATGTCAATTTTCTCATTTGGCAAGGTTTTGTAGTCTTAAGACTCGTAATTCCTATTTTTATATTGTACTTGATGAATCTATATAGAAATTATACTTCTATAATCTATTGTCAAATAAGATATGAATGGTTGAGCTATCTCCTCATGGTTCTGTAATGCATCTCCTGAAAATCTTGGAGTTTAAGCTATATTATGTTGGATCATAAACTTGATCCACTTAAAGGACCCAACCCACTCAAAGGGTCCAACCAACTTAATAAGATTCATCTAGAAAGAATACTCTAGAAACATTTAAATTAATATTTAGTTCTTTAGGTTGAGTGCAAGACACACTTTCAGATTGAGTGTAAGAAACACCTTAACTTTGAGTGTAGTATTGATGTTGAGTGTGTTAGTATCCAAAAGCCTCTTGGATGGTGGATCTTTGTCTCCACTATATTCCTATAAATAGTGGAGCTCTCCCACCATCTAGAGCATCACACAAACACACCAAGAATCAAAGTTAGAGAGAAAGTTAGAGTGAGAGAAAAGAGAGACAAGAAGGCTCTCTTGAGTGTTAGAAAAATATTTTCTCTTCTTGTGTGAGGTTTAAGAGTGTCTTGTAACATTTCTCCTTTTTATCAATATCAAAGTTGTTTTTTTGTTTTAAAGAGAGTGTTGTTTTATATTTTCCGCCAACAAAGTGGTATCAGAGCCACAAGCTCTTTCCGAAATTTTGTTTTTAAATATTCAACATATTGAAAAATATGGCAAATGGTGTATCATCCTTCCAAGTTCTAACACTCAACAACAACAACTACGATAATTGGAATATCAAGATGAAAGCTCTCCTTGGAGCACATGATGTGTGGGATACCGTTGAAAAAGGGTTTGACGAACCCGAAGATGAAGCAAACCTTACTCAAGAGGAGAAAACAACTTTCAAGGATTTAAGAAAGAGAGACAAAAAAGCTCTCTTCCTCATCTATCAAGCATTAGATGATGATGGCTTCGAAAAAATTTCAAGCGCATCTTCCGCCAAGCAAGCGTGGGAGAAATTACGAATCTCTTACAAAGGAGTCGAAAATGTGAAAAAGGTACGTCTCCAAACATTAAGAGGTGAATTTGAATCTTTACATATGAAAGCGTCCGAATCTATTTCGGAATATTTTTCAAGAGTAGCAACCGTTTCTAATCAATTAAAAAGAAATGGTGAGAACATAGAAGATGTGAGAGTAATCGAAAAAATACTCCGTTCGTTGGATCCCAAATTTGAGCATATCGTCGTGACGATTGAAGAAACTAAAGACTTGGAGAAAATGATGATCGAAGAACTCCAAGGATCATTACAAGCCTATGAAGAAAAGCACAAGAAGAAGCAAGAGATCACCGAGCAACTCCTCAAAGTAGAATTGAAAGAGATGCATGCAAATCAAGGAGATGATAGAAACCAACGTGGCCGAGGCAGAGGCAGAGGCCGCGGACGAGCTGGTTATTATGGCAGTGGACGTGGCTGGAATTACAACAACAATAATTCCAACTACAACTACGAGAAACAAGAAAGCTCAACACGAGGTCGTGGAAGAAGAAATCCGAACTCGAGGTATGATAAATCTCAAATCAAATGCTATAAATGTCAAAAGTTTGGACATTATGCTTCAGAATGCAGAGGCCCCAACAATAGAGTTGAGGAGAGGGCCAACTATGTGGAGGAGAAGACGGAGGAAAAAGATATGTTACTACTAACATACAAAAACACTAATGAAGGTCAAGAGAACACTTGGTATCTTGACAGCGGTGCAAGCAACCATATGTGTGGGAACAGAAGCATGTTCGTAGAGATCAATGAAGCAGTGAGTGGAAATGTCTCTTTTGGAGATGATAGCAAAATATCGGTGAAAGGAAAAGGTAACATTCTTATTCGTGCAAAAGATGGTAGTCACCAAATGATTTCAAATGTCTATTACGTACCGAGCATGAAAAACAACATTTTGAGCTTGGGACAACTACTAGAAAAGGGCTATGATATTCATATGAAAAATTATAGTCTCTTTCTAAGAGACGAAAAAGGAGACTTAATTGCTAAAGTCCAAATGTCAAAGAATAGAATGTTTCCTTTGAATATTCAAAATGATGTTGCAAAGTGTCTTAAGGCGTGTTACAAAGATTCGTCGTGGCTATGGCATGTTCGATTTGGGCATCTAAACTTTTCAAGTTTGGAGTTATTGTCCAAGAAGGAAATGGTGAGAGGGTTACCATGTATCAATCATCCTGACCAACTATGTGAAGGATGTTTACTTGGAAAGCAATTCAGAAAAAGCTTTCCAAAGGAGTCAGAGTCAAGAGCCAATAAACCTCTCGAGCTTATTCATACCGATGTGTGTGGTCCAATCAAGCCGAGCTCTCTAGGTAAAAGTAACTACTTCCTTCTCTTCATTGATGATTTTTCAAGAAAAACGTGGGTATATTTCTTGAAACAGAAATCCGAAGTCTTTGGAATATTTAAGAAGTTCAAAGCAGTTGTGGAAAAGGAAAGCGGAAATAAAATCAAAGCCATGAGATCTGACCGGGGAGGGGAGTTCACATCCAATGAATTCCTAGAGTTTTGTGAAGCACATGGAATTCATCGCCGCTTGACAGTTCCCAGATCTCCTCAACAAAATGGTGTGGCAGAAAGGAAGAACAGAACAATCCTTGATATGGCACGAAGCATGCTCAAAAGCAAGAAACTGCCTAAGGATTTTTGGGCGGAAGCAGTGGCATGTGCGGTGTACTTGTCCAACCGATCTCCAACAAGAAGTGTTTGGGGAAAGACACCACAAGAAGCGTGGAGTGGAAGAAAGCCCGGAATTTCCCACTTGAGAGTACTTGGAAGCGTAGCTCATGTCCATGTACCAGACGAACAACGAACCAAACTCGATGATAAAAGCAAAAGTTTTATCTTCATCGGTTACGACTCAAGTTCCAAAGGCTACAAGTTATACAACCCAAACAACAAGAAGGTTGTGATAAGCCGAGACGTGATAGTTGATGAAGAAGGCGAATGGGATTTTGGGTCTCATACAAATGAGTTCACATTTTCCCCCAAATTGAAGAAGATGAGAAGACACCAAATGAGCAATCAGAAGATGTTGCTACCCAACATGCCTCACCAACAGCAACTACTCATGGAGACTCGCCACCTTCATCATCGTCAAATGGTAGTCAAAATGAGAGAGCAGTGGAACGTACAAGAAGCCTTAGTGATCTCTATGAGGTAACCGAACCAATGGATAACATTACACTATTTTGTCTCTTTGTTGATTGTGAGCCAGTGACATTTCAAGAAGCTGCACAAGAGAAACAATGGAGAGACGCGATGGATGAAGAAATTAGAGCCATCGAGAAGAATGACACATGGGAACTCACCTCACTTCCCAAAGGGTGCAAGACAATAGGCGTCAGATGGTTATACAAAACCAAGAGAAATGCTAAGGGGGAGATTGAAAAACACAAAGCGAGGCTTGTTGCAAAAGGTTATAGTCAAAAGGCGGGAATTGACTATGATGAGGTATTCGCCCCCGTTGCCCGATTGGAAACTATTAGACTAATAATTTCTTTGGCAGCTCAAAACAAGTGGAAGGTACAACAAATGGATGTAAAGTCAGCATTTCTAAATGGCGTCCTTGAAGAAGAAGTCTACATTCAACAACCATTAGGCTATGAGATCAAAGGCCACGAAGATAAGGTGTTGAAGCTAAAGAAGGCTCTTTACGGGCTAAAACAAGCACCAAGGGCATGGAATAGTAGAATCGACAAGTATTTCCAAGAGAACGGCTTCAACAAATGTCCGTACGAGCACGCTCTATACACCAAAATCAAAGATGGAGATATTTTGATTGTGTGTCTCTACGTGGACGATTTGATCTTCACCGGAAGCAACCCAAGTATGTTCAATAAATTCAAGGAAGTAATGACGAAGGAATTCGAGATGACAGACTTAGGGCTCATGGCGTACTATCTTGGCATTGAAGTTAAGCAACAAAAGGATGGAATTTTCATCTCACAAGAAAGCTATGCCAAAGATATACTGAAGAAGTTTAAGATGGAGAACTGTAGCCCAATAAGCACACCCATGGAGTTTGGAGTCAAAATGTCCAAGCATGAAGAAGGCGAAAGTGTGGATCCGACATTATTCAAAAGTTTGGTAGGAAGTCTACGCTATCTAACTTGCACGAGACCGTATATTCTTCACGCAGTTGGATTGGTTAGCCGCTACATGGAATCTCCAACAACAACTCATTTCAAAGCTGCAAAGAGAATCCTTCGTTATCTGAAAGGTACAATTGATTTTGGATTACTCTATTCCATTTCTAATGATTACAAACTTGTTGGGCATAGCGATAGTGATTGGGGTGGAGACATAGACAATCGAAGGAGTACTACTGGATTTGTATTCTTCATGGGAAACATTGCTTTCACATGGATGTCAAAGAAACAACCGATAGTCACATTATCCACTTGTGAGGCAGAATATGTTGCTGCCACTACCTGTGTTAGTCATGCAATTTGGCTTAGAAATCTATTGAAGGAGATAGACCTAACACAACATGAGCCAACTAAGGTCTATGTCGATAATAAGTCAGCAATCGCCTTAGCCAAGAATCCAGTATTCCATGATCGAAGAAAGCATATAGATGTCCGCTACCACTACATAAGGGAGTGTATTTCAAGAAAGGATGTGCAAGTAGAATATGTGAAGACACAAGATCAAGCTGCTGATATTTTCACCAAGCCACTGAAAAGCGAAGACTTCAAACGATTAAGGAAACTACTAGGGGTCACGGGATCAAGTTTAAGGGGGAGTGTTGGATCATAAACTTGATCCACTTAAAGGGCCCAACCCACTCAAAGGGTCCAACCAACTTAATAAGACCCATCTAGAAAGAATACTCTAGAAACATTTAAATTAATATTTAGTTCTTTAGGTTGAGTGCAAGACACACTTTTAGATTGAGTGTAAGAAACACCTTAACTTTGAGTGTAGTATTGATGTTGAGTGTGTTAGTATCCAAAAGCCTCTTGGATGGTGGATCTTTGTCTCCACTATATTCCTATAAATAGTGGAGCTCTCCCACCATCTAGAGCATCACACAAACACACCAAGAATCAAAGTTAGAGAGAAAGTTAGAGTGAGAGAAAAGAGAGACAAGAAGGCTCTCTTGAGTGTTAGAAAAATATTTTCTCTTCTTGTGTGAGGTTTAAGAGTGTCTTGTAATATTTCTCCTTTTTATCAATATCAAAGTTGTTTTTTTGTTTTAAAGAGAGTGTTGTTTTATATTTTCCGCCAACATATTCATTCATTCATCTTGTGAGATTCACATCTTAACCGATGTCTAATTCTCTCGACATCTAAATGACTTTCATAATATTATGATGGGTTTTAATCCTGATATTTTACTATATCAAACCTTCTCTCTATGATTGTTCGAAGCAATGTGTTAACGTGGTTCAACCATCTTTGGCATTGATCCATTAGGAGTTCTGAAAATATGTAGATATATTTTTGAAGTCATTTTATTAGCAATAATATAGTAAAAAAGAGGAGAGATTTCATCATGACCATATACCAGCAGAAATAAGAGAGTTTGCAAAATTGTCAAACTTAAATTACAGACCTCGTTGTAATGAGAAAGTAGCAATAGTAACTCTTAAAAATGGTCTACTGGACGATAGTCGACAACTTTGAGGACTTTGTCTACTTCTCAATTGAGTCATTGAGAATTTTTTGTACGATGGGTTGAAATTTTCATCACCATATAGAAAACAACGAGACGGTGGGGGAGCAGCGAATGGTCCATCAAAGTTTAATTAGAAATTTGAGGTTTTCATATCAACGGAAATGAGCAAAAATGTTCTAATGGAATGAAAAATGCGATTTCTCGAAGCTAAAACAATAATTAACTTCGACAAGAACTGTTAAGAGTAAACTTGGTCATTTATCCTACATTGTTTAAGATAACTGAAAAAATATACAATATATAAGTGAATGAAATATCGCAACTAAAGTAAAGCTTTTTGGGAGTTAACCAAAAAGCAAAACCGTGCAGGCTTGCAGACCCAAAACAGACAATATTAGAAAATAGTTATATAATAACTATTGAAAATAGTGTTTGTGAGATTTATGATCCTACTAGAGGAGCTATTGTTGTTGTGCCAATGAGTTCAAACATATTGTTTCCATTAAAGACTGAAAGTGTGCCAACTTGTTTGGTAGCTGAAGTAAAAGATCCTTTTTGGTTGTGGTATTTTCGTTATGTCCACTTGAGTTTTGGTGTATTGAACATAACACCCATTTCTAACGGAGGTAAAAGATAACTAATTACTTTCACTAATGATTATACTCTAAAATCTTTGGTCTAATTTTTACAGAATAAATCAGAAGCTCTTTGTGCATTTAAAAGCTTCAAGGCTCGTGTGGAAAATAAAACACGAAAGACCATTAAGAACTTTCGAACAGATCGTGCTGGAGAATATTTCTCAACTGAATTTAAAGTTTTTTTTGTGATATTCATGGCATTCAAATAGAGTTAACAACTACTTATACACCACAAAAAATAGTGTATGAGAGAGGAAAAATAGAACCGTCCTCAATATGGTGAGAAACTTGTTGGCAAGATGGAGAATTCCAAAAAACATTTAGCCCGAGGCCTTAAATTGGAGTATTCATATCTTGCACAGAAGTCCTCCATTTCTTGTTCAAAATATGCTGAAAGATGAGGATTGGAGTGGAAGGAAACCAACTGTAGATTATTTTAGAATTTTTGGTTGCATTGCTTATGCGCATATCCCAGATGAGAAAGGAAGAAACTTGATGATAAAGGGGATTTTTTTCTTGGAATTAGTGAAACATCCAAAGCTTATAAATTGTTTAATCCGTTAACTCAGAAAATTATGACAAGTCGAGACGTTGTCTTTGATGAAGAAAACACTCGGGATTGGAATGAAAATGAAACTACTGAAGTTCTTTTCTTTAACAACAATTCTAAAAGCGAACCAACTCCAGCGACCTTTATGCCTCAAAATTCATCAGAAGCAACTCTAACAGCTGCTGAAATTTCAACACTAGTCGAAGCTAATGATGAAGCACCATAAGCTAATGATATAACAACTCAATCTATTCCTCGTATTCGAAAAGGCCTGCATGGATGAAAGACTATGAGGTAACTGAAATTGATGATCTAGTCACTCATTTTTCTTTATTTTCAGACTGCGATCCTACAATATTTGAAAGTTTTATCAAAGAATAAAAATGGAGGAAGGCGATGGATGATAAGATTAATGCTATTGAAAAAATGATACTTGAGAGCTGACTAATCTTCCAAAATGGCATAAAACCAATGGTGTAAAATGGTTCTTCAAAACAAAACTAAAAGAAAATGGTGAAGTTGAAAAGTATTTGACGCATTTGGTAGCTAAGAAATATAAGCAAGAATATGAGATTGACTATACATAAGTTTTTGCTCCTGTTGTAAGACATGATACAATCAGATTGGTGATCGCATTGGCGATGCATAATTCTTGGCCTATTTTTTAGCTAGATGTCAAATCAGTTTTATTTGCATGGAAACTTGGAAGAACAAGTATTTGTAGAACAACCTCTTGGTCATATTAAAATTGGAAATGGACATATAGTGTATAGATTTAAGAAATCTCTTTATGGCTTAAAACAAGCTGCACGAGCTTAGTATAGTCGCATTGAGGCTTAGTTTTTGAAAGAAGGCTTTCACAAATGTCCATATGAGCACACAAATGTAGTACAATCAGCTAATGAGACTTTTATATCTCAAACTAAGTATGTACAAGATGTTTTAGATTGGTTTTAAATGAATGATTGCAATCCTATAAACACTCCAACTGAGTTTGGCTTGAAGCTAAACAAAGATCATGAAGGAAAGAAGGTGGAGAACACACTTTACAAGAAAATTGTTGGCAGTTTGATGTATTTAACTGCAACAAGACCAGATATAATGTATTCTGTGACTTTAATAAGTAATTATATGAAGAATCCAACATAAATGCATTTGTTAGCTGCCAAGAGAATCCTTCGTTATTTGTAAAGAACTAGATATTTTGGGTTATTGTACAAGAAGGGTGAAAAATTAGAATTGTTTGGGTTTACTGACAGTGATTATGCAGGAGATTAAGATGATAAAAGGAGCACTTCAGACTATGTTTTTATGTTGGAACTGGGGCTATTTTGTGGTCTTCTAAGAAGCAACAAAATGTCACTTTATCAACTACATAAGCTGGATTTATTGCTGCAACAACTTGTGCTTGTCAAGCTTTCTGGTTGAGAAGAATTCTTGAAGAACTTCAGTTCAAGCAAGTCAAAGCTATTACAGTTTTTTGTGATAGCATCTCAGCAATTAAACTCTCTACGAATCCTGTGCTACATGGTAGAAGTAAGCATATTTATGTGAAACATTATTTTTTGAGATGTCTTACTAATGATGGAACAACCAAACTAGTTTATTTTCAAAGTGAAGACCAAGTTGCAGATATCTAAATTTGTGAAGTTGCGTGATTTATTTGAAGTTTGTTCACGTACTTCCCTAAAATAGTTTTTTTGTATAGTGTTAATTCGTTCTTTTAAACTGATATCTGCAGATTTCAGTTTAAGGGAGGGTGTTGAAGTTTATACATTTTATTTTATATTTATTTTCATTCAAAGCTATTTAGTGGATTAGACCAAGTTTTTATGAGTATTAACTTTCATTGAAATATTTTTATTAAGTTAGACCAAAAATTTAGGAATTCCGTTTAAAACCTATTTAAAGACGGTATTTTTTATCAATTCATTAACACAATTTTTTTTTATTTTCTCAATTTTATTCTCGAGCTAACAGTGATATCATAGCGATGTTGCAAATTCCGGTGTGTTCTAAGCGATGTGATGGGTGTATTGAGGTGGAATGCATTCCACAGATCAAGTTTAAAGTAGAGTGTTATAATTAAACTTAGTCCTTTATCCCACATCGTTTAAGAGTGAAAATAATATAAAATATTTAAGTGAATTAAATATTTCAACTAAAGTAAGGTGTTTTGGGAGTGAATGAAAGAGAAAAATAGTGCAGGCCTAAAGCAGAAAATATCACATTAGTTGGTGAGAGATATAAATTCTGACAAGAACTTTATCCAAGCTAAATAATAGCGATATATTATTCCTATATCTAGTTGCATCAAATTATGTAGTAAACATGGTTTTAACAGAAGAGTAAGATAAAAGATCCATCAAATGATCTACCATGTAAGCAAAAACTTTTTTGGTGAAAACAAATGATACTTAAACTTGGAAATTCTAGTTTTGGTTAGGTAATGACATAAAAAAATGCACACATACTTTCAAGGTCATGTTATCATGGTACAAATATATTTCCGGCTGAAGATGTATTACAAAAGTTCGATGTGCTCGGACGAGCTAACTCATCGGTGAATTAAAAAAGAAGAATATAAGATAAGGTACGACCCTCATACTATAATTAAAAAGCTAAGATTTAGTTGATATATTTACCAAAATTTACTCGTAACAACTAATTATTTTAAAAAGTGAAAAAGGACATAAAATGGAAACTTATGAAGACCCATAATGTGTGGTTTAGCTTGATGGAGCTTGGAATTCTAAAGCAGATCATCACTAATTATGTTAACATAACCTACATGCAAAGATATTTGGCAAACAATCATGTACAGATTTACAACCACAATAAATGAAGTTAAATACAAAGATCTGCTAATTGGAATGAGATTAGCCAAAATTTGATGCTCAAATTTAAAGTGTTAAGTGATTCAGAACTGGCGGTAAGTTACATTCAAATGTAGTACAATGATCAAACAAAAGAACATAATATGAATAATATTTTGGTAAAGTGGTGTACAAGCATGTGCCTTAGTAACAACATATAAAAGCAAATAATTTGGAAAACTTAAGTTGTGACAACAATAACCCATCTGTCATAGTGTAGGAGCATCCAGCAAAATATAAGTCCAGTGATGCTACATGTATCTTAACAATAAAAAACACATAATATTAGAGGTCTAACTGATAATCTATTTGAAAGGCTAGAAAAAACTTGATGACAAGGCTCAAACTAGAAATTTTCTCAAAATATGTATATTGTTTAGGTATAAGGGTGTACAAGTAGATGCTTTGGAAACAAAATATAGAAGAAAATTCATTGGAAAACTTAGGCTCATACAACAACAACCCTTTTGTCATCTTTGTCATAGTAGAAGAGACTCCAACAAAATATGAGTCCACTGATGGTACATACATCTTAATAGTTGAAGCCGTACAATATTAGAGGTCAAAATTGATTCTATATTTGAAAAACCAAAATAAACGAGTTGAGAAGGCTCAAGTTAGAACTTTACGCTTAAAGGAAACTGGATACATTCTATATGGATACATTTTAATGAAAATAAATTGAGCATACTTTTGCTACGATTATTTACAAAAAAAATCTATATTTATAAAATCTTCATAACAGATAATATATATCTCATTTTGGATTCAATGGTTTGATTCGCTCTTAGCATGTTATGACCATATGACCATTGTTACTAATGCAAAACATGTTGTTATGGCATGAGACTCCTACCATTGTGTTGCAAAAATTGTATATTTGTTAGTTTTAGGCTTTCCATAACTATCTAGTTGTTTTGGGCAAACAAAAACAGACCTTATTGCTAATCAGAGTATCGGATTCTGACGCGACAAATACTCAAATCAAAAAATTTGACGAGTCCGTCAACTATCAAGAACTTGATGGAAGTAAAATGTATGGTCACAAAGTTTAGGTCTCAAAATATACAGTTTATGGCCTCAAATTGCTGCTTTAGCGTATTTGATTTTTGGATTTTTGGATTTTTTTATGAAATTTATTAAAATAGCCTAGCAAATCTAATGATGCTCAGATTTTGTTGGACTATATTTTATTACATTTGAGATATTTCTGTAATTTTAGATTAGGGTTTGAAGAAATTTCTTTCTAAGCTCTGAAACCCTACTTTCAAGATAACTTTTGTTGAATAAAAATACTTTTTTTGAATTTGTGAAGTACTTTCTACCGTAGGTTAGGGTTTCTATCCGTTATTCTTCAATTGATAATTGTACCTCTATTACCTTACCCTTTTGACCATTAAGAGATCAACTTGGTAAGATTACTACCCATGAAAATAAAGTGTAGGGTATTTGTTTTATGATTTACAAGATAAAATCTGAAGTCTTGTACAAAGACAATTTCAGATTGAACTATTATTGGTGGTTCTCCTGAAATCCAATTGGATGAAATCAAATATGTTTTTTTTTTCTATTTGAACAAGAGAATGATATTTTGTTATTTTCTCAAATTAGAACCATTATTTTTATTTCGACCAACTATTTGCATGCATGTCCAAAATGTCAACAATTTGTATTGTCCAAATTGTCAACCATTTTCATGCATGTCCAAAACCGGGTATTTTTAAATGGTTAAAAACTGGCTAACATTTTAAAATTCAAATTCAAATGAATTTTCAAAATAACTCGACCCCTTTTAGATGCTTCTCCCCTTGGACCCCGCAAGACCCAGCTCGCTGCGGTTGCTAATCATAATATATTTTGACAAGCGTACACTTCATACTCCATAACTTGCTCAATAATATATTGTGGCTATATTAGTCGACTGGTCAATCCAATTACACTAAAATATCAAACAATTTTCCTCCATATTAGTGCAATTTATTATTAACTAAAATAAAATAACAACAACTAACAAAGTTATTTATAAATGAAATATCGTGACGACTGAATTTCATATTAGTATATTACACATTTTAAATATTTGAATTTCGATGTATCGCTAATGATTTAACCTCTATTATTCATAATGAATACATGAAGAGAATATACACAAAAATTTACATTCTCAAATATTCATACTTGACATTATCTTTTACTAGCTTTGTGTCCTTATTATTTTTAAGCATATCAAAGCAAGTCCTACGTTCTTGAACAACTAAACTTCATGCTCGGTAAGTCTTTTAGTCTTGCACATGCATATGAATTTTTTTCAAAATAATTATTTAGAAGATAAACTTCAACCTCCACAACTTGCAGATCCGAACACATACATGAGGATGATCCTACTAATGTGTTCTAATCTCTAGAGATTAAGTTTTCCACATTGAATTTAGCATCCAAAGTCATATTAGATGAGAATTGAATATCTCAACATGGGAGATTTTAGAAGAACTTTAATCCAATCTCAATAGTCGACCTATGCAGAAGATCTCTACTTAACCCTTTGTTTGAATGCTCGACTAAATTATATCGAGTTTTCACAAACTCTAATCATATAACATCATGCTTGATGTGATCATAACAATAATGAACTACTTTACAAATTAAATAGAGAAAGAACCATTAACTTGGATAAAATTACAAAAAAATTCTGAAATTTTCAAAATAAACATATGTTGTAGATATGAAATATATCGATTAAAACTACGGACAATGGTTTGTAATTTTAAACAAAAAATTTAAATTAAAAACAAAATATATGAAATAAAATAAAATATATCGATACTATATCATCTTTAAACTAATGGTCAAACATAAATTACAAACAAAACTGACGGAAAAAAAAACTTAGAAAACTTCATGTATCATGGTGTAATTCCAATCCATCTAATTAAATTTTAATCCGTGTAAAAATAGACAAGAAAAAAAAGTGAACTTTTAATTATAAAAAATTGACATATAACAAGTACAAGTAAAGGCATAATGCTATCAAGGGCTCATACACACACACTACAACTCTAAGTGATATAATTTTGTAAAAGTATTCCAAAAGCATAAACAAAAATAACTGTTGAGAGGCTCAGACCTAATTGAGAAGTATCCTCAGCGGATCCAATGGGTGGCCATGTGTGCCATGAACCATCCCAAATTCTAAAAATAAGTTTGGTATTGTGGTACAGGTGTATAGCTTTCTAAGCTTGAGGTCAAGGGTTCAAAACTTGGACCACCCCAAAAATATAACTTACTACAAATAAACTTTAATTATATTATACCATTAGAATTTTGATAATGTTTAAATACATAAATTAATCGAACCTTAATCAATAAAAATATATATTAATAAATAACAAAGTATTACTTAAAAAATGAATTTGGCTAGAAAACATATATTTCTAGTAAATTTTTAAAAAAATAATAAATTAAGATTTTTGGTTTTACAAAAATAAAAAATAATTATCTACCTTTTTGCACGATTCAAGAATCATGACTCCATATAACCACACACTATAAATAAAAATTTCAACCCAGACATTAAGGATCACATTGTTATTATACCGCTTAACTATCTCTTTCATCTTGCGAAAAACCTAATCGTTCTTAAACTTTATCCATCTGGATTGTACACTTCGGCTGTAACATAACTATACTAAATATTAATTTCATTTGTAGGAAGCGAAGGTTCTCAAAAGTTTTTAAAAAACCTTTTACTACACTTACTCATATCAGATCTAATGATTTCTGAATCCAACATTCTGATCATTGAGAAGTTGTCTGATCCAATCACGGTAATGAGACAACAAATAAAGGTTATGCAATATAACCAAGCGTTTGAACTTATATTCATCAAACATAGTAAAAGTTAACATTTTAACTTAGTCAAATCTTAATCTATAAAGGGTAAGATTAAGTGAGTAAACTCTTAAATAATATCTATCATAATTAGATCCGACCAAAATATGATTTAAATAACATTTATTATATAACTAATGTATTATCTCATATTTAACCTAGATTTATAAATAAGAACTTCAACCTGGAAGCTCATGATTGCACTCTGATCATTTGTCTATATATTTTATCTTCTTTTTGTTTCTCTCGTCTACACTAAAACTTTATATTTATAAAGCCTTATCTCTTGAGCTGATCACTTTGGCAGAAAAAATTTACTCTAATCTATTAGCGTTTTCTGTGACAACTGACTGGTACGTAGAAGGTTATGTTTAAAAACTACTCAAACGACTAGTTTTTTACCATATTCGAAAATGTAAACTTAGCATTCTACCATGTCAAACTATTAGAATTCTTAGATCTTCGATCCTGTCGCTATCGTGGAATTAGATCTAGTCGTTGCAATGAGGAACCATAAGGATAACCTTCAGCCAACCTACTCAAAAGATCTCATGGTTATCAAACAAATGGTGACCTCCTCAAAAGAGCATATGTCGGCCGAGTTATTTCTAGGAATGTAAGACGGTAAAGATCATGCTTTATAATCAATTTTCTTGATCGTTAGGATAACTACAACCTTAATCTTATTACATTATTCCCTTAATTGTTCATATCCTTATCAATAGCCTTCTAGTTCTTATTAAATACAATAAATAAGAACTAGTTATCATCGGAAATTGCATTATATGGAAACTGTTGATTACAAAAACCTAACTCGATTCAGATTTATCCTTTCCATCTTGTTATCAGAATGGCTTGTCTCAAAATCTCTCATCTTGGAATAAAAGCATATCTAAATTCTGTCTCGAATGTAGACCATTCATTAACGACTCAAAACTATTAGGTTACACACTTATCACCCTCAAACAAAAGAATACGCAAATGTAGAGTATTGAGTTTCCTCCCTCAAAAGTGCCACCCATAGAAGCTTGAAGATAAATTTTGAAGAACCTATTGGTGCAGAAGAAATTCAAGAGCTTTAGAAAGATATGGATCCCTCAGTTCAACAGATCCAATAGAAATTCAACAGATTGGATATCAAGTTAGTGCTCATCTTCTGTCTAAGATTTTGGACTCAAACCTTCCACCAGTTGCCTCATCTTCTGTTTTCATACCTTACAATAATTAGAGGTTCATCCTTATCAAAGATCCATCTGAAGAAGTTTCAGTTGCACTGCAACCATTTTCTAAAATTGAAACAATAACAAAAACGTCGTGCAAAGAAGTTGACTATTCTCGAAGCCATTTGGAAATTATGGCTAATGATATGGTTCGATGGAAAAAAAACTGAAGGAAAAAAGAAAATGAGAGAAATCTTTGGCAAACACATCGTTGAACAATTTCAGGTGTTTCAAGATGATAACTCGGAATTAATCAAATGAGCCATCCACTTCAAACGTTATTTGAGAGCCGTCCATGATAAAAAAAACCCATAAAACTGAAAACTTATCATCAAACAGCTCTAGATGAGCTTAAGGTAAAGCACACGAGGGAAATATCTGAAAAGAAAAATAAATACTTCTCTCTTCAAGAGTCTTTTAATAAAAGTGAAGAGGAAAATACAGAAGTGACTGATGATATGACACCACTCAAGGCAGCATATGAAGGATAAAAACAAGTTACTGTGAAAACTGCCAAATCTCAATATGGAAATGACACCCTTCTTGCGATAAAAAATGCTGAGGAGCAAAAACAATCACTTTGCTCCGCGAATTCCATGCAACATTCTCAAAAACAAATTTGTCAAGATTTTGGGAATTAATATCTATGGAGAATTGTTCTAGTGAAGCCTTCGAAGCTATACCACCTGATTCATGGGAAGAAACCGACTCTGAAGAATATGAGAATGCTTCCGAGCATGAATAAAATTCATCCGAAGATAACTCCAAAGAAGATGATTAATTGTTGCTTTTGTTTTTGTGCTATGAAGTCATCATTTGTTGTCGACGAATCATTTTTTGTGAATGCTTAACCACTTGGCATTTAAACCTATGTTTTTGGAAGATCGGAAAATTTACAGCAATGAACAAATACTTTCTTCGTTCCCATTTTTTTCCAACTATTACCTTATCATGAATACTTTATTTATTTATTTCATGAGCAAGTCATTATCACCTTGAATTCCAATATATGTTACAAATAAATTTTAATACCTTAAATAAAAACAGTGCATTCAAAGAACGTATAACACTTCAAATACAAGTAATGCCTTTAGACAACGTTAGCACCTCGAATACAATCAGTGCGTTTAGAGAACGTTAGCACCTCAATAAAATCAGTGCGTTTAGAGTACGTTAGCACCTTGAATCCAATCAGTGCGTTTGGAGAACGTTAGCACCTCGAATACAATCAGTGCGTTTAGAGAACGTTCGCACCTCAAATATGGTTGTTTTTTCAAACATTGCTTTTAATAAATGTATAACTCTTTGAATCAAAATAGTTACTCTTGGTCAACAACTTCAAAGATGACCAGTCTTTGACTAGTTACCAAGATAATTTAACTACTTACATTTAAAACAACAATTGGCCAAAAAAGAATTTTATTAATATCTTTATATATATATATATATATATATATATATATATATATATATATATACACATGACACCTCGTTAAAACCTTCCTGGGCCAACAAGATAGGAAAAAGTATGTCAATTATTCAAAAAGTATCAAAAAAGAAAATCACTCCCAAAATAATTGCAAATGTTTAATATTCCACGGATGTGGAAGTAACCTGTCATGTTAATTATGAAGTTGATACATACCCGGCTTTATTCGCTCCACTACCATATAAGGACCCTCCCAATTCAGGGCCATATTTCCAAGTTGCTTATCCTTTGTATGAAGAAATATTTTTCTAAAGACTTTATCACCTACTTTAAAATCCTTCCTTCTCACCTTCGAAATTATAGAAACTCTTCATCAAAGTTTGATAATGAGTCATATTTAACTGAGCTCTAACTCTCTTCTCTTCGATCAAGTCCAGGTTTGTTATTTTTGCTTCTTTATTTAGTCTTCAGAATAATGAAGTACTCTATAAGAAGGTAAAGTAGATTTTACAGGACTAACAACATCCATACCATATACCAAGGCAACATGAGTTTCTTGAGTAGCCTCTTTAGGAGTCGTACGATAAGCCCACAACACATCTTGCAAATATATAGGCCATTTATCTGCAACACTTGTTAAATTCTTCTTCAAGCCCTCAAGAATAGACCTATTATTTGCATCCACTTGACCATTCGCTTGGGGATGAAAAGGTGTAGAAAAACATTATGTGATACCTCTTAAATTGAAAAAAGAAGTCATTTCTATATTGTTAAATTGAGGACCATTATCTGTGGTGATTTTCCGAGGAACTCTAAAGCGATAACAAATATTATTCAGAGTGAACTTAATAACATTCTTGCCTTTTTATACCAGATAATGGTTCAGCTTCAGCCCACTTTGAAAAGTAAGATGCCGTCACTATAATCATCTAACGCCCTCTAGATGCCATAAGCAATGGTCCTACCAAATCTATTCCCTATCTATCAAAATGAATAGCTTCGGAAATGGAAGTAAGCGGTACTGCTGGTTTGTGAATAGTATTGGAAAAGTGTTGGAAAATATCATAGCCTCGAACTAAAACTTTAGTATCATTCATAAATAAAGGCCAATGATAATTGGCCAACAAAACCATTCGCGTCGAATATTTAAGCCCAAAGTGAGCTAAACTTTCACCATCATGCAACTTGGATAAAATCTCCTAAGATCTTTGCTTACCCAAACAATGCAGCAATGGTCTACTAAAGAACTTTTTGTATAAGACTCTATATAACACAACATAACCATAAGCCTTGTACCTTAACGTTTTAGCTAGATGTGTATCTTGAGGCAACGTATCTCTTAGTAAAAAATTAAGGATATCAAACCTCCAATCACTTCAAACAATGTATGAAGTAACAAATACTTTCTCAACATATTTACATTGTTCTGATCGTGTTAAAATTGAAGGGCTCTCTTGTAGCAAGTATCTCCTCGGTTAAGCAATAGTTTCTAAATAATCAACAACTTATTATCTCCTGGTTAATATGTTCGACAATCACTTTGTCAAACAAAATATTAAAATTTTGAAGCTCGCGTAGATACAAAATTAAATGATCTTTCTTAGCCTCACATACACCGGCCATATGATTTCCCAATAGCTGATAATCTGTTTCCAAACGGACTATTGTCGTTGTACAAATATTTGCAAGCCTCAAAACAGCTAACACAAACTCATATTCAGCCTCATTATTCAATATTTGAAGGCCAAACCGAATAACATGATACATTGTCTCCTTAAATGAGTAACTAACTGAACCCCTGCACTAGATCCCAATATGCTAGAACCACCATCAGTTCGAACCACTCCTATCAAAGTTTCTGATAAGACCTCTTTATCTATCCCCTCATTTGATCGGCTAGAATAAAATTACCAGAAAATCAGTTAAAGCTTGAACTTTAATAGCCGTTAGAGGAGCAAAAATGATTTCAGAATCTCTCGATTTTACTGACCATTTGGTCATTATACCAGAAATGTCTAGTCGTTGTAACACATTATTTAGTAGGAAAGAAGTTCAAACCACAATAGTGTGAGCTTGAAAATAAGGGCGCATCTTCCTAGCAGCCACCACTAAATACAAAGCCATTTTTTTCAAGTTTCAAATACCTTTTCTCCGATTCCATCACACTTTTACTAACATAATAAACTAGCTTTCAAACTCCATTGTCTTCACATATCAAAACAATTCTCACAGCAAAATTAGACACTGCTCTATATAAAAACAGCGACTCTCCAGTACGAGGCTTAGATAATATTTCTAATGAACAAGAGTTCTTTAATCTTTGACAAGGCTGCTTCACAATCTGGTGTCCATTCAAACTCTTTGGGTCTTCGCAAAACTTGGAAAAAAGGAAAACACTTGTTAGAAAATCTTGAAATAAAACGATTAAGCACCTTTTCTATAGTTTGAGGCGACATCATTGAAACCAAAGCCTTCAAATGTTTAGGATTAGCCTATATCCCCTTTTCACTAATGATATACCCTAGAAATTTTCATGATCGGACCAAAATTACATTTTTCAGAATTTAACTTCACACAAATATCCCTTAAATTTAGAAAATTCTCCTCTAAATCCAGGTGTTCACCATATGTCGAGATTTTAACCAACATATCATCAATATAAACCTCCATATTCCTTCCCATATGAGGAGTAAAAGCCTTATTCACCAACCTTTGATATGTCGCTCTAGCATTCTTCAACCCAAACGGCATGACTCTATAACAATGTAGTCCTCGATCGGTAATGAATGAAGTACTTTCCTCATCTTTTGGCTCCATTTCAATCTGGTTATAACCTGCAAGGGCATCCATAAAAGAAATAATTTTATTACCTGAAGTAGAATCAACCACCTGATCTATTTGAGGGACAAAAAATGAATCTTTAGGGCATACTCGATTCAAATATGTGAACTAAACACACATTCGCCACTTTCCATTCTTATTTTTTACTGAAACTGGGTTTGTAGTCCATAAAGGATATTACGCCTCTCGAATATGTCCGGGTATGGACAAACGATCCGCCTCTACCACGATAGCCTCAGATTTTTCTACAGATAATCACGCTTGTGACATATTAATTCAGATGGAACACCTACTACATCCTCCGTTTTCTAAGAAAAAAAATATCCAAATTGTAAAACAAAAATTGTAACAATTGATGACACAAAGTAAGTGATAACAGTGTACCTATTCGTAAAGTCTTACCTTTAGAAAATGTATATTTCTCAACATTCTCACTCACTGTTAAAGAACCCGGGGTTACTCTTGGATCGTCTATTCCTTCTTCATCCAAGGTCAACCCCCAGGGTTACTATTCACCCATCCAATCCTCATAATTAGGACCTCGAACTCTAAGAGCTGTTGTATAATATTCTTTGGCTACCTTTAGGTCACTTCGAACACACCAATACAATCTTCAATGACATATTTCAAACACTGATGAACATTGATTACAATAGCATACATTTTTGAAAGCCAAGATCTCCCAAAAATAGCATTGTAACTGGTTGGACATTCAACCACCATGAACAAGACTTGACTCTTCTTTTTAAAATGACATTTTCCCAAACACACTTCATCTTTGAATTTCCAATCACTTGAGTTGTCATCCCTGTAAACCCAATTATTGTACGATCAGACCGATAAATTCGAGGTGGATTACGCATCTTCTCATACGTAGACTTGAATAATACATTTGTGTCGAATTTCAGTTCCAGATATATCTGCCCATATAACAAATGGGTCCTCATGAGGACTATCTATTCCTCTCAAATCATCCTCATCTTATAAAATAAAAGATGTTTCATTCTTACAATTTAAGTGAGTAGACATCCTTCAATCTACTTGAGTAGTTAAACTAACAACGTGCCTTTTCGTGGAACTATTAGTATAACCAGACATAGAATTTCCCCCAAAGATTGCTAAATATTTAAAATACTCACACAAACTTCAAACTCGTCCCCGCTCTACTAGTTCATCCACATATAGTAAAATTAATCGATCTGGATCAGTGTCCAAATATTCCGAAGTTGCATCCAAATCATCACATTTAAAATCTAGAATCATTAATGCACTTTCTTGCTTCGAATTTGAATTGTGAGCTTGCTGTTTTGATAAACTTAGAGTTTTTGATCCACTGATTCACCATTTAACAAAGGCTGTTAATTTTCTATTTTCTATTCAAACTTGTATCTCTTTTTTCAACGCTATAAAATCTGCAGTCTAATATTATTATGATACTTACAAAATCTGTTATTGCGGTGTTCTTTTGATCTGTTTATTGGAGTTGGATTTTAAAGCTTACATGACCTTTAGACTTTTCAAAAACATGCTCAGTCAAATCAGCATAATACTCTGGTCTTATCCACTAGTTTAGCCTTGGTTTGTAATGTTGATTATTTGTTGTTGTTTGAAAAGAAACCCCTCATGTCGAGGAGGTAGATTATTGTTTATCCTCGGATAGGGAGGTGCCTGATATCCATGATTAACAGTTCCTTGCCCTGAATGTTTATGTACAGAGTGAGGTCCACCTCGAACTCTTGTAGACTCATTTACTTTAATCTGATCTTCTACTCGATCCATTAAAGCTCTAAAAGTTAATGCTCACCTTTTTGTTGTCTCATTTGCCAAATATCATGGTAACAATATTTATCTAAAAGAAGCCATAACTACCAACTTTTCACAATCATCTAATCTTGATTTTGTCAGCACAAAACGCCGTGTATAATCTTTCAGTTTTCACCTATAACATGCTTACATTGTATTATCGTATCCCCATTATCTCGCATTTCTTTGCTTCTCAAAAACTGTCGTCAGAAAGTTGTATAATAGTATCTGAAACTGATAATAGACCGTCTTACAATTCTATTATACCACTTGAATGCAGTGCCATTGAAAGTCCGAGGAAATGCTTTGCGTACCAGCCTGCTATCATCATATAGTTTTTGAATTGTTTGATTTGATCATCATGGTTTTGATTCCCATCGAACTTTTTAACCTTGGAGATATCAAAACGCTTCGAAAGAGATATGGACCTAATTTCAACATTTAAAGAAGAATTTCTCCAATCTACCCATTGTACATATTGGTCATCTCTCTGCACCCCATAGCAACATACAAGTTCTGATCTGTTACACTTGTGTATTGGTTAGACGTGTTTTCTTCATACCATACCACATCCCTTATATGACGAGGTTCATTCTCTCTCTTTGACTTATACTTTGTACGTGATTTTCGATGCCGACTTCTTTCTCATTTTGAAGAACCACGATACTTTCTCTGCTTAAAAAATCCTCCCTCAGATTCTGAACTATCAAATTCATTATCACTAGATATGATGTACCTATGTTTATCTTTCTTTTCTTTTCATAAAAATTGGTGTTCTTTATCAGACTCGAAATGCACTTTTGGTGTTCTTTGTTAGACTCGAAATACACTTTATTTTAATCACTTCGATTATATAAGCCGTATACGATTGATCAGATTGATTTCCTATTTTATTTCTCCTTAACCTGTCGTACCTTAGATCTTAGCATACCTTACTGAATATGTTGTTATCTTTGAACATACTTATCATTCAATATCGTTATTTTTTCTAGCAATTGATTCATCTGATCTTCAATGTCAAAATGACCTTGGTGTACTGGAATTTGATCATCTTCTTTACTTTTTTCCCTTTGTAAATCAAATCTCAAATTTTCAATAACTTTTCAAACCATTCGATCAAGATATTACCGCCTAAAAAATCAATAATTTATCGTTTTTGACGTGAAATCAAGGTACCAATAAACAATTGCCCCCACTGTGGTCGCCAATTTGTTGAGTTATAATTATATTTCTAGAGAGAAAAAGTAAAATTAAGAACTAAATTATAGAGAGAGAAAATAATCTTGAAAATCAGTTTATCACTTATAAAAAATTGTATTTTATTCATCGTATCACCCATTATTTATAAGTGTATGAGACTTCAGACTTCTGTAACTAAATTAGTTATATAAATGGGAAAATTGCATTGGAGCCTTTCATCTGTACAAATAATCAAAATTTCTTCTTATAACTATACAATTTATCATAAACAACTTTAATATTATTGTATTATACCCATAATAATTCATATCCTTATCATACACGACTATACAAATAGGTTTATTAAAATAAAGAAAAACCTAGAGAACAACTAGGATCTGATGGCCTATGTTACATGTCGGCTATATGTACTAAACCGAAGCAGTTTTTCGATTTGATTGAGTTGAACTTGAGTTCTTGATCGAACTAGGATTCTTCTATTTATTGGATGTTTTCTATTTAATTCGGTCTCATATTTTGGTTTTCTTGTATTAATTGAATTTCTATTAATCTGATTCATATTTATTAATTTTATAATTATGAATTTATTACAACTATTGATTAATATGATTTAATATAGTGCGTATGTTGAAGAAATAAGGAGTTTTCCTTAAATCTATAGACAGAAAAATGTATTATTTAGGTTAAACTAGTAACATGAAAACAAAGGTGTGAGAAATAGACAAGCAACGATACAAAAGAGATCGATAATCACTTCCCATCCTAAGGCCATGCATTTAGGTCAAGTGCTTGGAAACCTAAAGAAAAATGAATGTTTATTCAAACTCTAAATCTGAAACAAACGATCTATTGACATGCATGATATCACCTTGCACATCCCAGTGCTGATGGAAATCAGTAATCACTTCCCATCCTAAGGCCATGCACTATCGATTGGTAGATGTTTTTCAGTGCGCAGATGGTTGATCCTACATAACCGTAAATCCTTAAATACATAGCATTGCACCTAAATATATATAAAAAAATCCAAAATATGCAAGTTTTGAACATTTTTAACGTACATATTAAGAAGTATACAATTACAATTAAGATAACTTAAGAACTACATCGATTTGCTACATGTATGACAAGGGAAATCGCATGTAATAAAATGACAATAAATTAATAAATTAAAATCAACCTACAGATAAAGGCAGTTTGCCTTAGCACAACAACGGTTGTTGCATTGAAAAACCTTATGTTTCAGTTTAATGCGATGAAGGTACTTGATGCTATAACAAACTAAGTTTCTAAAATAGTTCTCGTGGTAGAGGTATCCATTGGTAGTATGCATTTTTTTAGTATTAGATGGTAATGAGATAGTTGAGTGTGTGTTTATGAGTATTTTTCTTTTTTATAAAATAATAATAATCATAATATAATTTACCAAAACGAGTCACTGGTGTTTCAAATTGTTGCATTTTTGCCACTGGCGCGTGCAAATTGATAGAAAGCTGACACGTGGCAGTCCAATATACCCAAGTTTGTTCCATATACGGTCACCCTTTTTTTTCTTCCTAAAACACCCCTCTCTACCATTTTACATTGTTTACTTTACTTTTTTACTTTATACTCTACCTTTTAACCTAAAATCGATTTACCCTGTTAACCCATCTTTACTAACTTCCATTCTGCCCCTCGCTCAAGCTCTCTTACTCACCCACCACTACAACCACCTCTCTCTTCTCCCTATCTCTCAAATCCGGCATCGGTCTATTCGGCTCTCCACTCGCTTCTCCTCTCATCTTTTTTGATAATTTCTCGCTATCCCCAATGAACCCCACTGTCGTCATACCGTTTTTCTCTCTCCACTTCAAACCCCAGCTCGGAAACTTCTCTCTCCGTAAAAAAACTTTATCAAACCTTACTTTCAGACCTGTTCATGGGTCTGAATCCCTTGATGGAGCCAATTCTTTATCTGGGTCTGCTTCAAATGTCGAGATGAGTTTTTGTAGACTGAAGGGCCGTTGGGTTGGCAAGAATTAAAGCTTGAATCGATTGGTGAAAAGGGTTTTATAGAGGCGAATGGTAGCCTTATTTATGCGAATAAGAAGAGAGGTGGATTTAACTCTGGTGTTTCTGTTATTGCAAGGACAGTGTTGCTAGTGACGAAAAGGGTATTCGTTAACTTGCGGTGGGGAGTAAACGCCCCTCTTAATTTTTCGAGAATGCCATGTTTGATTAAAACCCGCTTAGTACGTAGCAGTAGTGTGTTTTCAACTTTACGAAGAAATCGGAAACAGATTCAGCCTGCAGAACGGAATGTTCCAACTCCAGTATTTAGATGATGAGCATGAATGGGTAATGTTGGTTACTGATTCTGATATGCAGGAGTGTCTCCAGATTTTCGACGATGTAAGGCCACGTTCGTTGAAGCTAAGAGTTCGTGATTTGCCTTGCACATTGGGTAGTTCTGGCTGCAGTACTAATTACGACATGCTCATAACAACGACTATGGGGAGGTGTCAATGGCGTGCAACTGCGTGGCATTCAATTTTAACAGAAGAGGTTTCTTAAACGACCTGCCTAAATCCTTTGAGAAGTGAAAGATATGGTATCTCTACTCTGATGGGCGTGTTATCGTTTGAATATCGTGGTATAAATAACTATATAAATTCTATAGAGAAACCTCTTCTCCTGGTAAGTCTTTTAAGTTTGGGAACATGTACATGCTAGAACTAAGAAATGGCAATAGATAGCTTTTGGTTGGTCTAGCTCTAAGGCATTACTGCGCCTATACCGAAGTTTAAGTTTAAGTTTGTATATTGTAACTTCATCTAACATTATCTGAAATAAAGAACTTGACAGGTGATTTTCTTTGTCACATGCTTCTGGTAATAGATTGATGAGAACAAGAAACCAAACTAATTCCCTACTTTTACTCGAAAGAAAATTATGGGTGCTATTTATGTTTCTCTCTAAATAAAATCACAGTGCGTTTCGTGTCTCCATGAGATTAGACTTTGGTTTCAGCTTTGAATAAAATTATAATTCATTTTACGATAATATACGTGGAGTATGTATTGTTTGAAAGGGAAAATTCAACTTATTGCATTAGAAAGTGAAATTGAAGCGGGTTTTAATAAAACAATTTACTAAGTACGGTAGCAGTAGTTCAAGGGATTTGGAGATCTCCACTGCTAGGGTTCGTAGCACTCAGAAGAAATAACGAGGGTGGAAAGTGAGAAAAAGTTCAAGACTAAATAATTAAAAGTAAGAATAAAATAAGTTAAAGTAAAAAATAAAAATAAGAAAGTAAAAAGTAAATATAAAAAAGTAAAAAGTAAAAAGAATAAAATCAGGGGTATTTTAGGTCTAAATTAATGAGTGACCGTATATGCAACATACTTTGGTATAATCAGGGGTCACACGTGTCAGCTTTCTGTCAATTTGCACGCATCAGTGGTAAAAATGCAACGATTTGAAACACCAGTAACTCGTTTTGGGGACGAATGAAGCTTAGTGGCATAAGTGCAACATGTCTCAAACACCGGTGACGAACCAGGGTTTTTAGCCAGCAAACTAAGTTTCTAAAATAGTTCTCGTGGTAGAGATATCTATTGGTAGTATGCATTTTTTTTAGTATTATATGGTAATGAGATAGTTGGGTGTGTGTTTATGAATAATTTTCTTTATTATAAAAAAATATAATTTACTAAAATCATACAATCATTTTAAATATTTTAATCCAAAAGCATATAACTCTAAAAAAACTTAAAGTCCAAAAAACTGTGCAATAAAAGAAAACAACCATTTTTTTTGAAAACTTAAAATCATAATACACGTCAACCTTATTTTACAGGTTCTAAATGACTTCCATAAAAAATGGTGATTTTTGTATTTTCTTAGTACTGGGGATTTTTTTCTTCCATAAATTCAAAATTAATTAATTATTTTTATTAGACAATTAATATTAATCTAAATGGTCGAAAATAGTTGAGTAATTCAGACAATTGTCTTATTGGAATAGTAAAAAAATATTTGAAAAACCTAATAATTCGTATCATCAGATTAACAAAATAGTAATGTAATTTCAAATTATTAGAAATTATAGATCATCCAACAAGAATAACAAATAGTAATAAATGTAAGTTAAAACCCTATCAAACATTAAACCTATATCGATAATCAATATTTTTATTGTTCTATTTGTTTTTTTCTACACCTGTTGTTTAGCTAAACAATAACACATCTAAATATAAACGGATAAATTGTACATTGATTCGATGTTGGAATAATAATGAAAATCAAAAGTATTGGATCTGGATTCGAAAAGATTTAGGCTGTTGGAACAAAAATCTTTTTACAGATTTTTCATCCCACACCAATAGCATCTTTGCTAAATATCAAAAGCTCATTGTTAATGAGCCATTAAAGATATACTACTAGTACTAGTACTAGATAATCATAAAAAATACTGGAAAAAGAACATTTTATTTTTGAGCAGACATAAATATGAGACAAGAAGATTAAGGAGATAGAATTTAAATTGACAAGCAAACAATATACAAAAACACAGACATACTTAATCAACAGTCTTAGTCTTGGTCTTAGTCTTGGTCTAATTATAACAACAAATGAAAATGAAAAAATACAGTAAATAATTAAGAGACATAGTGGGATAAGGATAGGGATAGGGATGGGGATGGTAGGAGGAGTAGTAGTAGGGCACTTCTCATAAAACAGGATAGCCACTTTTATTCGTCGGTGGTCCGCTTCGATCAGCCTATTTTCAGCTGCAAAATGCATTACCTTCTAATATATTAGTTATGTTTAGAATCAACATCACTACTTATTATTGCAACTAAAGTTAACAAGAGTGATAGGGATAGGGATAGGGATAGTGATAGATAGTTACACTAACTGAAGAACCATCTGATCCTGGCGCGAGTAATGGTTGGTGTCGCTGTTGTTATTGGTGCGTTGTAACGCATTCACTTCAAAGTAATTGCGAGAATCAAACGGCTGAGATTGCTGCATAACTTCAAACCCACTACTTCCTCCTCCTGGCATCAAGTTCATGTTGTTGTTGTGATGGCTCCTCTCATTTTCAGCTATCTGCAAAACATATACATCCAATATAAAATATAAAACAAAACCTAACCTAACCTCCTAGGGAGGGGTCTTTTGGTGCATATGCCGAATATAAATTATTAAACAAAATTTTACATTTATCTATATGTTTGTATGGATCTCTTTATTGATTTTATATTTTGGATATAAAAGACTCCATACATAAAGAGGATCAGATAGGAGAAAAGGGTGTCTTTACCTTGGCTCGTAGAAGCTGGTTACTGTTATGCAAGTCGATTTCCTGCAATTTAGAGAAAATCAGAACTAGACTTTTTTTTTTAGAAAAAGTTATAGATGGATTTTACATCATCCAAAAACTCCTTCAAAATACCAAGTTTTATTCAGCAAAAATAATTTATTTCTTAAACAGATTTGATTTAACATGAGATCATATTTTTTGCGGCTTGAGATTAGTTTGATAGCCTAGATGATCAAAGCATATGATTGGAAGTTGAGTTCATTTTGTAGTTACCCTCTTCTGCATGTACTCAATCTCAGCAAACAGCAACTCATTCTGTATTTAAAATTTTAACAAAAACGAAAAGAAACAAAAGACTTATATTAGTGCCATGATCCAGAAACATAGAGTACTATAACAATAATATTATGTATATATACATAAAGCAAATTTAACCAATTCTATAGTAAAATTTTAACCCATCTATAAGCCCAATACATATATATTATAAGTGAGTTAGTGACAAAGATCAAACCTTTCTTGATCGAACTTTTGTAATTCCTTTCTCGAGACGACTTTCTAAGTTCTTGAGATCTTTAGTGTTTAACCCGCCTATCGACTCACCGAGCATATTTCTTCAAGGCAAAAAGTTAGAAAGAAATAATGGTTTCAAAAAGTTACAGCTAATAAGATGAACTAAGTTAAGTCGGGATCACCTGTTTGTGTTCTGCAAATTTCCAATTTGTGCTCGGAGTTTTGCAGCTTCTTGCTGGTAGAACTGTCATAAATATAAGATATATCAGTTAAATTCACTGTCTTTTCCCTGAATCTGTCAGGACTATGCCTGTGTAATATTCTTTCATGTATATGCATGATGTGGTTTGTAGTGATTGAAGTTAAGTGATTTAATAGAACAAGCAACTTCTTAAGCAAAAATAGCATCGAAAAGAAACTGAAGTATAAAAATTGTTTTTTTGACAAAGAAGAGTTTTAATTGTAATAAACTTTCTGTACAACTGTGTTTCCACTCAACTTTGAATTTTGGACTACAACCTTTCTTGCAGGGCTGCGGTAAGTCGTTCAACTCATTCAGAGGCAATTTAAAAAGAGCACAATGAATCCAGATTTGATGTCTAAAACAGAAACCGAGTTAAGCTTCTACTGTTGTTTTTTCTCAAGATTGTCTTGCACATTCAAATTTAACATAAGAATCCTAATTGACATGAGTACTCCTTAAAGTTACATTTCTATCCATGAACTGTTTTCAAGATTACTTGTTGAAGATGAGTCAAACAACTTGAACTGATTCAGACCAACAACTGATTGATAACAAGGTAGGTTTATTGTCTATGAGTTATGAGCTATGAATTATAACTACTTAAAACATGTTACAAGATATAGCCTATGACACACTAACATTGTCCTAGTTTCTAATATATTACTGCAATTGTGATCCTAATACCTGAGCATTAGCTTCTGAAACTGATCCGGTATTGGAAGAATCCGAGATGGCCTTCTTGTACCTATCAATTGTTGCTTTTACACTGAAAATTAATTCAACATTAATGTTAGTGTTAGTCTTAAAATTTATATTAACAACAGTCAAATCAACCCAACCCAACTAGTAGAGTTACCTGAACCTAATACGAAACCTTAAAAAAATAGTTACTGAACAGTGAAAAGTGAAAACCCACAAAATTGGAGTGAGAGAGAGTGAAGAGTTAAGTTGGAATTATGTGACATTTGATTGAATTACACAATCCTATGATACAACATCAAACATACACAAAAAAACCAGTTTTCAATGTATCTATCTGATACCTTAATTTTCTCGAGCTAGTGATTGGTTGCCTCTGCCAAGCTGGCACCAGTCACTAGAATATGATTGGTTTGAACCCATCAAAGGTGAAGATTGAGGACACGTGTCAATAAGGTAAGTACACAGTGGGTAATCCTCTAAAACCCATCTTATTATCCACCTTGAAATTAATAAACATTGATGGTGCATCAGAGGCGTCCATTTCAGAAACAGTAACAAGAGCAGCCATCGCTTCAAATTCAATGAAGCCAAAAAAAGACAGAAGACTCAGAAGTCTCCTATTGGCTCCCCAGTTTTTCCGTACATCACTTCTCACTTTTATCTTTTTACTATTACCCATAAAAACCAAAACTTTCTTTCTCTCTCTAAAACCATTCTATATCTACCATGGATCTTTTTACTCCAACACCAAACAGTGACATCATGGGTGACAACAAATTCTTCAGTTAGCCCTAAAATGGATTTTTTACACTCCTCTCTCTTCAAACAAAGATTTGGAAATGAATCTAGTTTGGATACAAATCTATAGATTAAGGGTTTTCGAGATTCTAAATTAGGGTTTAAACGGTAAGAAAAAAACAAGGAGCCCTAAGTTAAGGAAAAATCATGACATAAACCCTTTTGTCAGTAGTCAAGGAAAACTGAAAATCTGCGTAGTGACGTGACCAAAGATTCTGTAACTAAGACAAACACCAACCTAATCTTGGTCTGCTCATCAAACCCTTTAGCAAACTAAAGCATATATTTTTATAAATAAATCATGTCAATTTTTTGATTGGATGTTCAAGGATCTCTAGCTTACTTTACTAGATTCAAAACCTTAGAAGATTGGAAGTCAAACCATGACCAAGCTACAAACTTTACTTTACTTTACTTGTTATTTAAATAAAACCCTAATTTTAATTTTCCTATATGGGATGGTAGAGGACCTAACTAGGATGAGTTTTGGTTGTTGCCAAGAAAATTCAAAAGAAAACCCTAAATTTAAAGGTGATGGTTTTAAAAAGGCATGTTTCCACTAGACAGAACCCTAATCAACTTTTCAACTAAATTTTACTAAATGGGTTTATTGAAAAAAACAGAGATTTGACCATCTGATTAATAAAAAAAAACTGGGTTTATAAATTATAAAAATGTACTTGTTTTTTTTTTTCTTTTTTCTTTCTTGATGTGTTGTTAACTGACGTAGCATTAAGGAAGTGTCAAAAGAGATTGGAGATCTTTGAGCTAATCAGACCATGACAGCTTGTGTTTTGAAAGATGACACAACACTAATACATGTAAATTGTACATTGTACATATAGAGAGAGAAGCAAGAGGAATAATAATGGGTGATAAAGAGAGAAAACAGAAATAATTTTAACAAGAATAGAGGAGAAGATAAAGAAAAGGGTGATCCAAAAAATACATATAAAATAAAATTGGAAATTAGTAGTTCTATTTGAATCTATTACAACACCAGATCTATGTAACCACCAAAAGCAAGATCATAAACAGCAAAGAGAGAAAAAAGAAAATCAACTTAACAAGGAAACAAACAAAACTAAATAAAGAAAGACAAACTGAACCTTAGTTATAAAATCAAATCTACTCATATTTCTCTAAATATAAATCAATTTTTATGTTCTTTCACTAAAATCTACTCATAGATCCAATATCAGACAACCCTATATACATGTTCTTCATCTAAAATGAAACTACAAATCCAAAAAAGAAACAAGAAAAACCCTTTTCAGATAAGAATTAAACTGATAGATAGAGTATGAATCAAGTAAACTAAGGTTGGTTATGGTTATACACATATTTGACTCCTCTAATCAAGATAGGAATTTGAGGAACAATTTAAGAGAAGATGAATCAATGAAATTGGTTACCTATTGTTAGCATATTCATAAAGTCTTCCACGACTTGAGAAGACGACTAGAGCAACCTCGGCATCACAAAGAACAGAAAGTTCATAGGCCTTTTTGAGTAAACCATTTCTCCTCTTGCAAAATGTTACTTGACGATTCGTGGTGTTCTCGATCCGTTTGATCTCGATCTTTCCCCTCCCGGATTTCCTCTGGGGTGAGGTATCCCTGCAATCGCCTTGGTACGCCATGGTTGCTACCTAAAAAGGTTCATTTTTTATGAATCAAAATGTCCATTAAAAGTTATATAAAAGGTAATCTTAGTGAAGTTGTAATTCCAACTTTGTTGGTAATCAAAGAAAGGTAAAGCTAGATATCTTGTTTGTATTGTAAGTTGTAAGATCATACTCATACTCATAGACATAGACATAGAAATTAGTAATTAGAGAAGGTAGGAGTTTTTTATAGTTTCATTTATTGTGGTTACCTGATGTTGAAGAGAGGAGTAGGAGTAGAAGATGGTTTTGATATTGGAAATTGGAGAAAGAAAAAGGTTGTTTAGACACCAAAATAGTGAGTCAATGAAATATATGAGAAAGCTAATGTTTGAGGCTTTATATTTTGTTATCACTAACCTGGTGAGGAAACACAAAGGAGATGAGAGGAGAGAGAGAAGGTTTTCCTTCCTTTCTCCTATAAATCTGAACACCAAGATTTGCAGAAAATAGAAGCTATGGTTGTTTTAAGAGGTGGGTATATTTATAAAGTTATAAAAACACATATCTATTCTCAACATAAACATAAAGTTAAACCATCTTATCCTATTTTGTTTTAAACTAAAATCATCTTAATCATCTACTAATGTATTCAAACTCCTTCCAAATATATTTTTTACTTATTAATATTTTTTTGTGGCTTATAATATTAAAGATGGAGGAAAATTGGGAATCAGTCATTTTAAAGATTAGGTTTTTCTTTTGGTTCTGTTTTGATATGATATGATATGAATGATGGTAGGGCACTAAAATCTTGGGTTATATTATATATATAAGTTATAAGCATAAGAAAAAGAATTGAGAGGGTTAAGTTAGGGCATTGTAGAGGATGAGAGAGAGAGAAAGGGACTTTTGAAGGGCATTATTTAATGGGGGTGAATAGGACATTGGGCTAACTTCCATACTCAAGGTTAAAATGAAGAATAGGTTTCATCCAACAACTAAAAACATTATATTTTGTTATTTCATTTTATAAAATATCTTCAATATATCTATTGTTAAGTAATTCTTTTAAAAATAATGTGCAAATAACTAATACTGTTGGTATACATATTTTAACATATTGATATTGATAGCGCAATAAAAAAATTAAATTAAATTAAATTAATTTCAATATTTTATATTATTCATTCAAATCTAATTTTATTGACGTCTTATATTATTAAAAAACAAATCTAAATTTATCAAAAAATTGATTTTTATTTGATTTTTATTTGATTCTTGGGTATTTATTCTATTCTTTTTATATTTTGATTAGGGTTTTGAACAATTATGATGCATAACTTTGTATATTTTAAATTTTAAATCGTTAGATAACATATATTTTTAATTGAAAAGAGTTTGAGCTTTGAAATCCTTGATAGCACTGTATCAATAATTTTATATTTAGATTATATTCATCTATCGTGTTTTTTTTCGCCATTCTGTTACATCACATATGTTAGAGACACATGAAACTGAAGCTTAAAAATAAGAAATACAACCATCTAGAAAAAAAATATACAGGAATATAAATCAAACTTAATTTTATTAGACATGAGCCAACGTGACAAAAAGTTAAAAAACATGAATTTGATCCACTAATTAACAAATGCTTTTACAAAAGATTTCTTGGCTTGAACCTGTCACCTTGTGTGGTTTACCTTCTGACGTTGGTTATGTAATTCAAAATCCACTAATTAACAAATGCTTTCTTGGCTTGAGCCTGTCACCTTGTGTGGTTTACCAGTCTGGCATTGGTTATGTAATTCAAGATCCACTAATTAAAAGAAGGTATTGTAATTGGTGTTCGTTATGTAATTCAAGATAAAAAAAACCGTAATTACCTTTGCGTTGGTTATTTTTGGTTATGTAATTCAAGATCCACTAATTAAAAGAATGATTACAACTGTAGCATGAAAAAAAAGTAAGATAAAATTAAGTTAAGTGCAATTAAAAGAATATCCCGAAACATAGTATAAACAAAGATAACAAATGAACCAAATATTTTAAAACTCATTTCCAACAAAACGTGATAGATTATCGCCGCAAAACATAAACGCTTGGTCTAATCAATGGTAATAATGTTAGTAAAAGAAAAATACTAAACATAATTAAATGCGGGTTTAAACAACCGGTGGTTGATTTTTTTGACTATGACAATTTTTTTCATATACTTTTTTAATTTTAAGATGTTAGGTGAAAGTCCCTCAAATAGGGAGATTTCTTCTATTTAAACATTTGACTCAAAATATCTTCTTAGTTGTGAATATTTTGATAAAATTAGTACTTGAAACCTGAAGAGTCAAAGACTAAATTTATCAAAATTTTTGTAGTCGAACGATGCTCATTGGAATTCTTTTTATAATCAAAAGATATTTAATGAACATTATTAAAATAAGAATTTTATGTGAAAAAATCGTCATAATCGATAGACCTTCACCGAATATTTTACAAGAAAAAACTATATAAAAAAAATGGTCATAATAAAAAAATCAACCACAATTAAGCTTCAAATCGATTTTCCCTTCCCTTAACTTAACTTTAGATAAAGGGCTAACAAATGTTTTTCCAAAATTCCTTGTGATGAGTTGCTTTGATTTCTAATTCAGAATTAGAATTTATTTAGACTTCATTTGAAAAGAATCACAAATTTATTCAGATTATTTAGTGACATAGACCAATATTCTTTTCGCGGACTAAACCTGAGTGAATGAGATAAATAGTATCATTATAATATTTTTATAAACTAGTGACTGAATGAGGAGATGAAAGAAGTAAGAAAATAATATACAGCGGATGAAATCTAATGGAGAAAATATATGATATAGCCATTTTTATTGTATGACCAACTTCTTCCTGCCCCCTATATGACTCTATATCTATAAAAATTTCATTATTGAGAAAGGAGTTTGGCATTTGATTTGAAAATAGTTGTTGTTACTCCTACATTGTAAAGTAAAGAAGAGCACATTGGTTAGAGTAGGGTTATGACAGAAATGAAAGGGGCTACCATGTGATGCATAATAGCCCCCAATCTCCATACTCCTACACCATTTATGGTAACCAACAAAACTACCACTTAGCCACTTGTATGGGCTGTTATCGGTCCGGTCAGTACGGGTTTTAAAAGAATCGGACCGGACCGCTAAGTTTATCGGTTCGGACCGGACCGGACCGCTAAGTTTTCGGTTCTAATTTTTGGAACAGGTTCGAATTGCTAAGTTTTCGGTTCGGTTCGGTCCGGTCCGATTCGGTTCCGGTTCATTTCGGTTCGGTCCGGTTTTGGTCCGGTTCAGTTTCTGTTGGGTTCGGTCCACTTAAAAAAAATCAATTTTTTTATTAATATAAATGATATAAAAATTAAAGTTTATATGTTAATCTTTGATTTTGTTAAAAATTTGGTAATTAACTATTAATTTTAGTACCATAATTTATAAAAAAATAAATAATAATAATAATAATAATAATAATAAATAATCGGTTTTAACGGTTTTATTGGTCCAATTTCTTATCGTTTTATGAGTTCGATTCCGTATTGGTTCTATCGGTTCGATTCCATATCGATCCTATCGGTTGATCGGTTTTATCGGTTCGGTTCCTTACCGGTTCGATCCGACTTTTATCGGTTTTCGGTTAAAACTGCAAACCGGACCGTTAAAGTTTGGTCCGGTCCTTATCGGTTCGGTCCCGATTCAGTTCTCGGTTCCGGGTTGACAGCCCTCTACACTTGTATACTCTTAAATACCATTGCATTGCATTGCATTGAGTTTCTAATTTTAATTTTAATTTTTATATTTATGATTTCATGTTTTATTAACTCTCACCTTATTAGTTCCCAATCCAGGTTATTAGTAAACTCCCCCAAAAAATAAAAAATAAATTGAAATTTGATATAATAGTATGTTTTATTGAATTCACCTAAAAATGAAACTAAATTATGTGTCACTCGTATCTTACAAAAATATATTGAACGGTGGATTATATTTTTCGAACGACCCATATCAAATGTTTTAATCATTAAAACCTCGTGTCAAAACTAGTATAAGTTCAGAGACCACTTATATTCTAAATTGTTAATGAAGAAGATATTATCTTTAAATTATCCTCAAAGTAAAAACAAATTCCAAAATATATATTTTTTTAATTTTTTGAAATTCGAATTTTTATGGAAGAAGTTGGAGAGCCGAAGGTTTGCACTAGATTTTGGATTCAAAATAGGATTTTGAGAAGGATGATGAAATTTTATAACTCAGAAGAATAATCCGGCAATTTTTCATTAATTTGTTATGTTCTGATTTTTAGACTTTTATTTTATATAACTTAATTACCCAATCTTTGTATTGTTTAACCCAAAGCTTTTGAGTTACCGCTTAGTTCATAACCTATAATTTGGGCACCTTTTTTTATTTTTTTCACTACCGATTCCTTAATTGTTGAAGTGAGAACAAGAATACGATAAATTTCATAAGAGGATATAATATGCTATGGATTTGATTTGGAAGAAGATTTCATTTGATACACCTCAGGTAATCTTTAATTAGAATCGATGTACTTTGCTTTATTCTATGCGGAACGATTCCAATTGATTCTTTTTAGCTCTTTCATGCTTGCTTCGATGCTTTTGATTCCATGATTTCTGAATCTCTTAGATTTATGGATTCACTACTTAACCTGCAAACAAAACAAAGGCTGTATGTATAACATAGTCAGGTTGAACCTGCTAGAAATTGGTTAGTTAACTGGAAAATTGAATTGAAAAGAAAAATATATTAGTCCTTTCCTAGAATCTGAGGTATCATGCTCTTAAGCTTTCAAGAACATTGATTTCTCTTAGAGGAGTAGGCTTCTGACTTTGGTTGAAGTTCAAGTTGTTTTTTTAAGCTTCATTTGGCCATAGCTCGTATTACCTTCTACGACCTCTCGGGTAGGTGTTCGCCAACTTTTGGTCACTGCTTCAGATGAGTGGCTAAAATTCGGCCTAACGAGTCTTGTTAGGGTTGGGTCGGATCTTGTTCAGATATTGATGGTTTCCCTAACAAGTGGTGCGGTGAGCGTGGAGATCTGAAATCAATATTCGTTGTTGGTGAAGAAGACAAATTAGAAAGATAAAAATCGTGGCTCTTGGAATAAAGTCAAGTGTAGTCACAATGATTATTCCATGAGATAAATATTTGATTCAAGATATCTACTGGATGGATGTATCCGTAGTAGAAGAGGCGTCTAGTGTGAGGAATGAATCTGTTGGGATTAGGCTGGAGGCAGTTGAAGGCTTGTCGAAGCAGGTGGAGATTCAATCAGCGAGACTCACAGTGGCTTAGTATTAGTGTACTGACCTTTCACTAGCTATTGTATTAAATTTGGTATGCATAGGCACACAATTTGGAAGAGTACCTCGAAGAATGAAATAATTGAGAAGATGAGCCGTAACTTACTTAGAGTAAGGCTTATGCTTCTGACAGCGGGACATAACAAGATAATGAGTGAATGAGCTGTTTTGGACATCTAACATTGTCAACACGAACCCCTGAATGTTCAGTCGCCATGGAGATGTAATAGGTGTCGGTGGTGGAACTGGAGTTGAGATAGAGTTTGAACATAAAGGTGGAGATGCAGATACCTCTACGAAAGTTGTTTTCAAGCTAGGTTCGGGTTCGGCATTTGCAAATGAAGTTCAACCATCGTTAGGTTCGGGTCTTGATCTAAAGTTTGATGGGTCAAAGGCTTTAGATGTTCAAACCGTGGAGAAATTTTTGAGTGTTGCTTGATCTGGTCTTGGGATAGATCAAATGGATGTTACTAGGATGTAGAAGGTTCAGAGAGTGGTCTATTGGGAAGTATGGCCTCGATAGAGTTCGCGGACGGCATGAGAATTGATCACTCTATAAATTAATTAGATATTTTATATCAATTAGATTTCCTAGATTAATTTTTTTTTCTATATTAATTAGATTAATGAATTAATGGATTAAAATTTATCATAGTTGACCTATAATTGGAAGAAGATATAGCTTTGTCGGAGACATATCATGAATGTGACCTTCATTCAGAGGAAACTAGTTTCATATGTCGGTGACATATTGTGAATGTGATCTTTATTCATCTTTATGATCATTATAAAAATGATTCTTATGCATTAAATATCTAGAACACATTCGAAAAAAAATAAAACAACTGAGAATGAAGATATAATTCTTTTCTAATAACTCAATATTTTAAGTATAAGTTTTAAGATAAACAACATATTATCTTTCAAATTTACGAGGTTCAAGGCACCAGTTAGCAAACTGGTCTCCGTCGAAGTAGATTTGTTTTAATTTGGAGCAGTTATAACAAAGTAGTCTCATTTTTAAAAACATTGTTGGAAGAAGATTTTTCATAAATCAAAAGAATATATTTTGGAGCAAACCGAAAAGAATCTGAAGATTAATGAATCTTATGAAAGAGATACTATGTAACCTTTTGGGTATACATAAATAATCTATATATTCTAAGTAATGACATAACGAAGATTATGGAAACAATTTTTTATTCTCTTAAATTATTTTCAAGAAGTAGACAATATTTCCATAATAAAAGTGATTCGAGATAGTTGAGATTATTCCATAATTTTATTAAATTATATTGAAAACATATTTGAAAATTTCAATCACTAAAAATAAAAAATGTGTACATCATTGATTCTTATTTAAAAATTGGAAAATATAATGAACAAACGGTGACATAAATGGAATGCACTAATTCTATATAATGTTATTCATATATTGGTTTATGCATTGGGGTGTATATTTCCTATGTAATTAATAAATTAAGCCAATTTCATAATAATTTAAATATCAAATATTAAAATGCAACTGGAAGTTTTTTTTATATATTTGAAACACAAAAAATACATATCTAATATTACATTATGTGAAAGATACGTGAAGGAAACTTAAACATGTATATCATATTTTTAAGTGGCATATTTTAAGTTGTAAATATACAAACATTATTATCATATTTCACTTCAGAATTATAGCATACAAATTTCTTCGTACGGAGAGATAAGTTCACTGATTAAGATACCTATTATGGAAATACTATTCACTTTTAAAAAAAATGAAAATTAATATAATTATATACACAAAAAATATTAGATACATATATAATTTTTACTAATTGGGGAAACCATTATCATTCGGCTAACGCGAGACCCGATTTATCGATTAACGAACTTTCAAAAGAACAATTAATTTACCAATTCAAGAAGACGAAATAAATAAAAGAAAATATAATTAAACCAAACACACAAGTCATTATTTAACATGGTTTGGATTGTTAATTAATCCTACACCCACAGATAATATACACTCTTTTATAATTAAGTAAGTTATAAAAAAAACTCTTTTAGACAAACGACTCAATCACTATTAGAACAAAAGATGATGCGATTTACAGTCTTCTCTTCAGTGTTTATCAATCACCTCACTTATCTCTGAAAATATATAGAGCTATTTCACTATTTTATCACCTCACTTACCATAATGACACCACACATTGTATAACAATATACTATTCTATTTATATGCTTAGAGAAAACCCTAATTCATCATCACAGACTCCAGATTAAATCTCATTAATCAACAACTGAAATAACTCATAATCCATTAGTATATGAAACCTCATAAATAAAGAATCATATTTAATTAAAAGACTCAATTAATATATAGAATCTAATTAATATAGAAATACCAAAACAAGAGACCCAATTAATATAGAAGACCTATGAAATAAAGAACTCTAATTTGGTTCAACTGTGATGTTACCGTCCAACTCACTTTGGATCAAGTGGTGTTTCAGACCAGCGCAATCCAGCTTAGTATATATCTTTTTTGTCACAATGGCCATCAATTTTTGCGAGTCTCAACCCTTACGAACAATAGACGTCTCTGGAACTAAGTCACTGTTTAAGCTTTACCTAAAGATTTTTCAATATTGATTTCCTAATGCATGTCTTCGGTAAAAACTAATTATGCCTATGTAGTCTTATCGTATTTCTTGTGTTAACGAGTTACTTCTAGCCTAAACCTAACAATTATCCACATAGGCTTATAATAACTCCAGTATTCGTTGCATCCGATCTTCTCCTTTTTAGAGACCAACTCACATGTATCTCAGACTTATACCGGGCTCATGCAATTCATGAGCTTTGAAATAAAAAATACATCGGTTAGAGCATCTTAAATATTTTTATTGTTAACAATCTTATCCATATTCACTTGCTCCTTCTACACCACATCTCGGATGAAATGCATATTAACATCTTGCTTATGGATTTTTTAGTTCTTCATTAAATAAAAAGTACTAGTGTTATCAAAGAACAAAACCAAATATTGCTCCACGCCATTGAGTTCACTCAACAATCCCTTCAACAAAATAATTTCCTTAATAAATTTGGTAGTACCCATATACGCGACTTCCGTAGATGATAACAAATCGAATTTATCTATACAAGAATTCCAGCTAACTACTTTTCCAAGTACAATAAACAGATAACCCAAAGTGAAATTCTTTGTGTCGAGGTAGCCAACGTAATCAGAGTCCACATACCAATCTCATGAGGCACTTGAGTACATGCAAGTGCGGCTTTCTGGATTTGGCATGAATCTGCTCAAAATATTTGCATCGTAGGGAATATCAAATCTTGTACAAATCATAGCATAGATAATGCACCAATAACATTTTCATAGGATACCTCCAACATATACATTTTATTTGATGCTTGAGTTGGTGCTTTAGTGACACATAGTTTGAATAGTTAACCCATAATCGCTTTAACTTTGGACATCGATAACTTACTTATGATCTTCTTTATATATTATTATTGAGATAAAAATAAATACCCATTCGATATGTTTCTCTTTCTCTTAACACCAAATGTTTTCTTAGCCATATTCTTTTATCTCAAACTCTTATTTCAGTTGAGTCTTTACCACTTCAATCTTTCTCCTATCTCTTCCACCTATTAGTATTCATCCACATACAATAATAATAAGACTTGTCTATCCATGTATATTTAATAAAATCTTCTATTCCACTACATTGGCGACTTTTTCAGCCCATAGAGAGGCATTTTCAATAAACACACATAATCCTCATTCCATTCTTCAAACCCTTTTTGGTTGACACATGAAAATTTCTTCTTCCGCTTCATCATGTAGGAAATAAGTAGTAATATCCATTTGATATAACTCAAGATTCAATCTAGAAGAAATTAAGAATAAAACCCTGATTGAGGTTTGTTTCACAACCGACGATAATATTTTATTGAAATCAACAGTTTTCTTTTACACAAATCCCTTAGCCACGAGCCTGGCCTTGTATCTGGGTAACTCAACACCAGGAATATATGGATTCATCTTGACTATCTATTTAATCCCAACTAGATTCTAACTCTTTGGCTGCTTTACAAGAATTTAGGTGTTCATCTTTTTGAGAGATATCAGTTCTTTTTCATGGTTGTAAGTCACTTCTTTTTATTACTTCCCTTGAATAGCATCGTGATATGTTTTGAGTTTAAGAACATCTCCATACATTTAAATAGATAATCTTAACCAATTACATAGGTAAAACCATACCTCTAAAATTATTTGCTTGATCTCCGTGCTTTATCTCTTGTTAGTTGATAAGTGTTAACCTCATGGTGTTGCCCCATATGATCATCCAAATTCTATGGAACACCAGACCCTCGAACTGATTGATATTCATGCGGTGGTTGAAATTCTTCAGTAAAATCGTCTACAGTTTCACTTGTAGATCTAATTCATCATCAACATTATATTTCTTCCCACAAATACTAGGTTGAGTCTCTACCACCTTCTTCGATGACATATTTAAAAACCACGTTCATGCTTATCAAAGCTTTCTGACACCTAGGTTCAAGACACCACAACCTATATTATTTTATTCTTTCCAGATAGTCGATGTACACCAATCAAGTGTTCCAACTTAGTTTTCTCTCAAGTCTAAGCCTCTTGAGGACAAAGAAACATAAAGACCATAGATGAACTACCGTTGATGGTATATATAGCTGTTATTACGGCTTATCCCTAGAAACTCTGACCCATTCCAACTGGATAAAGTATGTATCTAAACATTTCCAGTAGGGTTCGATTCATTCTCCCAGCAAGTCCGCTTTGTTGGGGAGTTCCACTTACAGTTCGGTTTTAGCAATGTCTAACTTTGCACAATAGATAGTGAACTTCTGATTCATATATTCTAAGCCATTGTCAGTTAAAGCTTCTTCAGGACTCTCCCGGTATGATTCTCTACCAAATTATTTCAGTTCACAAATGTAACAAACACTTCATCTTTGGTCTTCAAAAGTATAACTTATATTTTTCTAGAATAATCACCAATCAAAGAGATAAAGTACCTTGCATACCCTATGGTAGGTTCTCATGATAGACCTCAAATGTTTGAATGAAATAATCAAGTACTCAATTGGATTTCTGGTTACTTGGGAAAAACTTCAACCTATTTCTCTTACCCAATAAACAGTTTTTATAAAAGTTCAGCTTCCAAAATGCAAAACCATTTAGTAACCCTTGTTTAATTAGTTCACTAAGTTGTTTCTCACTTAAGTTCCTCACCTAATGATGCCAAAACCTAGTAAACTTATTCACCATACTACCTCGAGAACTAATACATCGTTAGTTCTATTTACTTTCATAACGACAAGGGAGCCTTGTAAGATCCTAAGTCTTCCATCTTCATCTTGATAAGTAAACACTTACTTATCTAACACCCCAATATAAAAAAGGTTATGTTTAACTTCATGTACATACCTTACGGTGTTAATCACTATCTCAATTTCTACTGATAACTTGATCTGTATTATTCCAATTTATTTTACATCATATGATTCGTTATTCTCGAGGATGACTCTTCCACTATCAAGCCTTCACAGGTTTTGAAACAAATGCTTATTGGAAGTCATATGAAATGACGCACTCAAATCCAATACCTATTTATTTTTGTATTTTCAAGAAAAATATTTCATTAACCAAGAAACATACTCATAATCATCAAACATCATTGCAACATCTTATGTTTCAGACTTCGGATAGATGTTGTCATTTTTCTTTGTTGGAAATTTATTATTGATATCTCATTTATTCTTACACAGCCAACATACTATTTTTGAAACCATCCCATTCCTTTTGGAATTTGATCGAGATTTTATTCTTCTCTTAGTTAAATCTATCTTTCCTAAATGACTCCTCACACTCAGTTTGTTGTTTTTGAAGTCATCTTTTAGAATAACTTCTTTTGAAGATCTTTGGAGCTCAAGATGCATGGTATCCACAAAGTATGCATACACCTTCTATAAAGAGCTTAAAATGATGATTTATTAGTCATCCTCCTCCACATTCACACCAACTCGATTTTAATAATATAGTTCCCTTTGGATTTTTGTGCTACTATTCATAAAAACACTGTGTATAGTTATTTCTCCACATAAATATGTTCGCCAATGAATTCTACATGTTAATTGCCTCCAATAAATTCCATATCCCCCACATTGTAGGCTCTTCATATACCTTTTTATAGCACTTCATCTCCCCACCTCAGTATGAGGGCACTATGAGGTTTAGATAGTCCTATAACATCAACCTAGGTAGATGTATTGTCGATATTGGAAGCTAATCCCTTACGTATTATGTAAGTCGTAACATTAATTTTCTATAGATCAAATCATTAGAAATTTTACAGGCTAAGCTTCGTGGAACTCGCCTTTTGTGGATTTTAAGTTTTTTATGCGAGATTCACTTCTCCAACCTTTAGAGGGGCCACCGATATACTTCTTCTATTGTTTCTCTATGCTCACTATACCAATTTTTAGGGAAAGAACCATTGTTAAGCCATGACAGGAAGCGATGTATCAGTTAACAAACCTACGGAAGAATGATTTAATTTACCATGTTCAAGAAAATGCAACAAATAAAAGAAATCATAATAAAACCAAGCACACAAGACAATATATAACGTTATTCAGATTGTGAGTTAATCCTGCATCCATAGAAAATAGACATTCTTTATAAATAGTTAGGCTACAAAAAGACTCTTAAACAAAAATGACTCAGTCACTATTTTTTAATTAAAGATAACATAATTCATAAAACACTCAATTACTTTGGACCAGTCTCCTTTGACTCAACACATATCTCATTCGATACAATGGTCACCAGTCATCGACAATGAATCCCATCTCTTAAAATTAGCAGACGTTACAACTAAGTAACGACTCAAGCTTCATCTATATAATTTCAATGATTATTTCCTAATACATGTCTTTGGAAGATCTAACTATGCCCATGAAATTCTGCAGAATTACCTTTGTTGATGAGTTATTTTTAGCATATACCTAACATTTATATTGCAAATTCTAGACATATTAGTCTAAGACATGAGTACATAACATGCATGAAATGATATGGGATCATATAGTCTCATACGTGGGTTCTTACGAGAGATTAAAGAAGCCGTTTACCAATCATTATCTTGAAAATTAAAAAATAAACATTTAGATAAATGAACTACAACTCTTTAAAATGATGACCATTCAATTTAACTATAATAAATATATAGATGGTATTTTGATGGATCGCAATAAGTATTCATCTAAAACGGTTTCCATGTGTAAACAAAACCTAGTTGTAGTTGAGATGATATATTTGTTGATTTTTATTGAATGGGGGTTAAATGATAAAGGTTTCAATCATAAAAAACCTTAATCTTATTATTACTAAATAATACCATTTACAATGGATCTCAACACTAGTATGATATTGTCCACTTTGGCACCCGAAAGCCCTCACGGTTTTGCATTTGGTCCACTACCAAAAGGCCTCATACTAGTTGAGGTATGTTCTTACTTATATACCGTTGATCCTTCCCATGTTTAACCAATGTGGGATGTGGGACTTTGGTCGCCACCCTAACAAATCCTCCTCTCGAACAAAGTACCACTTAGCCTCCTCTCAATTGACTTTCATCCGCTCACTCTAATCAGAGAATGCTCCTCCACCTGAGCAATAGAGCTTTTACAGCGGATCTATCTACTCACTCGACCATCCTGCGCTTGTTCCTTAGCTCCACTATCCACTCCAATCAAGTACCAGCGCTTGATGAGTCATGGACGCTCTAGCTCCACTATCCACTCCAATCAAGTACTACCGTTTGATGAGTCATGGACGCTCCGAACTAGGATGTATAGAGTAGATCATTCACCTTGAGCATGACTACTGGTTCATCATGTTCGACCTCCGCCGAGAATATTACCACCATCGCGTTCCGTCTGGGTCTGACGCTCTGATACCATGTGTTACGAATATGGGGGTCCGGTCCGCATATTCTGCCTCCGTATATAAGTAAGAACACAACCGATCTCAACACTTGTATGATATTGTCCGCTTTGGCACCCGAAAGCCCTCACGGTTTTGCATTTGGTCCACTACCAAAAGGCCTCATACTAGTTGAGGTATGTTCTTACTTATAGACCGCTGATCCTTCCCATGTTTAACCGATGTGGGATGTGGGACTTTGGTCGCCACCCTAACAATTCTTTTTTCCATAGATGGACTGAACAATCCCGTACATGATGATGAACAATAAATGAATAAATACCTCTTCAATTTAATATGAGAAAATGAACACAACAATAATCATATTATCACCATCAATCAACTATATGGATCCATTATGATGTGTAGCATAAGAATAATATGAAAAATAATCGTACAGACACACACACACACACACACACACACACACACACACATATATTCTTAATAGGTATTTTTTAAGTGGAGGTTTATTTAATGAGCAAGAGAAGATAAAAACTTAAATACACATACTTATTATATATGTTTTCATTAAAAACTTAAGTGTACACATCCAAATGGTAAACATAACTCAGAACCTATTATAAACTTCCACTGAAATCAATGATCATCTAAAAAAGAACTCCCATTCTAACAGCTTGTTCCCAGATAACTGTAAATACCATTGCTTTAGTAAAACGATCCGCCACCAAGGAATTTGTACAGTTTTTATTTATACTAATTTGACGATTCTATATACTCTCTTTAACAAAAAAAAAAGAGATTAAATGATATTATATACCATAGTAAATTAAATTATTTTTGATAAGCTAACAAAAAACAGCTGACCCTGGCTTTTCAAGATATTCCATGTATAAGTTTTGCGGGCATAAAGAAAGAAAGAGGGATATATTCATCAAGATGAAATGAATGATCATCATATGAGGAAGATAACAATCATTGAGGAATCAACTCAAAAACAGAACAGATCTTTACCAGTATCTGTAATCGAGCTCCATCTAAATCGGGAGTTGGTTCGTCAGAATCAATATGCTTTTATCAAAACTAAACAATAATGGAGGCAGGATCTGCTGAAGAAATTCATCTTCAATATATGGAAGAAATCAAAGCTTGAATCACAAAATCAAATATAACCTGAAGCTTTTCCGTTGTTTTAGTGAAAATTACTTCTGGTAAAACTAGAGAAAAAATCAATCTTGTGTTTCAATCTTCAACCTAAGAGTATCTGTCGAAATATAAACATAAATGTAGAATTGGATTTTGGTGGCCTCTTGCGCTTATTTCTAATTTTATTTCTTTTTAAAATTACTAATGAAGATTGGATCTTAAACGTAATGGGCCATGGGCTATATGCTTTGTATCTTCTCAATTTTAATGAGAATTTCTTATTTAGTTGAAAACAAAATATACTTTCTTTAATAGATATGAGCTTGATATAAATATATCTAGTCTTAAACGAGCTCATGCTACTTAACCGTAGAATTATTGTCACATCCGACCAAATTCGAGTCATACTACTAATTAATCTGGAGATTATCCAACTTTTAACAAATATGAATCATTATAAATTACTTACATACATTTCCAATAACCCGAAAACACAAATAATATTTGGCCTTCTATAAATTTTGAGTATATATCAGATTCCTGAGTACCGATGAATATGAAGTCTTTAAATTTCCTTTATCTCAAAGTTTATCTTTGAATATTTAATTAGATTTAATTTTTTCATTTTTAATGGGAATATTAAAATGCAGACTAAAAATATGGACTTAGTTCCACCAAACCTTTGATTACATAGTCCTTAACTGAATTCATTTTAAATAAAAAATGACTATTACCTCAAAGAACTTATAATGCCATTCTTGAGAAGCTTATTTGAGCATATAAATGGATTTCTTAACTTTTCATACCCTTGACTTTGGATTACCAATTATAAAGTTTTCAAGTTGCACCATATAAAATGTTTCCTCAATGTAACCATTGTAAAACACAGTCTTAACATCCTTTTGTTGTATCTTTATAACGAAGTGTTCAAACTAGTGATATAACTGTTAATAAGGATTCATTCATGAAATTGAAGTGGACTCTTTAAAGTTAATTCATTCATGTGGAGTATAACCTATTATCACAAATTATGTTTTATGTCTCTCCATATTATCCTTGGGATCTCGTTCAGTTATGTAAATTTATAGTGTTGATCCATAACTGAGAATCATAACTCTTTATGGCATCACAAAAATATGAAGAAATATTTACCATTATACAACATAAATCTACATGTTCTTCAAGATACATTATATAGCCCAAATATATAGTGTTCTTAATATTTAAGTAGACATTCTTATAAATCTCATTTTGTTTGTCTGCACTTCTTGAGGAGGTAAAATTTGATCTTCCTGAATAATTTCATTTTATTCTTTATGTGTCGTCTTAAGTATATTCAATTCTAAAAGGACAGAAATGACTGGCATTAAAAAAAAATTATTTAACATATGAGTATCAATTCACCGACATTAATCAGTGTGGTGTGATATGTTGGCTTCATGACCTAATTATGTTTGTTAAAACCTTCATGAATCTTTATAGATTTTTTATTGTTCGTAATTTTTTCCTCCCAAACTCAATATCCTCAAAGAACCTTGACGTTCCCATCTCCAACATACTTATAATGGAAGATTATAAAACTAAAAGCCCTTTGAGTGTTTTGAAAATCCAATAAAATAACAACTAACCACTTTAGTTTCCAATTTTTTTTTCATTCAGCCTATAAGGTTTTACTTTAGGCGGGCGTCTCCAACACCTTTGATGAACACTTCGCAATGTGATAGTGGTAGAGTTGAATGACGAATCATGGATCTCACAATGTCTTTAAACATACAGTTTCGTCTCTCATATAAGCCTTTGAGGATGCGAAAAACCAAAACTTTAATATGAATTATAACATGCTCATCTATATACTTTGTAAATAATCCATAACATTATTCACCCTAACTGTCATATCTTCCATAACATTTACCGTCATGGTCAGATATGATGCACTTAATGCACTAACTAAGTTGTTTAACTTCGGTCTTAAAATCTATGAACTTGTCTTACAGATTTTAAGGTCTTATGCATAAGTTATAAATACATATATGAAGATAAGTCATATAAGATAAAATATAATTTCCCACTCCCTCATTCTTTTAGGAACCATCCACACTTATAGGTAGATACAAACGCCAAGACTTATTTAGTTTTGTTTGCACCTGATTATTTCATCGTGGTCTGTTTTTTGTTTGATACATTTGATGCAAGCACCGAATAATAAATGATCAAGAAAATCTAATAAACCTTTCAGCTACAAGCTTATCCATTCTCACCTTAGATATATGACTTGAGTGCTTGTGTCAAAGAATTCTTAAATTTTATCTTCATAACTTAGTTTATCGTATATATATGTATGTTCATTGTTTTTTTGTGATGTTTCATAGTATTTAATAAATACAACTTATCATTCATTGTTAAATATCCAATGTGTAATATATTATCATGTAAATAATAGTCTTTTGAAAAATATGTGAATATCCAAAGGTGGTTTTTATATGAAAATGATCAATTTTTTTAATATCTTTCAAATATAAGAAATGTTAACTAGAAAGCAACAAATTAAAATCACACACGAATAAACTCAACATAAATTTCTCTTTACTTGATAGATGGATCGTTCATCACTAAAGCCTCAACTACTTATTGTGCCCTACATAGAGATACAAATATCGTCGGTCGTAACTGTATCAACCCACCGTATGTTTATTATAACTAAAACTAAATTGATTTATTAAAATATAAGAGTTGTGAGATCACCTTTAGTGTTCATATGAGCTTTGTAGTTTTGACACTCCCTTTTGAGATACTTTATTCTTTTGTAATAGAAACATCAACCTACAACATGTGATTTTTTAGATTTCTTTGCTCCCAATCAGGAACCCTTATCAAATTATATATCATATTGTATATTTTATACTTTCTCATTGAAATATATGAACCTCATGAAGTTCTTGTCTCAGTCTTTGACACTCTCGATAATATTTGAAACAATCCCAATCAAGAATTCATAAAAATCCAAAGTAAGTCAATTTAACATCAACGATCACTACAATGTGATTTGATGTCTACATTATATCCGTAATTTTTTTTGTTGTGATCAAGGAGCATAACATGACTAATGATTAATTCATAAATTAGTCTAAACTTTATAGTTTAGCATTAAGTGTCATTATTTCGATTCACTCCTTCACCATATTCAAATTTGACCTGATATCTACACAATTATTTTCACAAATAGTTTTCATTTATTGTCCAATTCCTATTTTTTCATCAGATTACTAATTAATTGGAGTGTCTATCAATGATAGTAAAATAGATCATTAAACATGTGATGATCCATAACTTTCCAATATTAATTTTATATAAATTTTAATATAATTCAGTATGACATATATTTCTACATATAAGTAAAAATTAAAATATTATACCTATACAAATTCATAGGTGATGTTGTCTCTAATGAGAGTTCGATTCTTTTAAAAAATTATTAATTAAATTAGAACATGACTATAATAGTGCTAAGAGAAATCAAAGATAAACAATTATTACTACTTATGTATGTAACACCAATGACTATATTAAAATGAAAATTTACTTAAAATTCTAATTACCAAAAATTTCATTACAACTGTGTTATTTTTACACTAACGTAAAGTTCAAACCAAAATATATTTTACACTACGCATAAACATTTATTCATTGAGGATAAAAGATTCATTTGATCAAATAAAATATTGTTTAATTTTGATCAGGTAAAATAATCGTCAAAACAAATTCTTTTATATATATATATATATATATATATATATATATATATATATATATATATATATATATATATATATATATATAAAATACCACGGGTACTCGACCTAAAACCCACACCAAAATCATCATGAAAATATACATAAAATAAATATTATCTATTGATATAAAATTTAACTTCATTTTTGTTTCGATTCACTGGTAATATTCTTATATATATATATATATATATATTATTTTTAAGATTCAAATTTGATATTTAGATTTTATTAAATTTAAATTTAAATTTAATTTGAGTTTCATTTGATGTTACCCACTCGGGTAACTTGAACCAGTGAGTTCGTGTTTGGTTTTAATATTTTATTACTCATCGTGTTTGGTTATGATATTATGTATCGGTTTATAGATAACCATCCCAATCTACCCATGTTATCATCTCTAATTGACGTATCTCATCAATTTAGAAATTATTTAACTAAATCCTTTAGTTTCGTAAAAAATAACTCAAAATAAACAATATATGTATGAGTAAGTATAGTAGATGATGACGCGGCGGAAATAGAAGAAGAAACAATGATATATGAAACCCTAATTCAAGGGTAACATGATGAAACTCTAATCCAAGGGTAACAAAAACTGAAAATTTCAGAGATAAAAAGTATATTATTCCAAAAATTTAAAATAATTTAAGACATATGAGGCTTTATATAAGAGCTTGTCAAAACTCTAAATTAGAATACAAGGAAATAAAATAATTAATATCAAATCAAATAATATCAAATCTTAATGTATATCACAAGTTAAGCGAGAGTAAAGCAATATATTTAGTATTGTATGTTAATGATATATTCTTGATTACTAACGATAAGAACTTATTACATTACACCACGATTTTTTTACTTCAAATAAAATGTATATGAAAGATCTAAGTAAAGTGTTTTATGTGCTGAGAATCTCTATTAATCGAGATAGTTTTTATGAAAATTTTGTATGTTAAAAAATACATATTCGAAGAACATGTTATAAAATTATAACATAAAAGTAACAAATTTAGTTCTCTTTAGATCAATATTCCAAAAAATGATTTTAAAATTTATGAAATATATAGGATTCGATATGCTTTGGTGGTTAATGCATGCTCAAGTTTACACTATACCAAAAATTTATAGTAGGATCTCATATACTTGAGCAATGTGGGTATGAAACACTGGAGGTAGTCAAAATAATCATCTGATATTTATAAAAAACAAACCATTATATTTTATCGTATGAAATCATGTAGCTTGAAAAACATAAGTTATTTCAACACATAATTTGCAGGTTGCGTGGATAGTAGTAGGATCCTTGTTTAATGAACCTTTTAATTATAATAAGATATGAGATTTCGTAGGAGTGTACAAAATAGACTCTTATTCAAATATGATAACATAATATATTGGTTTTTTGAAGCTCACAACTAGGCGTATGACGTATGAATTTTATCACATAACTGAATTTAGTTAAAGTGATTGATATACTCCGTATGTTTTAATGCCACAATAATATAGTGGTCATATTATAATATTAATAGTAGCTCAAACAAGCCTCAACATGTAAACCAAATTTCTATCTACTAAAAAAAAGGTATAAAATGGTATGAGCTTATGATAAGACATCGACACAAATTTTGTGAATGCAAACCCTCTTACTAAGGCATTGATATCCAAAATATTTTATAATCATATCCCTCAAATTAATGTCCATACTTTAGAGGATATTTGGTTTCAACGAGATTACATACATTCAAATTGTCAATTTATGTTATGATTGTATTACTTCCAGTCTTGTATGTATAACTTTTAGTTAAGTAGCATTATATTTATTTTTCCTCTTATATCTCATGTTTTCCATAAAATTTAGTTTCAACGATCTTAAATTCAGATTAGTAATACCATTTGGGAACTTGTATTGTAGATTACCAAGTCATTAAACTCTAATGTTTTATGGCATGCGCAATCTAAGTTTATTTTGATCTTACTTAACTTTATGATTTCTAATAAACCGTGATTCACCATATGTAACCAACAATGTATGTCCAACATGTTAAAAATTTATGTTTGATTACCCATTAATGTAGCATTCTTCACTAAAACATTACTTAAGTACAAATGATGATTAAAATAAAAGATTGCAATAATAAATTATTATCTTGTGTTTTAAAGTGTAGATTACCAATTTGGTAGTTCTTATAAGATATAAAACTAGAGAAAAATAACTTAAGTTACACGAGATCAATGAGTTATGGTCCTCGAACATTGAAATTAAAAGATATAAATATTAAACTCTATGACCCATGAATATTAGAACCGTAAAGACTATAAGTTAAAGAGATAGTTTTGATTTCATTAACCTAATTTTGAGAATTCAGTTTGAAAAGGAAAAAATAGAATAAATATTTTTTCTGTAAGAGTATTTCATGTTTTTCGCATATGATAACCGAAGATTGTAAGAATACGAGATAAACAAAGACAATAAGTTATCCATATTCATTATTCATATTTATTAACTTTACAATCTATTGGATTTTTAATTATGATGAGATCTTAAGTTTCATATGATATGATGTAAGTCAAGTCTTGTACTATATTCAATTGATTCAAAAATTTCATCATATATTGTTAAAGAACGAGTTAGGCATACCCTTAAACCCAAAGTTGTTGGTAGTATGAGGATAACCCTTATGATAAAACAAATTATAACCACTTATTTATGAATATTCTTTTGAGAATATCAATCTTTTTTAATTATTATAATAGAATCTCTAACGTTAAAATGTATAAAACTAGAACTACAGTAATTCGATATAAATACAGAAAGATGCAAAATAAGAGAATTAATATTGTTTAATTGCACGTCGAAGTTCTCTTTCAATAAAAATGAAAAATAGGTTCAAGAAGTATAATATTGTCTTTAATAACTTAAATTCAAACCCAAAACAGTTGTACAATGTAGTTTAGTTTTAATTTACCAAAACCTAAAACACAAGATTCACGAATGGAACCTTAAACATAAGGTACATGAGTTCTATAGTTAGAAAATTCAATCTAAAACCTTTTAAGAGTATAGTAAGAATATCTAATACATACGATCCAGTTTTAGATAATAAATTATTTTTCTACCATAAAATATAGACTCATCATTTTGTAAAAAAAATCCATTATGGATCTATTCCAAATCACTCTGACATCGGTTAATATATAACATAAGTAGATACGTTTTTGAAATATGATTAAACACCTAGGAGATCACATGATATTATATTTTTATCAGGCATACAAAAATAAAAAATTGCACCAATACAAAAATAATAGCAATTACTCTGTTTTTTTGTTTTACAAAATAATTAAACAAGACTCTAAATAACCAAAGTTGAATATAAAATTAGATTTAAAAAACAATGCTAGGATTGCTGTTTTTTTTAAGAACAATCGTATGACTCGTGCGATGGTTCTTAGTATTATTACACAACAATAGCGATAAAGCCAATTATCTTCACGACGCTAGAGCGATATTGCCAATTATCGTCATGTAGGTTGCGTGTAAACATGATTTTTTAAAGATAAAAATTAAAAACTTCCATTGTTGTTTGCGGCTCTCGTGAAAGTTTGGCACGCGAAATTTGATTTTATGTTTCTAAATTCAAATGTTTTATGTTTATGGATTTTTATGATTTTTATGTTCTTTTTGTTTATAAAATTTGAATGATATATAGATAAGAAACTAACTTAAGTTAGGGTATTTTAATTTTTTTTAAGTTTCAAAAAAATGTATCAATTTAGATGAAAGATATAAAAAATCCTAACGAAATATAAACAATTCCCAAAATATAGATTACCATGTTATAATTTTTTCAAATAACAAGACATAATCAACAACCAATTAGCAAAAAGCCTTTCATTGACAAAATTAAAAACAAAAAGTCATTTCTAACTAAAATCAAGCTAAATTAATGGAAATTTTTTAATATAATATTGACAAATTGAGAAATATGACCATTAATTTAAAAATGATATTAATTTTGAAACAATGGTATGGAATACATAACTATTTAGTATTTGGGCTCTTACTTGTATAATTGAATACAGAGTTATACATAGTTAATCAAGTTGTTAGACTATACAAGTGTGAATCAACTAGTGTGATATTGTATTTGGGTTGTAAAGTTTGTACAACTTTGTTTTTGGTATATTTCCAAACGGCTTCACATGGTACCAAATCAATTTGTATGGGTCTTACGGTCCAAAGCAAACAATCGAGCTTCACATGGTACCGAATCAAGCTGTATGGGTGTTACGGTCCAAAGCAAACAGTCGATTCACACTATCAGTATCCCAATGAAATTTCCGCTACGTATCAAGTGTGGTATGACTATGTCCTCCGCGCTTTCTAAGCGATTTTGGTAATTTACCGCGATGAAACAATGCCCCCGATGTATCAAGAGAATGTTATCATTCCGCCATATCATAATATGATTGTGTCCACTAATACCAAAACAAATTTAAAAAATAGTATTAGAATAAAATTGGTATCCTAACTTGTTCTCTACTCTATATCGCTTAGATTGAAAATAATGTACCATGTATGAAACAATAAATCAACTAATGCTAGATCTTTTGAAAATGTATAAAAAACAAAATAGTACCAAATTTATAGCCCATATTTTATCATATATATATATATATATATATATATATATATATATATATATATATATATATATATATATATATATATAAAAGCATATACAAGTGTTAATAAATTATAAAGACACCTACCAAAATCATATGGAGATATAGTCACAGCCTAAGTTTAGTATATTGTCCTTTGCCAAAACTGAAATAAAATAAACTAAACTATGATAAGATCTTTCATATGCGCTAACGATATTCTTAGTTTGTTAGTTCTATGATAATAGGTATACTTTTACATTTTCATCTCATTTTATATTGCCTTCATATTTTTTTTCTTCTTTTGTAAACTTTATTCACCAACTTTCTGAAGACCCACAAGAGACTCATGGCTACAACCCTAAAATCAGATGCTTGCTTTCTAAATAGTAGGGCAACTATAAGTATCAATTTATTTTCATTATCAATTCAAGACTCCTTATCTCTCCTAAAGAAATGGAACTCATAAACCTATCTAGATAGTTTAGAACAAGAGAATATTCCTATATCTACTATCAAGGTTCTATTTTGTCAAACACAAAAAAACATTTTTTTGAATTATTTCGAGTCACCTCAATGTGTTTGTTATGAACTTTCATATGTATTATGTTATAGGTCTGCAGGGGAAATTGTTTTTGCTTAAAACCAATACCTGAAAAGTAACTAGTAAAAGAAGAAATTTCATTTTCATATATGTAACAAAATCGGTAAAATCCATGGAAACATTATATAGAGATATATTATGCATGTTATCTTACTATATTTTTTTGGGTGTAATTTCTCTTACTATATTGATATTTAACCGAAGGGTTTTAATATTTTACAGAATTTTTAGACAATAAAATTATTTTAAATCATTCCGTAGTATTAATATTTTCGTAACCCACTGATATATAGTAATATTATAAGAATAATATTTTTAATTTTTTTAATATAATAATCTTTTCTATGATAAGATTATTATATGGGTTTTAGGTAGATAATAATTAGGGTTTTGGGTTTTAAATGATATTTTACCCTAACTATAAATAAATACTATTGAACATCGTAGTATTTAACATAGTTTAATTTTGATTATTATTTTAATATGTAAATAATAAAAAACGAAAAGAAAAAAATATATAAAATACTTCGTAAATGAGTTCCATGTTAATGTACTATTATTTATTAAATTTAAAATTTATTACGTATCTTATAAGAGCGTAAATAGATTGGTCTATCAATATTTATTTCTCTGTCATTTAAATATTCAAAAGTAAATTTTTTTGAATAAAATATATATTCAGGTTAAATAAAAATGGTTAGAATAAGATAATATTAAATCTTCTTAACATCTTGCAAATATATCACCTAGTTAAAAATTCGATAAGTATTATTCTTGAGTAATAATATTATCAGCCTATATTTCATTTGTTCTCTATTTTTTTTACATGTTAAGTTTGACTTCAGATTCACTTAGTAACATATAACTTACCACATCAAGCGACGTTGTCTGTAAAAATAAATATTTTCTTTCCAAACAATCAAAGCAAAGAAGAAAGTACAAAACTAGGTGATGTCAAACTCTGAAGAAAGATCTTATTCGTTTGTTGATGAGGAGTTGGAGATGCGGGATCATAGTCAATTATTCTGGCTCCGACGAGTCCAACAACCCTCCCACTAATCTTGAGCGACTCACTCCGATGATAAAGGAAGAACAAGCTATCAGTTTTTGATTGTTACAAAGAATTACCCTCTAAGCCTTATAGAGTCAAATATATTATGCAACATATGGAGGTAGATTAAAGATATGATGTAGCTTATGTAATGTTGAGGGATCGTTTGCTGAATGGAAGTCGAAGGAAGAAGTTGTCTTTCAACGCGTCTAACAAAACAGGGTTGAGAAACTTGGATAAATAATCCTCTATCCGGAGTAGGAAGCAATGGAAACATCATTGAAACATAAAAATAATTCTCACTCATACTTGAAGGAAAAATAAAAAAATGAGGCAGTTAGAGAGCCTCGTCAACCTCCTAACAAGTAAAAGGAAGAACTAAAAATTCCGCTGGTTGTAAAAATTAGAGCACTATTATCGGATGAGACGCAAGTGGGATACCCATTGCCTCAATAGGGGTATCAGTAGTTCCCATGGAAACAACCATGATTCCAACAAACTCAAGCAGCCCAGCCGGGGGTTCCCCCTAATCAACAACAAGTACGAGTCGTTCATGCCTCAAAACAACCCTAGAGCACAAACATAACTTCTGTTGAACTTTTCCAATGAACAACCATAAAATAGAATGGTGTACCCCATACCAAAATATAACCAGGGCTATCATAGGCCTCAACACAATATAACCAACTAAACTTCCAAAGACATTACCATACGCAAGAAAACCAACAATTAAAATGATACCAATAAGCCAAGTTTAAGTACAATGTAAATTCATGGAGCAAGAAATATCAGGGACCTGGGTACCAACTCATACCCATTCATGAATAACTTCTTCGAGGATGAAGAAGATTGACCCGATAAAGAGTTTTCACTGGCCCTAAAGATGTTACATTATATTATACCACCAATATTCGACAATGACAATATGGATAAGTATTTTGATAAAAGAGGCCCAAAACATCACATTCAATAGTTTAAAATCCAGATGATGTATGGTGTAGCTGATGATAGGAGAAAATACCGAGATTTTTCCATAACATTCTAAGGCAGCATCATGTAATGATTTAATATTCTCTCAAAAGAATACATCAAAAGGTAAATAAATATTCCAAGCAATTTTTAGAAACCACTTTGTAGGTTCAAAGGTGATTAAGAGAGATAAAAATATTAAATGCAACAAATAAAAGATGTGCATATGAAATATAAATGGTGTATCAAGGAAAGACGTCCCCATATTTATACTACAAATCTATACTTGATATTTTTATTCATGAATAATCATTTTAGAAGAGTGGTACCCTCACAAAATGATGTGGTTCTAATAACGATGAAGTTGGTCAGAATAGAAATAAAAACAATGATGATTAACACTAGCAGTTTAGAAAACATCTTGTATATAAGTACCTACGAGAACATGAATCGAGTGACAATGTTGACTAAAACTCAAAGAATTTATATGGCTTCACCAAAGAAAAAGAAATTGTATTATGCGAGCTAACTTTTGATATTGCTCTCAACAAGAATGAGTACATAAAGAAGGTGCAATAAGTATTTATGGTGATTGATGCACCATCATTGTACAAAATCATATTAGGTAAATCTTGACCCGATCAAAAGCATGCCTTAGTATCTACGGTTCACTATGCCTAAGATACCCAATCAAAGAAAAAGTAGTTACAACTAAACAAAATAAAAAAATTACACAAAATGTTATTAAACATACCCAAAACTTAAAACGTAGAAACTAGAAGGAGGAGGGGCTTGAAAAATGGATGGTCTTAAAGAATATCTATGATTGGTACAATCATGGGAAAGTGCATAAGATATATAAATGGACAAAGAAAATAATTTAAAGATTGGCCGATATATCCGAGCAAATATCAATTAAACAACTACTAATCTTTTGAAAAATAATTTGGCTATATTTGCGTGAAGTACAAATTATGTAACAATAATACCATTAAAATTCATATGTCAAGAATTATCAATCAACAATAAATTTTTTCCTATCATACAAAAAAGTAGATTTACACACTGAAAAAATAGAGATGATTATTGAAGAAGTAGATAGATTTAGCATTGTAGGACATATACGACAGTCATTATCAAATTTGGATAGAAAATTATGTTTTATTTAAGAAACAAAATGGCACGTATAGGTTGTGTATGGGATTGACAGACCTAAAAAAAACATATTCGAAGACTTGACATTCATCACTCAATGAGGGTTAAATTATTATAAAATAACGCTCTTCAGACTAAAGAACGCATGAGCAACCTATCAAAGGCTAGGGAACAATATATTCACAACTCAGTACTGCGGGTACATACATACATTGATGACATGTTGTTAGAAAACATTCATGAAGAAGAGCACCTAAAAAATTTGACCAAGACATTTTCAAATCTCATACGAATGAATCCTAAATTTTATCTTGAAACATAGATCTTCGGCATAGGGTCCGAAATTTTTTTGAGCTACATATTGATTGAGATATAAATCAAAGAAGATCCAACCCAAGTTGGAAATTTAGAAGCAACGGAGACAAGAACTAATGAAAAGAAATCCAAAACCTAATTGAAAGATTAGCAACACTCAACAAGTTTGTGTCAACATCTTCAGAGAAGTGTCAAACTTTCTTCAAGTCCTAAAAGGAGAATGAAATTTTGCATAGACCCTATAATGTGATTAAATATTCAATAACATAAATAAGTTATTGCCTTCTCCAGAATTTCTAATGAAGCCTTGGCCAAGAAGATCTATGTATGTGTGTGGAAAAGAGTTTAAAGAGGTGTACTATGTAAGTAAATATCTATTAACGGATGAAAGTAGATATTTCTAATTAGAAAAAAAATTATTCAGTATTAGTAGTTGCATCTAAGAAAATGATACCATATTCACAAGCATATACAAGAAAAGTTAGAACTTTATTTCCTTTTAAAATTGTGTTACAAAAGCCTGATATATCAGGAATTTTGACGAAGTAGTCAATATAATAAAGGGAAGATGATATTCATTTTGAGTAAATAACGACAATCAAGGCCTATGCATTGATAATTGTTTTGATAGAGTTCCAGTGTGAGAGACAAATGCCTTCAAAATCAAAGATACTTGAAGGTTTACAATTGATAGTTGAAGAAACAATCAAGCCTCATAAGTAGAAGTTCAACTCATAACTCCAACATGAGATATCCTAAATCGATTCATCAAGTTTAGATTTCTAATATATAATAATGATGCCGACTACAAATCTACAATTGAAGAACTCTGACTTGCAAAGATTTACAGTGCTAGAAGAGTAAAATTCCTCATTGGCTCTTAATTAGTTATGAACCAGACATCAGAGAAAACAGAAGAAGCCAAAGAGGATATTATTCAGTACTTGAAAGAGTTACATTTACTAGTTTCTCAGTTTGAGCATGTAGAATTGAAAAAAATATTGAGATCTCAGAATTCAACAACTGACACACTCACATCTTTCGCATGTACATATTCGGCCCCATGAACAATCCTTTAGAAAAATCCATCGATTATATTACCAAATCTCTTCCTCTCGACATATACTCTCACATAAGTAACTTATTCGAAGTATAGTTTATGAAGACAAATGACAAGCAAAAAAAATAAATATAAACTCCAAAAGATTCGTCTGCAGTTTGGAAACACTATACAAAATAGGACTAACTAAGCCACTACTATTGTGTTTAGGCACAAATGAAACAACTTTCATTATGGAAGAACTACATAATATAGAATGAAGTGCTCATTATGGAAACAAGATACTCTACGGAATAATAATCCTTTATGGATTTTTTCGGGCAACAATAACGAAGGAGACAAATAAAAAAGTGAAGCAATATGACACATACCAATGATTTTCCAACTCCATACAAGTCTCGGTACTACTATTGAAAATAATAACCAAAGCAATCCTAATCGACATATGGGGTTTGGATATTTTAGGATCTTTACCAATAGATTCGGATGGAAGAAAGTTTATACTAGTTTCCATAATTTACTTCTCCAAGTGGATAGAAGAAAAAACATTACTAAACATCACGATAAAAGTTGTAATTATTTTATAGAGCTTCAAGTGCTTGAAAGATCACGATTCAGGTGGAAGAAAGTTTATAAATGTTTGGAATTACAAGGGTCATTACTATAGATAATATAACCTAATTCCTTAAATAGAAAAGTACAAGATTTTGCGCATAAAAGGGAATAAAGAAAATCATTTATTCCACTTTTTATCCTCAAGCAAATCGGAAACTTGAAGTAAATGATACGAAAATTACGGAAAGAATTAAGAAACTTCTTGAAGGAGCAATATGAACCTGGATGGAGTTCTTACAAGAGGTATTATGCTCGTACAAAGCTACATCAAGAACCACAACAGAAAAACACCATTTCCCATGATATATGGAATGTATGCACTAGTACTAGATGAAATATGCATGTCATTTCATAGAATTGAAGCATATGATGAAACAAGTAATGCATACACAAAATGTTTTGAGCTAGATATAGTTGAAGAAGGAAGAATCAAAGCACATATTTGGTCAAAACGATACAAGAAATTAGTGAGGATAACTACAACTCCATGGTCTTTTTATGAATTTTGAACATAAGGTGTTACAAATATTTTTTTTTCACACAGAATATAAAAATATTTAAAAATTGGCTCCAAATTGGGAGGATCCTTTCATGGTTGAGCCAACGTGAAACCATAAACTTATAGACTATTGAATAAGGAAGGAAACTAGTTTTGACACCCTTGGAATATACAACTCTTGAAGCTCTATCATACTTCTTAATAATCAAGCTTGTAACATATTACTAGTTGTAAAACATATTTATTAAATCACGAGGATGTAATCTTTCACATGTCGACGACACAAGAATTCTTAAGGAATCATTCAACACAAGTAAAACATTTTTTATTTCAAAAAATAAATTTCATTAAAAAAGAAATATGTTTTGAAGCACAAATGGTCGATGAACTAAAGAAAATAATCTTATAAGGAACACTAAATGTTATGCTACAAAAAAACACAAGTCCCATAAGATTAAAAAAATAGTCCTTAGACAACAAAGTGTTCCACCAGGAACACCAAAGGCTTCATAAAGTCTATAATAATAATAATAAGCCTCGTAGAGTAAAACTTAATCCTTAGTCAGAAAATCAAGCTCCAGCTTCTTAATATTAGAATAAATCTAAGTTCATATGAGGGTATTGCTATTGCAAAAATAGGACTAAAATGGATGATCCTGTATAACAGCTATGCAAGATGATTCGATCATTTCTTCCTCATAAGAAAGAGAATCTTGTGTCCTAACCTCATGTTCACCAAACAGAAGTATCCGAAGCGATGTTTTTTGCTTCAAATCATCCAATTGTTCCTGAAACTCTAACTTTATAACTATGCTTTGGCCTTGGTATCTAATAATTTTTTTATCAAACAATGACCAATTATCCTCACGAATATTCAGCTCGGCTTTAGAAATAGTTAGTTTTTCTTTACAAAGAGAAATGATGTTACCTTAAGTAGAGGTAATATTTTGGAACAATAACCAAACTCGTAGCTAGCCGAGAGTGTTTTATGGGTGTGAAGAAATATATTCCCTAACTGTGACAAACCAAACTACTTGTTTTTCAGTTTTTCATTTAGTATAACGTTTGCTTCAGTCTTGGATTGTAGTTTAAGTTTCAACAACCTACTCTCTTCTAATAACTATTAATCTCGGCCTTCATTTTTTTGTTATTTTCAATCTTAGCCTCATGAGTATCTATCATATAAGAGTTCTCCTCTAGAGATTCTGCAATACCATCAAGAAACTCCCAAAGATAAGAAGTGTAAGTTGTGAAATAAACATTGGATTGATGAAGCATGGTCAAACCATTAATAATCCTTTGAAAGCATCAGATAACAAATATTCTAATAACAGTTAGTTCGTGTACTATAACATAAAATAAACAAATAGAACAAGATAAAAAATGAATCTCATCCTACCTCAGTCTCATATTCAATTACCTTTTAGCTAACTCCATGTGAGAAAAGTGGATTGGAAACCTCTTCTGGATGACTAAAGTAGTAAACTGAGTCATTATCTCATGAATTTGTTCCATTGAAAAAAGATATGATATTAAAATAATAACCTCAGTCGAAAGAACACCATTTATGGATAAGTTATCGCTTGGATCCACAACCATGACATCATTAACATTTTTATATGCAACAACATGTACTTGTAAAATAGTTTTGGAAAACTTTGGAGAATTATTATCCATGCAAGCCAGATGTATGCTACTTTTATTTTCACAAAATAAATTATCATTAATAGTTGTGATAATGTTATCGAAATATTACGTCTTGTTGTTGAGGTTTTTCACAGCTTAGTCAACCACATATCATCTTCTTCATCCTCGCTCTCCTCATCAATAATATTGGGACAAGGTTTTATTTTCTTGTTCAAGCTAAGAAAATTCACCATAATAGCTTTATAAGAATTACGAGTCTCGACTTCAGCTTTCATGGAATCAGAAGGAACAATAGACATATGTTGTGTATTTTTATATTCTGATATGTTGCGCAAGTACATACTTATGTAACATTTATTCTTCACAATTTTCTTCTTTGGAAATTGTCTCTCGAAAACCATTTTCACTTATCTCCTTAGGGGAAGCACAAACCAAAAAGTTTCCTCGAACAATAATAATTAACCACAAGCTGGAAACAATCCACGGGGTACCTGAATGAAAATGTAGGCTGAGAAAAACTGAAAGCTTCGTCTATTAGATTAGTATACTTCATGCAATTACGATTTTCCATATTAACTTTAAAGTGCATATTAACAACATGAGCTAAGAATGAAAAGAAAAAACAACCACAATCAAATAAATATAAAATGAAATCGAACTAACAAAGATTGACAAGATGATGGAAACTTATATTTTGAAACTCAATTTCGGCTAACAAGAGGAACTACTCTTACATGCATGATATCCTATTTTTTCAAAGATAAATACGAACTTATCATTTCATACTTTGTTATAATTTAGAATACTATTAACAATTTTAACATATGGATCCATAAAAAAAAAAAAATGGATTAATCTTTCAGCAAGAGACCTTAATGGCAGTAAAAAATTCATTCACATAGAAATTTTAAAGCATATTCCCTGATATATTTAAAGCTGAAAATGAGACTCTAAAACTTGGGAACGATCTGGATATAGTAAATTTTTGTAACTTGAAAATATTTGAGTAGATCTAGAGAAAGAGGAACCTGAAGCCCATGAGTAAGAGTGTAGTTGAAGAAAAAAACCTCACATTCATGAGTGTTTAATAATAAATTTCAATCTTTAACCTCAAAACTCCTTTTGTGAGACAAAGAGTAAGGGCTTCCATAGTCAACAACTAACGTTCACCAATGTCTTCATCCAAATAAATAAATTTGGAAATAGTGGTGGGTGCATGAGTTGAAGACTCAAGATTAGTTGGTTCAACACCAATAGTAAGCTTTCAAGTAACACGAGGCTGAAGTTACACTTTAAGATCCACCAATTTTGGTTGCCTAATTTTTTAAACGTTTTACTAAAGGCACATTGTATTCTTCAAATTTAGATATATTCTTTACAATACTAAGACAAGGGTTTCTATTTTTACCCAAAACTATAACATCTATAATAATGAATTTACAAGCAGTGTAAACTTCGGCGCCTTCTTCATATTTTTATTCCCATGAGATTTTTCCTCCACGTTCTTCTCTCTTGTTGATTCAAGAACAGAAAATTCACCATGAACATCAATACTTGACTCATAACTCACTACAAACAAATTCTTTGGACACCATAATGGAGGAGTAAGAATAAGAAAATGACAATGTCTCTTCTATTGTCCTGTCCTACGTCCTACCAACATACTCCTCTTTTAAAATCGTTTAGCTCAAACTTCACAATTCTTAAAACTTACAAAGATAAACAAAGCTATAGTCATACCGATATGAAGCAAAATAAAAGTTGAAAAATTATAGAATTTAAAAAATAAAGGGATGACGAATTAGTTTTGAAAACTCAGGTTCGAGTGTAGTGATGCATAAGTTCTTCTCTACCAATTTCCTTGTTGTTAGAGACAAATGAAAATGTATCCTTCCAATCATTTTTATAATATAATCTCATAACGAAACTCGACGTATTTGTTCATCAAAAAATAAAATAAAGGGTTTATCTTCGGCCAAATATTTTGACTATGGTAAGAAAGAAAGTCACATAGAAACGTTGATAAATCCGTTTGTGACCAAAATTAGTTGGTTCAATAACAATAACAAGCTTTAAAGTAAGAAAGTGAGTCATACAGAAGACTCATAATCAGTTGGTTCAACAACAATAATAGGTTTTGAAGTAAATGGAGGTTGAGAAGCCAAAGAAGATCCACTAGTATCCTACACAATTACACAAGCAAGAGAAGAAATACATGTACCATGAGACGCATAATCAATTTTAATGGCATCAATTATACTCCAAGGTTTATAAAATTTGGTTGCTAAACATTTTAAACGCTTAATTAAAAGCACATAATCTTCTTCTAATTCAACTTTATCCTCTACCATACTTGGATAAGGCTTTTCTTTTTACCCAAACCAAAAATATCCATAACAATCGAAATACAAGCAGTGTGAAGTTTAACTTCAACCGTCTTAATTTCAGAACTAACAATAAATATTATTCAAAGAATTGTATATTTGCTCCAACTAATTAACTTTTTTCCTTAGAGATTGTTTTATCATCCCCCCCCCTCAAAGAGTGTTCCTCCACATTCTTCTCCTCTGTGGATTCAGAAATATAAATGTTACCAAGAAATTCAATAGCTGACCATAACCTGCTATAAAACACTATATTCAGAAAACATATTAGACGAGTAAGAATTAGAAAATACCAAAGCATGTTTTACTAGCTTGTCATACTTCATACCGGCTCAATCCTCCTATTTAAGATCATTCATGTCAAAATATGCATTAAGAGTTGTGAAGGTTGGTAGAAAGATCTTATTGCGTGAGATATTTAGGCTTAAACTGAGTATACAAGATTAATAAGAGTGTTCATTGTACTCTAAATAAGAAAAAGTCCAGAATATTGGAAAAAGGCTATGTATAATAAGATGACGTGAACTATAAAGAAGTGTATGTACTTGTCACACAAATCGAGACAATTCAATTATTTATAGCCATGCTAGCCACCAAATGATGGGAGATTCACCACCTAAATATTAAGCCACTTTTTTATGGTGTATTGAAATAGGTGATGTATTTAGTTCAACCTGAAAAATTCATCAAGATGGGTAAAGAAGCCAATGCGTACAAATTTTCAAAAGCATAATATGGTTTAAAGTAGTCATCTCGGGTATGAAATATCAAACTAGATTGCATACTGAAGAGTTTAAATTTTCAAAGATGTTCAAACGAACAAAGTATGTATTGCAAGAATCACAGAGAGGTATATATTATTTATTATTGTTTTATACGTAGATAATTTGTTTATTATATGATCTTATCTGAAAGCTATAGTTGAGCTCAAGAAAAATATGAAAGTCGAGTTTTAGATGAAATATTTAGGTAAGATATTTTATTATCTTGGCATGGAAGTTTAGCAAAGAATAAATTAAATTTCCATCAAAGAGATTCGTTATGCTCGATATATCATATAATACATGAAGATGGCACCTCGCAATTTGACGAGTGTACCGATTGATCCAACATTGAGAATGTCGAAGGCAGTTAAAATCTGAGTTAGATGTTACAAGATACATAATGACTATTGGTTGTTTGAGATACTTGTTCTACACTAGACCTGACATGGCTTATAGTGTGAGTGTATGTAGTAGATATATACTAACTCAAAGACAATCTCATGGAAGTGCAATTAAATATTTGCTCAAGTATGTGAATGGAAATTTAAACCATGGGTTAAGGTTAAAATATTGTAAAGTTGAGATGGTGATTGGTCATAGTCATATTTGTCATAAAATTGACACAAATGATTGAACAATTACAATGAGTCACATTTTTTAAAATGTGAGATAACTATTACATGAAATAATCACAACTTCTCGCTGTTGCATTATCTTCATGCGTGTCAGAATTGGTTGTAGCATATGTTTCTTGTCAAGTCATATGGCTGCATGAAGTATACACAGAGTTTATGGAAGAAAGAACCTGGTGTTTCATATAAAGAGTAGGAATATTCAGCTTTGAACAGTGAGTCGTCCCTCGACTATCGCGTTTGGTGGCAGATAGTCCGTGGACTTTCAAATATCCGTTGACAGTCCCTGGACTATCGTGTTTGGATCAAGTTAGTCCAGAGGATCCTCTGATCCACCAGAGGCTGCCACATGTCATCATACTCCCCAGGTTTTTGTGTCACCAGTAATCCCTTGACTTTAGGTCAAACCCAAAACTTTGTCCGCGACATTAAATGACCCACCTACCCTTATAATATCCAACTTGGCATTAAGAATTTAGTATGTTTATCCAGGTGGCATTATATAGCCTACGTGGTATATTTTTTCACCATAGTCCTTTGTAACATTATCAATCAGCCGCGTTACATTATATCTTAATTAATTTAATTTAATTTAATAAAATACTTAAACAAAATTTAAACCTTAGATTTTCTTTCTCCCTGAACAGACTGACTACGCCATTTTCGAATTCCAATCCCTAGACTTTCTCTTCTTCCCTCTCCCTTATTCTAAATCAAATCCCCAAATCAAACCCTAATCTATACCCAAATCTATCTGGTCCTAAATCTATACCCAAATCGAAACACAACCCTAAATCATCTTCTTTAATCACAGTGTTTATAGTGATAAAATTACTTCTCCAAACCAAACAAAGAACAATACTGATAAAATTACTTCTCAAAACCAGTTCTTACATTGCATATCAAACCTAAAATTACATTGCTTATCAAACCAAAAATTATATTCCTGTAAATTAGTTCTCAACAAGACTAATAAAAAAACACACAAGAGATGCAGCAGAACAACATTAACTCAATCTCCAGACTACCATTCTCAACTTCAATCTTGAGTATCTTTTTCTTCAACGAAATAATTAATTCTTTGGAATGATGAGGAACTGGTGAATCCACTCACTCAAAAAACCCACATTTTCCTTCAATACTCTGTAAAATTAAATCGATTTACGGTTTTAAAAAACTAGAGTTATAAACATAAATTAGGGTTTTAGAAGATTTAGCTTAGATTAAACTTACCCGATAGTTTATGCATCCATAAAATCTCCTCTCTGGATTAGATTTTGTCCACGAGATACAAATTACCAAAGGTTTTCCCACAAAAGCATCTCGATACCGAATCTCCATTTTTTATAAAGGAAAGAGGTAGAGCTGGTAGACATTAATGGAGGATGTAAAGGAATTATTTTTACTGGTTTTAGGATACTAATTGAAGAGGAAGAGAAAAGAATAAAAAGAAAGCAAAAAAGAAGGAGAGAAGAGAAAGCATTCGAGGAAGAAGAATTAAGCATATGTCTATAAGGGGCTTTCAATTATTTCTTTAATTTAATTAAATGAAACAATGACACATAGGATGCAGTAACAGGTGCCAGATATTTAAAATTTGTCATCTCACCAACACCTATGCCAACAAGGATTTTGGTCAAAGGGAAATATTGTACCTAAAATCAAAGGACTACTGGTGACACAAAAAATTGGGGAGTATGGTGACAGGTGGCAGCCTCTGGTGGATCAGAGGATCCTTTGGACTAACTTTATCCAAACGCGATAGTCGATGGACTGTCAACGGACATTTGAAAATCCATGGACTATCTGCCGCCAAACACGATAGTCGAAGGACGACTCACTGTTCAAAATCAGACATATTCTCTCACGATATCACTTCATGAGAGAATTCATTGAGAATGAAAAAATTGAAGTTTGGCACATTTTTGGAGTTCAATAGAATACCTATATTCTTACTATGGCATCGTAAATAATTAAATATAACATCGTAAATAATATTGAAGTTCAAATCTATTTCAAAATTTTGAAACAGATAATATTTAAAATACAATAGATTTGAAAGAGATTAGAGCTTTATAAGTATATAATCATGTTATAATATAGTTAAAAAAATATGATAGAAAATCTTGGGACCAACTAGATAAACTCGTATGATACTGTCAAGAGCCCTTTTCTTCTCTTAAACATAGTTCGTGTAACTGATTGTCGGCCTGCTAACATGTATCCCGCTTGGTAAAAAGAAAAGATAACATTTATTGAATTAGGTAGACAAATTCAAAAGCAAGCATAGCATCTCTCAACCTCACATTTATGGAGATAGAATATGTTAGTTTTGATGGGACCTTCTCCTCTTTACATCTCCTCGTGTGCCTAATTCACTAACATTCTCTTCGAGAAACTGCATCGTAATTTTTTACCTTAATCAAAATCATACTTAATCATTTTAAAAACAAACAAATTGCTTGAAAAGAAAAACCCTTCTTTCCATTTCATGTTAAACATCTACACAACCATTTCCTTCAAATGGTTGTGACCATTTTGATGAAACACTACCAAACAAGACCTAACAATAAAGTTGGACTTTTAATTAGTACCTAATTTGAAGAAGTTAGTGGCAGTGTAGGTAGACAAGACATAGAAACAGAATATATTTTCTTGAGAAAATGTTTATGAAAGAAAAGGTAATGACTTTAAAATAGTAAAGAGTTGTTTCACACAAAGAATATATAGCCTCAAAATGTAAACTTAGTACTTGCTATTTACCTTTTATATATATTTCTTGGTTTACTTTGGAAACATTACACATATTTTAGGATTTTACACCATAAATGACATTTTTTATTTCAAAAATAAATTGGTTTTGCAAACTATTACTGGTACTACCAAGTCATTATATTAATACAATATTGTAGTGTTGTTCAATCTGAAATTTTAAGTTTTTATACTCTTCATTTTTTTCATTACAGGGTTAGTTTTTCGAAATATTTTAACCGCTTTTTTTAGACAACAAAATACAGATTTGATTGAGATTTATTTGTCTAATTTTCGTTTTAAAGTATAGCTAACATATTTAGAGCAAAGTGAAATCAAATAATTAAATAATATATTTAAATTTTAAAAGCCGAAGATATTAATAAATAAATAAAAAACAAAATATATTTTTAATAAAAATATATATTAAAAAATATTTACAAACTACGTGAATATAACCTGGTTGGTTGAATATTTAGATGTCCCACTTATTACACATTGTCTTTTCTCTTTTAGCTCTATGTGCCTCTTTTATAAAGTTATTGTTCGAATTGGCTTTTGGACTTCTAATACCTATTTTATGCAGGTCACATTCTACTCATAAAATCTGTATCTTTTGCTGGACAAGCGTAATGGTCTTCCATTTTATTCTCCGTTCCAAAGTTTTTAAAGAAATCTCCCACATTTTATGTCGCTATCGCCAGTTCGGTCATGATTTGAATATTTATGGTGTCAAAGTGGTTTGGTCTTCAGTTATCGTGCCCTTGCTTAAAGGTGATCTTAGGATTTTGGATTTAAAAGTCTGGAATCAAGTGGTCGTCCTCAAACACTTTTGGTTCATAATTAACAATACCTATAAGTATATATGGAGCGCTTGGATTAAGATAAAAACTTAAAAATAATAATTTCTAAGAAATAACCTCATGGCTCCACCCTGTCTTGGACTTGGAGGAAATGTTTCTGCAATTATTCTAGGGTGGCTATTGGCAACGATAAAAATACCTCATTTTGGTTTGATCATTGACTACTTTCGACCCTCTTTGCATCATACTATGGTTGAATTACATCAATACCGATTCAAAGTTAGGTAAGAAAATTACGGTCTCAGACTTTATCTCTGATGGAAGATGGATTTGGCCTCTCAACAGGAGATCCGCCAGTGTTGGGAACAAAAACAACCTTATAGAACTCCGTAATATTATTTGCTTCCTTCGTCATCTAAGCGTCCACCTTGATGATGTCCCACCATGGACAATGAAAACTGGAGCTTACAAATTCACGACTAAAGACACTTACATTGTCATTCAAACGCATATCTCCCGTGTCAGATGGGCGTGGTTAGTCTAGAGTAAATTTAATAACCCTCGACATTATTTTATCTTTTGGCTCGCCATTCATGGCAAATGTACCACTTGTGACAAGTTTTTCTCACGGGGGTTTAGTTCTTCCCCTTCTTTCACTCTTTGTAATGTTACGAACGAAAATATAAATCATATCATGTATGATTGTAGTTTCTCCCAGAGCTTATGGGAGCAGGCTCGCACTAAGATTATGATACCCTACCATAATAATTCTAATTGTCCTCTCTCAAATTCTTATCATATTTGGCAGACCTGCTTTGGTGCTATCATTTATCACATTTTAAAGGAGCAAAATAACAGAATATTTGGCTCCCTTCCGAGCTTTGTCTCTATTGTCTCTTGTCGCTTACTTGCTGATCTTCGTTTCCATTTTCTGAGAACCGAGATTGTTTGGTCTTTCTAAAACATCATCCATTAACTTAATGTTGTTTTTGTTATTGTTGTTTTCACAGGATGCAGGTACTCTTCATCCGTTACTCCTGCGTCTACTCCTTACTAGATTCACAAACTACCTTATAAATTTGAATCAGAAGAAGATTGTATGCCTTTAATTAAGCGTTTAAAATGTTTGGCAACCAAATTATATGGATCTCATGGTACATGTATTTCTTCTCTTGCATGTTTAATTATGTAGGATACTAGTGGATCTTCTATGACTTCTCAACCTCCGTTTACTTCAAAACCTATTAATATTGTTAAACCAACTAATTATGAGTCTTCTATATGACTGACTTTTTTTCTTCATGGTCAAAATATTTGGCCGAAGATAAACCCTTTGTTTTATTTCTTGATGAACAAATACGTCGAGTTTCGTTATGAGATTCTATTATAACAATGATTGTAAGGATACATTTTCATTTGTCTCTAACAACAACAAAAATTGATAGAGAATAACTTATGCATCACTCGAACCTGAGTTTTCAAAAGTAATTTGTCATCCCTTTATTTTTTAAATTCTATAATTTTTCAAATTTTATTTTGCTTTATTTTGGTATGAGTATAAATTTGATTATCTTTGTGAGTTTTAAGACCTCATATTGTGGAGTTTGAGCAAATTGATTTTTAAAAGAGGAGTATGCTGGTAGGACGCAGAACATGCAATAGAAGAGACGTTGTTATTTTCTTATTCTTAGTCCTCCATTATGGTGTCCAAAGAATTTGTTTGTGGCGAGTTATGGTCAAGTATTGATGTTCATGGTAACTTTTATGATCTTGAATCAACAAGAGAGAAGAATGTGGAGGGAAAATCTCATGGGAATAAAACTGTGAAGAAACAGTCTCCAAGGAAAGGCTTAATTAGTCAGAGCATATATAGTGTTAAGAAATATTGTTATTAGTTCTGCAACTAAGAAGGTTGAAGCCGAAGTTCACATTGCTTGTAAATACATTATTATAGATGTTATAGGTTCGGGTAAAAAGAGAAGCCTTTGTCTCAATAATGTAGAGAATTTATCTAAATCTGAAGAATACAATGTGCCTCTAGTAACGCGTTTAAAAAATTGGGCAACCCAAATTGATGGATCTCAGAGTGTAAATTCAGTCTCGCTTTACTTGAAAGCTTACTATTGGTGTTGAATCAACTAATTTTGAGTTTTCAACTCATGCACCCACCACCATTTCCAAATTTATTTATTTGGATGAAGACATTGATAAAAATTAGTTGTTAACTATGGAAGCCCTTACTCATTTTCTCATAAAATATATTTTGATATCTGAGATTGGTACTCATTCTGTAAAATAAGTTCATGATTATATTGTGAAAGTTAAAAGTGTTGTGATTGATTTTAACTTTGAGCATGAGTTATTTTGCATGAGAAAATAAAATAAATTGTCGATGGTAAGAGGATGATGCAAAATCAATATGATCAATTATTTCGTTTTAAGCTTCAATTAACTAATTTGGAAGGTATCTCTAAATTAAGAAGGCCTTCACCTGTAAAAGTTAATGTTGTTATTTCTAATGAACATATTATGGGACCTTTTAAGAAAATTGAAATTATGGGAGATGAATATAGAAAGTTGATAATTGCTTGAGTTGTTAAATCAATGTGTAGAAAAAACAAGCTTAAAAATTACGTGGTTACTTGTACTAAAGTTTATGCCAAATCTTATTTAGTTCTTTAGCCTCATTTTTATGCAACTAATGATGCAAATACTTTTGATTCTAGAACCTCCAAAGTTGTTGCATAGAAATTTTGGGCGTTCTAAGTATGAGTAAATATGATTGATAGTGTAGTTATTTCCTATATCTATATGATGGATAACATAGATGCTCTTCAGATCGGGACTTGTAACAAATTCATACATTGTTTTACCAAATTTATGAAATAATAACTAAATTTACAAATTTAACTAGCAAAAGAAAGCTTTCAACCCATATATCTTTCTTGGAAATGGTTAAGAGACATTCAAATCTATGAGTTTAGATAAACTCTTTAATGTTTGTAGTTAACTCAAATTACTTGTAGTAAAGTTGAATGTTATTCTAATTTTTGGTTTTTTACTTTTGCAGACTATCCTTAACGGTTTGACAATGCAACATCCGTCTTATGCTAAGCTTGTAAATTATATTTTTGATCTTCGTGCAGTTTTGAAGGATGCTGTCAAAACTTTTAAAGAAACCTAAAAGTTGAGAGTTATTTTTCAAAGTAATATTGACAGTGATAAAAGCTAAAAGTTGAACCTAAAAAATTATTAGATGTTGAAATATTGTTGAGATGTGAAATACAGACAAAAAACCAAACCCGAAGCTTGATTGAATGATAAGCTCGGAAACAATTATTTTGCTCTATCTTAATTGGGGAATGCATTAATTTATATTCACGAGATAATATCTGCTAGCTACGTGTTCCGTCATTTTTTAAAGAATATTACTTCCACTAAAGAGAAGATGTTGTATATATACATGCAAAAATTGAATGTTTATAAAGACACATTAGCTATTGTTGAATATCTTTGGTATTCCATGGATAAGGATCTCATCGATGTAAAACCTAAAGTTGATATTGCAATGTCAGAACTTTAGAAGAAATTGGATGCATTAAAAATGAACTTGCTTCAGGAGTCTTTGCTATCATAAACAAATGATCGAATTTGCTCGTATAGAGTTGGTAGGAATTAACTCCAAATTGGTTCTTTCTTTTCATTAAGAATATACCGAAGTTAACTTGTATGACTTTTGGTATTATGTCCCTGAGAAGTTATATCCGAGATATTTAGAGTGGAGTGTCGATCTCCTATTTCTCGTCCTTTATCGAACGATAAGAAAGAAGGTGCATATATTTGTGACATGATTGAGGAAGAAAATACTAAAAAGCATAATTATACTTTGGAGGCGATGGATTTAGATATCCTTAAAGCGGTGGTGTTGAAACTGCTAATGATGGAACAAGTCTTATAAGTGAAGATAGTAATGCTCGAAGGTAAGATGTTATTCCTCGAGCTAAAAATGTTCACCTGTAGATTTTTTATGTTTTTTGTTTTTTTGTACAGTGCACGAAGGCCCTTTTTCTTATAATTATGTTTGATGAGTGTTTTTGGGATTTTGTTAAAAAAATTATTTATATGTAATTTAAAATTGTGAACACTTTTGTTCCTTTCTTGGGTATTGTCTAGAATTTTCCAAGCTTTTACATAACCAAAACTTACTTTGTAGTTGAGAACTAATTTTTTAATCGTCTGAGATATACTTTTATTTTGAGAGACTTGCTGAAGTCTCTAGTGCTCATGTTGTTCCAACGTTTTATGGCATGTTGGCATTTTTAAACTTATATGTATACTTTTACTTCAAAAGTAAAAATAAAATTTGATGTATGGAAAAAAAACTTATTTTATTAATGTTGAATGTCAGTTTAAAATATTCTCACAACACCGAGGTAGGAAAGAACACATCCCCATAACTTAATAAATTTGTTTACAGAAAGTAACAAATATACTACAAGTCGAAGTTTTAAAGACTATGGTAACTTACAAATTTGGTTTCAATGTTCATCTAGTAATTTGTAAGTTCATGGCTTTACTTTGGCTTCAACAAGATAAAGCCCTTTTTAGTTTGGGGTAATTTTGTCGAGCTTTCTCTTTGGTGTGAAGGAAAACTCTTCTCAGAATCATATCTCATGATTCGAAACTCATGAAGCGTAGATTAAAGCTGTAATATTCCGATCAAAGGTATATTTTGACCCTTTTTTCTTCAATTACATCTAACTCAGTGCTCTTAACTTCTGCATTATTTGTTTCATCATAAATTTCTAGTGCGTGACAATATAAATATTTTGGTTGGTACCACCGTTTTTATTCCATATACCATGGTTGATATATTTCTTCGGATGTTGATCTCAATGTAGTTTTGCATGACCATATGACTTCTTGTACACATTATGATCAGGTTCTTGCAGTTTCTTCCTACATTTTCTTGATATCGTTCGTTATTTTTATGTTAGTTACCTCCACTTGACTGCTATATTATTGAATAAAGAAGGATGATGGAATTTGTTTCATCATCCTTTTAGCATATAACCTTGTGATTTTGTCGACTATAATTACTTAAGTTCTATTATCTAATTTAATAACCCGTTGAATTTTATACCTATAACACATTCTTACTTTAGAAAAGTGATTACTTCCTTTGTCATGATGTTCACTAGGGTTTGTTCTCAGACCCAATTTGAGAAGTAATCAATGGAAATTAATATGAATTTTCTTCATCTTTGAGCTTTTAGTAAGGGTCTTACAATATCTAGCCCCATATATCAAATGAGATTACTTATGATATTATTTTAAGTATTACTGATTGGACTTGTTTGATGTTAGAGAATCATTATCATGTATCATATTGCTTGACATTTTTCTTAACATCTTCCATTATGATGGACCATTAATAGCAGTGAAGGATAATTCTTCTTTGTAATGTCTTGTAACTGCAGTGAGCACTTTCTTATACATAATGAGTTATTATACAATAAATGTTGCTTCATCATGGTCTAAGAGCCAAAATAATGGTTGGTTAGCCCTCTTTTATACAGCGTGTCTGATATCCATGCAAATATACTTGACTTCGTCTTAACATTTGTTAACTCTCTATTATCTTCGGTGAGTATTCCTTCAAGAGGTATTTCTTAATTAGAGTTCTATAATAGTTTTCTTCTTCCTCTCCCATTATTAATATTACTCGAATAGATGTAAATATTGATACAAGTCAGTTGGGTAATGTGATAGATGGTTTTTCTTCAAATATTGCTCTAAGTGACGAAGATGTGCAGGCTGAAGATGCAAATGGATCAAAAAGTGTATTATTTGAGTGTTCAGGCTTGTTGGACTTCAACTAGCTCAAATTGGGAACTTGGCACCGAAGTTCTTTTAAATACTCGATGATTTTGTTTTGCTTTAGCTTGCCTCAATGCTCGATTAACTACTAATTCTGAATAAGTGATTGGATCCACGTATTTTATCTACCCGGAGTCCTGCAATTACGGTTTCATACTTTACTTCGGTATTGGAGGCTGGAAATCTGAACTTGATGAAATGACTTAGAATGTATCATATGTGTGATACATGTTGGGCTCATACTCTTGAATTATTACTTCCTGCATTCCGAACTAAAAAATCTATTAGAAAATATTCTAAAAATTGGGCTTTGATCGTTGTTATTGGTTCAAAATAGATATTATAATCTCATAGTTCTAAGGATTATTTAGTCACTTTTCCAGATATATCTGATTCTTATATGATGTTCCTCAAGGGAAAGAAGTTCATCTTATTATCGTATGAGCTTGCAAGTACAATCTCATTTTTATGGATTAACTACCACTCCCAAAGTAAGTTTGTCTAATTATAAGTATCTAATTTCAATTAGTAATACAGATTTACTTACATAGTATATTTCTTTATATTATATTCATTTTTACCTCATTAGTACTGTATTGACGGTGGAATACAAGACTACAAGGTACACATATAAATATTATATATGTAGAGGTTTTGTTAACACCTCCGTGAAGCCATGAATTTCTTTATGTTGTTTAAAGCTTCATCGCATGTTGGAGTCCATTCAAATTTTCCCGCCCCTCTCAACACTTGGAAGAAATGTTGTTATTTATCCAAATATATTTATAAGATTCTATTAAGTACGACTAATTATCTAGTTAGATTTTTTTACCTCATTTTCATCTATTGGTGGATCCATCGCTGCTAGGTTAGCAAGCTGTATGACATCTGATTCAATTTTTTTTTGTTTAACCATGTAGTCCACGAATTTTCCTGAGGTTAAGATTTGCAAAAGTTTCAGTCAAATCTGTTAAATGATCCTTACTATGAAGACTAGTAACCAACATATCATCAATATAGCTTTGTATATTTTGACATAATTGACTGGAGAACATTTTGTTAACTAGTCGATGTTATGTTGCTCCAGAATGTTTCAATCCAGAATTTGTTACTTTGTAGAAATGTAGTCAAATTTCTGTGATGAATATTTTATGTTCATGATTTTGTTCATCAACTTTATTTGATTATATCCAGAAAATGCATCCATAGAGGATATAAAGTTTTCCGTGAATGGTGCATCGACAAGTTGGTCAATCTTCGGCATGGGAAAATGATCTGTTGGGCATGCTTTGTTGAGGTTTATGATGTCTATGCATATCCTTCATTTGAAATTTTTATTCTTGACCTGAATTGTTGGTTGTTCACACTGGTTAATGGTACTCTCATATATGTCCCACAAAAGTATTTTTGTCTATTTCTTCAAAATATTCCTCTATTGTTTTCTTAGAGTATGACTTTTTTTTACATTATATGATGAGTTAGTGTTTATTTAAAATTTTGTGACAAATCACTTCTGTTGCGACTCTATTAATATCTTGTGCACTCTATTCAAACATATCCAAATTATTTTTTGATAAATCAAATATTGTGTACCTGAGATCCAGTATGTTGACTGATATTAAGTGTATTTCATTCCTCGAAAAATTAAATATTTTGCACTTGAGATCCATTCAAATATCTTGACTGATATTAAGTGTATTTCAATCATTTATTTATACATTTTCGAAATCTTCCCCATGTTGTACTAGCCATGGCCCTTCTTTAGGGTAATTCATTCCTTCTAAAATGACCTCATAATTTTGTGAGCGTTATGCTTTCAGTGCCAAAGATGTTTCATATCGTTCCCTAAAGGTCTTTAATTATTTTTTTTATCAATAATACTTTTCAATTGATTATATATCTAAGTGGACCGTGGAAACTAAGACGTGCATTTGATCTAACCAAGATCTTCTCAATATGACATAATAAGAGCTACCACCATGAATAGACACTGCATTTTCTTCCTGTAATTTTTACTTCCAGTGATAAAATTTACATTTAGTTGCCTTAGAATATTTGCATTTTCCCACATGAAGAAAGTCAGTATTTCATAAGTTAGTGTTGGTATCAGTGTTCCTCTCATTTTGTCATAAGTATATTTATAGTATATCTTTGATGAGCTCCTAGTGTCTATCACAACCCTATTGAATTACACTCTACCTAGCTCCTCTATTACTAGTAAGACATCACTGTTTGGTGCTACCACTTCTCTTAATTCATCATTTGAATGATAAAATATGATATTTATTTCGGTACAATGTGGAGACATTTCCCTTTGATACCGAACATCTCTTTTGTCGGCGTATCTTTTTCTTTACTTTTATAGATTTCCAAATATGGGTCTCATCTTGAAAGAGACTTATTCACTGCTTGTTGAAATCTATGTCTAAGTATTCTTCTTATAATACTTTTATAATAGTGTTGTTGCCTAAGATTCTCAATTATTTGGTTGTAGCCGAGGATTCTTTAGGTGTTTCATTCGAAAATTGTCTCGGTTTATTCCTTTTCTTCTTCTGAACAAATTTTATGAGTTTAACTTTGTTTGCTGAACTTTGAACTTGATCCTACAAACCCCATCAGCCTTTGGTAAGGTGGCCAATATTATTGTGGAATTTAAAATAAGTGTTTTTGTCTATGTACTCTTGTGCCTAATGCGACTTCCCTAGTCGTTGATATTTAAAAACATCTGTCTGTCCACTATGTGAATGACTTTCTTGGTGGATAATTTAGCTTTCTGTTACTATTACTGTCCTAACCACTTATAGATTTTCCTTTATATTATTGACCTCGATTGTTCTTTGGCCTGACCAAATTCTTTGCATTATGGTTCCTTGATGAATCAATTTTTGTATTAACTTGAGCCATCATGTCATGTTTGGTAGCCAATGAAGGTTTGATGGATATGCCATTAAAGTTATAATGTCTTCATCTCTTTTAGCTCTAACAATATCATTAACTTTGGTGTAGCGCTCTACTTCACCAACTAGGACACCAAAATTCCTAGCATACCTCTTTATTATATTATCAGAGAGTGCATCTTGAAAAATTCCTTGGTTGTATGCAGTTATGCCACCAAATTATAGTATTCATACAATTCACTTTTGGTATCAACGAAAACCCGTGTAGTCTCTTAAACATTCAGTAAGCCTTTGTTTGTAATAAATTATGTAATTATCGTCTCATTTTATCACTTTAGATTCCATAAATGGTTCTTAAAATATGTATGAAGCATCTTGTAGCTCTTGATGCATCCTATTGTGAGACTATTAAACTATTATACGAAGCTTCCCTAAATATCAAGGAGAATGATCTACACTGCATTTTGTCATTAGCTTCATAGTGTAATATTTTATTGTTATATTTAAGTAGGATGCCCAGTGTCTTCTTCGCTATAATATCTATTCATTTTACGATTGTTAAAATTTGGCGGAAGGAGCCTATAAAAGATGTCTGTGTCAAGTAGTGATTCTTCATATACATCATATTCATCCACATAGAAGTTATTTTCCTTGTTCATGAAATGGTATGCTTTATGATACCCATGTGCCTATTATTTTTTGTTGAGCAATGTGAGTTGTTATTGTTTGGCATGGTAGGTTAAGAACTTTAAAAATACAGGTTCTGTTGTACTTGGTAATGTATTTGGAAGTTTTGTCTTGTTTGTATTTGCTCTTGTCGGGGATTCCATGCACCCTTATTAAAATTTGAAAAGGTTTTTGTATAATTTTCACAATGTTGGTGGTCCTTGGGTGATATTAGCTTAGAAACCTGTTGGCACTGCATTTTTTTTAGATCCATGATTTAGAATCTTGAATGTGTTGTTGGTTGAATAAGATCCTTATTTAGGTCTCAGGGGCCAACTGGAACCCTGGTTTTAATGCATATGAACTTGATGATATCCTCATGTTGAAGAGAATGTTGTGCATATCCAAGTTATCCGAATGAGAAGATCAATTGGGGTCTAGTATATGGAGGAGCATGTTTAAAATATACCAAAGCATCAAGATGAATTGGGGAACTTATAATCTGTTTGGTACAACTGGATGGATGATCAGATGTTTTATTTTCTCATTGTAAGGTAGTCGCGGTTCTTAAATCCGCTCATCATTTCTGCCATGTCTTGATTTTGGTGTCTGACTTCTTCTTTTATGATGTTTTCTTTGTTTTTTTGTTATGGTTAGACAATCTCTGATCTGATTTCTCTCTAACTTCTTCATCAGGGTGCCTAAGGGATATTTTATTCTTTGAATGATATTCCTCAAGCAATCTCTCAGCATGTTAGGACTTGGATAATCTCATTCTTTTAATTTTACACGCTGGATAATGGGTTTGACTTTAAAATTTAGGGTGATCAATTGTTCCTGAAATATTCGAAAACTATTGGCTTGTTCTTTCCTCAAGAGTTGAGTCAATCACTCAAAGTTATTAGCAGAGTTTGCAGGAGCCACCAGGGCTAGCAGGTATTTGTCAAGAATCTTCTATTAACTGGTTTTAAGTTTATATTATCTTTTATTGATTGAGAATAAAATTAATATTCTCACAAACAACACCAATTGATGGTGCATAATCTAAATTAGTGGAAATTTGAAGCTTGGAGTGATTCTAAAGGATAAAAAAGAACAAAATTAATAAACTTTAATAAATGCTAGTAAATATTGGAGAATGTGAATAAAGAAATAGTTTAGTGATGATTGTCTTGTCTATCTTTATAGACTTTGCAAGTAGAGAATAATATATTCGAGATATGAGAGAAATATATTTATTTGGTACCATCTTTACAGCATAAAATTTATTTGAATTAGCTATCTCAGATCTTAATATTTTTTTACTAAGTCAATAAATAATTATCCCATATATAACTAACAAACCAAAGATTCATGGGTCAAACTATTTATATTTTTGTCATTTTAAGTTTTTCTAAATATTATAAAATAATAAAACCTTTGTGTTTAGGACGGTTTTTGGAGGTTTTTTTTTTAATATTTGGTAAGATATATCATTATCAATAAATATTAGAAATAAAATAAAATATCATATATATATAATTTATTGTTGGAATCCTAATCTTTAGAACATAAAGTATGAATCAAAATACTTGGTTTTTTAAATATGTATAGAATACAATCTAACATATGTTTATAATTTAATTTTATGCTTTACACTTTAAAATCTAAAGTTTAGAATTTGAATTTAAAATTTAAAATTTAAATATAAAATAAAAAAGGTTTAATTTTCTTTTTTTTAAATTAGCTAAATATTCAAATATTTTGAGAATTGTGTAATCGCAAGGGTAAAAGTAATCAACAATGATTACCTCCCCAAAATTTTACTGGGTTTGCAAGATATAAATATTACATCCTAAGTATGATAATATTTTACATAAAATAAATAAGTAAATAAATAACAAGTAATCGAAGTTTTGTTTTTGGTGAAACAAGTAATCGAAGTTTGAACAAACCGACAGTGATTTAGATGCTCGATACCTTAGCTTCAATTGTGCAAGGGCCTCTCAAACAGGACCAAAATATATATTAGGGCGAAATAATATTTTTAAGTATCTGGTAAGACATCTTATTATCAATACATATTAAAAATAAAATAATATATCATTTAATATATATGCGTTTGAAATTTACGGTTTAAATTAAAATAAATAAATCAAAATATTTGGTTTTTTTTTAAAGCAAAAATCGATATATTACTAAATTGAGAGTTTTACAGAATAAGATGATCAATTGCGAAAACAACTCTAAAGAAGGGGTTCAAAAGCAATTAGATCTAAGAAAAATCCCCAAATCAGAACTAAACCCTAAATCGAAACATAATTTGTCTTCAACCTCTCGACACAAAACTCCAAACTTCTGAATCTCCACCCAAAGCACCCAACGGCGTCTCCATGGTCGACGCTCACCCACGGTACTCCTCTTTCTAATCTGATGTGGAGAGAGGACGGAACCGGGTGCAGTGCACTAGAGAACCGAAAATCTGCTTCTCCTTGGTCGACGCTCACCCACAGTACTCCTCTTTCTCTTCTGATGTGGAGAGAGGACGGAACTGGGTGCAGTGCACCAGAGAACCGAAGACCCCAACTTCTGCTTCTCCTTGGTCGACGCTCACCCACAGTACTCCTCTTTCTCTTCTGATGTGGATAGAGGACGGACCCGGGTGTAGTGCACCAGAGAACCGAAGACTCTTCTGCTTCTCCTTGGTCGACACTCACCCACAGTACTCCTCTTTCTCTTCTGATGTGGAGAGAGGACGGAACCGGGTGCAGTGCACCAGAGAACAGAAAACCCAATCTTCAAATCAATTCACAGATCCTAAACCAAGACTTTCCAATAGAGCAATGCTTCGTAAATCATCAGGAGGAGTTGTGAAATTCATATTCTGCTTGTTGCTTAAGACTTTCTTCGCAATCCAATCAGCAGACTGGTTTTGCAACCTAGATATGTGCTTCAGCAACATTTTAGGATGAATGAGAGATCTACAAATATATAAGGATGGACTCAGGTACCAAGCCTCATTTCTTTGCGCAACTAGATTGATCAAAGTTAAACTATCAGATTCAACGTCTACTTCAAACCACTGCTTCTTCTTACAGATTATCAGGCCTTCGATCAAAGCACTCAGCTCAACGAAGAGAGGATTCAGCTTTCCTAACAGAGAACCAGAGCCCACAAGAATGTCACCCTCTGAGTTTCTACACAAGATCCCCGAGCTAGCTTCTCCAAGTTTGTTGCAAGAGCCGTCCACATTGAGTTTTAATCTTCCTAGGTTCGGAGCCAGCCATTTGAGGTAAATAGGGACTTTCCTTCTGTTGATTGATAAACTACAGCCTAAAGAAGTACCAGCATTGTAAGCATTAGTCCATAGTTTATAGGATAACATATTAGATAGATCCATTTAAGATTTCAAAATATTAGTCCCTTCTGTTGATCAAAATATTTGGTTTATATATATATATATATATATATATATAATACAGTTTAACATTTAAGATTTTAGATGAAAATTAATGTTTAAAATTTAATTTTTGGGGTTTAAAATTTAAAAATTTAGAGTTTAGAATTTGAATTTAAAATTTAAAAATAAAATAAAGTATTTTTAATGTTTTTAAAAAATTAAATCAATTTTTAAAAATATTTTCAAACTTATATAATGACAAAAGTAAATGTTATTAAAGATGGATGCCTCCTCCAAACATTTTCACTCTACCAAATATAACAAATATTTTACATAAATAAATAAATATCAAGTATTGGAAAGGTTCTTGGATACTTGAACAATATCATAACCATGTGCGTTCAATATCCTAATTTTGATGGATTGTTTGACAGATACACGGACACAAGTTAGATCACTAGTCTAGTTGATAAACAATCAAATATATAGTGAGTGTTTACATTTACAGGTGGTGGTGTTTTTGGAGATTAAAGAAACATACATGTAAATATGACTCAACTATGAAGTTCTAAGTTCATAACATTGGTATCAACAACAAAGAATGTTGAATGGTTGAGAGACCTATTGATGGAAATAACATTTACCTTTAAGAAAAACATGAGAATCCAAATCTATTGTGATAGTTAAGAAAAATTTGGTAAAGCAAATAAAAATATTTATAATATAAAGTTTATACATTAATACCGTACACAGCTCCAAAGTAGAATTATATTGGTCTTCTACGTGCATTCTAGTGAGAACCTAGTAGATATGTTTACTAAACCATTGGCTCGAGAATAAATAAACATAAAAACATCTAAAGGGGTAAGACTAAAAACATAAATTTACATTTTGCAAATAATATAAACCCAATTCAACCATAAACAACCTGGACATCAAATCTTTAATAGGTAACAATAAGTTATTTATGAACGGTTTTAGCATATAAAATTAAATTTCATATGTGACGTGTGTGATATATGTTGGTAATTATTGTAGAGAGATACGTTCAAATAATATCTAACAGAGAAAGGTCTACATGTGACATATGTATACACTGATGACGAAAACACTATCAGAATTGTACCTATAAAAATCCATGGGCAACGTCACTTTACAGAGAGAATGAGTTTCTTTCAAGTTATGTTTATGAAAATGGATAGAGCACATATCTAAAACAATGTTAAGCAAAACTATGGAGAAACAAATTGGTAAACGACTGCATATGGAAGATTATCGGTTAGATCAAATGAGATGTTGGTTCAAAGTTACGATTACTAAAGGTTTTTATCTAACTTTGATGTCTTTACACTAAGCCAACATTAAAATCGAAAGATATTTTATTTTATACGTGAAAGTTTTCTAAACGAGGAGATAAAAATTATTGATAATATTGATTAAATGAAGTGATCAGAATTGATCTCCATACGATTTCATATATGTATTGAATTACCATGGATCATTGCGTCGATTAGGAAAGGTAACCAAGCAAAGCACCACAACAATGAGGCTATTACATTTTTGATCATATATGGATTTTTGTACGGGCTTACTGAATCTTATAAAAAGACTATTGGTGTACGTGATAGAGTACACATAATTAACAATTCTCTTAAATCTTTTAAACATAAATATCTTCCTCATTTCTCATAAGGTAATATTTCGTAAATAATATCAGAATAAAAATACTGTATATTTTTATTTTAATTAGAACTTATATTATGTAAGTAATAATATATAAGGAGAGATGACTGGTCTTGTATAACTTTTAAAAAATAGGATGAGCTCGAAATATGAAAAACAGATTAGATACACAATAAAATTATTACATATTTATTTTCTTTCTAAATGACTTAGGTATTTGATTAGCTTTTTTATCCTTATCAAGTTGGCACCGTCAATAGAAAACGTATAGTTTTTCACATTTATAAAAACCTAAATAGTTTTCATATTTGAGAGAAATTGGTTTTCATTTTTTAGAAAAAAAAAATTGAGAATAGTTCTTATACGAACGAATCTATGAAGTACAAATCACAGTCTGTCATATTGAGTAAATCAACCGTATATTCTTCGCCACTTTTTTAAATGAAAGGAAAAAAACTTAAATATTAATTATTCAATTTCTCTCACTTATTAATTCTTTTTATTCGTTCATATATTTTAATAAATCATTCCACTCTAAATAAATAATAATAATTCAAAATATAATTTTAAAATACACAATAAAATATAAACAATAATATTTAAATTTCAATTATAAATATTTTCAAATTCATAAACTAGCATTGAATTTATTATTTATTAATATATTTTACTCATACTACTACGCCAAGTTGATGCTAATAATAAATACCACTAATAAATATTAATCATGTTTAAAAAAATACATTAATATACATCAAATGCAAATGTTTATCTTACGTTGTATGTATAAGTATCTTCAAATTCATAAACGTTCATTGAATTTAATTGAGTTTATTATTTACTATATTTATTAATATATACAGTTAATATTAATAATAAATATTATTAATATTATTAATAAATATATTAGCGATAAGAGCAGCGAAAATAACTAGTTCACTTTGCGTCGACATAATTAGATAATATTACTATTGTGGTTTTAATTATATGTAATCATAGTGATAGTTCTAGAAATAATAAGGATTTAGTTAGTAATATGAGAAATAAAGGTGTAAAAGGACAAAAAAAAATATAGTTAATGAATCACTTATGTAAAATGGGGCTCACCAATGTTACTGTTATTGTATAGGGAAAGTTTTCCTTTTTTGTGACAAGTACATTTATAATATGTAATATTACTATGACAACTTTCTCTCAACATAATCCCGTATTTTTTGTTCTATCTTCGTCTGGTAGTAAAATCAACGAAATCAAGCTCTATATATTTCCAGACCCATCATTGGCGCCATTTGTGGGAATCTCAAGTGATACCCGAGAACCTATTTCTCCTAAATCACGACACTAAGAGATATGAATGCTTAAACGGATGAGGAAAGGAAATTAGACTAACATTCTGAAGAGTGATATGACGCTCACAATCAAAATGATCGAGGACGAAGTAAGCGATCAACCCTCATCATAACAAGGCAACAATTGTTGGATGATATAGTAAAGCTTAATACTGAAAATGAAGCAGATCTAACTGAAAGAATGAATAGGAGCAATCTATTGATGATGATAAAGAATAAGATAACCTTAGGAGTCGATCATATGCGGATACAAAATAACGATCTAAAAATAAAAATTAAACGCTGGTTTAGACGAGAGTATAACAACTTTACCAATTATAATTAAGACGAGTCAACATCTCCGAAGCGAGAAATCCGACGCTTTATGAAGGAAAAAAAATCATGAGAGAGCCAGAGATCTGAAGTTGTAAGTCTCGTCGGGCTAAAGTATCGAAGCATCACAGAAATAGCTTCGACAAAAGAACTCCAATTTTTTTCTAGAAAGAATGGTTTATGACAATCAACAAAAGAGAACAAGCTACTGTTCATCAGTTACAGTTTCCATCGAGCAACCAGACTTATGGATATAAGATTGGCTGGCAGTTCGCCAACCCAAATGAAGAAGGATTATATGCAACCCATACAAAGGGTTTAGGGTGCGGGGCCGTTGGATTTGGGCATAACTGGATATCGTCCCCGCTTTCGGACGAAATTCTTTCGGGGCACCTTCCGAAACGTATTTATTACCCCAATGATGTATAAAGAATTTCAGCAGGTTTTGGGTAATGATCAGGAAGCAATTTGTAGGAATCAAAAGTTGCCGAGCCAATGATGACACAATCGCTAACTGTCGACAAAGGTAGGCTAGAGTTTGAGGGATTAAACCCGGCACTTTTTGGATGCTAAAACCAACCTCGACCACTACAAGGATAGTGTGGCTTTAACAGGTTACAAGTTGAGATTTCTACCCGGTCCCATGAAACATGCGGTAAAAAAGAAACAAGACTTTACATTTTCTAATTTGCTAGCCCAGGTGGAGAAACAAATTTTGATTGAAGAGACCGAAACATCTGAGTTAGCAGCGCAAATTCAGCAAAGTTCAAAAGTTGTGGTAATGTCATACCAACATAATTTGCAAAAACCTGACCTTATTCCGCAGCCCCAGCCGATAAGCGTTTTGCCACCGGTAGTACAACAATTACAAGGAAAGGCATTGGTTTTACAACCAAAACGGGCTAGGCATAACAATCAAGCAAGTAAACGACATTTCTCGAATAAACGAATTTGACCCGCGTACTTTGAGAAATCAAAGAAGAGTGTCTCATTTCGAAAACCTTTCCCAATCCAAACTCCTCGGGAAAGCCAAATAACTGGTACTGTAAGTATCATAAAGATGTGGGGCATGACATGAAGTATTTTATCGCACTAAAAAAAGAGATTAATCGAGAATGAAACCTTGACGGCCTATGTAAAAAAATAGGCTCAACAAAATGTGGTCTCTAAGAAAATTGTAGCGGTACTAAAGCAAGAGACAACGTTGGTTATTTTCGAGGTCGCTGACCGGTTTGGCGTATCTATAGAATATTTAGATCACGATGAGGATCAAAACATAATTGGAATGATTAAAGAAATAGTTCCCGAAGGAAGTGGAAAGATTAGTAGCTTATGTAAATTTTTTGATTTGATCAAATTGTAGGAGTCACTAATTCTTCTCGAAAAAGGCACGTGGTAAGTCTAGCTACTCCGTTGGAGGCAAGGGCGTCACCTTACTTATACCGAAGCCCGTCCCTCATACTCTGCTTTGATGATGATGATATGATAGATTTCGTTGGGCCACATGAGGATGCAATAGTAATTGTAGCTGCAATTGTTGGCGAAGAAGTACGAAGGGTGTTGATTGACATTGGAAGTTCAGCAAACATTTTTTTTCAACTTATGCAAAGTTCAAAACAACATCCGTTATTTTGAAATCAGAGTGGACGATAGTGGGGTTCACAGGAGCTACGACTGAGGTGGTCAGAGAATTCAAAGGCTTGGTACAATTGGGCTGGGTTCATTTCAAAGAGCTGACACCACGTTTGATGGTTGTGGATTTGCCGACCTCTCACAATGTAATTTTTGGTTGATTTTAGCTATCCAGGATGCATGCAGTAACATCTATGGTGCACTAATATATGAAATATATGATTGGCAACAACGCCGGCGTTGTCCGAAGTTTCCAGAAAGCGGCAAGAGAGTGCTGCCGAGTTTCTTTGGCAACAAAAACTAATAAATAATGATTCAAGTAAAATATTAGCAGTTAGCGGGGTCGACCTCGGGATTAGAACCAGTAAATGTTCCTTGGGAGACCCCCAAGTTATTATTGACTGATGAAAACTGTGAAAATTACGAGTTCACTGCGGGAAAAGTTTTAAAGATCGTGACAAATTTATCTTCTAGTTTTGAGAAAAAGATTAATTTATGTCCTCAAGGATAAGTTGCATTTGTTTGCATGGTATCCAGAAGATGTAATAGGAATCCCTGATAGTGTAATCTACCATAGTCTGTCTGTGCGCCAAAATGTCCGACCTATAACTCAAAGGCGACGAGCCTTTTCTCAAGAAAAGGCAGAGGCTATTATTACAGAGGTAGAATGGTTGACAAAAGTAAGCCATATTATGGAATCCCAGTAGGTGTTGATTCACATTGGAAGTTCAACAAACATTTTTTTTTTCAACTTATGCAAAGTTCAAAAGAACACCCGTTATTTTGAAATCAGAGTGGACGATAGTGGGGTTCACAGGAGCTACGACTGAGGTGGTCAGAGAATTCAAAGGCTTGGTACAATTGGGTTGGGTTCATTTCAAAGAGGTGACACCACTTTTGAAGTTTGTGGATTCACAATGTAATTTTTGGTTGATTTTGGTTATCCAGAATGCATGCAGTAACATCTATGGTGCACCAATATATGAAATATATGATTGGCAACAATGTCGGCGTTGTCCGAAGTTGTCAGAAAGCGGCAAGAGAGTGATGTCGAGTGTCTTTGGCAACAAAAACTGATAAATAATGATTCAAGTAAAATATTAGCAGTTAGCGGGGTCGACCTCGGGATTGGAACTAGTAAATGTTCCTTGGGAGACCCCAAAGTTAATATTGACTGATGAAAACTGTGAAGATTACGAGTTCGCTGCGGGAAAAGTTTTAAAGATCGTGACAAATTTATCTTCTAGTTTTCATAAGAGATTAATTTATGTTTTCAAGGATAAGTTGCATTTGTTTGCATGGTGTTCAGAAGATGGAATAGGAATCCGTGATAGTGTAATCTACCATAGTCTGTCTCTGCGCCAAAATATCCGACCTATAACTCAAAGGCGACAAGCTTTTCCCAAGAAAAGGGAGAGGCTATTATTACAGAGGTAGAATGGTTAACAAAAGTAAGCCATATTATGGAATCTCAGTATCCAAAGTGGATAGTCAACCCAGTTTTAGTTAAGAAGAAAAACGGTAAATGGAGAATGTTCGTGGATTTTGCGGATCTTAACAAAGCATGTCCTGAAGACCCTTTCCATATGTCACGGATCGACCAACTAGTAGATTTAACGTCGGGAAACAAACTACTGTATTTTATGGACGCTTACGCAGGGTATAATGAAATAAATTTAAATTCGAAAGACCAAGAAAGCACAGTATTCATAACCGAAAGAGGCATTTATTACTACTGGTGAGGGCGGAATTCGCCGATTCAAGTCATAGGGGTTAAAATGCAATAAACGACATTTGATGTAATTGATAAAGTGTTCAGACTATTTCGAGGACCAATATGTAAAGATAAAAATAGATGAGGGGCCTCGTTAAAATGTAACGAATGGCCCACTAAGAGCTTAAATGGGTCCGCCTTATTCTAGTATAAAAGGGTGACCCACTTGCCTAAAAAGGGCATTGAATATTATTTTTACGATACCTCCTTTATCTCTCTACACTTTCTCTCTCTAGTCACATCTGGCACAACATCCCAAATATATTCTCTAATCCATCATTGACTCATCATTGGCGCCGTCTGTGGGAAAGAGTGATACCGAAAAAGAATCTTTGCTCTTTGAAAATCACATATTTCGGGATGAGCAGCGAAGCGGCGATAGAGAGGGCCGGTAGAGAAGTCATCCGAGCCGTCTCTGGTTCGGAAGGCGCAGGGGCCCCCGGTCGGGAATGGCACGATCTGGGGCGGGACAAGCGGTCGACTTTAATAATGACCCGAAAGCAACTCCTCGAGGACATTTCTCGGTTAAAAGAGGAAAGGGAGCGGGCACTGGACGAGAAAAGGGCCCGAGAAGGAAAGGGCAAAGAGCCCATCCTGGAAGATCGGGAGGCTGCCGGCCATGGCGACGGTCCGCGAATAGAGGCCCGACCCGTTAGGTACTACATGGACCCTCTCCCCGATGATGAGAAGGCTGCTAGGACTCGTCGGAAACCTGAAAACCATCAAGCCATGACGTCGGATTACCCCTCCGACGATTCGTCGGGCGAAGAATACCTACGTCGGGAAAGAGTTCAACGAACGCAAAAGAATCGATCCCGACGCCTTCGAGGACCCAGGGCCGACCCTCTACAATATAAGAAGGGTGGCACCGATAAGCAGACCCCGGTATCCTTTGAGAAAGAAGAAATGCATACCGCCAGTCGCGGAGAGCGGGAAATATTGCCGCCAGTTCCGTGGCAACCATCGAATAGCCAAAACCACGGGTACCGAACCAATAGCCAGTTCGTCAGCCCGGGAGTCGAGGGGCTCTATGGAGTTCTGACCGAAGGCCTAGGGGGAGGAACATGTGAGCTCGGAGTCAACTGGAGGGCCTCCCCATTATCCGATGAGATATTAGCAGGACAACTCCCGAGGAGATTTGACATTTCTAAGCTGGAAAAATAGGACGGGAAAAAAGACCCGGATAACCATTTGGAGGCTTTCAAAAACTTCATGTTAAGCTTTGACAATGATGACAATCTCCTGTGTAGAGCTTTCTCTATGACTTTCAAGGACCGGGCTTCTAAGTGGTACAACCGTTTGCCGCAGGGTTGCATTCGGAACTTCGGGATTTTCTGGACGATATTCAGGCAGCACTTTGTGGGAAGTAAGAGCTTCCGCGCCAACGGAGATACTATCATGAATTGCAGGCAGAAGCTGGGGGAGAGCCTCAGAGAATACACTAGGCGATTCATCGACGCAAAAACCGACCTGGATCATTGCGAAGAGAATGTGGCTCTGACAGCATTCCGTTTGGGTCTACTTCCGGGGCCGATGAAGCAAGCCGTGACGAAGAAGCAAGAATTCACTTTTTCCGCGCTTCTAGCACAGATAGAGAAGTAGATAGTAATTGAAGAGACAGAAGAATCTGAGTTGGAAGCACAGATCCAGCAGAGTGCTCAAGCGTCGGTCGTAATAAGGCAGGGCTCCCGGTCAGATTACGCCATGGCGGCCCAACCAGTTAGCACGATACACCCGAACCCTCCTGTGTTATCCAAGTCTCCGACCCCGACCAGACTGAAACCAAAACAGGCTGGGCAGACGGTTTCTCGACCAATGTCCAACAAATGGACACGACCTGCTTACTTTGCGGACCTCACAGAATGTGTATCATCGATCTACGAAAAAACCAAGAAGAGCGGGATATACCGAAGGCCCTTTCCCATCCCGACGCCCCGGGAGCAAATGAATAACCGTTATTGCCGCTACCACGAGGACGTCGGACATGACACGAAGGACTGCATAGCCTTGAAGAAGGAAATACAGATGCTCATAGAGCACGAGAACCTATTGGAATATGTGAAGAAGGCACAGCAGGGCACGACCTCGAAAGAGGTTGTAATCGTACCAAAACCAGAGACCACCATGGCCATTTCGGAGGTGACCGACCACTTCGACGTTTCAGTTGAATATCTCGATCCCGAAGCAAATCGCAACATCGTCGGGATCATTGAAGAGGAGGCAGAGGAGAGCGTCGGAAGCGTGCGTGGCCTTTGTAAATTTTTTGAGTCGTTAACCATCTTCGGGGGAGATTCTATGGCGAGAGTTACGCACTCATCCAGGAAGAGGCACATAGTCAACCTAACCACTGAGCTGGAGACCCGAACTTGCTTCCAAACCAGAAGTGTCCCTTCTCCGATTTTATACTTTGACGATGACGACATGAGGGATATAGCCGGTCCGCATGAGGATGCCATTGTGATCGGGGCAGCGATTGCGGGAGAGGAGGTTCGGCGCATCTTAGTAGATACTGGGAGTTCGGCCAATATCATCTTCGCGTCGACCTTTTCCAAATTCAGAACGCGGCCAGTGATTGCGCGGTCCGACCGAACCATCGTCGGGTTTACGGGGTCAGCAACCGACGTTATAGGAGAGTTCGAGGGCGTAGTCCAGTTAGGTCGCGGTCCGTTTAAAAAGGAGGTCACGGTTTTGTTTGTGGTAGTGGACGCACCAGCCTCTCACAACGTCATACTGGGCCGATCTTGGATATCGTGCATGCACGCTGTGACTTCTACAATTCATCAATGCGTAAAATACGTGGTCGGGAACAACGTAGGTGTGGTCCGGAGCAGCCATAAAGCAGCACGGGAATGTTACCGAGCTGCGTTGGCACCAAAGAAAGACCAGGAGATGTTTCCAGCTCACGAATAGCAATTAAGGGGGATCCCCCCGGGATCACTGCCAGTGGATGACCCCCGGGAGGCCCCAAGCCTTTTGACAACAGACGAAGAATGCGAATTACATCATTTCGCAGCGGGAAAATATTTACGGGTCGGGGTATGCCTCTTGCCGACCCTAAGGGAGCAACTATTGATCCTCCTCCGGGAAAACCTAGACTTGTTTGCATGGTGCTCGGGGGATGTCACGGGAGTACCAGAATCTTTCGCGGTACACAAGCTGACCATCAACCGAAGTGTCAGACCGATCATACAAAAGCGTCGGGCTTTCTCCCCCGAAAAAGCAGACGTAATTCTGTGAGAAGTTGAGAGGATGACCAGCATCGGACATATCGAGGAAGCGAAATACCCGTTATGGATTTCTAACCCCGTTCTAGTAAAAAAGAAAAGCGCAAAATGGAGAATGTGTGTAGACTTTACCGATCTTAACCGGGCCTGCCCGAAGGACCCTTTTCCGATGCCGAGGATCGACCAGCTGGTTGATTCGACGTCGGGTAACAAACTACTGTCATTTATGGACGCCTATGCCGGATACAATCAAATCAAACTACACACCACGGACCAGGAAAATACCACGTTCATCACGGGCCGGGGACTATACTGCTACAAAGTGATGCCCTTCGGGCTGAAGAATGCCGGCGCGACATACCAAAGACTAGTCAACAGGACATTTGAAGGTCAGATCGGGAGAAATATGGAGGTTTACATTGATGACATGTTGGTCAAAAGTGGGACCGATGTGGCCCACCTAGCCGATCTCAGGGAAACCTTTGGTAACTTGCGAAGAATAAACCTTAAGCTGAACCCGGAAAAATGTTCCTTCGGGGTCCGATCAGGGAAGTTCTTGGGATTCCTCATCAGTGAGAAAGGAATCGAAGCAGATCCCATCCAGCTCCGGGCTCTGGCCGACATGACTCCGCCCCGAAGTGTCAAAGAAGTCCAGATCCTGACCGGGCGTCTGGCCGCCCTAAATCGATTCATTTCTCGGTCATCTGATAAGTGCGCTCCGTTTTTTCAGGTCTTACGACAAGCGAAAATTTTTGCCTGGACCCCCGAATGTGACGAGGCGTTTTTAGGGATCAAACAATACCTATCGTCCCCGATCCGCCTGACAAAGCCTACTATGGGAGAAACGCTCTTCCTTTACATCGCGGTCACGGACTTCGCGGTCAGCGCAGCTCTAATCAGCGAGTCAGGGTCGGCCCCAACAGCGGTGTACTTTGTGAGTAAAAGCTTGCTGGATGCCAAAACTCGGTATCTAAAGTTAGAAAAAATGGCCCTAGCCCTAGTGACGGCAGCGCGGAAAATGCGCCCGTACTTCCAGGCTCATCATATCGTCGTCCGTACGTCATTTCCTCTTAAATATGTTTTCCAACGACCAGACATGTCCGGAAGAATATCCAAATGGTCGGTAGAGCTGGGGGACTTCGACATCGATTTTGAACCCCGCACAACTATCAAGGGTCAGGTCTTGACCGATTTTTTAGTCGAGTTCCACTCGGAACGACCTGAGCAGGAGGTGCCTACACAAGAAACATTGAAGGGTGAATGGACCGTCCGAACCGATGGGGGGGGGGGGGGGGGGGGGCGAACGTTAGTGGTTGTGGAGAGGGGATACAAATCATAACCCCGTCGGGCGTGAGCATGCTCCAAGCCATCCGATTTGGTTTTCATACTTCAAACAACGAAGCGGAATATGAGGCCGCTCTGGCAGGATTACTGTTGGCACAGGTGTGCGGGGCAAAACAAGTACGCCTCGTAAGCGACTCCCAACTTTTGATAAACCAAGCCTCGGGAAGTGCGGAGGCTCGGAAGGAACATCTGGTACAATACTTAGCGGCACTAAGATTTTTGGCTGCTTCATTTGACAAAATCACCTATGAACATGTCCCAAGAAATGAAAACACGACAGCGGATTCCTTGGCAACGATTTCCTGCTCTAGCAGTTATCCGTGGGTGACAGAGCAAGAAAGCCCGTCCATTATCAAACGCCATGAATTGGATGACCGACCTGAAATCGCGTACCAAATCTCTTCGATCACGACCTCAGATTGGCGGCGAGATATTATCTCTTTTCTGGCTGAGGGTCGGCTCCCCGACGACACCGCTTCGGCACGAAAATTACGCAACAAAGCACGGGGTTACGTCCTTTTGGGGGATGTGCTCTACAAGAAGTCTTTTAGCCGACCCCTGCTTCGATGCTTAGGGTTCCACGAGTCTCAAGTAATTATATCCGAGCTGCATGACGGTGAGGGCGCGGCCCACTGTGGATACAAGGCTCTGATTAGGAGAGTTCTTCTCACAGGATTCTATTGGCCGACAATAACGGCAGATGCGCGACTCATAGTAAAAACCTGCGATACGTGTCAACGGTTCGTGAACGCCATTAACATACCTGCATCTCCCCTAGAATCCATATCCGAAGGGCTGCCTTTTGACCGATGGGGAATCGACCTCGTCGGACCATTACCAATGGCATCGGGAGGACGACAGACGATTGTCGTGGCGGTGGATTACTTCTCCAAGTGGGTCGAAACCGAACCTTTATCTGCCACAAAGACCAAAGACATCGTCAAATTCATCTGGGCTAACATATGTTGCCGGTTTGGAGTGCCGCAGAGGCTGACTATGGATAACGGGCCGCAGTTCGATAGTGCAGAAATGAAAGCGTTCTGCACCACTCATAACATCCGACAGTGCTTCTCGGCTCCCTTCCATCCTCAAGCGAATGGGCAGGTCGAAGTAACCAACCGAACCATTCTGGACGACCTCAGAAAGAACCTTGAGGGAAAGGCTGGAAAATAGCCTGACTACTTGCAAGAAGTGTTGTGGGCTTACCGAACCACACCCCGAACGGCTACCCAAGAGTCACCTTATGCCCTAGTGTATGGTATGGACGCGGTCACCCCCGCGGAATCTATCTTTCCTTCTTTCAGGGTCGGAACTTATCAAGAGGAGACGAATGACGACAGCCGGCGACTCGAGCTCGACCTTATAGAAGAGAAGCGCCATCGCGCCTGTTTAAACTCTTTACATTATCAGACCCTAATGAGAAGTCGATACGCATCCAAAGTCCGTCGTCGAGAGTTTAAGGTCGGAGACAAGGTTCTGCGACGCGTCTTCCTTCACACAAAAGACAAGAGCCTCGGGAAACTTGCCCCGAATTGGGAAGGACCGTACGAAATTGTCGAAAAAATCAAGAGCGGAACGTACCGCCTACAGAATAGGCTCGGACATCTTTTAAGGCTACCATGGAACATTGAACAATTGAAGTTGTATCTAGAATAGTAGAGGACTTATATTTCACATTTTATTTCACTTTGTATTCCACTTGGTTCAAAATTGTAAACGGTCGGGGATGCACTCTTTCCTACCTCGGTGGCGCGAGGAGGTTTTAACGAGGCATCAGCAAAGCCCGACCACCGATTATATTAATCAAAAATTTCTTTTGCCTTCCAAATATTAAATCGTTGCGACTTCGGACAGCTGACAAGCTGGACGTCGTCCGTTTCTATTAATATCAATGGATCTACATATTTGGTTTTCCCGACCTCTGGAAAATTTTCGATGACATCGATCTACAGAACCTTAATGGGTTTTTCGGTTTTACCGACCTACATATTTGGTTTTCCCGACCTCTGGAAAATTTTCGATGACATCGATCTACAGAACCTTAATGGGTTTTTTGGTTTTACCGACCTACATATTTGGTTTTCCCGACCTCTGGAAAATTTTCGATGACATCGATCTACAGAACCTTAATGGGTTTTTCGGTTTTACCGACCTACATATTTGGTTTTCCCGACCTCTGGAAAAATTTCGATGACATCGATCTACAGAACCTTAATCGACTTTTCGGTTTTTGCCGATCTACATTTATAATTTTCCCGATCCCCTGGAAAATTTTCGATGACATCGGTCTACAGAGCCTTAATAAGTTTTTCGGTTTTTACCGATCTCATATACGCTTTAAACTGATCCATAAGAAAAAAAATTCGATATTAACCTTCACCTGCAGGGTTTACGATGTGCGAGAGGATATACCCAGAAAATTCAATATATTTACAGGGGGCCCCATGGCCCCCAAAAACAGAAGTTAACAAAGGTTCAACGAAAATAACAACGGAGGGGCCCACAGCCCCCGAAGAGTTACAAAAAAAAGGGGGGGGGGGAGATATGTAATAAAAACAACAAGTCAGAAATCACTCGTCCCCATCTTCGTCCCCATCCTCGCCCTCGTCCTCTTCATCCTCGTCCGCATCATCGGACTCTCCACACTCGACTCTCTCGGGCCGGTCCTTCTCTGGCACGTCTAACCACATCGATCCAAGGCGGAGGTTTGGAAAGCGGTTGTGGAATGATAGCACGTACGCGGCTTTGGCATCCGCAGTCTCCTTCTCCGACCACTTCCGACACCGGTTGGCGAAAGCAACGTTTGAGGATTTCGACTTTTGGACCTCCAGAGCCAAAGCTGCGGGGCGGTCTTCCGCGGCCTTCTTCGCCGTCTCCAAAGCCTTCATCGCGTCCTCCGCGGTTTTCTTTGCCGCCTCCATAGCCTTCGCTGCTTTCTCCGCGGCTGACTTCGCTTCGGTAGCGATATGCTCAGCTTCGGCTACCTGACCCTCTGCCAACGCCTGGGCCCCCTTGGCGGTTTCCACCTCCGCAGTCAGACTGACAATCTTTGCCTCCGCTAAGGCTAACTTCTGACTAAGCTCCTTTGCCCGACGTTCTTTCAAGGCTGCCGGCACAAGCAAGTTATACAGCGATAAAGCTAGACCATCTGTGCTCCGAAGAGGAAAGGGGTGCGGGCTACCAATCATTGACAACACAGGGAATTTTGGGCCACTCGACGAAGACGCGTCTGGGTTTGAAGCCTCGGGGGGCTCAGTATCATCTGGAATTAACACAACGTTAGCCTTTGGAGGATCTTGGACATTATCGACTTGATCCAGAAGTTTAGGCCCTACAGTACCTGCCCCCGCGCTAGCAACTGCCAGACCCTCCTTCGAAGGCTTGGGTTTCTTCACCTTGGATCCCTCTGGGTCAGCACGACTTTTCCTCTTTTGCACCAACGCCAGGTTCTGACTTGCGTCCGTTCGTTCAGCCACGGGCCCCTCCACCCAGGTCGGCTCACCCACCGCCTCTGCTACGGCCTCCTGTTCCTCCCCCGCGTCATCTGACTTCAGACGCTTGCTAGGCGCCTTGTTGCGTTTGGGTAAGTACAGTATGAACCCAGGAAACCCGGTTCGAGCGACCACGTCGTCCAGATTCGGGGGCTCACGCAGCTGTTCAATGGTAAGAACCTCGGAGGAGCAACGCCAGAGGTTGCTCATGAACAAGTTCTTATCCATGAAAGTGCGATGCATAGCCCGACCCCAGTGCCTTCGGGAGTAGTTTTTCAGCACCTCGAAAGTGGCCTCCGCAGCTTTCGAATAGTCCTTCTTCAACCCCTGCAGCCAGTCATTCGACACTGCGCGAGGGGTCGGTAAAGACAATGAATATATATAAAAAAAAAGGGGGGGCGGTAGTACCATCATGGACCCAGGTCCGCAGCAGCTGCCTTTTATTTTCCGAAGTGTAGGGAAGATCGTTCTCCCAGCATCCGCTCAGAAATACGAACCGATGCTTCCACCCTTTGTCCCCTTCCAAGAAATCATTGACAATCTTCCACTTATTTCCAAGGGAAGAGTAGAAAATGGAGATTTTGGGGACTTGGATAGACCCGACATAGCAACGTACTCCTCCATCGGCATGACCCGACCTGAAAGGCGGGAGGCCATGATACAAGACATCAGGGTATACCAGGTGTTCGGTGTCAGCTGCGACGGGCAGATTTGGAGGGTGCGGAAGTAGAGCGCAATCTCAGGGTCTAAGGGGAAGCGCAACCCTCAGTTGAAAAGCTCGGTAAATACAACAATCTCCCTGGGTCGGACATGAACAGGGGTCTCCCCGGGGAGCGGGAATTGAACGTTGACACATTCGGGAATTCCCCAGCGGATCAACAGCTCTCTATGATCGGACTCGGGGAAGTATAGGTACTTCCCTTCGAAAAGAGAAACCACGTCCCTTGTCCGAAGCCAGCTGAAATACTTGGTGGTGATGGCGGCCGCAACTGCTTCGGGCAAAGGGTCGTCTGGGGGGTTAGCCCCGTGGCCAGCGGCAGCAACACAGATTTCCGCGGGCGCGATGTCTACTTCCGACTCTCCAACTTCTTGGGCCGGCACCTGGTTGGAGCTTCGGGCACTAGCGGCGTCTGGTTCCGATGGCCGGACCCGAGAGGTAGAAGCATTGGCAATACCACTCGAGAAAGCCCTATGAGCTGCTTCCACTTCCTCGGGTGTTAGCTGACGTTTGGGAAAACCTAAAAAAGTGACCGCAGTATTAATACTGGTCCGATACCCTCGAATCGAGGGCGTAAGTTGAACCATTTCATGATCATTACCTCCTACGGGGGACTTAGAGGGACTGTCTTCTCCCATTATCAAGAATTTGGATTTGCGAGCGCGTCGGGGATCGTTCGAGCTGACAGGCAATAGGGTCGGATCGTTCGACCCAACTACTGGGGAGTGAGAAGAGCTACCACTGGAGGAAAGGATAACAGTCTCTGGGGAAAGATTAGCCTCGGGATATGGAGAAACCGGAGGATCGGTTAAAAGGAAAGATTCTGCAGGGATCGGGGTGGCGAGAACGGGATCGTGAGGAAGCGGAGCGGGAACAAAAGTTTTGGAGTTAGACCCCCAGATCAGACCAGCGCGTCGGTATTCTTCCGCTCGATCTCCGATGCTAGACCACTCTTCAAAGCTCCACTCGGGTTTTCTCTTTTTCTTGGTTGGTTTTTTCGTCGGATATCTAGGTTTCATACAACAAACATGCCAGGATAAAGAGGGGTCTGATGAGCTCTCTCTCTCTAGAAATGGTCTGGCAGCACTTCCTCTCTCTAAGATGCCTCTGAGAGACACCAAGGACTCTGGACTATTTATAGGCGAGATTGAAAGATCGGGGGATACCAATCGACGAAAGCACGGCGGGAAGATGAAGAGTCTCTCTAGGAGCCTAGTCTGGAAGAGTTGTGACCAATTAGTTGATGACACGTGTTGATTACCGACTGACAAGGGCTGACCTAAGCCATTCATCACGAACCCACCTTGGGTATGGGCCGTCACGACCATGACCAGTAAGAAATACTAGCCCATCACAAGGGACCTGGGCTGAAAACCCCAGTAGAACTAAAGGAAGAGGCATGGGAATCAACTTATGAAGGAGCCTCGGACGTCGGGAGGGAAAAATTAACAGAACCCGAAGACGGTATAAGGAACAGATCCGCCCAGGGTAGTTCGATCAAAGAATATGAGAGTTCGGACGACGGGTAATGGCTCGATAACAAGTCTTCGCTCATGCACTCCCGAAGACTAGGGGGCTACTGATGAGGGCGGAATTCGCCGATTCAAGTCATAGGGGTTAAAATGCAATAAACGACATTTGATGTAATTGATAAAGTGTTCAGACTACTTTGAGGACCAATATGTAAAGATAAAAATAGATGAGGGGCCTCGTTAAAATGTAACGAACGGCCCACTAAGAGCTTAAATGTGTCCGCCTTATTCTAGTATAAAAGGGTGACCCACTTGCCTAAAAAAGGGCATTGAATATTATTTTTACGATACCTCCTTTATCTCTCTACACTTTCTCTCTCTAGTCACATCTGGCACAACATCCCAAATATATTCCCTAATCCATCATTGACTCATCAACTACAAGGTTATGCCTTCCGGTTTGAAGAATGCCAGTGCTACCTATCAAAGGTTGGTGAACAAGACTTTCAAGGGTCATATCGGACGAAACGTTGAGGTTTACATAGATTCTATGCTGGTCAAGAGCGTCTTGGACGAAGACCATTTCACTGATCTTGAAGAGACGTTTGATAACATATGGAAAATAAATCTCAAGTTGAACTAATAAAAATATTCATTTAGGTCACGATCCTGAAGGATTTTGGGATTTATAATCAGTGAAAAGATAATAGAAGCAGATATGATACAATTGAATGCTTTGAGAAGCATGGCACCACCAAGGAGTGTTAAGAAAGTACAAATTTTGACAGGGCATCTGGGAGCTCTGAAAAGGTTTATATCTAGGTCTTTTGAAAAATGCGCACCATTTTTTCAGGTTTTGAGAAACACCAAGATATTTAACTGGACACCCGCTTGTACCGAATCCTTTCTCGGTATACAAAATTATTTTTCTTCTCCAATATCTTTAAGAAAACCTTTGTCTATGGAAACTTTATTTTTGTATATTGCAGTGTTGGATTATGAGGTTAGTGCAGCACTAGTACGCGAGGCAGCTTAGATCCTAAACCAGTCGACTATGTAAGAAAAAGCTTGTTGGATATTGAAAAACGATACCTGAAACTGGAGAAGTTAGGTATAGCTTTTGTGACGACCGTCATAAAAATGAGACCTTACTTCAAAGCCCGTTCAATCATTAATCGAACTACTTTTCCTTTAAAAAACCCTGCAAGGACCAGATATTTTGGGACGTACATCCAGTAGTTAGTTGAATTAGTTGATTTTGACATCGAATTTGAGCCAAGAACAGCTATCAAGGGCCACGCCTTGGCAGATTTTCTAGTAGAATTCTAATCTAGCGAGATGAGTGGATAGTCCAAACCGACAGGGGATCAGGTATCAGTGGATGTGGGGCAGTGTCCAAATTACTACACCCTCAGGAATAACAATGCATCAGAAAATATGTTTTGGCTCTAAAGCATCAAATAACGAAGCTAAATATGAGGCAACATTAGTGGGATTAAGGTTGGCCCAAGTATGTGGAGCGAAGAATGTCATGTTAATAAACGACTCCAAATTGCTCGTTACTCATGCTACCGGACAATCCGAAGAAAGGAAAGAACAATTAATCCAGTACTTAGCCGCGCTAAGAGTTTTAGCGGTCGTTTTTGAAAAAATAACCTATGAGCACGTCCGTGGAACGAAGAATACAGTCTTCGATTCATTGTCAACTATGGCATATGTCAGGGAGTACCTATGGGTTTTAACGCAAGAATGTCCATCGACCATTAAACAAAGATAGCTAAAAAACCGACCAAAAATGGCTTGCTAAATTTTGACAGTCAGTAGCATTCTATGGGATCTGTTACATTTTGCATACACTATGGTCATCAAAACTACTATGTTAGTAGAAAGATGACTTTCCATAGTGTTTAAAAGTTGTTATGAGTTGTCTAGAATGCTGATTTCAAAGTCATTTTTCCAAAACATCCAAATTTTGTTATTAATGTTTGCATAATGTGATTCAAATCCCAGTTTTGAACAAGTTGTTTGTATTTTATCAACTGATATCATAGGTTCTTGTAGAGCTATGATTTCAGTTGAAAACTTCCTAACCAAATTTTTAGTTCTTCTCAATTTTTTTTGATTACCTAATCCTCTAATGTTCCAGTTAAGTAAAGATATAGTCATTTCAAGGATTGATTTGAGGATCCTATTGATCATTTAGGATTTCTTGTTTTAACCAATATTTTACTTCTTGTATAACTCTTCTTACAAAGGTATTAAATGAATCTTTTTTAATTTTCTTTTGTTTTAGTGAGTGAGGTTCACTTAAACTTGATCTGACTAATGGTATAACATGTTCAGTTTCTTCAGAATCTTCCAATTCTTCATCAGTTAATGCATTAGATGAATTATTTAAACTAATGGTATGAATGGCATATATTATGTCATTTTTGGTGATTTCAGGTGGATCTTTAAGTTGATTAAATATTATCACATTGTTCCTTTGATGTTCAGGTGATTTTTCTGTTTGTGAATGTGGGTTACTTGTATTGCAAATTTTTGTTTCATCAAGTTGTTTTGTATCAGAATCTATAACAGGTAAGTTGTTTAATTGATTGGAAACAATAGCATTTTCAGTTATTGTATCTAAAACTGAATTCTTATCCACTTCAATTGTCATTTTTTGTTTTTGTAGGTCTTTATTAATTTCAGGATTAGTTTCAGGATTAGTTTCAGGGTTAACTTTTGGAATCCAAACTTCTTTTAAGGGAAGTTTGGATTGAATTTTTAAGTGATCTTTAGTAGTTCTGTTTTTGCTCAAATTTTGTTCAAGTTCTTCCTTTTTACAGTACTTTTCTTGGTGTCCAATGTGTTTACAGTTTTTACAATATGAAGGTTTTTTTAGAAAATAAATGTCTTTCCAGAAACCATCCTCTTCCCCAAAGCATATCCATATGCTTTGAGGAAGAGGCTTAGAGATATCAGTTAAAACCCAAGCTTTACAATTATTATGACTTGAAATATTATTTTTAGGAACCCATATTGTTAATGGAAATCCGATTTCAATAGCAATATAGGTTATAGAGTCAGGATTGTAAAACATTTCATGGAGTTTGGGTAGTGAGATCCAAAAAGGAGTCACCGGAGACTCCTTTTTGGGATTAAATTTAGGGTTCCATTTAAGAATTCTAAATGTCAGGTTACCTATAGATCTAATTTTTTTACTCCAGAATGTTTTAACATCTTCTAATAAGTCTAATTCTATGAAATAATGCCTATAATCCCATTTATAAATGCTGAATGGCCCTATAAATCTAAATGTAGTAATATATGCTTTGAAACCATTGAGAGTAGGACTTTCAAAAGAGAACTTAGCAATTAAAGCGGTTTTAGAAATATTAGCTAGAGAAAACTTATCTGAAGGTAGAAATTGCACCGATTTGTAATCTTCATGCTCCTCGTGAATTAATCCACTATGAATAAATTCCTTAGGTCTTCTGCCTCCAACCATTTCAGAAAATTATTTCATGTCTCCATTGTTTTCGAACGTCGGGTTCATTATCATCTGAAGTATTCTATTTTCCAGTCTTGAATTTATTTCCTTCAGTGAAGAGAAATCTTCATTGTGTAGATGAGCTCTGTTCTGATCCATTGTTTGTGCAGATACAGTGGTATAGTCACCACCCTTTGAAAAGTTCTTGAGAGTCTTTTACAGCCAGATTTCTCCTTAATCGGTTTTCAGATCTTAATTTAGGGAAGATTTAGATCTGAATCTACAGACTTTGCTTGTTGATTTTAAGAATCACCAGTAGATCATTTGATACTTTTATTGTTCGTCAAATCCATCAAAGGGTATAGCACCACCCTTCGAACGCATTTTTTCCTGAGTGTTGCTTCTATCGATCTTGTGAATCGTCAATATACCCTTGTTGGTGTGAAAGAATCCAGTAGCCACTGTCGATTTCAATTGTCACCAGGTGGTATACTTTAAAATGAGATTTAGGGCTTTGATCTCGATTTCGAATTAGGGTTTTGAAAGTGTTACGAAATTGGGTGGCTAGACAGAGATAACTTTCCTCGAGATGAGGAAAGTTAAGGAAGATGAAAACAGGTGATCAAAACAAAGGTGAGTGGGCTTTCTTGGAAACCCGATTAAAATCTTGGAGCGTTTCTTGAATCACCCCTTAAGCCTCCCAACATCTCCACTAAAGATAACCTGACTATTAAGTTGATCTACAAATTCGAACTGAATTTCAAAGATTTATTTAAGTCTGTTTGTATGCAATCGTTGTTTTATTTTGCACTCATAATGTTGTTTGATAGTTTCATTTCTTAGTATCAGAAATTGATCATTTTTGGTTTCTAAGAATGAAAGGAATGCTAGGTACTTTAACTAAATACTTAATTTCTAAAGTGATAAGGATCGGGGTACAACAAAAATACATCAGCAAAGTTTGGGATACAACATAAAACAACATACTTAAACGAGGACAAATTAAAAACAACGTAAGTTTAGCAATCTTATAGGCCTTTTGAAGAATCTTCACCATCAACCTCATATTCACCAACAACCCTTTTGGGGAGATCTTCCTCTATAACATCTTTCCACATCGACCCTAATGGAAATTGGGGGTATTGGTTATGAAAAAACTAAGCATAAGAAGCCTTGGCGTCAACAAGCTCTTGTTCCATAACTTTCTTACATTTAGCGGCGAATAGATTTTTCTCTTCTTTATTTTTCATTTCCATAGTAGAACGGAGCTCAGAGAGATCTTTGGCCGCTTTAGCTACTTTATGATAAAGAAATTTGTTATGAATTGTTTGAGCAGCCGATTTCCGCACCTTCTTATTTTGATTTCTTCAGTTTTTTATATGCAGTCACATAGAGATTGGTTAAGTTGGTTTTGTTGAGATTGAGTCACCTGCCACTCTAATTCTTTTCCCCGAAGAGTTTGATGGGAAGTTTCAGCTGATGTAGCCCGAGTATTGGCACGCCCGGTCGCCTCCTCAGATTTGTTTTGTAACTTTTGGTAGTTTGACAATTTCACTTCCATATCAGACACACGCTTCTTGACCTCCGAAAGTTCACGGTTAAGTTGCACTGCTTCCCTTTCTTTTAATGCTAAATGAGGTACCATATTGTATAGATTTATGGCCATGTTATATGACCTTGAAGAGGGAAGCTACACGAGCCTCGTGGAAGGACAACTACGGGTAGTGAATCATAGCATGATGTATCCCCCGTCACATGGGTTATATCCCTCTAAGGATTTTAACAAACTCGTTGTAAGGACGAAGAGACGTTAGAAAGCATTGAACCACCTACAACAGCAGCGGGATTATCATACGCTTCGTCAGTTGGATTTTCCAGATGCTCCAACACCATCGCATCACTAGCAGGACTTACCTCCTTTACTTTCTCCTCTTTCTCAGTACTTTCAACGAACGCATTTACCTTGACACCTTCATATTGTTCAAACAATAGCGGGATATTTGTTTGATATACCATCGATATTTTGTTGGTTTCCCCTACCACAGCTTGGTTTTTTTCTTCTTAACTTCTCGGGGTCTTTTGTTCCCATCCTCGGTTACAACAGCTTCAATCATTCTTTTCCCTGCAGTTTTTGTTCTGATATTCCCTATTGTTGGGGGATTTTATTTCGCTAGCTTCTGGGTTACTAAGGGCAACGGTATGCTCAGGTTCCACAACGACAAGTTCTCGAGGTTCAGCACCAACAATGGCTTCTTTCATTTCTTTCCCAGTATTCTAGTCGGATCCCTTTTCCAATTTAACGCGTTTACTAAAGGCACAATTCCGCTTTGGAAAAAAAACCTCTATGTGAGGAGTGTTTATTCTTTGAGCTAGATCAACAATATTGGGTGGCACCCATAGGTGATCGACATCTAGTATTTCGTTTGAGCAACGTAAGAGGTTGTTGTTGACCAAGTTGGCATTTTTAAGGGGTCGGTGAAATTCTTGTCCCCAATTCTTTTTAGCGTAATCTTTAAGTTTCAGAAAGATAGTAATGTGCTTTCTTTATTTCTTGTAACTCCAACTTGGAAACTAAAGAAGAAGCATGTTAAAAAAGGGTATATACAAAAGATACAAACCTTGTTAAATCCATTTGTTGGTCAGACGCCTCAAGTTATTTACGTTGTGAGTCGACTGTTCTCCCAAGCACCGCTTATAAAGATAAACCGGTGTTTCCATGCTTTGTCAGCCTCTAACAAGTTATTTATTATTTTCTTGATATTGGCTAAAGAAGAGTAGAGAATGGGTAGCTTGGGTGATTTAGAAAGCTCGGTCAATGCTATATACTCCTTCATAGACATGGGGACCTAAGCTAAAATAGAATCCATTATACACGACATCAGCGTGTACCAAGCACTAAAAATGAGCTGGGTCACGAAAATCCTTAAGATTTGAAATTATCTCACGATGTCAGGATCGAGCGGGAGCCTTAGACCCCAATTAAACAGATCGGTAAAAAAACTACCTCTCTTTGATGTACATATAGTGGCGTATCCCCAGACGTCGAAAAGAGAATCTTCACACAGTGAGGAATCGCCCGCGTAATTTTGAGCTTGGACTGTTCTTTCAGACTATACTATAAATATTTTCCACTAAAAAGATAGATAATATGGTTCATAGGAAAACAATTGTGATAACCGGTAAATAGATCGACAATTTCAGGTAGAAAGGGTTCCTCACTCAATGCGAGGGTAGCAACACCATCTTCCCCGATAACAACCTATTTACCATATCGATGGGCTACATTCTCCCCTTCGGCGGCCGTCTGCTCTATGGCATCGATGTGAGGAGCTTGAACATGGTCTGAATTGATAAAATTTGAATCGATTCGTTGTTGAGTTTCGACTTTTTAGTAGCGTCAGGGTCATCGGCCTGGCAGACAGACCATCATCAGTATATTTTTTAGCAGTATTACTCGTTTTTTCTTGGAATTCTTTGAGAGAATTTCCCTATCTTGAAACGTTTTTTAGGGGTGGCCCCTTTGGTAGGTAGATTTTTCGTCGGGACAGTGGGGGCGGCTCTTTATGTTTTTAGGTGTGACCCCCTAAGTAGGTGGCTTTATAGTTGGGCCAGTGGGGGCCAATTATTTGCTCTTCATTTCTTTCGGTAAAACTTTATCAAGAGCGGCCAACTCCTCTGGGACGCGGGTAAAACAGACAAAGCTGGAGCTACTGTTAACATGTATGCGGCTAGGATTCGTTTTTTGTTTCTTTTTAGAGGCAGCTTCCTCGAGCTTTTATTGTTCCGCATCTCTCTGTACCACACCCCTAACAGTAGCTGCGGTATTATGACCGGTTCTATAACATATGATGGTCAGAGTTAATTGGACCATCTCGGGAGAGGAAGAAGAAGCGTTGGAGTCTCCCATAACCATAAATTGAGGTTTAAGTTTTTGAACGGAAGAAACTTTGTTTCCCGAAGGCGAGGATCAGATGATAGAAAACCTATGAACGGTTTTCTTTGAAGTTTGAGCTTGGACAGATGAAAGGTTCACCTCATGTTTTGGCTTAGACGATTGGGACAGTTCAGTTTTGGAAAAATCAAGAGGGGTCGAGCCCAAAGGAACAGTTGGTGTGTTATCAATTAAACATACTGCTTTGTATTCAACAACTCTTTCAAAAATACTGAGATAGTCGATCACACCAAAAACTGGATTTGAAGATGGGTCAGCTTTCTTTTTAGAAGTAGGTTTTTTCATAAACAAAAACGACGCCAAACATTATTTCTCTCTTTAGGTAAGCTAAAAATTAGGAAAGATTTATCTCTCTAATTTTTTTGTGGAAGTGAAAATGAAGAAGTGAAATTATTTATAGGCAGATGACCCCTTCAGCGGGTTCTTTATGGAGGAGTGCAATCGAAAAGAGGCATCGGGAAGTCCAATTATCGTTTTTTTATTAAAATCACGACTAGACTTCCTCCAAAGAACGGAAAGATATGTGTCAAGTTCTAACATTCTGGCAAGGCTTTGGGACTAAAGTCATAATTCGAGCCTCGGGTAGTCTAAGAGGAAAAAACCTAAATGGAAAGCGTCTAGCGCAAGGAGACACGTGGATGGTGAAGAAGTCACATTTCTCACACATGGAAAATGGGTCCCAAATAACAAGCGGGTTGAACGCAAAACCCATCAGGATTAGGCCCAAAAAATGCACCTTGTCAAGGAAGATACATGATACAACCGACCATATTAACATAGACGAACCATAACAAATATGCCCGATAGTGTGCTCTTACCGACCCCAGCATCAAGACAAGTCGGCCCCGACCGCTTGAGTATAACAACGTGATTTTTCGACCCTAAAACTGGATAGTCCTCACTCATCTCTTCGTAAGGACTAGGGAGTACTGATAAGGGTGAAAAATACTCAGATCGCTTTGGGTCGACATAATTAGATAATGTTACTATGTGGTTTTAATTATATGTAACTATAGTGATAATTCTAGAAATAATAAGGACTTAATTGATAATATGAGAAATAAGAGTGTAAAATGGAAAAAAATATAGTTAATGAGTCACTTATGTAAAATGGAGCTACCACTTTTACTATATAAGGAAACTTTTCATTTTCGGTACTTTTCATTTTCGGGACAAGTACGTTTATATAATATTACGGTGACACCTTTCTCTCTAGAGTCTCGTATTTCTCTCCCTTACTTATTATTCTATCTCTGGTAGTAAAATCAACGAAACCAAGTTATACATATCTTCGTTAATATTATTAATATTAGAATAAATAAATATTAATAAATCCTGCAATAAATATTAATAAATCCGCTAGTTATTTATAATTTTGATATGTGATTATACTAATGAAAAAAAGTGTGTGGATGGATAGAATTACACATAGTTCTCTTTATTCTAGATTGGTATTATAAATTCCACCACCACCACGTGCTAAAACAATATATTGCAGTTTGATGCAAACCATCGCCACACGCATCCTTAATAAGAAGCAGTTACATTGTTTTGATAGAAATTCCATCAGCCCCCTGTTATGGCTACTCGCCGGAACGTTGTATCAGGAATCGATTTCCGCAGGGAAAAGCTAAGTTTTCTTAATAAATCTTTTATTTATGATTTTTAATGAAGATAACATAAAAAAAAGAAATGAACAAATAAGAAGAGAAAAAATAAAAATAAGTGTTAGAATATTCAGTGTATTAAGTTTCCTTGTATAGGCCTCTAAGTTCTCTATATATTGAGAGTTTTACTATTGGTCAATTCTTAAAGTACATCTCTAATGCATCAATAAAACAAAAAGGAACATTTTCTAATAAACACAAAACCCTAGCCGCTTCCTGCGGCTACTTCTCTCTTTGTTTTTCAACAAAGACAACAACTGAGATGCTACGTAGAACATGTGCATGTTAACATGGTATCAGAGCACGTGTGATTCTGAGAATTCTGAACATCCTCAACAAAGATGGGTGGCAATGAAGTCGTGGTCAGTCAAATCCCTAATGAATTAACAATGCAGATTGCTGCCATTATGAGAAATGGTCTCGGAGCACAACAACAAACAACTAACCCCGAGAATTTATCTCTAGGGATTAAACTCGGTGGTGACAACTATGCCCTATGGGCAAACCTGATGAAGAAAGAAATTGGGGAAAACATATACAAGGTGGGAACAAGATGATCAATGTGTTTTCACATGGATTATCTAGAATCTTGAATCCCGCTTGGTGAATAATGTCTCCCAATATCCCACTGCAAAAGCCCTTTGGCATGGGTTAGCCACAACATACAGTTCTGGTACTGATTCCTTACAGGTGTTTGACCTTCATAAGAAGGCTAATTCATTAAGGCAAGGGTGTGATACACTAGAAGACTTGTGGAACAAACTGCGGAACATCTGGATGTTTATAGATATGCGAGATCCGAACCCTATGAAAGACCCAAAAGACATTCAGATCTACAATAAGAAGACTCAAGAACAAAGACTCTATCAATTGCTAATGGCGATTAATGACAAGCTGGAACCAGTTAAGAGAGATATCCTGAAAAAGGATCATCTTCCTTCTGTGAAAACAACATATACTAAAATACGAAGGGAAGTGGCCACGCTTAATATACTAAAATCAAGTTCTTCTGATAGTGACTCGATTGAAATTGAAATGGGTTTGGTTGTTAAAGATTTTGCACAGAGGTTTAAATTCTGATCGAAAGAGAAAGAAGATAAATCCAAGTTGTATTGCACTCATTGTGGGATGAAGAAACACACTAAAGAGACATGTTTCCAGCTGGTTGGCTATCCAGAATGGTGGGAGGACGGTTATAAGGAGAAAAATAACCAGTGTTTCAGATCTAATATCAAACGGGCTTCGTCTACAAGTGGCGGTGAAGATCCGACTAAAAATGAGCAAGGAAGTGGTACTGGTTTTGGAGGAATGGCGGCGAACTCCTATGAAAAACTTGGAGGTAAAGGGTTTGAGAAATCAATGAACTGGATCTTTGATTGCGGGGCTACGGACACCATGTCTTATGATCCTAAAGACTTTGGTCACATGCCATCTCCAAAGAAGTCCTATATTGAGACTGCTAGTGGAGAAATTTGTGAAGTCAAAGGGGGAGGTTCAATTATTTTTTCGAAAAAAATGGAAATTAAAAACTGCCTCTACATTCCTTCATTATCCTTAAAGTTATTATATGTTAGTCAAGTGACAAAACAACTCAACTGTGTGGTTCTTATATATCCATTTGTTTGCATTTAACAGGGCATTCGTACGAAGGAGATCATTGGACGTGGTACTGAACAAAAAAGGTCTATATTATGTTGATGAGGTAGTTCATAAGGGACATACCATGTTTGCTCACGGAACAACCGAAAGGCAACTTTTGTTATGGCACCGACGACTTGGTCATCCTTCTTTTAGCTATCTTAAGTAATCAAAGTAATACTAGAGTTGATTATGCTTTTTCAATAATCCATTCTGATGTTTGGGGTCCATCACCAAATTCCACTAACAATCAAATCAGATACTTTGTTTTATTTGTGGATGATTTCTCAAGAATGACTTGGATATACTTCATGAAACATAAATCGGAAGTAACAGAAATATTTGTTTGTTTTTACAAAATGATTTTGACTCATTTTGAAGAAAAAAAATACAGATTCTCCGTTCTGATAATGGAACAGAGTTTATCTACCAAACAATGCAAAACAAAATCAAAACAAATGGTCTTATCCATCAAACCACTTGCCCAAACACACCTCAACAAAACGGTACTTCAGAAAGAAAAATCGTCCTTTACTTGAAAAAACCCGTGCTATTATGATTGAATCTAGAGTGCCTCATTCTCTTTGGCCAGAAGCTCTTGCTACAGCTATGTATCTTGCAAATCGTCTACCAACCCGATGTCTAAGAAATAAAACTCCACTACAAGTGCTTGCCACCCAACTTACAATTCCATCTGTTATGACCTTACCACCTCGTGTCTTTGGTTGTTCGGTGTTTGTTCATATCCCTAAAACTAGTCAAAACAAACTTAATCCTTGTGCTGAAAAGTGTGTATTCGTTGGATACGATGTTCATCAAATGGGATATCGGTGTTACAATCCGGTTACTCGTCGAATCCATATCACCATGGACTGTGAATTCTTAGAATCTAATTATTGTTTTGACCACCAATCTCGTGCTCAGGGGGAGAGAGTAAGTGAATCACTCGACTGGTTGCTATATGAAAGTTACTTTGAGGATGTGCCGACAGAGTCGGTAGATGGCGCCACCGAATACGCCTCTTCCAACATAAAGGAGACTGATGAGGCAGTTCTTACCACCAATGATTCTCCCGAAGATAATGTCCAACAAGAAATAAATGCCATGGATATACCAGTGAATCAGCCGAAGAAAATGTCCATCAAGACGTAAACAATTTACAATGTCATAATTCACAAATGCTATTGACCATGACATTTCAAGAAGTTCATTTGTTGAAACTCAAACTCCGGTTCTTCCCCTAAGAAAGAATAGAGGAGTTCCTCCTGAGCGGTATTCACCAGAACACGTTCCTCGTGCTTCTACATATCCGGTAAAAACGGACAGGAAAGGAATGACGAAGATTGCAAAGGCATTTTCAGCTACTATTCTCTCTGAACAAATCCCTAAAACAGCTCAAGAAGCTAAGAAGATGACTGAATGGCATGAGGCAATGAGTACCGAAATGGAAGCTCTAAAAAGGAATGGTACATGGGAGAATTGTGTGTTACCACAAGAGAAGAAAGCAATCGGGTGTAGATGGGTGTTTAATATAAAATATAAATCTGATGGCACCATTGAGCAACACAAGGCAAGATTAGTTTCCAAAGGATATACACAAACATATGGTATAGACTACTCTGAAATGTTATCTCCGACTGCAAATATTGACACTATCAGATTTTTACTTTCAATAGCCGTGAATAAAGATTGGCCTCTTCATCAATTTGATGTAAAGAATGCTTTCTTACATGGAGACTTGGAAGAAGAGGTATATATGGAACCCCCACCAGGGTTCTCTAATGGTTTTCAAGAAAATGAGGTATACAAACTGAAAAAGGCATTATATAGGCTCAAACAGTCTCATCGTGCTTGGTTTGGGAGATTTACAATGGCAATGAGGCAGTATAGCTACAAACAGAGTAATGGGGATCATACCTTGTTTTACAAAAAGAGAGGAGAATTAGTCACTTGTCTTATAATATAAGTCGACGATATGATTATAACGGGGAATGACGAAGAAGAAATTAGCTCTCTTAGGGAAAACCTCTTCAAGGATTTTGAAATGAAAGACCTTGGGGGATTGAAGTATTTCCTAGGAATCGGGGTTCTTAGGTCAAGATGAGGGATTTATATCTCCCAACGGAAATATATATTGGATTTATTAGCTGAAGTTGGCATGGTCGATTGCAAACCAAATGGCACTCCTATGGTTGTGAATCACAAACTAAAGATAATTGAAGGGGCCAGACCAGCGAATAAAGAAAGATACCAAAGTTAGGTGGGAAAATTGATTTACCTGGCTCACACTCGACCCGATATTGCATACGCGGTGGGAGTAGTTAGCCAGTTCATGCATCATCCTTAGGAACACCATATGGAGGCAGTAATGAGGATTATTCGATATCTCAAAGGCACACCAGGAAGAGGCATAATTTTTAAGAAAAATGGACACCTTGATGTTGAAGTATTCACAGATGCTGATTGGGGAGGGAATCCTAACGACAAGCGATCAACTGCTAGTGACTTTACTCTTCTTGGAGGTAACTTGGTGACTTGGAGGAGTAAGAAACAGAAAGTAGTATCAATGTCAAGTGCTGAATCAGAATTTAGAGGAATCGTTAAGGAGATTACCGAGATACTTTGGTTAAAGAAGATAATGAAAGAAATCAGATCCCCTCTAAAGTGTCCAACTCAGTTAATGTGCGATAATAAAGCTGCAATTAAGATTTCAGATAACCCGGTACAGCACGATAGAACAAAGCACGTTGAAATAGATAGACACTTCATAAAAGAAAAGATTGAAGATGGGACAGTCGAACTTCCGTTTGTTAGATCCGAAGACGAACTGGCAGACATCCCGACAAAAGCGATTGCTGTAAGAACATTCGAATTAGTTTTATCCAAGTTGGGTATTGGTGATCCCACTACACAACTTGAGGGGGAGTGTTAGAATATTCAGTGTATTAAGTTTCCTTGTATAGGCATCTAAGTTCTCTATATATTGAGAGTCTTACTATTGGTAAATTCTTAAATTACATCTCTAATGCATCAATAAAACAAAAAAGAACATTTTCTAATAAACACAAAACCCTATCCGCTTCATGCGGCTACTTCTTTCTTTGTTTTTTAACAAATAAAACAACTGAGATGCTACGTAGAACATGTGCATGTTAACAATAAGATAATTTCTTTTTTTAATAGGTTAGAAAACCTCATGGTAATAAATCAACTTTATGATCATATAATCTAGACATTAATTCAATAATCGTTTTTTCGTTCAGTTTGAATCAATTGCATAAACATACTCAAATATGCACCTTATTGAATTAATTGAATCAATATAGATAATGTTATTTATCGAATCCACGTAGATCTGTAAATCTACCCTCTATTGAAAAAAAGTTATTTATTTATTTTCTACCAATTGGAGAAGATATTTTGGTTAAATGATATTTATAATAAATAAAAACTTAAGGTTAAAAACGATTTTATACATTAAATCTTCAGATTTAAATATAAATATAAAAATTTAATTTGATACTTGGCCAACAAATTCAAAATATGTATCAATTAGTATTTAATGACATGAATACTTTTCTCTTTAATATATAATATAATTTTCAAATGTGCATTAACTATAAATAGTTATATTTAAAGTGTAAATATGTTTCTACTCAATAAACGACGCAATTACTCAATTGTTTATTGAAATTATACTTTTCAACCCCATGAGTATTAATGGTAAAGGCTCGCCAAAGTCTTCTATTCAATCGTCTCCAATTCAACAATAGTCTCTAATTAATTGATTGTCTCCACTTACATAAAATCTTAGCAACTCTTTGTCATCAAAACTTTAAAATTTTAACTTACATAAAAGAGGCTACAAGCCAATGTTCGCCAACAGAAAAAAAAGAGGTTATGTAATAAACATTCAAAAATGATAGTTCTCAACCCATCTTCATGATATATAAGGTTATACATCAAATAATCAACATCTTCATGCTCGACAAGGCTAAGGCCGAGTAATCTCCATCTCCACAATAAAAAAAAGTTAGAGGCCAAGTAATCTCCATCTCCATGCTCGACAAGGCTATAGGCCGAGTAATCTACATCTCCGTGATAGAAAAGGCTATAAGCCAAAATGATCTTTCTCTCCATAATAAAAAAATTTATAGGTTAAACAAACTCCATATCCGTGAATGACCTCCATCTCCACGACACAAAGGATTTAAGCTAAGTTATCTCCATGTTATACACCAAGTGATCTTCATATCCATCTCATGTTTTCGTATTTTTATTTGTTTGTTGCATACTTTTATCGAGACTTACAAATATGCGAATTACTCCAAGCCCACGAAGTTACGAAATAGGCTGAATCGATCTCTCCAGTGAATCAACTGAGGGGTACGACCCATTTGTTTTGCTACGCGATGGGTCATATTGTGCCTGATCTTATTAGGAAACATTAGGGCACCACAAAAGTTGAACAAAGACATAAATCTCTACTCATATAAATTATAACCATTCATTACCTCAATCGTTGTCAGGCACATTCTCATACAAACACCACTTTGTTGTCTACATGCTTACCATCTACACAAAGTCACCTACGACATTCAATAAATCCTCAAACACAAGGATCACAACATCTACCATATAACATACTCAGACAAAATAAGTACAACTATATGTAGTCCTTACTCTATCCTTCAGAAAAAACTGGGGGGTCAAAGCATGTCGAAGTAAGTAATATCTTAGCAGCCTACTAATTGTTAGTTGCACTCTTTTCTGTTGGAAAAATAGAGCTATTTATCCTCAACGGAGTTTTTGGCCGACAAAGGTTTTTACCTAGGCATGAACAATTAAGTACGAACCAAGTTGAAGACGTTTCTGATAACAGTTCGTCTAGGAAAATCAATATAACCAAGCTCTAAAACGTTTCAAATTCTAGCCAATTTGGCAAGCATAGTTTCTTTGGTATGATTAACGACGACTCTTCAAAAACGATAAATAAAGACAAAGGTACAACAATTGACCAAATCAAACAAACAAACTCCCTCAAATGCGAAGAAGATAAAAAAGATTACACTATCCAGATATTATATGCGACCATTATATTGTCCTTAAGTTTCACTACACTCGAACTCAAGGACTATGGAGACTCCTCATAAGGTAATATTCTGTATATAACATCCGAATAAAAATACAATATATCTGTATTTTAATTAGAATCTATATCTATTATTTAAATTATGTAACTAATAACAATGAATAAGAAGAGATGAATGGTCTTGTATAACTCTTATAAATAGAATAAGCTCGAAATGTAAAAAATCAGATTAGATACATAATAATATTATTAGACGTTTTCCTTTCTTTTTCTCTTACTTACTTTTTCTTTTTCTCTAATAGATTATTTAAGTACTTGATTATAGATTTTATCTTTATCAATCTCTAATTTTCTATCATAAAAATATATAAACAATAAAAAAACTATGTTAAAAAGACATATTAATATTTATTGTAAGTCATTTCGAGTTTTAGTGATTTTACAAAATAATTGTGCGACTTATTTTATAAGTTTTTGGCTTTTTATAACTTGTTCTATCAATTTGTTCATACACGGGTGAAAATGATTAAACTATTATTAAGAGTAAAATATTGATCGGATCGTCATTATGATATTAGGACACAATTCACTGATCCATATGCTTTTAACGAAAATAAATTCTTAAACTACATCTGATAAAAAGTAGAATTTAAAAAAGGAACATAATTAAAACGATGAATATTGTTGTGAAAATAAAAAGTAAATAAAATTGATTTTAAATATTTTTGAACTTATTGATATATAACATAGTTATAATAAAATAAGAATAAAATCACTTTAAATATATAAAAATATTCAAAAGAAAACCCCAAAACGTGACATTACACTTGTGGAACCAAATATATGTGAAAAATTAAATCGCAAGAGCATTCATGATTTTTAATCGTTTATTGATAGCAAATCTGATGTAGTAACACACCTCATAGCTATATGGTCTCTTTGAACAATAAAAAATGAGTCTTATTTGAAACTCAGATATCAGGACTAGGCGTCGCGACTTTTTAAATCGAATGCATCGAAAAGCCTGACGATGTGTGGAAGAATCACAAGACAAAGTCCGGTGAGGAAGTCCAGACGCAAAATTCCAGCTTTTAGAGCCCAATGTGTTTGTTTTCGTGTTTTTTCTACATTTTCTATTTTTTATTTCTTTATTTAAAATATTTAAACAACTTCAATCGCTTTGAAATTGGATGAGTTTTATTTTATTTCGCTATGAACGATTTGTAATTTTTGTGTAGGGTTTCAAAACTTCTATAAAATGCTCTAAAATCCTACTTTTACAGTAAGACTTTCTTAATCAAATTTGAGATTGTTTTTTCTCGAAGTATCTTTATCTATAACTTAGAGTTATGGCTTATCTCCACTGTTTCGTTTTCTCTTTTTTGATTTCTTACGGTCGACAACTCTCTTCACACATTCATTTACATCAAAATCATATATATCCTTGACTTCTATTTTAAATATTTCATGATTAACAACAAACTTCATGACTTATATTCTAAGTACATCACAATATTGAAAACCAAAGACTAAAATCATAATCAAATTTGTTCAATAGTTTCATGTTTATGAGCCATATTTTATTGATAATATTCTCTATAAAAAAATCCATTCACTTTGTTATAAGTTTTTTTTGTCTCTTTTTATTTTATGCTCAATTTTAGATTAATTTTTCATTGTGACCTTGTTTTGTTTTAAAATTTTATCGAATATGTTTCGTGTATTTGTTGTTAGCTCGAAAATGAAATTAAGAAAGATAAAATTAAGAAATAGAAAATTGTATGCGTTGATGAATTGATAAAAGAGACAGCATTTAAATAGGCTTTACACAGAATTCCTAAAGTTTTGGTCTAACTCAGTAAAGAGCTTTCAATGAAAGTTAATACACATAAAGACTTGGTCGAACCCGCTAAATAGCTTTGCCTGGAAATAAATATATAATAAAACGTTTAAATTTTAACACTCTCCCTTAAACTGAAATCTACATATATCAGTTTAAAAGAAAATAATTAACCCTCTACAAATAAAACTATTTTAGGGAAGTACGTGAAACAATTCCAAGTAAAACAAACCACACAACTTCACAAATGTAGCCAACTTGAGAGGCTTGGTCTGTATATCTACAACTTGGTCTTCACTTTGACAAGAATCCAGTTTGATTGTTCTATCACTACTAAGATCTCTCAAAAAATAATATTTCACATCAATATGCTTACATCTTCAGTGTAACACGTGATTATTAAAGAGTTTGATTGTTGAGCTGCTATCACAAAAAAATGTAGTAGCTTTCACTAGCTTGACCTTGAGTTCTTCAAGAATTATTTTCAACAGGATAGCTTGACAAGCACAAGTTGTAGCAACAATAAATTTATCTTCTGTAGTTAATAAGGTAAACATTTGTTGCTTCTTATAAGACCATAAAATAGCCCTAGTGCCCAACATAAAAACATAGCATGAATTTCTCCTTCTATCATCTTAATTTCCTTCATAATCAGTGTCACTAAATCCAAACAGTTCTATTTTTTCACCCTTCTTATACAAGAACCCAAAATCTCTAGTTCCTTGCAAATAATGAAGGATTCTCTTTGCAGGTAACAAATGTATTTTGTTGGATTCTCCATATATCTACTACTAAACTTACATAATACATTATATCTAGTCTTGTTGCAGTTAAATACATCAAAGTGCCAATAATTTTCTTATAAAGTGTGATGTCCACCTTCTTTCCTTCAAGATCTTTGTTTAGCTTCAAGCCAAACTCATTTGAAGTGCTTAGAGGATTGAAATCCTTCATTTGAAACCTACCCAAAACATCTTGCACATACTTCTTTTGAGATATAAAAATCCCATTAGCTGATTATACAACTTCTATGCTAAGGAAATAATGCATCATACCAAGATGAGTCATTTCAAATTCAATCATCGTGGATTTATTTTATTTTTTAAAACATGAAACTATCATTTCCAGTAAATATGAGATCATCTACATATAATCAAATAATGAATAGTTTCCTCTTATCTCCAATCTTAACAAAAAGTATGTGCTCATATGGATATTTGTGAAAGCCTTCTTTCAAGAAATAAGCCTTAATGCGACTATACTAAGCTTGTGGAGCTTGTTTTAAGCCATAAAGAGATTTTTTTAATTTATAAATTTTATGCTCATTCCCAAGCTTAATATGACCAAGAGGTTGTTCTACAAATACATGTTCCTCCAAGTTTTCATGTATAAATGCCGATTTTACATCTAGCTTAAACATATGCAAAACATTATGCTCCGTCAATGCGATCACCAATCTGATTGTATCATGTCATGCTTTAGGAGCAAAAACTTATGTATAGTCAATCCCATATTATTCCTAATATCCATTAGCTACCAAACACATCTTATACTTTTTAACTTTACCATTTTCTTTTAGTTTTGTTTTGAAGACCCGCTTTATACCAATGGTTTTATGACCTTTTGGAAGATCATTCAGCTCCCATGTATCATTTTCTCAATAGAATTAATTGCATCATCCATGGCCTTCCTCCATTTTTCTTCTTTGACAACACTTTCAAAGGTAATAGGATCACAATTTGATAAATAAAGCAAAGTGAGTGAATGGATCATCAATTTCAGTTACCTCATAGTCTTCTATTCATGCATGTTTTTTTCGAATATGAGGAAGAGATTGAGCTGCTACATCATTAGCTTCTCCTGCTTCATCATTAGCTTCAACTATTGTTGGAAAAAATTCAGCAACTGCTAGAGTTGCTTTTGATGAATTTTCAGGCATAAAGACTGTTGGATTCAATTATCTTTCAGAATCGTTGTCAAAGAAAAGAACTTGAGTAGATTCTTTCTCATTCCAATCCCAAGTGTTTTCATCATAATAAACAACATCTCAGCTTGTCACAATTTTCTGAGTTAACCGATTAAACAATTTATAAGCTTTTGATGTTTCATTAACACTAAGAAAAACATATTTTCCTCTTCATCATCAAGTTTCTTCCTTTCTCATCTCGGATATGCGCATAAGCAACGCATCCCATTATTTTAAAATAATATACAACTGGTTTCCTTCCACTCCAAGCCTCCTCTGGCATCATACTTTAAACAACATATGTAGGACTTTTGTTCAAGATATGAATACTCCAATTTACTACCCTAAGCCAAAATGATTTTAAAATTCTCCATTTTACCAACAAGCTTCTCAAAATATTGAGGATGGTTCTATTTCTCCTCTCTAATATAACATTTTGTATGGCGTATAAGCAGTTGTTAACTCTCTTTCAATGCCATGAATGTCATAAAAAACTTTAAATTCGGTTGAGCAATATTCTTCACCACGATCTAATTGAAGGGTTTTTACGGTCTTTCCTATTTTATTTTCCACGAGCCTTGCAGCTTTTAATGCACAAATAGCTTCTGATTTTTACTATAAAAAATAAACCCGAGTTTTTTAGTATAATCATCAGTGAAGGTAATTAAGTATATTTTACCTCCGTTAGAAATGAGTGTTATCAGGCCACAAATATCAGAATGAATTAGCTTCAAAACTCATATTGCTCGCCATGACTTTCCTTGGGTAAATTGAAAACGATGTAGTTTGCCAACAACACATTCTTCACAAACTTGGGTTGCAATACTAATATGAGGAAGACATGTCATCATCTTTTTATGTTGGAGGATCTCCAATCCACAACAATGCAAGTGGCCATAACAAAAATGCCACAACCAATAATGATCTTTTGTTCCAACTACCAGACAAGTTTACACACTTTTAATCTTTAATAGAAACAACCTATTTGAACTTATTGGCACAACAGAAATAGCTTCTTTAGTATGATCATAAATCTCACAAACACCCTTTTGAATAGTGATTATATAACCCTTTTCTAGCAATTGACCATCACTTAACAAATTACTTTTCAATTCACGAAATAAAAAAATTAGAGATTATTTCCAAAAAAATATTCTTGGTTCTTATCTCAATATTACATTTCCAATCACCTTCACAGTGGAACAATCACCAAAACTTAATGTAGAATGAAAGTTTTTATTTAAATAATAAAAAGAAGACTTACATCCACACATGTGGTAACTGCATCTCGTATCCACATACCAAACATTATATTGAGATTCTTGATTAGCTTGAACAATCATCAACAAAGTTTTTACTTCCTTATTGTTGTAAAAGTTGATTATTTTTCATTTTCTTTGTCATTAAACAGCTTAGTGTAACATTCAGGATGATACTGACCAATTTTATGACATCTAAAACACTTTACCTTGGATTTTTCAAAATGTTGATCTCGGCATCTTCTTCATTCTGAAAAATTATCATTATTGGTTTTAGAATACCTGTTTCCATCTCTATTTCCATGGAATCCCATTCCTTAACCTCTACCTCTACCTTTTCTTCTAAAGTTTGAGAAAATAGTATGGGTAGAATCCTTCAAAGCTTGCTCCTCTGAATTTGAACTGCGGTTCATCTTCTATTCATGGACCAACAATGAGCTTTGTAGTTCATCACGAGAGAATGCATTGATGTCTTTTGATTCTTCAGTTGAACACACGACATAATCATATTTTGGTTTCAGAGAACGCAGTATTTTCTCCATAAAGGTTACATCTTCAATCTTCTCACCATGAAATCGCATTTTGTCGTTGGTCTCCATAGTCCCGGCACAGTAGCTGGTAACAGATTCTTCATCCTTGATTTATAGAGTTTCAAAATCTCTTCTCGAATCTTGAAGTTGTGCACGCTTCACTCTAGCAGAGCCTTGATATTTTTTATTTATAGAATCTCATATTTCTTTGGAAGTTTCTTTGCTAAAAATTGTTCCCAAGATGGACCGAGTAATTGCCTGAAAAATAAGATTTTTTGCCTTCAAATCTTTTAGTTTTCTCGCTTCCAACTCTGTTTTCTCGACATCCGTCAACACAACACCTTGTGCTGATTCTGCTACTCCGGAAACAACAACCGTCCAATATTCTTTAGACCTTAAGAAATTCTCCATGAGCATACTCCAATGATCATAGTGATCATCAAATTTTGGAATAGAAGGTTATACGAAACTGTCGGAAGCCATCATTTTTTTTTATAACTCGAGAATAAAACCGATAGATAAAATTGAAAAAGAGAAAATTGTATGTGTTGATGAAGTGATAAAATAATGTTTAAACTACCTAAAATTTTAAAATAACTTAGTAAAAGTTTTTAATAAAAGTTAATACACATAAAAATTTGATTTAACCCACTAAATGTTTTTGAATGGAATAAATACAAAATAAAGCCTTTAAACTTTTTTTTAATTTAACATATTTAAAAAAATTACTGTACTATGTGATTTTAATACTTTATTTCACCTCTAACCCATATAAACTAATTTGATGTAGATTTGAATGTTTTTTCGCAGGAAATAGTAATAATAATATCATTAAAACACCAACAATATGGTTGCTGCATGATATGATGCATTATGGTTAATGATTAAAGGGGGGGAGAAGTGGGCCAAGTCCAATTGAAAGCAATGCCTTACAAGGAAACCTGTATTGGTTGGCTTTACCGAAATTTGTTATTGATACCCCTATATTTGAATCAATGCCCCATTTACTCTAAAGTGTCTCGTGGGAGAGCCTAGCCATGTGACCACTAGGGTTTGGATCTTTAACCAATAGACTTCCTTATAACTTAAATTTAATTTAAAAGCAATTCTTATATTGCATTTTGAATTAATTTGTATACATTTGTCCACTTGGATTAAGTCCCCCTCTTTTAACGAGATGAGTAGGACTATGAACGGTTCATCGTTACGGAGAACCGGACCGGAACTGATAAGAACCGGACGGAGAATTAGATCGAATTTTAACAGTTCAGTTTGCGGTTTCATTTTAAAAACGGAAACCGATAAAAAACCGAAACAACAAAATGGTTTGGAACTGAATCGATAAAACCGATAAACTGGTAGAATCGATTAGGAACCGAATTAATAAAATTGGTAAACCGATAGAATCGATATGGAATCGAACCAATAAAATCGATATGGAATCGAACCAATAAAATCGATATGGAATCGAACTGATAAGGAACGTTTATTAGAACCGATAAGGAACTGAACCAATAAAACCGTTAACCCGATTAATTTAATTTAATTTTTTTAAATAGACCAGACCGGATCAAAACTGGACCGATAACGGACCGTACCGAAACCGGATCGAACCGAAAAATACCGAGACGGGATCGGACCAAATTCGGACCAAACCGAATCGATGAACCAGACCGGACCAAACCGAAAAGTTAGCGGTCCGGTCCGGTTCCAAACCGAAAACTTAGCGGTCGGGTTCGGTCCGAACCGATAAGCTTAGCGGTCCGGTCCGGTTCCGGCGAAACCCGGACCGAACGGACCAATAAACACCCCTAGAGATGAGCCGAGAAAGAGCGAAGAACAAGAGATTCTTAAATAAGAAAGGGCGATCACGAGGTAGAGCATGAATTTGAGCAAATAACACCACTATACATGGCTATATTGGTGGTTGTTATTCGTGTTGGGAGAGTCGACCCATCCAATCCCGTCGGTCGTCAAATCAAATTTAAATAAAATTTACTGTCCGTATTCAACCGTTGGGATTTCAACCATCACGTTGTATTAAAAATAATACTACCAAACCAATTGGAAGCCAAATCTCAGCACATACTGAGCCGAGGCCAATAAAAGATAAGAAAGCCAATTCATTTCGGCATAAAAAAAAGTCCTCCTCATCGTCCAAATGTGGGATATGACGCACCGTTCCTGACAAAAAACAAAGTAGCCATAAGGCCAGCCAAAGGTAGCCAAAGGTAGCCAAAGGTAGGGTCTGGTCTCAACCTTGGTAACAAAAGGCATTGAATAGTAAATCGTCCCTCGACTATCATGTTTGGTGGCATATAGTTTATTGATTTTCAAATATCCGTTGACAGTCCCTGGACGTTTGGATAAAGTTAGTCCACCACCTCCTTTGATCCATGAGAGGCTCAGACCTGTCACCATAGTCCTCAGATTTTTTTATCAACACTAGTCCCTTGAGTTTAGGCCAAACCCAAAATGTAGATTATTACGGATAACCGAACTCAAGAGACTAGCGGTGATACAAAAATCTGGAGACTATGGTGACAGGTGGCAGCCTCTCATGAATGAGAGGATCTGGTGGACTAACTTTATCCAAACGCGATAGTCCATGGACTGTCAACGAACATTTGAAATTCAATGGACGATCTGCCACCAAACACGATAGTCGAAGGACGATGAACTGTTCAAAGCCGACGACAAAATATAGGAAGTCAGACATTTGAAAGTTGCCAAAGGTTTGAAAGT